>CM039593.1:36956798-38165848 GCA_022457205.1 Saccharum spontaneum
ACCCCACGGAGATGAGCTAGGACGGATCAACCCCTTCTTCAGAAGTTCATTCAATTGTACTTTAAGCTCAGCTAACTCATTTGGAGGCATTCTATAGGGTCTCCTAGAGATGGGTGCGGTACCAGGCAGCAACTCGATTTTAAATTCCACATCCCGATCCGGAGGGAGTCCCGGCAAATCATCGGGAAAAACATCCGGAAACTCATTTACTACGGGAATTTCAGCCAACGCCTTTGCTTGCACAGCATGAATTTTTCCCGACAATTCAACTTTTCTGGGAAGTTGAACTAGAAAACCCTTTTGATCGGTAGGATCTCTGAGCATAACTACCCGAGCAGATGTGTCAATGAGTACCCCATTCTGACTCATCCAATTCATTCCCAAGATAACATCTATGTCTAACCCCGGTAACACCAATAGAGCAAGCGAATAACTTCGCCCTTCTATCTCAAACTTAAGGTTCCCCACTACTTTGTTGGTGGAAATATTCCCACTTGCAGCACTAATACAATAACCCACACCTTCAACAGTATGCAACTTGTGTGCAAATTTGGATGCAAACTTAGGACTGATAAATGAATGCGAAGCACCTGAATCAAAAAGTACCACTGCGGGGTGTTGGTCAACTAGGAACTTACCAGCCGTGACTACCTCACCAGATGGAATTTCTTCAATACTGTTATAGTGAGCATGTCCCTGACGACCACCTTGATTGACATTTTTCTTAGGGTACGGACAATTCCGGGCCCAATGACCTGGCTTGTTACAATTCCAGCAAGGCATATTGCTAGGAGGAACACTAGAACTACTCTGACCAGAAGTCCCTTTTGGCAGAGCGACAGTGTATGCCTTACGGAACCCAGTTTTCGCAGCCGTCTTTTTCTGGGGCGGTCGGAACCTTGCATTCTGAGCAGGCGGACGTGGAGAAGACCTGGGTGCTGCTGAGGCCCTTGACTGAGAAGCGCTTGCCTCAAGGGCCCTTTTCCGGCTCTTAGAAGCAGAATAAATAGTATTATTGTTCTCTTGTGTCAAAGCATCACTGATGAAATCATTGAAAGTGGTACACTTGCTAGTACCCATAGTCTTCATTAGCTTTGGGCCGAGGCCCCTTTTGAAACTGGCAATCTTTTTGGCATCCGTATCCACGAACTCCGTGGCATACCTTGCCAAGTTGTTGAAGGACTGCAGGTACTCAGTTAAGCTCTTGTTTCCCTGTGACAGCCTCATAAACTCTGTATGCTTGATTGCCATCAGACCTGGAGGGATATAATTCCCCCGGAATGCCGCCTTAAACTGATCCCAAGCGACCGGGACATTAGCAGGGAGCGTGGAGCGATAGTGACTCCACCAGATGCCTGCTGGACCATGCAATTGATGGGAGGCATACTCTGTTTTCAGCTCATCAGTTAGGCGTAACAGACGAAACTTTTGCTCAATTGTGTTCAACCATTCATCAGCCTGCAGGGGCTCTTCCGCTTCCTTAAAAAGCGGGGGCTTTGTATCCAGGAAATCCTTGAAGTCACTGTATTGGTTTGGCTCCGGGCCCTGACGACCATGCCGAGCCTCACGATTGGCCATCTGGCGCAATGCGTCGGCCAACATCCGCTGCCCCTCCACTACGGTTTGCATTAATTCCGCCGGGGTAGGTGGTGGCGGAGGGGGCGGCTGGTCCTCCTCCTCATTTCCACGACCTCTACGAAGATTGTACGACATCTGCAAAATGCATAGCCAATGAGCACTGACGATGTGGGAAATTTGTAGATGAATTATTGCGAAATGTCAAACTGTCTTCAAGAATAAAATTCTCATAATAATTAAGGCACAATAATTCATCACAACCGCACAATCCATTCAAGCGCATCAATTGCCGAACTCGTACTTGGTAATCCATCAAGACGTTCTCCGATAAAGGCTCACTCACAGGGAGCACAACGGTTATCGGATCGTTTACGTTGCTATCTACGTGATTTTGACCTTTTGCCCGGTACTTTGATTTGATTTCAAGATTGTTAGCGACTGTGAAAGGCTACTTCAAACTGACCACAAAGAGACATCTCAATGGAGAGTTCTATGTTGGATCAGGACTAGCCACCTCGATACCTGCGCGTGCCAAGCAGCACAACCTTATGTCGCGCGCCATAGGAGGCCCTCGGTTTCGTCGCGGCACCGAAAGGAGCTAATCGTGACACCATCATCGAACACAACACAATAAGACATCCCATTGCGATCGAAATTATCAGGTTCAAACTACATTCAGGAAACATACGGTTCAACCTTACATCCCAACGTCAAATTATTACAAGGCCTCACTCCTACACAGGGAGGCGCAAAAGACGATCCTAACATTAAAGGTACGTGACGACTATTCTAAGCATCATCCTCCGAGTCCGTGTCAAGGATCTCCCCGCCGTCCTCATCATTGACAGGCTCTAACTCTTCGTCTTCGTCTTCTTCTTCTGGCTCTTCCTCTGGTGCTTCCGCAGGTGGAGCATCTTGTGGTCCATCGACCTCTACTTCATCATCATCATCTGCCATGAAGATTCCGGAACCCATCTCCTCATCAACATTGTTGTTCCTAGGTAGCAGAGGATTTAGCTGGTTGTTCAGGCGGTGCACTTCTTCATGGAGATTGTTATTGTATTCTTCAGCATTTTCCAACTGTTGTTCGAGCTCAAACTGACGAGCTCTCAGAACATTCTCCTCGTACCAGGCTTCATCCCTCTGTTCCATTACACGGACCAACATACGCTGACAGTTACGATTGGCCACTGTCAGCCTTTGGACTGCAAGTGTTTCTTGATCTCGATCATGAATGACTTGCTCCAACTGTTGCCGTGTTGCATCCCTGGCAGCGGTCACCTCAGCCAGCTCAGCCCGTAACTGTTCCACCTCGGAGGGCTCAGGACGGGGCTCCCGCGGAGCTAACTGATGGCGAGGGACCCTTCCACCCGTTGATTTACGGGCTGTCATCCGGGTACGAGCCATCTGTATCAACAAGATGTGACTTAAAGTGAGAATCATTTAGGGGATACGAAATTTATCTTTAGTCGGGACTATTAAAATTTTTAAGGAGGGAGTGAATGACATGTATGATATAATTAAACATGATGCATGCACGTTCCGTACGTCCTCTCACCTTAGTAGAAAACTAAAGTGCTAACGCTAAGCGGTGGCATACATACGTTCTCTCATATAAGCGAAACTATCGGTCTACACGTTACGCTGTTAGTGTACCTGCAGAAAATTTCCATTGCAGCCCAACAATTCCCAAAATAACATACAGGAAGCAGTAAACTAAATACTTTCCATATACACATCCCCGGATGTATATAATTCAGTATCAAAGCTACCCGATGGATAGATGCCCACAATTAAGTGTTTTTACATAGTTACATGGTCTGAACATGTAATTATGCAAACCACCAAAACTACTCTCCCCTAGACCGCCGGTTGGACGATCATGCTCTCACAACTCACACTTACCAGAGCGTCGAGGTAATTGATCCATACATTACCACCCAAATGGATGGCATCCATACAATATCACGCCGTATGGACGACGAAACAAAAACAAACAAGGCCCCCAAGTTAGTCTTTATAATAAGCCACCTAAGAGTCCTTATTTGGGCTAAGGGATGTGATCACTGGCATAATTATAAAAATACTTTTTAAAATTTAACCCTTTTCGCAAACAAATACTTTTGTTTTTAATTACTCGTAATGATGTGCTTAATGTTGAATTATGCTCCGGTACCAGCTGTAACAGAACCGACCAAATTATAAGAGCACAAGTACGAAAACAAGCACCGAAGCGCTCAAATTTTCAAACTTGAGCCCATATAATCCCGGTAGTCAATCGAAATCACGAAGGATTTCAAACCAAACTGCTTACAACCAGGATCGCATCATTCAACATACACATCATACGTTACATTTCACAAGTAGTTCAGAAATAACTTAACACCACGGAGTAGCAAATATTACAAACTGAGTTTGAAAGTAGCGGAAGTCTTACACACACTGAAATACTTAAATACTGCCAGTTTAGTTAGATCAACATCCCACAAAAGAACGAGGTAAGTACATAAAGATGATCATGCCCATGTGATCTAGTCCTCATCCCCAGCGGGGTGAAGGCAAGTCTTGCAGAAGCCTTGGTAAAGCATATCATCTGCAACAGGAGGGAATAAACCCTGAGTACTGGAATGTACTCAGCTAGACTTACCCGTCATAAACCAGAAATAAAGTAGACACCAAGGATTATGCAAGGCTTACACAAGAGGCTAGCTGACACCACATTTTGCATAAAGGCATAAATAGCTGAAACTTTTATAACCTGTACTAGCAGTTATTTTTAGCATTTACCTGTCATCTATCTGAGCACCTGTACTAAACATGCACTTGATTATCATCAAACAATTATTCAGATTATTCCATAGCAGGTATAGATTGTGGCAACATTGTATCATTCACTTAACCATCTGTTCAATTAATGAGATCTACGTTGCCGCTGCTCAAGTCAAGTGCTCACTAACCGGGAGCGACGGCGATTCGAATCGAATTCCTATCCAGCTGGAGGGGTATTTCTAACACTCACCGTGCAGACCCCTGCCAGGGTCGCACAGGCCACCATTTCATGTAATTCAGGAATCGCGGGTCCGAATGATGTCGCAACCCCAAGGGCGACACTCTGCCAGGTGATAGGGACTCTAACCCCCCCTTGGTCTCACGCCAATGTCCCCAAGCACATCCTTTCTCTCCTCCAAGAAGCAACCTACCATTCGATTCCCGGCCTGAATCACATTACTCGGCTTCGCGGTCGGAACGACTTATCCGGCCAACTAAGTGTTAGACTGCGTTCAACATGACTCAAGGACGTACAGCGAATCGGTCCTTAAACGACTCAGACGGGCATGGCTCCACACCCAAGACGTGAAGTGTCTTGCGGCTGTACCATCGAACTCCCGCCCGGTCTCAAATTCATTTTAAAGCATGGTTCCATCACGATAGCCATAAGCCACTCGCGACCCAGTCCTATCTCTCGCGGATGACCGGAAATCACCCGACTTCTACCGTACTAAGCAGGGCTAAGCATTGACACGTGCCTACACCTAATATAGGATTAGGGCATAATATCTGGACAAGGACAGGTGTAATGCAACAGTTGTTTTCATACAACTCCTACTACATAATGCAGTAAACAAATAAAAGTACTCAAGATATCTTTTATCAAATAATGGGTTCAGCATGCACCGGGGCTTGCCTTTCAGGAAGGTGGAAGGCCGGTGATCAGGGCACTCTGGTAGATCGTCTGATGGAGCTTCTTCGACGTTGGGGTCTTCTGTTGCTTCCCCCGGTTGACTCAGCACTTCCTCTGGGATCGTCTGCTCGAACTCGAGGAGAGTTACCCCCTCCGGTACACCTATTGCATGAGTGCATAATAAATCTCATGAATGCATAATGAAAGATGCAATATGCTCGGAATGAAATGCATTACGACAATTTAGCGCTCTATTCAAATCACTTCAAAAGAGTAGGTGCAAATTTCCTCTCCGGTAGAGGAGTACTCACCTAGTCTACTTAGCCTAAGATAAAGTTGCTCATCTTCAGTTAGAGCCCTAACTCCTAACAATTACAAAAGTAACTTGTCTTAGGATATCACCAAAACAATTAACAAGGCATCACAATAGAGCATACTGGACAGCAGCTACTTGTTTTTATCATAACTAAAGATTTACAATTCCAAAAGATATGATCTAGGACAATCTGGAAAGCCTAAGAAATACTCTACAAATCATTTTCAGACCTCAACCCCAAACTCCTAAGTTTTCCACATCAAACTTCACAAGTTCCAGAATCTGTCCTCTCAAAACAGAGAGTAGCAGATTCTGAACTGCCACTTAAAACAACAGTAACTCTCAAACTACTAAGCCAAATGTTCCCAAATTTTGACACAAGCTAGTTCATCAAGTTTACTGTGACTTTGGTATTTACAAGTTTCCCAACAACCAATTTTATCAAGGGTCAAACTGGGAAATACTTCCAGCTGTCCATAAACCCTAAAATTACAAAGGTTAAATATTTGTTGATATAACCAAAGTCTCCTAAAACCAAACCAATGTTACTAACAGATCACATTAGGTATAAAAACACCAGAAAGTAAAGTGGAGTCAACTAGAATATTCATTCAACCCCATTTCTTAATTTACTTAATTATTTAGGTAGAATTTCAAACATATATGTAAACTGTTCCTAAAATTCTACAAAAATTACAGGGGACTCTCTGACCTCCAAATAGACCACAGTAAAAATTTGAACAAGTTTTATTCACAGAAACTCTCTATACAAAATTCACAAGCCCAAAAGGCTGATTTTTGCATAAATCATAAATCATATTGAAAAGTATCAAACAACAGATTTCATATTTTTCTTAGACACTCTAGGGTACCAAGACATTCTCCAAAAATTTACAATAACATTGCACATGTAGAAAAATTATAAAAATTACTTCAATTATTTCCTAGAATAAAATGATAGCCTTATAACTTGAAAATTACTTAAGTACTGAGGCCCAAATTTTTACCATAGCTAGGACTAGCATAGAGTAACCTACCCACCAAATTTCATAATTTATGGAACTCTACAGCTCAAGCTATAAATTAAACAAATTTGTATACATTCCAAAACACATTTAAAAGATCTAATAAAATCTTACAGAATTTAAACATCTCAAGCCAGATCTATATTTTTCTAAAATACTACACATCCAGTAGATTCTAACAAAATTTATTTCATGATTTTTGGATCCCTAAAACCCTAGATTCCTATTTTTCCAAGTATCACAAAAATCAGTATCAAAATAATAAAAATCAAATTTTATTTCGGACAACTGGGCCGGCCCGGGAAAACGAATCCGGCCCACAACTCCCACGCGCGCGCTCTCGGCCCGCTCGGCTCTCCCGCCCGCGCGCGGCACTGACACGCGGGCCCCCGCGGTCAGCGACCGGGAGCAGGGGAGCCGACGCCCGGCGAGCTCCGGTGAGCCCGCGCTCGCCGGAGAAGAGCCCGCGCGGCCAACCGAGCACGACCTCGTGATCTCCGTCACCCGGCGCATCGATTGGCACCCATAGGATAGACGGGGATGAGGAGGAGAGGACCTGCCGCCGTGCGTGGCGGCCGGTGACCTCCGGTGGCGGCGCACCGTCGCCGGTGAAGAAGCGCGGTGCGGTTGGAGCTCGGTACGAGCTTCACCGAGTCCAGGCGGTTCCATTTTACTACTAAGGGGAGATGGAGAAGGACCCAAGACACCCGGCCACGGTGAGGTCCCGTGGCGGGCTCCGGCGACCCCTCGGAGGCGGAGAAGAAGACAATGCGGCTCACCTAAGGTTCAATAGCTGGCTCCAGTGGGTCAAGGGGGTGGAGGGTGGTGAGGCGGAGGTGATGGCGAGCGCAAACGGCCGGTGGTGTGGCGTGGCTCGCGCTCGGGCTCGTCGGAGAAGAAGGGGATGGCGGCTCGGTTCTTTGCGTTTTGAAAACGAGAAGGAAGGGGGAGGAGGAAGTGAATGGGGGAGGTGGGAGCGGCAGCAGGGGCGCCCTTCATGCGCTCGGCAGCTGGCCGCGTCGCCAGGTCGCGCGCGGCGCGTGGAGGACACGCGGCGGCGTTGTTCTGCCGCGACGCCACGTTCCGTTCACTGAAGTTTGAATCGTGGTTTCAGTTCAGTCAAGCCGAGTCTGACAGAGCAACTTTGTCACTCATTATCTTCTAAACCGGTTCGAGTTAGGAGAAGATGATAACATCAAATTGGTAGGGCTTTGTGAGGTCAACAACTTTGTCAATTGGTGCTTAGGCTGGTTCGGCCTATATTTGAAACTACATGACCTCAAAGTAGTGCTCAAAGAAACTGAAGCCGGGTTTCAGTTAAAGGTGCCGACTGACAGGTCATTTTCATGGCCCAATATCTCTTGAACCATTGAGAACCAGGCTTAGGTGATATTGGCAAAGTTGTAGGGCTACATGTGATCTACAAATTTGTCAATATGAGTGAAGGCTAGTTTGGCTTGGTTTGCAAACTACAAGCTTCTAAAGTAGGCATCAGTGAAACTGTAAAGTCCAATTCCAGACTTAGAAAAATTCTAAGTCCTGGAATTACACTACTAGCTGACTTGTGGGCCACTTTTGAGCATGTTGTGGTCATTTTCATGAGATGGTCATATTGAGACTTTTGTTCCCCATGAATTTCTTTACAACTTTGCTTAAGGGTGCTCTTCCATGCAAGGTCTCTAAATTAGACTTTCTAATTGGTCAAACTAGAACCTTCTATGGTCAAATGGGGGTCAAACTTGTCATGGAGGGCAATTTTGAAATTTTGGTCAACATGAACCTTGATCCAAATGTTACTCTAAGTATAGCTAAGGTGTTGTAGGTCATGATTGATGACTTTACCTTTTTGTTACACCAACCATCAAATACTTTGTGAAATCAATCAAACACACCCTAAACAAACACATGAATTGCATTACATGAAATACTAAACATGGATTATGCATGTCATGCTTATGCAAATGCAATGCAATTAAGGACTAAACACTTGAGGTGTTACAAATACAAACACGAAGTTTCCCATTTTTCTTGTAAACAGGAACCACATTAGAAATCCACTCTCCATATCGACACTGCCGAATAAACTTTGCCTCAATCAATTTAGTTATTTCGGCCTTAATATCAGAAAGTATATTAGGATTGCATCGGCGTGCCGGCTGCTGATGTGGCCGAAATCCAGACTTAATAGGCAACCGATGTTCAACTATAGATCAGTCTAATCCAGGCATTTCAGTATAATCCCAAGAAAAACAATCTTTATATTCTTTTAACAAATCAACTAGTTGCTGTTTACATTTGGAACTTAACTTAGCACTAATAAAAGTAGGCCTTGGCCTATCGCCTTCACCAATATCTACTTCTATTAAATCATCGGCCGATGTAAATCCTTGACCTAATTTTCCATCATCGGCAAACCTATCCATTAAAACTCTTCCTCAGAACCGACTGCTTGGATCGGTAGAATTTCATAATCGGCAACTTTGAGGAACTCTTTTTGCCAAGCTTCTCCTGATATGCACCTGGTTGGCTCATAAGTGTCTGATTCTGCTGATGCGATGATATAAGAAGAATCACCAGGAACAACTTCAATTTTATCTCCAATCCATTGTACAAGGCACTGATGCATTGTAGAAGGAACACAGCAATTAGCATGAATCCAATCCCTTCCTAAAAGCAGATTATATGCACCCTTGCCATTAATGACAAAGAAAGTCGTCGGTAAGGTTTTACTGCCGATGGTCAATTCAACACACACTGCCCCTTTAGCTGGCGACACATTGCCTTCAAAATCCTTTAGCATCATATCGGTCTTAGTTAAGTCTTGATCTCCCTTACCAAGCTTTCGATACATCACATAAGGCATAATATTAATCGCAGCTCCTCCATCAATAAGTATCTTAGATACAGGCTGCCCATCAACTCTGCCTTTTACAAACAAAGCCTTGAGATGTTGTCTCTCATCATCGGCAGGCTTCTCAAAAACAGCCATCATTGGATCTAGCGTTAATTGAGCTATTTGGTCAGAGAAAACAGCTTCTTCTTCATTATCAGAGAGTGCCAAAAATTCCATCGGCAACATAAATACCATATTGACATCTGCCGATGGGCCTTTATTTTTGTGCCTTATCTGCCATTGCTGATTACCAGATCTCTCATTGGAGGAACATTCTTCTTGGTATAAGTCTTCTTGACACTCTTGCTGCATTTTCCTCTTTTGTGTCTTTGTCAAACCTTCTGGACACCATTGAGGAAGTTTAGTTTTCCACACTGGCTGGTATGTTCTGTTTGTCTCCACCCGACGTATGTTAGGATCCCTGTAAAATATTTCTTCATCAGGAACTCTTGCATTTGTCATCTCTTCAAGTTCCTCTTGGTTTCTCAGAAAATATGCAACGCGTTTACCAAGCCTTTCATGTACACTGAGTCTGCCCCCCCAGCCGATCATATACTGATGCTTTACCTCTGATCGGCTCATTAATGGACAAACCTTGATTACCAAATTGAAACCTCCTTTCAGGACGATTAACCCCATAATAACCATTGCATTCTAGGCAATCTTCAACAGTAGGTAACTTAATACCTTCTTCCCAACAATGAATGAAAAACGGACACCTCCAATGATCCTTGTGCCGATTCCACTCCTCTCAGCGTCTTTCTTCTTGCTGTTGTCGATACCAGTCCCTTCGCTGACGCCAGCCTTCTGTTGTCTTTGATGAGTAATCACAATGCCAGATCGAGGAGGCTTTCCAGAGCTGCCACTTTCTCTCAATAGCCCCTTGCCTTTTGCATCATCGGTAGTTATCCGATGTTGGAGATCCACTGATACATTCTTTTCAGCAGCTTCCGATGTCAACACCTTAATTTTTCCCTCAGCATCCAACATATTTGCTGGAAAAGGATGTTGATCAATTTTCATCGGCTTCTAAATCTTGGAATTGCCAAATTTTATTCTCCCAGACTCAATAGCTAACTGTAACTGTTGTCTAAATACTTTGCACTCATTTGTACTGTGTGAAGTTGCATTATGCCATTTGCAATACAGCATTTTCTTCAACTCTTCTGCCGATGGGATCACATGATTAGGTGACAACTTAATCTGGCCATCCTGAAGTAAAAGATCAAATATCTTATCAGCTTTGGTGACGTCAAAAGTAAACTTTTCTGGCTCTTTGTGGCCAAAGGGACAAGATATCGGCTTTTTATTCTTAACCCACTCAGCTAAACCGATAATTGGTTCTTCATCCGAATCAGAATCTTCTACTTCTCCGACGAATGAAACCTTCTTATTCCAATTCCTTTTGGGTTCAAAAATCCCAGTGTCTTGATCGGAAATCCTTTACACTAGATGACTTAGGCTTTCAAACTCCTGAGAAGCATATCTATCCTTAAGGTGTGGCAACAATCCCTGAAAGGTCAAATCGGCAAGTTGCCGATCATCCAATACCAAGCTATAACACTTGTTCTTTACATCTCGTAGCCTTTGCACAAAGCCTTCCACCGATTCATCATTGCGCTGTTTCATCTTTACCAAATCGGTAAGCTTCTTTTCATGAACTCCAGCAAAGAAATATTTATGAAATTGCTTTTCCAGATCAGCCCAAGTAATAACAGAATTTGGCGGTAATGAAATAAACCATGTAAATGCTGATCCAGATAGAGATGATAAAAACAAGTGAACTCTCAATTCATCTCTACTAGCCGCCTCTCCACATTGAATAATAAAACGATTAACATGCTCCATGGTTGATGTATCATCTTGCCCAGAAAACTTAGTGAAATCTGGCACCTTGTACCGATTTGGGAGAGGGATTAAATCGTATGCCGGAGGATATGGAGTCCGATAAGAATAGGTATTGACCTTGGGCTTGATCCCAAACTGATCCTTCATAATTTCTGCTATTTTATCGGCCCAAAAAGCATCAACATCTTGTTGACGATATGGTTGAATTTCCACCGGAGGTACCTGTTGATATCCTTCTGCATATCTTTGTTGCCCACGATCTCCAGCAATTGACATATTTGCCACTATTTGTGGTCCATTAACCTGCTGGAAAGGATTCATCGGCTGAGCTGCCGATGCTTGATTCTGAAAACCAGCATGCATGTGACCTTGATGAATACCTGCAGCTTGCTGATTTGGCTGAACTGTATGTTGAGTGGGAAACTGCCCTGACCAATTATTATTAGCGTTCATCGGTACAAAATTTGCCGATGGCTGGTAACTTGTTGGCATTGCTGGATAATTACAACCAACTTGAGGTATAACCTGGACTCCAGGTTGACTTACGATAGGAGCCTTCTGTTGCATCGGTAACAAATTTGCCGATGGACTTGAACTAGATGTTTAACCCAAAGACACCTGGAAACCCTCTAGAGTTGGTTGTACAGTAGTTGTTGTAGTATATTGAGGTACTTGAGCTATCGGCAAACCAGCCGATGGCATAGGAGTTTTTCCCGCTGCATCAAACATTTGAGGTAATCCATGGTTGAAAGCAGATGGCTCTGGAGGCATACCATATCCCCACCAATTAGCAGGAGTCTGATTACTTTGTGGTACAGGACCTGATAAAGCCGATGCTGATAGATCTGTATTAAGCTGAACTCGTCCTGATAATGCTGAATCCGGTCGCATCGGTGTAGACTGTACGTTAGATAAACCTGCTGATACTGGAGGAGAAGAAATCTCTGTACCCACAACGGCTGGGGGAGCCGATGGAGCAATAGCAGATGCTGATTCTGGTTGATGATAAGCAGGCCCAACGTAACGAGGTGACGCTTGCCCTTCTTTGAAAGTTCGGATCACAGCATTATGAACAGTATTGGACAGTACATTGGAATGATTAATTAAAGCATGATTTACTGCAGAATTAACCATCTCTTGAAGTTTACCTGGATTAGAATCAAAGGTAACTTGCCGAGGCAACGGCAAGTCTTGCTTCTGGATGACTTGTCCACTTTTGTTCATGCTGAATGACTTCAAGCATAGCTATCTGTATTCTTCTATAGCCCTCTCCATAGCCTGCTTCTGATCTTCCTTAAGATCTTCTTCTGTTACCGCGATGTTGTTCCCCGCATCGATCTCAGGATTAAGCATATTGACTAGATCTGTCCCACCGAGCGTGCCAAAAGATGTGTTGATGCAAAAGTAGATCTGCAAACACAAAGGGCTAATACCCGAAATCGATATCCAAAGCGTGCCAGTCGATTTGACCTGTTAATCGACAAGGATGAAGATACGAGCACTTTGGTCCTGACAACAGCGATACGCCCGGAAGTCACGGCCAAGAGGTACTCACGCGGAACTCGAGGATCGTCGAAGATTGCACTGGAGCAATGCAACTCGCCGAATCGATGAGAACTCGTAAAAAGGAAAAATATGCAAATTGACGAAGTCGCCGAAAGTAGATGTAAATAAGAGTAAAAGCTGTTTTTGATATATTGATTGATTGATTATTACATTGCTCTTCACCCTATATTTATATCCTGATCTACAGAAACGTAACCAAATACGACTAGGATACTAAATCCAAACCTAAGGAAACACATGACTTTGATACAACTCAAACTCTAATAAACGTATACAAGGAAATTAACTCCTTTTTATTCCATAGTCCGCCTCAATCACGATGGTACTCTCATCGACCTTCTCTCCATCGGCACACTCCCTGTTCCATCGACAGCAACCTTCAAGTCTTTTCCATCGGCACACTCCCTGTTTCATCGGCAGTGGTCTTTAAGTCTCTTCCATCGGCATCGGCAATAATACCCTTAACCTTATCGGCAACAGTTCATTTCGAGTCCACATGCCACCACCACCACTCACAAGCAGCCTTCTTTACCAACTTTTAATCGGCTATCAATCTACACAGTAACCTTTCCTCCACCGATTAGCCCTTCCTGACCATCTTGACACATGCTAAAAATGATAACAACTACTTGTAGTCTTCCCTTTGTATTGTTATCCCTTGCATAGAAGATTTGCAAAACATCCTTTGCAAGGACGAAAGGGTCATCTCTGTATGCGGTCTTGGATAGATCAACGGTAGTGAACCCATCATTGTCGATGTTGATTTCATCTAGCCGGACCCACTGGCAATGGAAAAGAGCGACCTTCAACTGTCGTCCATAGTTTAGCTCCCATATCTCATCTATGAAACCATAGTATGTTGCCTCCACCGTGCCGTATTCATCGTAGGCGTCGAAATGAATAGCACTATTTTGGTTGGTGCTCTTTCCATCCTATTTTTTGTGTAAAATGTAAAACCATTTATATCATAACCTTGGTACATCATCACCGTAGTCGAAGGTCCGGGAGCTAAGAGATCTAGCTGACATCCCGTCACCATTCCTAGCCTGCGGCGTCGAAACTAGTCACCGAATTCCTCCTTATGTTTTTTCTCAAGCCAAGCCTGTGACCTACCGATGTGCTTACTTTGCAGTAACTGCTTGTGCTCATTAATGTATGCCATCACACCGTCGGCCTGCTGGAGAATAGCGAAGTGTGCCTGTCTGAAGGAAACCACTTCGACTATTTTGACAGCTTTCTCACCTATCGTTCCTTTGCCCCCTAGTCTTCCATCGTGATGAGATACTGGAACTCCAACCCGATTGATGTCTATATAATATGTGCAGAACTCAATGGCCTCCTCCGTTGTCCATCCTTCTACCATGCTCCCTTCTGGTCTGAATCTATTCCTAACATACTGCCTGAAAACTTTCATCAACCTCTCGAAAGGAAACATCTGGTGTAGGTACATTGGGCCAAGGGCTTTAATTTGGTCCACAAGATGAACAAGTATATGCACTGATATGTCGAAGTAAGTCGGTGGGAAATGCATCTCAAGCCTGCATAGAATCTCGGCTATCTCCTGCTTCAGCTAGTCTAGCTTGGCCCCTTCAATGACCTTTTCAGAGATCGCGTTGAAGAACGAACACAACTTTATGATTGGGGCACGGACCTTGTCAGGGAGGATACCTGTAACAGAACCGACCAAATTATAAGAGCACAAGTACAAAAACAAGCACCGAAGCGCTCAAATTTTTGAACTTGAGCCCATATAATCCCGGTAGTCAATCGAAATCACGAAGGGTTTCAAACCAACTTGCTTACAACCAAGATCGCATCATTCAACATACACATCATACGTTACATTTCACAAGTAGTTCTGAAATAAGTTTACACACACGGAGTCGCAGTTATTACAAACCAAGTTTATAAAGTAGCGGAAGCATACACACACCAGTTGTCTAACTACTGCCAGTCTTGTTGATCAACAACCCGCAAAAGCATCAGGAGAGTACATAAAAGATGATCACGCCCTAGTGATCTAGTCTTCGTCACCCGCAGGGTGGAGACAAGTTTTGCAGAAGCCTTGATAGAGCATATCATCTGCAACAGGAGGGAATAAACCCTGAGTACTGGAATGTACTCAGCTAGACTTACCCGTCTAAAACCAGAAATAAGATGACACCAAGGATTATGCAAGGCTTACACAAGAGGCTAGCTGACACCACATTTTGCATAAAGGCATAAGTAGTTGAAACTCTTATAACCTGTACTAGCAGTTATTTTTAACATTTACCTGTCATCTATCTTAGCACCTATACTAAACATACACTTGATTATCATCAAACAATTATTAACATTTTAACCATAGTAGGTATAAATTGTGGCAACAATGTATCATTCACTTAACCATCTGTTCAATTAATGAGATCTACGTTGCCGCTGCTCAAGTCAAGTGCTCACAAACCGGGAGCGACGGCGATTCGAATCGAATTCCTATCCAGCTGGAGGGGTATTTCTAACACTCACCACGCAGACCCCTGCCAGGGTCGCACAAGCCACCTTTCATATGGTTCAGGAATCGCGGGTCCGAATGATGTCGCGACCCCAAGGGTGACACTCTACCAGGTGATAGGGACTCTAACCCCCCATTGGTCTCACGCCAATGTCCCCAAGCACATCCTTTCTCTCCTCCAAGAAGCAACCTACCATTCGATTCCCCGCCTGAACCACATTACTCGGCTTCACGGTCGGAACGACTTATCCGGCCAACTAAGTGTTAGACTGCGTTCAACATGACTCAAGGACGTACAGTGAATCAGTCCTTAAACGACTCAGACGGGCATAGCTCCACACCCAAGACGTGAAGTGTCTTGCGGCTGTACTATCGAACTCCCGCCCGATCTCAATTTCATTTTACAGCATGGTTCCATCCACGGTAGCCATAAGCCACTCGTGACCCATTCCTATATCTCGCGGATGACCGGAAATCACCCGACTTCTACCGGACTAAGCAGGGCTAAGCATTGACACGTGCCTAAACCTAATTTAGGATTTAGGTACGATATCTGGACAAGGACAAGTATAATGCAAAAACGTTTTCATACAACTCCTACAACTTAATGCAATAAACAATTAAAAGTACTCAAGATAGATTTATAAAACGATAGGTTCAGCATGCACCGGGGCTTGCCTTTTAGAAAGGTCGATGGCCGGTGGTCAAGGCACTCAGGCAGGTCTTCTGCAGGAGCTTCTCCGCCGGTTGACTCCTCTGGTTGCTCCGGCTGGTCCTGGACTTCCTCCGGTATCACTTGCTCGAACTCGAGGAGTGTTACCCCCTCCGGAACACCTATTGCATGAGTGCATAATAAATCTCATGGATGCATAATGAAAGATGCAGCATGCTCGGAATGACATGCATTACAACACTCTTAAAGCTCTATTCAAATCACTTCAAATATTAGGTGCAAATTTCCTCTCCGGTAGAGAAGTACTCACCTAATCTACTCAACCTAAGGTATAGCTGTTCTTCTTCGGTTAAGGCCCTAACACCTAACAATCACAAGAGTAACATCACTTAGGTCACCACATTCAACACCAAAGTATCACAGTAAGACATCCTGGACAGCAGCTAACTATTTCTAACATAACAGAAGATTCCTAACTCCAAAAGATATGATCTAAGGCAATCTGGAAAGCTTATGAAATGCCCTATAATTTATTTTCAGACCTCAACCCTAAATTCCTAAGTTCTCTATGTCGAATTTCCCAAGTTCCAGAAGCTGTCCTCTCTAAACAGAGAGTAGCCAATTCTGGACTGTCATTTTAAACAGCAATAACTCCCAAACTACTAAGCCAAATGCTCCAAAATTTTGACACAAGCTAGTTTATCAAGTTTACTACAACTTTGGTATTTACAAGTTTTCCAGCAAACACATTTATCAAAGGTCAAACCCAAAATTACTACCAGCTGTCCAGAAAACCTAGAATTGCAAAGATTAAATATTTATTTATGTGGCAAACTTCCCCTAAGACCAAACTAATGTCACCACAAGTTCACATGGGTCACAAAAACACCAGAAAGTAAGGTGTGCCCACCTAAAATATTTAATTATACTCATTTCTTAATTTACTTATGTAATTAAGTGGAATTTTAAACATATATGTAAACTGTTCCTAAAATTCTACAAAAATTACAGGAGACTGTCTGACCCAAAAAGACACTACTGTAAAAATTTGAACTGAATTTATTTACAGAAACTCCCTACACAAAATTCACAAGCCCAAAAGGCTAATTTTTCTAAAATTAACAAATCATATTGAAAAGTATCAAACAACAGATTTCATATTTTTCTTAGACACTTTAGGGTACCAAGACATTCTCGAAAAATTTATAAGAACATTGCACATGTAGAAAAATTACTAAAATTCATTCAAGTATTTCCTAAAATAACAAGATAGCATTATAACTTGAAAAGTACTTAAGCATTAATGCCCAAATTTTTACCAGAGCTAAAACAAGTATAAATTAGCCTACCCACCAAATTTCACAATTTTTGGAACAGTACAAGTCAAGTTATTCATTTAACAAAGTTACCTCCCTTTTTCAACACATTTCAAAGACCTATTTAATTTTCCCAAAAACTAAACATTACATATCAGCTTTATATTTTTCTAAAATACTACACATCATGTAGATCCTAACAAAATTTATCTCATAATTTTTGGGTAGTGAAACCCTAGATCTACATTTTCCAAACATCATCTAAATCTGTGGCAAAACAAAAAAAATAAAATAGATCTCGTTTGAAACTGGGCCGGCCCGGGAACAGGCGCGGCCCATGACGCGCGCGCGGCCTGCTCGAGCTCCCGCCCGCGTGCGGCAACTGACAGGCGGGCCCCCACAGTCAGGGACAGAGGGACAGGGGAGCGGCGGCCGTGAGCTCTGGCGAGCTCAAACTCGTCGGAGGGAAGCTCGCCCGGAAAATCGAGCCCACCCACGCGTTCCCCGTTTCGTAACGCTTCGATTCGTGCCAGTAGAAGGGCTTAGGTTGGAGCGGGAGGGCTCGCCGTCATGAGCGACGGCCGGTGAGGGTCGGGTGAGGGCATGCCGTTGCCGGTGATGCCGCACGACCAAATCTGAGCTCGGTACGAGCTACACTACGCCCGGGCGAATCTATTGAGGTAGAAAGGAGGTTCAGAAGAGGTCCTAATTACCCCGGCCACGGAGCGCCGTGATGCGGTGCGGTGAGCGCGATGATGGTAGTCGTCGTGTTCCGCTCCGGTGAGGTCGCATCCCACGGTAAGGTCATGCCAAGAGCTAGAGGAAGGCCTACCCTATTCCAAATGCTAACCACCGGGAGAGGAAGGTGAAAGATGACGTCGGTGGTGAGCTCGCAATAGCGGCGGCCATGGCGGGCGTGGCCAGAGCGCGACGCACACGAGGGCCGTTCCGGTGTTCAGGGAGGGTTCCCGACGGTAATGTCTCGCCACAAGCATCCCCACAGATTACGGAGATGAGAACGAGGTTCATGAAAGGAGAAGAATGAGGGAGGGGAGCTGGCCACGGTGGACTGTGGCGGCTGCGATACTCTGGTGAGCTCCAGTGTAGAGAAAGTCGACAATACCTCCTTACCTCTACGAAATTGATCAAGCACGATGTAGGGGAAGGTCAGGGAGCCTAAGGCGGAGCTGTGGGTGAAGTTAGGTAGGCTGCCGTGCGGTGGTGAGCTCGCCCGGCCGCGGCGACGTCGGAGTGGCGCTGCTCGTCGGACCAGAGAGCGAGGGAATGGAGGAGGGAGCGGCATGAGTGCTGGGGATTGAGGTGTCGACTCCCACTTCACTCCCGCGCGTGAGCTCGCGACGTGCAGACGACGGCAAAGCTTGGACGCCATGCGGCAACGCCCTTCTGCCCGAGCGCCACGACACGGTCGCTGTCCGACTGAACGGCGATGTCGTTGACTGAATAGAGACTGTCATTGTTCGACTGACAGCGTGATTTCAACAGTGATTTTCTCCGGAAATAGCTCGAGTTAGTCGAAGGTGGTAACATCAAATTGATAGGGCTACATGAGGGCTACAATCTTGCTAATAGGCTCAAGAGCTGGTTCGGCTTGGATTAGAAACCACAGAGCTCCAAAGTGATGCACTTGGAAACTGAATCGTAGTTTCAGTTATCAAGCCGACTGAAACCCTATTTTCAAGACACCAGATCTCCTAAACCATTTAGAACTAGGTGATGGTGATGTTGACAATGTTGTAGAGCTACGTGAGTACTACAAAAGTGTCAACATGAGTGGGAGCTGGTTTGGTCTGGTTTGCAAACTACAAGCTTCCAAAGTAGGTCACAGTAAAACTGGAGGGACACTTTGGGGACTTAAGAAAATTCTAAGTGTTGAGACAGCCCCTCAAGCTGACTTGTGGGCTAATTTTGAGCATGTTCTGGCCAGTTTCATGAGATGGTCATATTGAGACTTTTGTTCCCCATAAAATTCCCTACAACTTTGCTTAAGGGTGCTCCTCCATGCAAGGTCTCTAAGCTAGACTTTTTAATTGGTCAAACTAGAGCATCCTAGGGCTAAATGCTGGTCAACCACACCTTGGAGGGCATTTTGGTAATTTTGGTCAACATGAACCTTGCTCCATTAGTGACCCTGAGTGTAAGTAAGGTGTTGTAAGATATGATTAACTACTCTACCCCTTAGTTACACAAAAACACTAGTGTCACAAGATTACAAACCACCAAACCCTAACACACCCATATTTCTTGCAACAACATAAAATAACATGAGATGATGCATGCTTATGCTTATGCAAATGCAATGCAATTATGGAGCTAAACACCTGAGGTGTTACAGCCCTTCCCCCTTATAAAAATCTCATCCCGAGATTTGGAAAGCATACCATTTTTCATAGAATTCCTTATAACCATCCCGCAAATAATCTTCCTGTTCCCACGTAGCGTCACTTTCACTACCCTGATTACTCCACATCACTTTATACCACTTAACCACTTTGCTTCTAGTTACTCGTTCCTGAGTATCGATCACTCGGACTAGCTTTTCTTCGTAAGTTAGATCAGATTCAAGCCTGATATCTCCTAAAGGAACTCTTTCCTCAGGAACTCGAAGACACTTTTTGAGCTAAGATACGTGGAAAACATTGAATATGGCACTCATTTCAGGAGGTAACTGGATCTTGTACGCAACAGCTCCACTCTTGCCTATAATCTAGAAAGGACCCACGTATCTTGGCGCAAGTTTCCGCTTAACACCAAAACATTGGACACTCTTCATTGGAGAAACTTTCAAATAAACAAAGTCTCCAACCTCAAACTCGAGTGGTTTTCTACGATGATCAGCATAGCTTTTATGTCTAGCTTGGGCTACAGCCATATGTTTTTGGATGGTACGGACTTGTTCCTCAGCTTCCCGAACAAAATCAATACCATAATACCTTCTTTCGCCAGCTTCTACCCAGTTTAGTGGAGTTCTACACTTACGACCGTACAATGCTTCGAACGGGGCCATCTTAATACTCTCTTGGTAACTATTATTGTACGAAAACTCGGCTAGAGGTAACCACTTTTCCCAAGAACCCTTGGATGAAATTACACATGCCCGCAACAGATCTTCCAAGATTTGGTTAACTCGTTCCGTCTGACCAGACGTCTGGGGGTGATAAGCAGAGCTTCTCACTAACTTGGTTCCCAGAAGGTGATGCAAGTGCTCCCAAAAGCGAGCAGTGAACTGGGGACCACGGTCCGAAACGATAGTACGAGGTACCCAATGGAGCCGGACTATCTGATTGAAGTACAACTCAGCATAGTTAGTGGGACGATAGTCCACTCTAACCGGAATAAAGTGAGCTGATTTGGTCAAACGATCCACAATTACCTAGATGGAGTTATGATTTTTGACAGTAGGAGGAAGTCCGACAATGAAATCCATACTTATCTCTTCCCATTTCCAGCCTGGGATAGAAAGTGGTTGAAGTAACCTAGCTTTCATGTGCACAGCTTTAACTCTACAGCAGGTGTCACACCTAGCAACATATGCAGCTATCTCTTTCCACATCTTGGTCCACCAATAAAGTGGCTTTAAATCATAATACATCTTATTACTACCAGGATGGATGGACAGCTTGGACGAATGTGCTTCGGACAGGATCTGATCTCTAAGCTCTCGGTCCTTAGGTACCACTAATCTATCCTTAAACCACAACACACCTTCTTCATCTACCCTAAAATGCTTAGTTTCTTCCTCTCTCATCTTACGTTTTATGTGGAATACACCAGGATCAGTCTTTTGGAGTTCAATAATTCTGCTTTTGAGAGTACAACTGACAGTGATGTTGTACAAGACTGCTGGATGTAGAAGGCGGGACCGATGAAAATCAGTTTCAACTAGGGTATGGCAATGAGACTTACGGCTTAAAGCATCTGCAACCACATTTGCCTTGCCAGGATGATAGTGTACTTGAAGATTATAATCCTTAATCAACTCGATCCATCTTCTTTGACGCATATTTAACTCAGGTTGGGTGAAGATGTATTTGAGGCTTTTGTGGTCCGTATAGATATTGCAGACATTGCCCAACAGATAATGCCGTCATACTTTCAAAGCATGAACAACTGCAGTCAGTTCTAAGTCATGCGTTGGATAATTCACCTCATGCTTCTGAAGTTGTCGAGAGGTATATGCAATTACTCGGCCTTCCTGCATCAAAACACCTCCCAAACCTATGCCTAAGGCATCACAATAAACATCAAATGGTTTCTCGATATCCGGTTGCGCCAAAACCGGAGCCGAGGTTAGGAGGGTCCGCAGTTGGTGAAAAGCCACATCACACTCAGGAGTCCAGACAAACTTGGTGTCTTTTTGCAGCAACCGAGTCATGGGCTTGGCTATTTTTGAGAAATCCGGGATGAAGCGACGATAATAGCCAGCCAACCCAAGAAAACTCCGGACCTCATGAACCGAAGTAGGAGCCTTCCAATTCAGTACTTCTTGTACCTTGGTGGGGTCCACCATAATTCCCCCATCGGACAACACATGCCCAAGGAAAGGTACTTCACGAAGCCAGAATTCACACTTACTGAACTTCACATACAGTTGATGTTCACGCAGTCTGGTGAGGACAATACGCAGGTGTTCAGCGTGTTCTTCCTCATTTTCAGAATATATCAAGATGTCATCAATAAACACCACCACAAACTTGTCCAATTCGGGCATAAACACTGAATTCATCAAGCACATGAAGTGTGTGGGGGCATTCGTCAGGCCGAAAGACATAACAAGATACTCATAAAGGTCGTATCTTGTCGAGAAAGCTGTTTTTAGAATATCTTCAGGACGGATTTTAATCTGATGGTACCCAGACCTCAGATCAATCTTGGAAAAGACTTTAGCTTTGGACAACTGATCGAACAAGATATCGATACGTGGCAGAGGATATTTATTTTTGACAGTGACTGCATTCAGAGGTCTATAATCTACACACATCCGCAAGGACTAGTCCTTCTTCTTCACAAAGATAGCAGGGCATTCCCACGGAGATGAACTAGGACGAATCAACCCCTTCTTCAAAAGTTCATTCAACTGCACCTTAAGTTCAGCTAGCTCATTCGGAGGCATCCTATAAGGTCTCCTAGAGATGGGTGCTGTGCCAGGCAACAACTCGATTTTAAATTCCACATCCCGATCCGGAGGGAGTCCCGGCAAATCATCGGGAAAAACGTCTGGAAACTCACTTACTACGGGAATTTTAGCCAACGCCTTTGCTTGCACAGCATGAACTTCCCTAGACAAATCAACTTTTCTGGGAAGTTGTACTAGAAAACCCTTTTGATCTGTAGGATCTCTGAGCATAACTACCCGAGTGGATGTATCAATGAGTACCCCATTCTGACTCATCCAATTCATGCCCAAAATAACATCTATGCCTAATCCCGGCAACACCACTAAGGCGAGCGAGTACTTTTGCCCCTCTATCTCAAACTCAAGATTCCCCACTACTTTATTTGTGGAAATATTCCCACTTGCCGCACTAATGCAATAACCCCCACCTTCAACAGTATGTAACTTGTGTGCAAACTTTGATGCAAACTTAGGACTGATAAAGGAATGCAAAGCACCTGAATCAAAAAGTACCACTGCAGGATGTTGGTCAACTAGGAATTTACCAGCAGTGACAACCTCACCAGATGGGATTTCCTCAATACTGTTATAATGAGCATGCCCCTGACGGCCACCTTGGTTGACATTCTTCTTAGGATAAGGATAGTTTCTGGACCAATGGCCTGGCTTGTTGTAGTTCCAGCAAGGCATGTTGCTGGGAGGAACACTGGAGCTGCTCTGACCAGAATTTCCCTTTGGCAGAGCGATTGTATAAGCCTTGTGGAACCCAGTTTTGGCAGCAGGCTTCTTCTGTGGCGGACGGAACTTGGTATTCTGAGCAGGTGGGCGAGGGGAAGCCCTAGGTGCAGCTGGAGTCCGAGACTGCGAAGCACTCGCCTCAATGGCCCTTTTGCGGCTCTTAGAGGCAGCATAAATAGCATTATTGTTTTCCTGAGTCAAAGCATCACTGATAAAATCGTTGAAGGTAGTACACTTGCTCGTACCCATGGTCTTCATCAGTTTTGGGCCGAGGCCTCTTTTAAAGCTAGCAATCTTCTTGGCATCGGTATCCACAAACTCTGTGGCATACCTTGCCATGTTGTTGAAAGATTACAGATATTCAGTCAAGCTTTTATTTCCCTGCGACAGCCTCATGAATTCTATGTGCTTGATAGCCATAAGACCTGGAGGAATATAGTTCCCACGGAATGCTGCCTTGAACTGGTCCCAAGCAATCGGGACATTTGCAGGCAGTGTGGAACGATAGTGGCTCCACCAAATACCCGCTGGACCATGCAGCTGATGAGAAGCATATTCAGTTTTTAGCTCATCGGTCAAGCGAAGCAGACGAAACTTTTGTTCAATAGTGTTCAACCACTCGTCGGCTTGCAGTGGTTCCTCCGCCTCCTTAAAGAGCAGGGGCTTAGTATCAAGAAAGTCCTTGAAATCACTGTACTGATTGGGTTCTGGGCCCTGGCGGCCATGACGAGCCTCCCGGTTGGCAAGCTAGCGCATAGTATCTGCCAGCATGCGCTGTCCTTCTACCACGGACTGCATCAGCTCAGCCGGGGTAGGTGGTGGCGGAGGGGGTGGCTGTTCCTCATCCTCATTGCCACGACCCCGACGGAGGTTGTACGACATCTACAAAATGCATAGCCAATGAGCACTTACGATGTGGGAAATTTGTAGATGAATTATTGTAAATAGGTCAAACTGACTTCATGAAAAATGACTTTGCAAAGAATCAAGGCACAATAATTCATCACAACCGCACAATCCATTCAAGCGCATCAATTGACGCAATCGTGTGTGGGTATCCAACCAGATGTATTTTTGGTATAAGGCCCACTCCTAGGGAGCACAGCAGTGACTGAACGGTTTACTTTCATATTTACGTGATTTTTCGACCCTTCGTACGGGTACTTGGATTCAATCCCAAAAATTTCCAATCGACTGAGAAAGGCTACTTCAAACTGACCACAAAGAGACTTCTCAACGGTAGAGTTCCATGGTGGATCATGACTAGCCACCTCGATACCAGCGCGTGCCAAGCAGCACAGCCCTATGTCGCGTGCCACAGGAGGCCCTCGGTTTCGTCGCGGCACCGAAGGGTGCTAATCGTGACACCATCATCGAACGCACGCATTAAGACATCCAATTGTGATCGAAATTAACAGGTTCAAACTAAACATCTAGGAAACATAGGGTTCGACCTTACATCCCAAAAGCCAAGTTATTACAAAGCCTCTCTCCAACACAGGGAGGGCACAAAAGATGATCCTAACATCATAGCTACGTGATGACTACTCTAAGCATCGTCCTCAGAGTTGGTGTC
Source organism: Saccharum spontaneum (assembly GCA_022457205.1). Taxonomy (NCBI): domain Eukaryota; kingdom Viridiplantae; phylum Streptophyta; class Magnoliopsida; order Poales; family Poaceae; genus Saccharum; species Saccharum spontaneum. Next base: position 36,981,638 of record CM039593.1, read on the forward strand.
AAGGATCTCCCTGCCGTCCTCATCACTAACAGGCTCTAACTCCTCATCTTCTTCTTCTTCTGGTTCTTCTTCTGGTGGGGCATCCTGCGGTCCATTGACCTCCACCACATCATCATCTTCAGCCATGAAGATTCCCGAACCCATGTCCTCGTCTGCGTTGTTGTTTCGAGGCAGCAGAGGATTGAGCTGGTTGTTCAAGCGGTGCACTTCTTCATAAAGATTGTCATTGTATTCTTCAGCGTTCTCCAACTGTTGCTCGAGCTCAAACTGACGAGCTCTCAGAACGTTCTCCTCGTGCCAGGCTTCATCCCTCTGGTTCATGATGCGGACCAGCATGCGTTGACAGTTGCGATTTGCTACTGTCAACCTCTGGACTGCCAGTGTTTCCTGATCACGGTCACGGATCACTTGCTCCAGTTGCTGACGCGCTGCATTCCTGGCAGCAGTCACTTCAGCCGGCTCAGCCCGCAGCCTTTCTACCTCAGTGGGCTCGGGGCGGGGCTCACGTGGAGCTAGCTGGTGGCGAGGAGCCCTTTCTCCGGTCGACTTACGGGTGGTCCTCTTAGTACGTGCCATCTGTATCAACAAGGTACGACTTAAGGTGAGGATAATTTAGGGGATGCGAAATTTAATTTAGTCGGGACTATTGACATTTTAAGGAGGGAGTAAAATGACATGTATGATGTAATTAAACATGATGCATGCACGTTCCGTACGCCCTCTCACCTTAGTAGAAACCTAACTTTCTAACGCTAGGCGGTGGCATACATATGTTCTCTCATATAAGCGAAACTATCGGTCTACTCGTTACGCTGTTAGTGTACCTGCAGAAATTCTCATTTCAGCCCAACAGTTTCCCAATATAAACACACAAGGAAGCAGTAACTAAATACTTTCCATATACACATCCCCTGATGTATATACTTCAGTATCAAAGCTACCCGATTGAAAGATTCCCACAATTAAGTGCTTACATAATTACACGGTTTTAAACATGTAAGTATGCAAGTCACCAAAGCTACTCTCCCCTAGATCGCCGGTTGGACAATCATGCTCTCACATCTCACACTTACCAAAGCGTCGAGGTAATTGATCCATACATTACCACCCAAGTGGATGGCATCCATACAATATCACGCCATATGGACGACGAAACAAAAACAAACAAGGCCCCCCAAGTTAGTCTTTATAATAAGCCACATAAGAGTCCTTATTTGGGCTAAGGGATGTGATCACTGGCATACCTATAAAATATTTTTTTATAGTTTTAACCCTTTTATAAACAAATACTTTTGTTTTTAATTACTCGTATGATATGTTTAATGTTGAATTATGCTCCGGTACCAGCTGTAACAGAACCGACCAAATTATAAGAGCACAAGTACAAAAACAAGCACCGAAGCGCTCAAATTTTTGAACTTGAGCCCATATAATCCCGGTAGTCAATCGAAATCATGAAGGGTTTCAAACCAACTTGCTTACAACCAAGATCGCATCATTCAACATACACATCATACGTTACATTTCACAAGTAGTTCTGAAATAAGTTTACACACACGGAGTCGCAGTTATTACAAACCAAGTTTATAAAGTAGCGGAAGCATACACACACCAGTTGTCTAACTACTGCCAGTCTTGTTGATCAACAACCCGCAAAAGCATCAGGAGAGTACATAAAAGATGATCACGCCCTAGTGATCTAGTCTTCGTCACCCGCACAAACGTTTTCATACAGCTCCTACAACTTAATGCAATAAACAATTAAAAGTACTCAAGATAGATTTATAAAACGATAGGTTCAACATGCACCGGGGCTTGCCTTTTAGAAAGTCGATGGCCGGTGGTCAGGGCACTCAGGCAGGTCTTCTGCGGGAGCTTCTCCGCCGGTTGACTCCTCTGGTTGCTCCGGCTGGTTCTGGACTTCCTCTGGTATCACTTGCTCGAACTCGAGGAGTGTTACCCCCTCCGAAACACCTATTTCATGAGTGCATAATAAATCTCATGGATGCATAATGAAAGATGCAGCATGCTCGGAATGACATGCATTACAACACTCTTAAAGCTCTATTCAAATCACTTCAAATATTAGGTGCAAATTTCCTCTCCGGTAGAGAAGTACTCACCTAATCTACTCAACCTAAGGTATAGCTGTTCTTCTTCGGTTAAGGCCCTAACACCTAACAATCACAAGAGTAACATCACTTAGGTCACCACATTCAACACCAAAGTATCACAGTAAGACATCCTAGACAGCAGCTAACTATTTCTAACATAACAGAAGATTCCTAACTCCAAAAGATATGATCTAAGACAATCTGGAAAGCTTATGAAATGCCCTATAATTTATTTTCAGACCTCAACCCTAAATTCCTAAGTTCTCCATATCGAATTTCCCAAGTTCCAGAAGCTGTCCTCTCTAAACAGAGAGTAGCCAATTCTGGACTGTCACTTTAAACAGCAATAACTCCCAAACTACTAAGCCAAATGCTCCCAAATTTTGACGCAAGCTAGTTTATCAAGTTTACTACAACTTTGGTATTTACAAGTTTTCCAGCAAAGACCTTTATCAAAGGTCAAACCCAAAATTACTACCAGCTGTCCAGAAAACCTAGAATTACAAAGATTAAATATTTATTTATGTGGCAAACTTCCCCTAAGACCAAACTAATGTCACCAAAAGTTTACATGGGTCACAAAACACCAGAAAGTAAGGTGTGCCCACCTAAAATATTTAATTATACTCATTTCTTAATTTACTTAAGTAATTAAGTGGAATTTTAAACATATATATAAACTGTTCCTAAAATTCTACAAAAATTACAGGAGACTCTCTGACCCAAAAAGAGACTACTGTAAAAATTTGAACTGAATTTATTCACAGAAACTCCCTACACAAAATTCACAAGCCCAAAAGGCTGATTTTTGTAAAATTAACAAATCATATTGAAAAGTATCAAACAACAGATTTCATATTTTTGTTAGACACTTTAGGGTACCAAGACATTTTCCAAAAATTTATAAGAACATTGCACATGTAGAAAAATTACTAAAATTCATTCAAGTATTTCCTAAAAGAACAAGATAGCATTATAACTTGAAAAGTACTTAAGCATTAATGCTCAAATTTTTACCAGAGCTAAAACAAGTATAAATTAGCCTACCCACCAAATTTCACAATTTTTGGAATAGTATAAGTCAAGTTATTCATTTAACAAAGTTACCTCCCTTTTTCAACACATTTCAAAGACCTATTTAATTTTCCCAAAAACTAAACATTACATATCAGCTTTATATTTTTCTAAAATACTACACATCATGCAGATCCTAAAAAAATTATCTCATAATTTTTGGGCAAGTGAAACCCTAGATCTACATTTTCCAAACATCATCTAAATCTATGGCAAAATAAAAAAAATGAAATAGATCTCGTTTGAAACTGGGCCGGCCCGGGAACAGGCGCGGCCCACGACGTGCGCGCGGCCTGCTCAAGCTCCCGCCCGCGCGTAGCAACTGACAGGCGGGCCCCCACGGTCAGGGACAGAGGGACAGGGGAGCGGCGGCCGTGAGCTCCGGCGAGCTCAAACTCGTTAGAGGGAAGCTCGCCCGGAAAATCGAGCCCACCCACGCGTTCCCCGTTTCGTAACGCTTCGATTCGTGCCAGTAGAAGGGCTTCGGTTGGAGCGGGAGGGCTCACCGTCGTGAGCGGCGGCCGGTGAGGGTCGTGTGAGGGCATGCCGTCGCCGGTGATGCCGCACGACCAAATCTGAGCTCGGTACGAGCTACACTACGCCCGGGCGAATCTATTGAGGTAGAAAGGAGGTTCGGAAGAGGTCCTAATTACCCTGGCCACGGAGCGCCATGATGCGGTGTGGTGAGCGCGACGACGGTAGTCGTCGTGTTCCGCTCCGGCGAGGTCGCATCCCACGGTAAGGTCATGCCAAGAGCTAAAGGAAGGCCTACCCTATTCCAAACGCTAACCACCGGGAGAGGAAGGTGAAAGATGACGTCGGTGGTGAGCTCGCAATAGCGGCGGCCATGGCGGGCGTGGCCAGAGCGCGACGCACACGAGGGCCGTTCCGGTGTTCAGGGAGGGTTCCCGACGGTAATGTCTCGCCACAAGCATCCCCACAGATTGCGGAGATGAGAACGAGGTTCATGAAAGGAGGAGAATGAGGGAGGGGAGCTGGCCACGGTGGACCGTGGCGGCGGCGATACTCCGGTGAGCTCCAGTGTAGAGAAAGTCGACAATACCTCCTTACCTCTACGAAATTGATCAAGCACGATGTAGGGGAAGGTCAGGGAGCCTAAGGCGGAGCTGTGGGTGAAGTTAGGTAGGCTGCCGTGCGGTGGTGAGCTCGCCCGGCCGCGGCGAGGTCGGAGTGGCGCTGCTCGTCGGACCAGAGAGCGAGGGAATGGAGGGAGTGGCGTGAGTGTTGGGGATTGAGGTGTCGACTCCCACTTCACTCCCGTGCATGAGCTCGTGACGTGGAGACGACGGCAGAGCTTGGACGCCACACGGCAACGCCCTTCTGCCCGAGCGCCATGACACGGCCGCTGTCCGACTGAACGACGACGTCGTTGACTGAATAGGGACCGTCATTGTTCGACTGACAGCGCGATTTCAACGGTGATTTTCTCCGAAAACAGCTCGAGTTAGTCGAAGGTGATAACATCAAATTGATAGGGCTACATGAGGGCTACAATCTTGCTAATAGGCTCAAGAGCTGGTTCGGCTTGGATTAGAAACCACAGAGCTCCAAAGTGATGCACTTGGAAACTGAATCGTAGTTTCAGTTATCAAGCCGACTGAAACCCTATTTTCAAGACACCAGATCTCCTAAACCATTTAGAACTAGGTGATGGTGATGTTGACAATGTTGTAGAGCTACGTGAGTACTACAAAAGTGTCAACATGAGTGGGAGCTGGTTTGGTCTGGTTTGCAAACTACAAGCTTCCAAAGTAGGTCACAGTAAAACTGGAGGGACACTTTGGGGACTTAAGAAAATTCTAAGTGTTGAGACAGCCCCTCAAGCTGACTTGTGGGCCAATTTTGAGCATGTTCTGGCCAGTTTCATGAGATGGTCATATTGAGACTTTTGTTCCCCATAAAATTCCCTACAACTTTGCTTAAGGGTGCTCCTCCATGCAAGGTCTCTAAGCTAGACTTTTTAATTGGTCAAACTAGAGCATCCTAGGGCTAAATGCTGGTCAACCACACCTTGGAGGGCATTTTGGTAATTTTGGTCAACATGAACCTTGCTCCATTAGTGACCCTAAGTGTAAGTAAGGTGTTGTAAGATATGATTAGCTACTCTACCCCTTAGTTACACAAAAACACTAGTGTCACAAGATTACAAACCACCAAACCCTAACACACCCATATTTGTTGCAACAACATAAAATAACATGAGATGATGCATGCTTATGCTTATGCAAATGCAATGCAATTATGGAGCTAAACACCTGAGGTGTTACAATATCTCACAGGGCAACTGGGAGCAGCTGAGTCATAATGACATGACAGTCATGGGCCTTCATACAACCATTGTTAAACTTAAGTTCTCTCATGTTAACTAGCCTCTTCAGGTTCACACAGTAGCCAGTTGGCACTTTGAGATCATTGAAGAAAGAAATAAGCATGGCCTTTTCTTCCTTTTTCAGTGTCCATGATGCCACCGGAAGTTTCAAGTGGCCATCCTCAAGAGTTATTGGGTGCAACTCCTTCCTGAGGCCCAGGTGTTGCATGTCCAAGCGTGTCGCGAGAGAATCCTTTGTTGTTCCCCCGGTGTTCATCAACGTGTTAAGTGTGTTACCGCACACGTTTTTAGTTATGTGCATTGGATCAAGACAGTGACGTACACTCAAAAGTGGCCAATAAGGTAGTTCCCAAAAGATTGATTTTTTCTTCCAGATACTACCGGCTGGCGCTGGTACTGCCCCTTCCCCCTTCCCAAGGACAACATCTGTGAGTTTGCTTACTTGTTTAAGTATCTGTTTCCCGTCTCGATACTTTGGAGGTCCACGTTTCTCAGTAGTCCCATTAAAATCTTTTCTATTCCTGCGGTAAGAGTGATCCCTTCGTAGGAACCTACGGTGTCCCATATAGACCATCTTCTTGTTTTCTGGTAGATGTATAGCATCAGTCTCGTCCAAGCACTCGACACACCCAGTGTATCCTTTTGTCTTCTCTCCAGACAAGCAACCTCGCCCTGGCAGGTCAGTGATTGTAGCGATAAGTATAACCTTTATCGTGACATGTTCTTTTTTGTACTCATCCCAAACATCCTTCACACCCGTCTCCCACATCTGTAGTAGTTCATCGATCACTGGTTGTAGAAGCACATCGATATCATTACCAGGTTGTTTTGGCCCTTGGATTAGTAGTGGCATCTGGATGTATGACCGTTTCATACAAAGCCAAGGTGGAAGGTTGTATATACATAGCGTCACTGGCCAAGTGCTATGATTGCTTCTAACCTGGTCAAACGGATTCATCCCATCTGTGCTCAAACCTATCCAAAGATGCCTTACCTCTCCATCGATGTTCTTATAGAACATAGTGTTGATAGTCCTCCAGTCTGACCCGTCGGCGGGGTGCCTCAACATTGTATCTTTCTTACGCTCTTCGCCATGCCAACGCAACAGTTTGGCTGACTTTGCATTTGCAAACAACCTATGCACTCGTGGAGCTATAGGAAAATACCATACGACCTTTATGGGCCCTCCTCTGGTCTTGCTTCCCTGATTTGACGGCCCTTGCTTGTATCGGGGAGCTTTACACTTGGGACACGCATCCAAGTCTTTGTATTTTTATCCACGGTACAATATGCAATCGTTGGAACACGCGTGTATTTTCTCAACCTCGAGGCCAATTGGGCAAATCATTTGCTTGGCCAGGTAAGTCTTTTCTGGTAACTCACTACCCTTCCGGAGCAGTTTATGTAGTATACCTAACAAGCTATCGAAGCCTTTATCACTCAATCCATTCGTTGATTTGAACTCTAATAGCATGATGTTGGCTTCCAGTTTGCTTATTGGGCAGGTCGGATACAATGGTGTTTTTGCATCCTTTCTCATGATCTCCAGTTTTTTCAACTGTGTAGCACTAAGGAATCCACCATGCACATCATGTAGAAACTGTGAAATGCCATCATTTTCCTCTGTGTCGTCAACTAATGTATTCCTAAACACATTATCATTGGTAGGCACAGGTACTGTATAGCATTGGTAATCATCAATAGGCAGAAATGTGTTTAGGGATACGCTAGGCATGGGCACATCATCATTGTTTTCTTGTGCAACATTTTGACCAACCTCCCCATGCAAAGTCCAAATCGTGTAGTCTCTCATGAACCCCCTGGTAATCAAGTTCAATCGTATATGCTCCACGTCGCCCCATTTTCTCGTATTCTTGCAATCTTTGCATGGATAGAATACAGGCTGTGAGTCCCCAGCATTGGCTCTAGCGAGCTTGATGAAATCGTCGATGCCCATCAAGTACCGTTGGTCTGTACATGACAGATCGTACATCCACCCTCGATCCATGTCTGTACAGGTAAAATGGGCCGGGCAGAGGAAACATAGGAAAGTTTTAATAAGAAACAATTATTGCACAATATTGAAGAACAATTATTCTACTCCATGCAACATAAAACTGGAGACACTAATTTAAAAAAGACTAAATTTAGAGACATGATCATGAATAACAATGTAGCTCCAAACAATGCCCATATAAATTAAAAATCGCAGCCCCATAAAAAATAATTATTACAACATTAATTTAAAAATACTAAAATTGGAGACATGATCATGAACAACAATGTAGCTCCAAACCAGTGGCGGATGCAGGATGAGAATCAAGGGGGGGCTAAAAACAGTGGAGATGTTGATTTGCATGAAGATTTAACGGTGATTTGAGATTTTTGCTACAGTGTTTCTAGTAGGTAAATCAAGTCATTAGGGGGGCTGGAGCCCACCCAGCCCCCTGTAGATCCGCCACTGCTCCAACAATGCATTGTTTGGTGGACACATGGGTTAATTTGCTCATCAATATTGTAAAGAATCTACTCTACTCCTAAGAACCAATTATAACATCACATACTAACAATGCATTATAGCCATCAATTAGAAAAGTGCTCTGTAGAAGATGGAGAAATAGAATGAGAATCAAGCATTATAGCCATCAAAACAAAGCTAATTAAGCAACAAAATCGAAGGAATGAGGCTTGTTACTAACCTTAAAGCAAAAAGATCAAGCCATTCTTCCAAATCCAAGTGGTAGCTTCACGGATTTGGGCGACCGCAACATTGGAGGGAGTGGCCCAAACGCGCGCCTCTGTTCTCGGGATAAAAGAGTGGAGGAAGAAGATGACGGCTACAACCTTTTTGTGCTGTCAGGCTCATCACTGTCGGTTCTATCCTAGAACCGACAGTGATAGAATCAAATCACTGTCGGTTCTTGGCTTGAAACCGGCAGTGATAAGTGGAGTTGTCATCACTGCCGCGGGAGGCACAAACTGGCAGTGATAGTTGTCATCACTGCCGGTTCTTGCACCCCCCCAATTATTTTCTGGTTGTCAGAGCCTAGAACCGGTAGTGAAGGGTCATCACTGCCGGTTGTCCTAATTTCGGCAGTGATGTGGCCGGCACTGATGACTGAATCTGTAGTAGTGTCGGCTTCAACGAGCCTAGAGATGAGGTTCGTTCGATACTCACGCGAGTAGAGTAGGTTCCAGAACCATCCCTGCCCCACCAGCCGCCTCAGCACCCGCTCGAGTGGGATGCTCCATCCACCAAGGGGTCTTTGCATGCCTTTCACATCATAGAACACGATGCACGCAGGATGGCAAGGTTCTCCATGGGATGCTCTACGGTCTTGGTGATGTGGCACGCAACGAGAGCAAGCATCTCCAATGGTAGCTTATCCATGGCGCGTCTCCAATGGAAGCTTATCCATGGCGCGTGGCGGCGTGTATGTCGGGGGGAGCGAGAGTGATGAAGGCAGAGAGAGATAGTTGTGAGCACGCACGCTGGGGAAGTGAGAGGGCGTGGGCGAGGAGAGGCGTGGATCGATTCGGGGCAACAACGAACACCGCCAGCGGTGGATTTATGAGCGCTAGCCGTGGGAACTACAGACGTGTTTATGCAGGTTTTACGTGGGTTCACACATGTAACAACCTAGGTTTTCGTGCAACCAAAAATATGAGATTTTTAAAACTTTTTTTGTAATTGTGTGAAGCATGTAGCTTCTAGGTCAAACATAAGTCAAACCCGCCAATGAAACATTGCACTCATGTAGATTGCTTGTAGAAGTGTGCCGGTGGTCTCGTGGTGTTTTGTGTTTGAATCTCATCGATGTTGGAGAGTACAAATATGTAGCAAATCCCCTCTTGAACTCCTTTCGAATCCATCATCGAATCTCCCTTGAAATTCACTTCTCAAATCCCTGTTGAGATCCCCTCTTAATCTTTTCTTAATCCCCTCTTGGAATTCATCCCGAACCCCCTTTGGAAATTTACCTTGGGTTTCGTCTTAAATCTCCCTTGATCTCCCCCTCGAATTCAGTTTGGTTCCATCTAAAAATCTCTTATGATAATGGGGAAATCCTTTCCATTTCTCTCCTCAAATCCTCTCAAAATTCCTAGCAAATTCATCTCAAATCCGTTTTGAATCCATCTCTAATTCCCTTAGTCTAAATTCAAAAGGAAAATCCTTCCCTTTCTCTTGGGCCAACCTTCTCCCTCTCCTTCCCTTGTCACCCGCCAGCCCAAACCACTGCCTAGCCCATGTGCCGCAGCCAGCACAAGCCTAGCTCGCCCCCCTCTCATTCGGCCCACGAGTGAGCAAGCCTAGCAGCGCAGCACCGCAGGTCGATGCCCTACTAGCCTAGCTTCGCCTTCCGACCCCCGTAGGTCCGTCTGCCGCGCCTAACCTAGCGAGCTCACACGCCAGCGTGTCGCGTGCCCCTGCGCTCTCTCCACCGCCGCACACCCCATGCCTAAGCCCTCCTCGACGTCTATACCAACGCTCGCATCGATCGCCGCATGTCCTGGCCATCCCATCGAATGGCGCGGATGCCGAGACAGCCAACCCTAGCCCCAACTCGTCGCTATAAAAACCGGAGCCACCGCCCCCTTCCCCTGATTCCCCACCACCGCCACGCTCTTCCTCCACCTCACCACGAGCCCCCTCCTCCTACTCGCAATGCCAACCAGCGCCTCGTCGCGTCGCGCCACAGGTCCCTGCCTCCTCATCGACCGACCCTGGAGCCATGATGCCAAGCCACGTCCATGGCGAGCCTCGTCTCCACCATGCAAGCATGTCGCGTCTTCCCCGTCCCACCACCTTGATGACGTGGCGGGGTGCCATGAACCTGAGACCTCGATGCTGTGCTACCCCTAGCCATGGCTGGCCGACCACCGAGCGCCACCACCCCTATGACGCCAGGCTGTCGAGGTTCACCCTCGTCGTGACGCAGCACCACCCCTGCCCCCGTCCTCATCGTGCCGTCCGCGCCGTGCCACAACATCGCACCCGAGCGCCTGGAGTGCAGCGACCTCGCGCCACCGACCAGCACCTCATCAAGCCTGGAAGGTAGCAACCTTACCCTGCTATTCTTCACCACCACGGCCTTGTCTCGAAGCCGTGACACCGCCGAAGACCGACGCCATCCACCTCGCGCTGCCACTGTCTCCTCCGAACGGCAGCACCACGCTGGAGCTTCTCCCTTGCTGTCGGTGAGCAACCAGCACTCTAGAGCTCCCGCTTTTCCTTCCCCGTCGGCGCCGTTCTGGACTGACATCGGCCTTCGTGCCATGAGCCGCACCGTCGCAGGGAGCAGCAAGACCGTCATTGTCCTTGCCACTGCGCCACCCCACCAGCGACCTCTGCTCCGTCTGCGGCTAGGAGAGCCCCTGTCCCCTGTCCGTGCCCCAACACTGACTGTGACATCCTCTGCTCTGCCCCGGCCTCACCAGAGCTTGTCCGCTGCCACCGGTGAGCCCCCAATAGCAAAGCTCCTCCCTTCTCTCCTTGTTCTGTCACTATCGTGCTGAAACCGGCCTTCGTGCCATGGTCTTTCACCATTGCGGGGCTCACTCTCACCCACGGCAATCCTCTGTTCCAAGCTGCCGTCCGCCCGTGCACCCCGTCGTCCAAGCTGCCAGAGTCCAGTGCCTCTGCTACCTACAATGCTGGCCGTCTGTTTCCTCTACACCACCTCCATGCACCTCGCTGCTACTTCGTCATGCTGCGGAACCGAGTAGAGGAGCTACTGGAATGCTACCGCCAAGCCACCACTTCGCCCACCTCTCGGCTGCTTGTGGCCATGACCAGCACGCCTACAGCAAGCCGCAGCTAGCTGTAGCCCATCGGAACACACCACAGCAACCCCACCACAAGGTTGAACCCTTGAACCCTCGCCGGTGCCACTCCCGACGTCAGCAAATACAATGTTTTCCCCATTCTTTTACTTGCCATTTCATACATATCTATGCATCTCTTTATCATTGTTCAAAGTTGATACATGATCATCTACCTAAATTTATATCTATGCATGTGCCATGCCTTCGCGCTGGTCTATCTCTCGTGCAACGGTGTCTATCTCTTATGTTATGACCTCTATTCCTTTTGCTATGGAAAAGTGCTACTCTATCACTTGCTTGTCTTGTGTGTTCTTGTGTTGTTTGTTTGTCATCGTGTGCGGACCGTGCCTTCGAGCCGGTTGGGGAGATGTAGTTCGTTCGACCATTTCGGTCGTGGGTTTGTCCCACTATGCCCGTAATGCCCAGCATAGCTCATCTCCTCGTTTCTAGTTGACTTCGTGGTACCGTGTTCATTGCCCCCTCCTACGGCTCTAGGATGTGGCCACCATGGTGATGAGGACATCCACCATGATAGTGCACAACCATGTGTTGAACAAGCCAACAATGTCTACAAGGCTCCAATGACTCGGGCGAGAGTGCAGCGAATACAACATGAGGTGAATTCACTCCTTATTGATTATGAGCATGCATCTACTAAGAATGATTTACTACCTAATAGAGGTGCAATGCTTGTACTCAGGTTTGGAGAATGCTCCATGGATGGATAGGCCACTGAGTGTCTAGAGAAAGCAAGTTGAAGATGACGTGTTGCTGTCCAGATTTTGAGTTCCAAATTCATGGTGAAATCTGTACCAATATCGATGGTTCCAACCCAAGTGTTATACATGGATGGAAATATGGTGAAGTCTACTTTCATATGCTACTGATGGCACGTCATTTGGAGCTCTGTAGGTTGAGTTATCCCTGTTTTAGTGAACACTGGTCCAGAACTCTGTTTCTGTCGAACTGGGCCAAAACCAACCCATTCAGCCCAACTAGGAGGGATGTTCCTTGTATAAATAGCACACCCACTCCTTCCTAAAACCCTAAGCATGAATTTGACTAAGAAAAACAGAGAAGCCAAGTGCTCTTGTCCTTAGGGTTGTGCCATAGCTGTCCCCTTGAGGATTGGGAGTTTTCTCTTCCACTTGTTCTTGTATATCCTTGTGATTTGCAGGAGCTTGTATCTACCTTTGTGTGGTTCAGGTAGACATCGATCCATTATGTGTGGTTAGGCAAAATAATTTGTCATAGGTGGCTGCCTAGAGTAGTTGTTGGTGCCATCAGTTTGTCATGTTGCACAGATCCCCCCTTTCGATCCTACAACGAGAAGATTGGGAAATCCCCTGCATCACATGGACTCGATATCTTTGCGCATCCTACCCGCACATGGTGAGCCCGTCTTGACCTATGTTGACGAAGTATATCATGAACAATCCATTTTCTTGCAATAAATGATGAATACTATAGAATAGGAGGTTATTACTAACAATTTCAACGAGTTTTGATGAAATCATATTTTTCACAGGGTTATTCCAGAAAACATACAAAGGAGGATTAAAATGTCAAAAAGGATTAAACTTACCAGTGATGAAATATACGTGGGAAGACTCCAAAGACCCCAGAGGACACTCGACGCAACGGGAGGCCAAGCCCCTACCATGTGGGGCCAATCGGCACCCCCCCTTCATCTTCTACGCCCTTCCAGAGTCTTCTTCCACCGCCTCCTAGGATGCATCTCCACCGTACCTTAAGTCAGTTTGATCCAAGGGCTCGTGTTTCTCCCCTAGGGCTATATATACAGGGCTAGAGACCCCTCCCAAGGCCAAGCGAAGTCAGATCCTCAGAGCTAGAAACCCTAATTCCAATTCCTACTAGGATCTAGGCTAGCAATCAAGAGAAGATTAGTTCTTCATAGGAATTAGTCTTGTATTAGAGATAGAAAGATAGAGTAGAAGAATAGAGTTTTGGAGGAGTTCCGGCCTATCGGTGCTTCTCTTCGGCTGTATTCTACGAGATCGAGTTCCTTTGCGGGAGCTTGCTTCTGAGATTCTCTGGTAATTGACTTCTAATTAAAGTAAGCAATTTGTTCATATTGTTCTTCAAATTTGCAACTCTATTGAGTGCTTTGATCTTGGTAGCTCCTTGGTTGAAGTAGTATTTCATAGTGTAAGTGTGGTGCTTAGACTAAGATTACTTGTGAATGCTAACTATTTTCTGGATCGGTGGTAGCTCGCGAAGGTCCCTCTTATAGCTTCGTTGAATCCTCTGTAGTCCACCTCCCGTTAGTAGGATTTGGTAGACTTTTGATGCTTGTAGGCAATAAACTTTGAATTTATTCTTTATAAGTTATCATCCATGATAGAACAATAGAAGACATAGCTTATCGAGATTGGAACTAGATAGTCCTCAGTAATCTCCTTTATTCCTTCTATTTTCTGACCTTGGTTGTGAAGTTGGATTAAGTTTATAGAACTCGAGTTATCCTCACCTACTGTTCCTTTGGGTTCGATATTAAAACCGGGTTAATCTTGGTGAAGTGCTACAATGGTGTATTATCTGTGCGCTTGTGGATATTTATATTTTCTTGTGTGCATTTAATTTATACCAACAATCATTTCTGGTGCTGTTGCCGAAGAGCGGTTGTTGAGTTAACTTTGAGTCTAGCATAATCTTGTATTATACTTTTATCTTTTCTTTTTGTTTTGTTTGCCTTTTTACCATGGACTCTGAAACCACACTTTTGTATCAATACGGAGCACCCACGGGCTCATGCCTAGAGCCAGTCGAATCATCTGAACCCATCCTATCATCTGGCTATGAGCTACGCCCGGGATTAATTGAATTAGTTCGGGAACAACCTTTTACTAGCAATGTTAGTGAAAACCCTTACACCCACCTATGTGGTTTTGAGCAGACTTGTGCATACCTACACATTGAAGGCATGCCTACTGAAACTTTGAGATGGAAGCTTTTTCCTTTTTCTTTGACTAGAGAAGCTTAACATTGGTTAAACGTCACGTTAAGAGTAGTCAACGAGATTGGGAAGCTTTACGTTCTAGCTTTTATTCAAGATTCTTTCCGATCAATAGGGTTGCCAAACTTCGTGCAGAAATTAAAAATTTTAAATAAGAGAAAAATGATTCCATAGGTAAGACTTGGGAACGCTTTGAAAATATTTTAGATTCTGGTCCCAACCTTTCCTTGCCAGAGCCTGTTCTTCTCCAACACTTCTTTATAGGCCTTAATAGGAAAACTAGGAAACATCTAAATACGGCCACATGAGGTTCGTTTATGCATATTACTACTAAACAGGCAAAAGATATTCTTACAAAAATCGTAAATGACCTTCCTGAAGAGAGAGAGGGGTTGTTAGAGGAAGAATCCCAAATAGCTGAACCAGAACCTTTGCTCAAAACTGTGCCTGAACCACTTAAACCTTCAGCTATTCCAGAACCCGAACTACTACTACCAGAAGAGGAGGAAACTCCACTTTCCAACTTTATGTTTAAAGTCAAGGATGAACTTTTTGCTGATTTTGGAAACACCTCGAAATATCATATGATGAAGAAACCTCAGTAGGAAATCATTGACCATAGAACCTTTAGAACCTTCTGATAAAAATTTCCTTAAATAGAAGACGAAAGGGTTAGTATCTGTTTTGAGTAACAAGTGGTTAGAAAAATCAGAGCTTTCACCTGAAATAATTAGTTTGGACACACCTTCTGTCACCATTCAATGCCAACTCAACAGTGCTCCTTTTGATACTTTTTATAATCCAATAGTAGGTGTTAATATCATGCCAGCTACATTTGCTCAAGAATTTTTAAAAGACATGCCATTAGCCCCAACTAATAAATTGCTAAAAGTCTTTCAGGACACATTATTGCAAGTTTAGAAATTTTATGTGCCCTTTCTATTTTGGTAAATGGAATCCAAGTCCACCTGAATTTCTACATCTTTGATGTTATGCAATTCAACATGTTGATAGGACAACCAATAGAAAGACTTATCCGAGAAGGACAAACGGGGAAGTTGAATATTAAACTTAGGAAAAACTTTGAACTTTCTATTCCCATCACACATTCTTTAAACAATAAGATAGAGCCCTTTCCCTACAACTTTGCTTAAGGGTGCTCCTCCATGCAAGGTCTCTAAGCTAGACTTTTTAATTGGTCAAACTAGAGCATCCTAGGGCTAAATGCTGGTCAACCACACCTTGGAGGGCATTTTGGTAATTTTGGTCAACATGAACCTTGCTCCATTAGTGACCCTAAGTGTAAGTAAGGTGTTGTAAGATATGATTAGCTACTCTACCCCTTAGTTACACAAAAACACTAGTGTCACAAGATTACAAACCACCAAACCCTAACACACCCATATTTGTTGCAACAACATAAAATAACATGAGATGATGCATGCTTATGCTTATGCAAATGCTATGCAATTATGGAGCTAAACACCTGAGGTGTTACAATACCTCACAGGGCAACTGGGAGCAGCTGAGTCATAATGACATGACAGTCATGGGCCTTCATACAACCATTGTTAAACTTAAGTTCTCTCATGTTAACTAGCCTCTTCGGGTTCGCACAGTAGCCAGTTGGCACTTTGAGATCATTGAAGAAAGAAATAAGCATGGCCTTTTCTTCCTTTTTCAGTGTCCATGATGCCACCGGAAGTTTCAAGTGGCCATCCTCAAGAGTTATTGGGTGCAACTCCTTCCTGAGGCCCAGGTGTTGCATGTCCAAGCGTGTCGCGAGAGAATCCTTTGTTGATCCCCCAGTGTTCATCAACGTGTTAAGTGTGTTACCGCACACGTTTTTAGTTATGTGCATTGGATCAAGACAGTGACGTACACTCAAAAGTGGCCAATAAGGTAGTTCCCAAAAGATTGATTTTTTCTTCCAGATACTACCGGCTGGCGCTGGTACTGCCCCTTCCCCCTTCCCAAGGACAACATCTGTGAGTTTGCTTACTTGTTTAAGTATCTATTTCCCGTCTCGATACTTTGGAGGTCCACGTTTCTCAGTAGTCCCATTAAAATCTTTTCTATTCCTGCGGTAAGGGTGATCCCTTCGTAGGAACCTACGGTGTCCCATATAGACCATCTTCTTGTTTTCTGGTAGATGTATAGCATCAGTCTCGTCCAAGCACTCGACACACCCAGTGTATCCTTTTGTCTTCTCTCCAGACAAGCAACCTCGCCCTGGCAGGTCAGTGATTGTAGCGATAAGTATAACCTTTATCGTGACATGTTCTTTTTTGTACTCATCCCAAACATCCTTCACACTCGTCTCCCACATCTGTAGTAGTTCATCGATCACTGGTTGTAGAAGCACATCGATATCATTACCAGGTTGTTTTGGCCCTTGGATTAGTAGTGGCATCTGGATGTATGACCGTTTCATACAAAGCCAAGGTGGAAGGTTGTATATACATAGCGTCACTGGCCAAGTGCTATGATTGCTTCTAACCTGGTCAAACGGATTCATCCCATCTGTGCTCAAACCTATCCAAAGATGCCTTACCTCTCCACCGATGTTCTTATAGAACATAGTGTTGATAGTCCTCCAGTCCGACCCGTCGGCGGGGTGCCTCAACATTGTATCTTTCTTACGCTCTTCGCCATGCCAACGCAACAGTTTGGCTGACTATGCATTTGCAAACAACCTATGCACTCGTGGAGCTATAGGAAAATACCATACGACCTTTATGGGCCCTCCTCTGGTCTTGCTTCCCTGATTTGACAGCCCTTGCTTGTATCGGGGAGCTTTACACTTGGGACACGCATCCAAGTCTTTGTATTTTTATCCATGGTACAATATGCAATCGTTGGAACACGCGTGTATTTTCTCAACCTCGAGGCCGATTGGGCAAATCATTTGCTTGGCCAGGTAAGTCTTTTCTGGTAACTCACTACCCTTCGGGAGCAGTTTATGTAGTATACCTAACAAGCTATCGAAGCCTTTATCACTCAATCCATTCATTGATTTGAACTCTAATAGCATGATGTTGGCTTCCAGTTTGCTTATTGGGCAGGTCGGATACAATGGTGTTTTTGCATCCTTTCTCATGATCTCCAGTTTTTTCAACTGTGTAGCACTAAGGAATCCACCATGCACATCATGTAGAAACTGTGAAATGCCATCATTTTCCTCTGTGTCGTCAACTAATGTATTCCTAAACACATTATCGTTGGTAGGCACAGGTACTGTATAGCATTGGTAATCATCAATAGGCAGAAATGCGTTTAGGGATACGCTAGGCATGGGCACATCATCATTGTTTTCTTGTGCAACATTTTGACCAACCTCCCCATGCAAAGTCCAAATCGTGTAGTCTCTCATGAACCCCCTGGTAATCAAGTGCAATCGTATATGCTCCACGTCGCCCCATTTTCTCGTATTCTTGCAATCTTTGCATGGACAGAATACAGGCTGTGAGTCCCCAGCATTGGCTCTAGCGAGCTTGATGAAATCGTCGATGCCCATCAAGTACCGTTGGTCTGTACATGACAGATCGTACATCCACCCTCGATCCATATCTGTACAGGTAAAATGGGCCGGGCAGAGGAAACATAGAAAAGTTTTAATAAGAAACAATTATTGCACAATATTGAAGAACAATTATTCTACTCCATGCAACATAAAAATGGAGACACTAATTTAAAAAAGACTAAATTTAGAGACATGATCATGAATAACAATGTAGCTCCAAACAATGCCCATATAAATTAAAAATCGCAGCCCCATAAAAAATAATTATTGCACAATATTGTAGAACAATTATTCTACTCCATGCCACATAAAAATAGAGACATTAATTTAAAAAATACTAAAATTGGAGACATGATCATGAACAACAATGTAGCTCCAAACCAGTGGCGGATGCAGGATGAGAATCAAGGGGGGGCTAAAAACAGTGGAGATGTTGATTTGCATGAAGATTTAACGGTGATTTGAGATTTTTGCTACAGTGTTTCTAGTAGTAAATCAAGTCATTAGGGGGGCTGGAGCCCACCCAGCCCCCCTGTAGATCCGCCACTGCTCCAAACAATGCATTGTTTGGTGACACATGGGTTAATTTGCTCATCAATATTGTAAAAGAATCTACTCTACTCCTAAGAACCAATTATAACATCACATACTAACAATGCATTATAGCCATCAATTAGAAAAGTGCTCTGTAGAAGAATGGAGAAATAAGAATGAGAATCAAGCATTATAGCCATCAAAACAAAGCTAATTAAGCAACAAAATCGAAGGAATGGAGGCTTGTTACTAACCTTAAAGCAAAAAGATCAAGCCATTCTTCCAAATCCAAGTGGTAGCTTCACGGATTTGGGCGACCGCAACATTGGAGGGAGTGGCCCAAACGCGCGCCTCTGTTCTCGGGATAAAAGAGTGGAGGAAGAAGATGACGGCTACAACCTTTTTGTGCTGTCAGGCTCATCACTGTCGGTTCTATCCTAGAACCGACAGTGATAGAATCAAATCACTGTCGGTTCTTGGCTTGAACCGGCAGTGATAAGTGGAGTTGTCATCACTGCCGGCGGGAGGCACAAACTGGCAGTGATAGTTGTCATCACTGCCGGTTCTTGCACCCCCCCCAATTATTTTCTGGTTGTCAGAGCCTAGAACCGGCAGTGAAGGGTCATCACTGCCGGTTGTCCTAATTTCGGCAGTGATGTGGCCGGCACTGATGACTGAATCTGTAGTAGTGTCGGCTTCAACGAGCCTAGAGATGAGGTTCGTTCGATACTCACGCGAGTAGAGTAGGTTCCAGAACCATCCCTGCCCCACCAGCCGCCTCAGCACCCGCTCGAGTGGGATGCTCCATCCACCAAGGGGTCTTTGCATGCCTTTCACATCATAGAACACGATGCACGCAGGATGGCAAGGTTCTCCATGGGATGCTCTACGGTCTTGGTGATGTGGCACGCAACGAGAGCAAGCATCTCCAATGGAAGCTTATCCATGGCGCGTGGCGGCGTGTATGTCGGGGGGAGCGAGAGTGATGAAGGCAGAGAGAGATAGTTGTGAGCACGCACGCTGGGGAAGTGAGAGGGCGTGGGCGAGGAGAGGCGTGGATCGATCCGGGGCAACAACGAACACCGCCAGCGGTGGATTTATGAGCGCTAGCCGTGGGAACTACAGACGTGTTTATGCAGGTTTTACGTGGGTTCACACATGTAACAACCTAGGTTTTCGTGCAACCAAAAATACGAGATTTTAAAACTTTTTTTGTAATTGTGTGAAGCATGTAGCTTCTAGGTCAAACATAAGTCAAACCCGCCAATGAAACATTGCACTCATGTAGATTGCTTGTAGAAGTGTGCCGGTGGTCTCGTGGTGTTTTGTGTTTGAATCTCATCGATGTTGGAGAGTACAAATATGTAGCAAATCCCCTCTTGAACTCCTTTCGAATCCATCATCGAATCTCCCTTGAAATTCACTTCTCAAATCCCTGTTGAGATCCCCTCTTAATCTTTTCTTAATCCCCTCTTGGAATTCATCCCGAACCCCCTTTGGAAATTTACCTTGGGTTTCGTCTTAAATCTCCCTTGATCTCCCCCTCGAATTCAGTTTGGTTCCATCTAAAAATCTCTTATGATAATGGGGAAATCCTTTCCATTTCTCTCCTCAAATCCTCTCAAAATTCCTAGCAAATTCATCTCAAATCCGTTTTGAATCCATCTCTAATTCCCTTAGTCTAAATTCAAAAGGAAAATCCTTCCCTTTCTCTTGGGCCAACCTTCTCCCTCTCCTTCCCTTGTCACCCGTCAGCCCAAACCACTGCCTGGCCCATGTGCCACAGCCAGCACAAGCCTAGCTCGTCCCCCTCTCATTCGGCCCACGAGTGAGCAAGCCCAGCAGCGCAGCACCGCAGGTCGATGCCCTACTAGCCTAGCTTCGCCTTCCGACCCCCGTAGGTCCGTCTGCCGCGCCTAACCTAGCGAGCTCACACGCTAGCGTGTCGCGTGCCCCTGCGCTCTCTCCACCGCCGCACACCCCATGCCTAAGCCCTCCTCGACGTCTGTACCAACGCTCGCATCGATCGCCGCATGTCCTGGCCATCCCATCGAATGGCGCGGATGCCGAGACAGCCAACCCTAGCCCCAGCTCGTCGCTATAAAAACCGGAGCCACCGCCCCCTTCCCCTGATTCCCCACCACCGCCACGCTCTTCCTCCACCTCACCACGAGCCCCCTCCTCCTACTCGCAATGCCAACCAGCGCCTCGTCGCGTCGCGCCATGGGTCCCTGCCTCCTCATCGACCGACCCTGGAGCCATGATGGCAAGCCACGTCCATGGCGAGCCTCGTCTCCACCATGCAAGCATGTCGCGTCTTCCCCGTCCCACCACCTTGATGACGTGGCGGGGCGCCGTGAACCTGAGACCTCGATGCCGTGCTACCCCTAGCCATGGCTGGCCGACCACCGAGCGCCACCACCCCTATGACGCCAGGCTGTCGAGGTTCACCCTCGTCGTGACGCAGCACCACCCCTGCCCCCGTCCTCATCGTGCCGTCCGCGCCGTGCCACGACATCGCACCCGAGCGCCTGGAGTGCAGCGACCTCGCGCCACCGACCAGCACCTCATCAAGCCTGGAAGGTAGCAACCTTACCCTGCTATTCTTCACCACCACGGCCTTGTCTCGAAGCCGTGACACCGCCGAAGACCGACGCCAT
Source organism: Saccharum spontaneum (assembly GCA_022457205.1). Taxonomy (NCBI): domain Eukaryota; kingdom Viridiplantae; phylum Streptophyta; class Magnoliopsida; order Poales; family Poaceae; genus Saccharum; species Saccharum spontaneum. The sequence goes on from CM039593.1 coordinate 37,002,696, forward strand.
CCACCTCGCGCTGCCACTGTCTCCTCCGAACGGCAGCACCACGCTGGAGCTTCTCCCTTGCTGTCGGTGAGCAACCAGCACTCTAGAGCTCCCGCTTTTCCTTCCCCGTCGGCGCCGTTCTGGACTGACATCGGCCTTCGTGCCATGAGCCGCACCGTCGCAGGGAGCAGCAAGACCGTCATTGTCCTTGCCACTGCGCCACCCCACCAGCGACCTCTGCTCCGTCTGCGGCTAGGAGAGCCCCTGTCCCCTGTCCGTGCCCCAACACTGACTGTGACATCCTCTGCTCTGCCCCGGCCTCACCAGAGCTTGTCCGCTGCCGCCGGTGAGCCCCCAATAGCAAAGCTCCTCCCTTCTCTCCTTGTTCTGTCACTATCGTGCTGAAACCGGCCTTCGTGCCATGGTCTTTCACCATTGCGGGGCTCACTCTCACCCACGGCAATCCTCTGTTCCAAGCTGCCGTCCGCCCGTGCACCCCGTCGTCCAAGCTGCCAGAGTCCAGCGCCTCTGCTACCTACATCGCTGGCCGTCTGTTTCCTCTACACCACCTCCATGCACCTCGCTGCTACTTCGTCAAGCTGCGGAACCGAGTACAGGAGCTACTGGAATGCTACCGCCAAGCCACCACTTCGCCCACCTCTCGGCTGCTTGTGGCCATGACCAGCACGCCTACAGCAAGCCGCAGCTAGCTGTAGCCCATCGGAACACACCACAGCAACCCCACCGCAAGGTTGAACCCTTGAACCCTCGCCGGTGCCACTCCCGACGTCAGCAAATACAATGTTTTCCCCATTCTTTTACTTGCCATTTCATACATATCTATGCATCTCTTTATCATTGTTCAAAGTTGATACATGATCATCTACCTAAATTTATATCTATGCATGTGCCATGCCTTCGCGCTGGTCTATCTCTCGTGCAACGGTGTCTATCTCTTATGTTATGACCTCTATTCCTTTTGCTATGGAAAAGTGCTACTCTATCACTTGCTTGTCTTGTGTGTTCTTGTGTTGTTTGTTTGTCATCGTGTGCGGACCGTGCCTTCGAGCCGGTTGGGGAGATGTAGTTCGTTCGACCATTTCGGTCGTGGGTTTGTCCCACTATGCCCGTAATGCCCAGCATAGCTCATCTCCTCGTTTCTAGTTGACTTCGTGGTACCGTGTTCATTGCCCCCTCCTACGGCTCTAGGATGTGGCCACCATGGTGATGAGGACATCCACCATGATAGTGCACAACCATGTGTTGAACAAGCCAACAATGTCTACAAGGCTCCAATGACTCGGGCGAGAGTGCAGCGAATACAACATGAGGTGAATTCACTCCTTATTGATTATGAGCATGCATCTACTAAGAATGATTTACTACCTAATAGAGGTGCAATGCTTGTACTCAGGTTTGGAGAATGCTCCATGGATGGATAGGCCACTGAGTGTCTAGAGAAAGCAAGTTGAAGATGACGTGTTGCTGTCCAGATTTTGAGTTCCAAATTCATGGTGAAATCTGTACCAATATCGATGGTTCCAACCCAAGTGTTATACATGGATGGAAATATGGTGAAGTCTACTTTCATATGCTACTGATGGCACGTCATTTGGAGCTCTGTAGGTTGAGTTATCCCTGTTTTAGTGAACACTGGTCCAGAACTCTGTTTCTGTCGAACTGGGCCAAAACCAACCCATTCAGCCCAACTAGGAGGGATGTTCCTTGTATAAATAGCACACCCACTCCTTCCTAAAACCCTAAGCATGAATTTGACTAAGAAAAACAGAGAAGCCAAGTGCTCTTGTCCTTAGGGTTGTGCCATAGCTGTCCCCTTGAGGATTGGGAGTTTTCTCTTCCACTTGTTCTTGTATATCCTTGTGATTTGCAGGAGCTTGTATCTACCTTTGTGTGGTTCAGGTAGACATCGATCCATTATGTGTGGTTAGGCAAAATAATTTGTCATAGGTGGCTGCCTAGAGTAGTTGTTGGTGCCATCAGTTTGTCATGTTGCACAGATCCCCCCTTTCGATCCTACAACGAGAAGATTGGGAAATCCCCTGCATCACATGGGCTCGATATCTTTGCGCATCCTACCCGCACATGGTGAGCCCGTCTTGACCTATGTTGATGAAGTATATCATGAACCATCCATTTTCTTGCAATAAATGATGAATACTATAGAATAGGAGGTTATTACTAACAATTTCAACGAGTTTTGATGAAATCATATTTTTCACAGGGTTATTCCAGAAAACATACAAAGGAGGATTAAAATGTCAAAAAGGATTAAACTTACCAGTGATGAAATATACGTGGGAAGACTCCAAAGACCCCAGAGGACACTCGACGCAACGGGAGGCCAAGCCCCTACCATGTGGGGCCAATCGGCACCCCCCCTTCATCTTCTACGCCCTTCCAGAGTCTTCTTCCACCGCCTCCTAGGATGCATCTCCACCGTACCTTAAGTCAGTTTGATCCAAGGGCTCGTGTTTCTCCCCTAGGGCTATATATACAGGGCTAGAGACCCCTCCCAAGGCCAAGCAAAGTCAGATCCTCAGAGCTAGAAACCCTAATTCCAATTCCTACTAGGATCTAGGCTAGCAATCAAGAGAAGATTAGTTCTTCATAGGAATTAGTCTTGTATTAGAGATAGAAAGATAGAGTAGAAGAATAGAGTTTTGGAGGAGTTCCGACCTATCGGTGCTTCTCTTCGGCTGTATTCTACGAGATCGAGTTCCTTTGCGGGAGCTTGCTTCTGAGATTCTCTGGTAATTGACTTCTAATTAAAGTAAGCAATTTGTTCATATTGTTCTTCAAATTTGCAACTCTATTGAGTGCTTTGATCTTGGTAGCTCCTTGGTTGAAGTAGTATTTCATAGTGTAAGTGTGGTGCTTAGACTAAGATTACTTGTGAATGCTAACTATTTTCTGGATCGGTGGTAGCTCGCGAAGGTCCCTCTTATAGCTTCGTTGAATCCTCTGTAGTCCACCTCCCGTTAGTAGGATTTGGTAGACTTTTGATGCTTGTAGGCAATAAACTTTGAATTTATTCTTTATAAGTTATCATCCATGATAGAACAATAGAAGACATAGCTTATCGAGATTGGAACTAGATAGTCCTCAGTAATCTCCTTTATTCCTTCTATTTTCTGACCTTGGTTGTGAAGTTGGATTAAGTTTATAGAACTCGAGTTATCCTCACCTACTGTTCCTTTGGGTTCGATATTAAAACCGGGTTAATCTTGGTGAAGTGCTACAATGGTGTATTATCTGTGCGCTTGTGGATATTTATATTTTCTTGTGTGCATTTAATTTATACCAACAATCATTTCTGGTGCTGTTGCCGAAGAGCGGTTGTTGAGTTAACTTTGAGTCTAGCATAATCTTGTATTATACTTTTATCTTTTCTTTTTGTTTTGTTTGCCTTTTTACCATGGACTCTGAAACCACACTTCTGTATCAATACGGAGCACCCACGGGCTCATGCCTAGAGCCAGTCGAATCATCTGAACCCATCCTATCATCTGGCTATGAGCTACGCCCGGGATTAATTGAATTAGTTCGGGAACAACCTTTTACTAGCAATGTTAGTGAAAACCCTTACACCCACCTATGTGGTTTTGAGCAGACTTGTGCATACCTACACATTGAAGGCATGCCTACTGAAACTTTGAGATGGAAGCTTTTTCCTTTTTCTTTGACTAGAGAAGCTTAACATTGGTTAAACGTCACGTTAAGAGTAGTCAACGAGATTGGGAAGCTTTACGTTCTAGCTTTTATTCAAGATTCTTTCCGATCAATAGGGTTGCCAAACTTCGTGCAGAAATTAAAAATTTTAAATAAGAGAAAAATGATTCCATAGGTAAGACTTGGGAACGCTTTGAAAATATTTTAGATTCTGGTCCCAACCTTTCCTTGCCAGAGCCTGTTCTTCTCCAACACTTCTTTATAGGCCTTAATAGGAAAACTAGGAAACATCTAAATACGGCCACATGAGGTTCGTTTATGCATATTACTACTAAACAGGCAAAAGATATTCTTACAAAAATCGTAAATGACCTTCCTGAAGAGAGAGAGGGGTTGTTAGAGGAAGAATCCCAAATAGCTGAACCAGAACCTTTGCTCAAAACTGTGCCTGAACCACTTAAACCTTCAGCTATTCCAGAACCCGAACTACTACTACCAGAAGAGGAGGAAACTCCACTTTCCAACTTTATGTTTAAAGTCAAGGATGAACTTTTTGCTGATTTTGGAAACACCTCGAAATATCATATGATGAAGAAACCTCAGTAGGAAATCATTGACCATAGAACCTTTAGAACCTTCTGATAAAAATTTCCTTAAATAGAAGACGAAAGGGTTAGTATCTGTTTTGAGTAACAAGTGGTTAGAAAAATCAGAGCTTTCACCTGAAATAATTAGTTTGGACACACCTTCTGTCACCATTCAATGCCAACTCAACAGTGCTCCTTTTGATACTTTTTATAATCCAATAGTAGGTGTTAATATCATGCCAGCTACATTTGCTCAAGAATTTTTAAAAGACATGCCATTAGCCCCAACTAATAAATTGCTAAAAGTCTTTTAGGACACATTATTGCAAGTTTAGAAATTTTATGTGCCCTTTCTATTTTGGTAAATGGAATCCAAGTCCACCTGAATTTCTACATCTTTGATGTTATGCAATTCAACATGTTGATAGGACAACCAATAGAAAGACTTATCCGAGAAGGACAAACGGGGAAGTTGAATATTAAACTTAGGAAAAACTTTGAACTTTCTATTCCCATCACACATTCTTTAAACAATAAGATAGAGCCCTTTCCCGAGTCAGAACCATTAGAGGAGGCTAAGGTAGCATCTCTTGATGACTTAATTGAATCAAACTTAGAAGATAATGCTCAGTTCTTCATTGATGAAGAAGAGGACGAGGATCCCATAGATCCTGAACCTCTTGATGAATTGCTAGAACCACATAAGCCATCTATTGAACTTAAACCCTGCCTTCTAATCTTAGATATGCTTTTCTGAATAATGATCAAGATTCACCTATAATCATAGGTGATAAACTCTCTAAAGAAGAATCTTTGCGCTTAATGACTGTCTTAGAAAAGCATCATTCTGCTTTTGGCTATTTACTCCAAGACCTTAAAGGAATCAGTCCTATTCTTTGGTCCCATCGCATCCCTACTGATCCAGATGTTACACCTTTTACGGAGCCCCAACGTAGGCTTAATAATGCGATGAGGGAGTTTTTTAAGAAAGAGGTTTTAAAGCTTTTGCATGCTGATCATTTATCCTGTGCCGCATAGTGAGTGGGTAAGTCCTATTCAAGTTTTCGGTCTCGGTGAGTTCGCCTCAAGCTCCTTTATCTCCCCGTGCAACCCCCATGTGAAATTGTGGCTTGAATCGTCGTATCCAAGAATGCCGGTGAGGATTTGTCGCCGCTGGCCATGGCTTCCGCCGTGCCAACACTGTAGAAGGCCGGTAGCTCCCCTTTTATCCTCTCCCATTTAATCTCGTTCATCGAAAGAAAATCCAACGACTGATATCCCTTGATACCCCTTCGGCTGTCATTTTTGCTAAAGAGCCCTTATACTTTTCCTATATCTAATCCGTAGTCCTCGGTTCTGATTAAATCCTGAATTTCATTTATTTTAATTCAAAAATGATGTTCTATCTATTTACAACTTTGCCACTAAATTTGTTTTAATCATAAAAACTACGTTTTAACTCTGATTTGATCTGTTCAAGTTGTGTTAGATTCGTAATCACATAATCTATAGTTTATTGCTGCTGTTAATCATGTTTTCAACTTTTAAAATTCAAGATTATATTTGCTCTATTATTTTTCTAAAGGAAATCTTGTTTAATTCATAACTTATTCGTTTTAGCTCTGTTTTTCATTATCTTTCGCATCCGTCTGATCATGGCAAGACGTAGATTCATTTTATAATCTTTTCATCTTGTTTCCTTATTGTTTGAGGAAGGCAAGTATAGCATGGTATTATCCTTGTTGTCCTATTCAAGAAAGTCATTTAAATTCATATTGCATGTGTTCCCTTGTCACTATTAAGGATTTCCTAGCATTGAACTTGTACCTTGGCACCTTTGGGATATTGCATTGGGTAGCTTTTGCTAGTGCTTCACTTAAACTATGATCTTGTAATTTGATTAATGGAATATGCAATAACATTAAAATATGACTTTTTATCAACATGTTTAAAGAGGGCTATAGCATGATGCTAGCTTTTGGTGCTCTAGTTTCTCTCTATAAGGACCTATCTGTAGATCCGGGACTTACAGTACAGCTGCGAGGGCCACATGGCTCTGGCTTTAGTCACATAGAAGGACATTTTCTAGCTTGTTAGTGGTAACCTTCATTGGCGTAAGAATGGCTTGACACGATGGGTGTAGTGCGGCCTCTGTCCTTATGTGTATAGGCTGCGTGTCATTATGCTATTTGAAAGAAGGGCTCTATATCTGCTTGCCAAGTGAATCTAATGGCCTAACTTGTTAGACGAACCTTTGAAAGGCTTCATAGTAAAACCTATCTGCCCATTGGAGCCTTGAAAACCTTGGGCTTATGGTGATCATGACTCACAGTGAAAGTGTACAACCTCTGCAGAGTGTAAAACTAGTATATCAGCCGTGCTCACGGACACGAGCGACCTTGGGAATTCTTATAGAATAGATGAACACCATTGAACTGTATATGCTTAATTGATTTGCTATTCATTATTCATCTTACTTGATCATATGTTTATTCTAGGAATGTTGCCACCTTGTTGCTATTAATTGCTAAACATGATATACACCTAAAAGATACATGAAGTAAACCAGTGTCTATCTTTTTTGAGCCTCATGGACCCCATGTTACACTTGTTGAGTACGAGATGTACTTACGCTTGCTTTATATTTCAATATTTGGAAAATCCCAGAATGGTAACAGATCAAGATTGGAATGAGGATTACCATGATGAGTATTAGGCTTGATGTCAACCAATTAACGTGCCTATGCTTGGAGTCACCACGAGAGAGTTACCTTTCTGTTTCCGCTACATTTGTGTAAAGACTACGTGTTAATATTCGTGATGTAATTAACAAATGTGATGATACTTTTTCTGTAATTTGTCAACTTATGTGTGATTGATCTCTGGGCGCACATAAGATTATGCATTCCATTTTATCCTTAAAAATGAATGTGACAAATTGGTATCAAAGCTTTGTTGACTATAGGACACAAGCCTAGTTAGTAATGGTCATTTTTAGCATCCTTTGCTTCACTTGTTTCATGCTTACTACTTCACTCTTGTTATTTGCTAAATTTATTGCTTCTATCTAATCTATGTCTAAAATCCTGTAGATTTCTCCTTGTCCCCGCATGACTGTTGCAGAATACCATGCTTTGTAAGCCTATGGAGCCACGTGTGGATGACATCGTGGAGATTTTTGATAAAGAGTCGAGAGTGGGGGACACTTAGGAGGAGGACATGCATGAAGAAGAAGAGGTGGAACTTCCACTACCACCACCACTGATCTACGCTCCTGCACTCCCAGAACCTACACCAGCACCCTCCTCTGCTCTGGCAGATAATCCTCATATGGGTTGGACTAAAGAGCTCTACTTCAAGGATCCTGAGGCTGATGCCTTGTTCCACGATCTGCTGGTGAAGACGCTAGAATATTTCAACCCAGATTTGCAAGCCACACTAGAGTACCGCAGCACAGAGCACAGGCACCCTCAGATGAGCTCATACTAGGATACTGAATTGTGGATCAAGTCAATAGATGTTAACAAGAAGGCTCGCAAGGTGGAGTCGATTCACACCACCCGGGTGAGTCGGGCTACTGCAGAAAGGAGAATGGTGGATGCCACCTACAATGCACTTGTCTACTACCATGGTCGATGCTTTGATGCTATGCAGTATGATGGGTTGAGGTACTACCCTCGCTACTTGCCAGATGAAGACACTTGGACCATAGAGGTCACTGATGCATCATCACTAACCCTCCAAGCACAAGTTGATCTAACTCGTGAGCTAGCGAATAAAGTGGTGTCCTTGGAGGAAGAACTACGGAATGAGAGGAACCTCAACAAGCAAGAACATGAGGTGTCGATGACCTCAGGGCTGAGCTAGGCTGTCCCAAGCTTCATGAGAAGATCTGCACGCCCCTCATCAAGAAAGACTCCGCCCCATAAGATTATGGAACCCTTATGTAATAAAAACGTTATTAGTACCGTGAGTCATGTCAAGTTTTAAGTGTGGTGTGATAAATTGTGTGCTTAGATTGATTATTATTGTGTTTAATGAGTGATTTGGATTTTTGTGATGAGTGCTGGAGCTTTGTGGGCATGTCTACAGGTTCCTTAGTTAAAAATATTAAGATAAGATCACGAATAAATAGTTGGGTTTGGTTATATCTTGTTTCTGCCCTTGCTGTTTTCTAGAGCAGTCTGTGATTTTTCTGTTATATCTCAAAATCCGTTCATGTAAAATTCATGAAACTTTTCTGGGAACAACTATACTTTTGCTTTCCAATGCCACTGGAATCACCTTTTTATCTATTCTGGTTCCAGAGATATAACTGTTACAATTTGAGGTTTCTGCGCAGTCTGGAATCTGGAACACTACTTCTTATGTCTTAATTTTGATTAACATAACGACAGAATTTGGGCGAGTGACTTAAATAAAAGTTGTAGCTGACTTCTTAAGCTTTCCAAACATGTAAAGAACTCCTACGTTGGACATCTATATCTAGAGATATGACCATTCTACTGAACTGTTGATGTTGGAACTCGCCCTGAAAATTCAGATTTACTTATCTCTTGTATATATCATTCTGGATAATACTGAGATTTGTTTCTGTGTTTTGGAAAACAGATGGCAGCCAAAGGAGGCAGGGGCTGTGGCAAGGGTCCTAATCAAGGAGCAACTCCTGCAAATGCAAAATCAGTTGATGGAGGCGCTTATGCGGCACCTTCAAAACCGGCCCCAGAATCAGCCTGCAGGAGGACCTTTGCCTGTTCAAGTGAGGGATAAGCATGGGGAATTCATGAAGGGATGCCCCCCGGTGTTCACACATGCTACTGATCCATTGGAGGTAGATGATTGGATACAGGCGGTGGAAAAGCAGTTGAACATAGCGCAATGCAACGATCTAGAGAAAGTGTTGTATGCATCTGGATAGTTAGAGGGAGCAGCTCAGACCTGGTGGGAATCTTATCAATCTGCACGTCCCAATAATGCTCTTGGCAAGAGTTTGTCAGAGACTTCAAGGCACATCACATTCCAGATGGAGTAATAGAGCTCAAAAAGGAGGAATTTAGGTCCCTCAGGATGGGATCTATGACTGTTAGCGAGTATCATGATAAGTTTGCCTAGTTGTCTCGTTATGCTCCTAACAAGGTGAGGGAAGATGCAGATAAGTAATGTCTTTTTCTCAAGGGTATTTACTATGATCTCAGGTTATAGTTGGCTAGCAACACATACGCCAATTTCCAAGCTCTGGTGAATCGCGCTATTGTGCTTGACAATATGCGTAAGGAGATGGATAGAAAGAGAAGTATGCAAGGACAGGCCTCTGGGAGCAACACATGTCAGCGTCTCAATCCACAGCAAAGCTTTCAGTAGAGGTACCAGGGACCAGTCAGTCAGTGGAACTCGTGGTTAGTATCCTCAGCGCAATCAATTCCCGCAGCGTCCTCCAAACCAGCAGTAGAATGGTAACCATCGCCCTCAACAGCAGAATGCAAACCAGACTTAGCGCCAGGGCACTCCCAACAACACTCCAATGAAGACCAGTGCCCCTAATACTCCTAACAAGTGTTATGTTTGCGGTGATGTTGGTCATCTTTCATACAACTGTCCAAAATGCAGAATCAACAGAACTCCCACAGGCAAAATAGCAACCAGAAGGTGTACCCACGGCCAACCAACACTGGGAAGGTGAACCATGTGTCCACAAAGATGGCAGAAGTGGAACCAGAGGTCATGCTCGGTACGTCCAATGTCTACTCCATTCCTGCCACTGTTCTTTTTTATTCTAGAGCTTCGCATTCGTTCATTTCACAAGCTTTTGTTAGAACACATAGCATACCTTTATGTGCCATGAAAAACCCCATATTAGTAAATTTACTAGGGGGAAGTATGCAAGCTTCTTATCAATGCCTCCCTACTAGTCTAACTTTAAGGGGGTAGAGTTTAAAGTGAGCCCTATAGTGTCGAGAATAGCTGGGATTGATCTTATTCTGGGTATGGATTGGATGATGCAACAAAAGGCAGTGATTCAGTGCAAGGAGAAGGTAGTGGTGCTAACAACACCAATGGGGGACAGGATCAGTGTTGATGTTGTGGTGCAGAAGCAGCAGTCTACCACAGTGAACCAGCTAGAGGATGGTGCCAATAAGGAAGACCAGGTTGTGGATGTGTTTTTAGATGTGTTCCCCGATGATTTGTCAGGTATGCCACCTGACCATGACATTGAGTTTATTATTGAATTATTACCTAGAACTGCACCTATAGCTAAGCATCCATATAGAATAGGGGTAGATGAACTATAGGAACTTAAGAAACAAATTAAGGAGTTACAGGATAAAGGTTTCATTCATCCTAGTTCTTCACCTTAGGAAGCACCAGTGATTTTTGTTGACAAGAAGGATGGTACTCAGAGAATGTGTGTTGATTATTGGTCACTCAATGAGGTTACTATCAAGAACAAGTATCCCTTGCCTAGAATTGATGACTTGTTTGACCAGTTGAGAGGTGCTTGTGTGTTTTCTAAGATTGATCTTTGTTCTTATCATCAATTGAAGATTCGAGCTAGTGATATACCAAAGACATCATTTACCACACGGTATGGCTTGTATGAGTACACATTAATGTCTTTTGGCTTGACTAATGCTCCTGCCTATTTTATGTACTTGATGAACAAGATGTTTATGGAGTTTCTTGATAAGTTTATGGCAGTGTTCATTGATGATATCCTAGTATTCTCCAAGACTGAAGAAGAGCATGCTGAACATCTAATGTTGGTCTTGCATAAGCTCAGAGAGCACAAACTATATGCCAAGTGGAGCAAGTGTGAGTTTTGGTTGAAGAAAGTTTCTTTCCTAGGCCATGTTGTCTCTAATGGTGGAATAGCAGTGGATCCTAGCAAGGTGAAAGATGTATTGAATTGCAAACACCAACCAATGTGGGAGAGATTCATAGCTTCTTGGGTTTGGTTGGATATTATAAAAGGTTTATAGAGGGGTTTTCTAAGCTTGCTAAGCCTATGACCGCTCTATTAGAGAAGAATGCAAAGTTTGTGTGGTCTAAAAAGTGTTAGGCTAATTTTGAGGAGTTGAAGAAGAGGTTGACTATGGCCCTAGTGTTAGTTTTGCTAGATTTGAACAAGAACTTCTCTATCTATTGTGATGCATTCCGTTTGGGTCTTGGTTGTGTGCTTATGCAGGAAGGCAGAATAGTGGCCTGTGCATCTCAACAGTTGAGAAAGCATGAATTAAATTATCCTACTTATGACTTGGAGTTAGTGGCAGTGGTTCATGCTTTGAAGAATGAAGGCATTATCTGATTGGTCATAAGAGTGATATATACACTGATCATAAGAGTTTGAAGTATATCTTCACCCAATCAAATCTGAACCTCAGACAATGTCGATGGTTAGAGTTAATTAAGGACTATGATTTGGAGGTGCATTATCATCTAGAAAAGGCCAATTTTGTTGCTGATCCTCTTAGTAGGAAGAGTTATGCTAATGAGGTGCTAGTGATGCCTATGTCAAGTGAGTTGTGTGATGAGTTTGAGCATCTGAATTTGGGTATTGTCACTAATACAGTGGAGTTGGTGATAGAGCCTACATTGGAGCAAGAGATACGCAAGGGTCAGTTCCAGGATGCAAAGTTAAAGGAGATAGCGGAGAACATAGCGAAAGGCAAGGCACCAGGATTTCATGTGGATGACAATGGAACTCTATGGTTTGGGAAGAGATTGTGTGTGCCTGAGAATAAGGCTATAAGAGAGGCAATCCTGTGTGAAGCTCATGAGTTCGCTTATTCTATACATCATGGGAGTACTATGATGTTGATGGACCTGAAAGAGAAGTATTGGTGGTATGGGCTGAAAAGAGATGTTGTTGAGTATGTTGCATTGTGTGATACATGTCAAAGGGTGAAAGCTGAACATCAGAGGCCTGCAGGATTGTTGCAACCAATGAAGATACCTGAGTGGAAGTGGGAAGAAGTAGGTATAGATTTTATAGTGGGATTACCACGCACTCAGAGCAGTTATGACTCAATCTGGGTGATAGTGGATCGGTTAACTAAGGTCGCTCATTTTATACCAGTCAAGACTACTTATCATGGACCGAATTGGCTGAGTTGTATGTGGAGAAGATAGTGTGCTTGCATGGAGTTCCTAAGAAAATTGTGTCTGATTGAGGTACTCAGTTTACATCTCACTTTTGGTAGCAAGTACATACCTCATTGGGAACAAAGTTGAACTTTAGTACATCTTATCATCCATAGACAGATGGACAAACTAAAAGGATTAATCAAATATTGGAAGATATGTTGAGAGCTTTTGCATTGCAATATGGTACAAGTTGGGATAAGATTTTGCCATATGTGGAGTTCTCCTACAACAATAGTTACCAGAAGAGTCTGCAAATGGCACCTTTTGAGGCTTTATATGGACAAAAGTGTAGAACCCCATTGTTCTAGGATCAAATAGGAGAAAGTCAAGTGTTTGGACCAGATGTGCTCAGGAATGTTGAGAAACAAGTGAGGATGATTAGGAATAATTTAAAGGTAGCCTAGTCTCGACAAAAAAAATATGCTGACACCCGAAGAAGAGAATTAGCTTTCAAAGGAGATTATGTCTACTTGAAAGTGTCACCCACGAGAAGTGTTAGAAGGTTCAACATGAAGGGAAAGTTAGCACCAAGGTATATTGGGCCATTCAAGATTCTAGAAAGACGTGGTGAAGTGGCTTATCGGTTGGAGTTGCCTGAGAGCTTAGCAGATGTACATGATGTGTTCCACGTGTCTCAGTTAAAGAAGTGTTGGCGCATACCTAAGGAGCAGATACAATTAGAGGAGCTCACTGTTAAGGAAGATCTCACATATGAGGAGTTTCCGATAAAGATTTTGGAGACAGCAGAAAGAGTTACCAGGAGTCGAGTAATAAAGATGTGCAAGGTTAACTGGAATCGGTACACTGAGGCTGAGGCTACTTCGGAAAGAGAAGATGATTTGAGGAAAACCTAACCACAGCTTTTTGAGTAAGCACCGCTCGAATCTAGAGAACGAGATTCATTTTAAGGGGGGTAGAATTGTAACACCCTAAAATTTGCATCATTCTTAAATAGGTTAATTTGATTTATTTATGTATATATGTGTGCATACAAACTAGAGCAATAATAAATTTTGTGGTATTATAATCAAATATAAGGTCTAGCTACATGTTTGTGCATACATGCTACTGCATATTATTTTTGTATTGAGTGGTGATTCAAAAACAAAAGAGAATTCAAAATTCTATTGAAAGTGGCTTTAGAAAATTTGGAAAAGAAAAAGAAAAGGATTTCCTCCTCTCTCTAGCTTTTGGCTTGTTGGCCCAGCTGCCTGGCTCCACTCCCCTGCAGGCCCCTCCTCCCTTTCTGCTGGCCCACTCGGCCTCACCCACTTGCCGCTCACTCAAGCAAGCGGCCCAGTTCACTGGCCTGCTCCCTCTCCTAGCCTAAGGCTGTTTCCCTCCTTCCCCACCGAAGCCGCATGCCCAAGTCACAAGAGCCTAGCTCCTTCTTTCCACTCTTGGGCCAAGCCCAGCAAGCCGCGGATGAGCACTCCATATTTCCCTTGCTATGTTTCAATGCTAGCCTGGCCCCACGCTCCATATCACTGATCGGTGGGCCCAACATGTCAGTGGCTCCACCGTCATCTTTCTCCTCCAGCAGCCGAACCTGCCCCTTTCCAAAAAAAGCCATCATCAAATCCCCCTCCCAATCTCCTCTTTCCTTCGATAGCGCACCCTGGTGGCTATATAAGCTAAGGCACGTACCACACTGCCCCTCATTTTGACCCTCACAGCAGCAGCCGCTGCCTCTCCTTGAGCTCATTGCCATCTAAACCCTAGACCACTGCCGTCATCTGTGATTCGACGAATTCGTCATCTCGCTGACACTGTAAGCGCCACACCGGGCTTTGTGTCAGTTTTGCAAAGTTGCCGAACCCCTCCTATTCATTTTTCTCGCATCATTTTGCTCACCTGGTGCCACCGATGCGTGTAGGTTGCCACCGTCCGCCATCCCGAGCTGTACGCCGACCCCGATCCGTCCCTGCCTCCGTTTTCGGTCTCGGTGAGTTCGCCTCGAGCTCCTTTATCTCCCCGATCAATCCCCATGCGAAATTGTGGCTTGAATCATCGTATTCAAGAACGCCGATGAGGATTTGTCGCCGCGGACCATGGCTTCCGCCGTGCCATCACTGTAGAAGGCCGGTAGCTTCCCTTTTATCCTCTCCCATTTAATCTCGTTCATCGAAATAAAATCCAATGGCTGATATCCCTTGATACCCCTTTGGCCATCATTTTTGCTAAAGAGCCCCTGGACTTTTCCTATATCTAATCCGTAGTCCTCGGTTCGGATTAAATCCTGAATTTCATTTATTTTAATTTGAAAATGATGTTCTATCTATTTACAACTTTGCCACTGAATTTGTTTTAATCATAAAAACTATGTTTTAACTCTGATTTGATCCGTTCAAGTTGCGTTAGATTCGTAATTACATAATCTATAGTTTAGTGCTACTATTAATCATGTTTTCAACATTTAAAATTCAAGATTATATTTGCTCTATTATTTTTCTAAAGGAAATCTTGTTTAATTCATAACTTATTCGTTTTAGCTCTATTTTTCATGATCTTCGCGTCCGTCTGATCATGGCAAGACGTAGATTCATTTTATAATATTTTCATCTTGTTTCCTTATTGTTTGAGCAAGGCAAGTATAGCATGGTATTATCCTTGTTGTCCTATTCAAGAAAGTCATTTAAATTCATATTGCATGTGTTCCCTTGTCACTATTAAGGATTTCCTAGCATTGAACTTGTACCTTGGCACCTTTGGGATATTGCATTGGGTAGCTTTTGCTAGTGCTTCACTTAAACTATGATCTTGTAATTTGATTAATGGAATATGCAATAACAATAAAATATGACTTTTTAGCAACATGTTTAAAGAGGGCTATAGCATGATGCTAGCTTTTGGTGCTCTAGTTTCTCTCTATAAGGACCTATCTGTAGATCCGGGACTTACAGTACAGCTGCGAGGGCCACATGGCTCTGGCTTTAGTCACATAGAAGGACATTTTCTAGCTTGTTAGTGGTAACCTTCATTGGCGTAAGAATGGCTTGACACGATGGGTGTAGTGCGGCCTCTGTCCTTATGTGTATAGGCTGCGTGTCATTATGCCATTTGGAAGAAGGGCTCTATATCTGCTTGCCAAGTGAATCTAATGGCCTAACTTGTTAGACGAACCTTTGAAAGGCTTCATAGTAAAACCTATCTACCCAATGGGGCCTTGAAAACCTTGGGCTTATGGTGATCATGACTCATAGTGAAAGTGTACAACCTCTGCAGAGTGTAAAACTGGTATATCAGCCGTGCTCACGAACACAAGTGACCTTGGGAATTCTTACAAAATAGATGAACACCATTGAACTGTATATGCTTAATTGATTTGCTATTCATTATTCAGCATACTTGATCATATGTTTTTTCTGGGAATGTTTCCACCTTGTTGCTATTAATTGCTAAACATGATATACACCTAAAAGATACATGCAGTAAACTAGTGTCTATCATTTTTGAGCCTCATGGACCCCATGTTACACTTGTTGAGTACGAGATGTACTTACGCTTGCTTTATATTTCAATATTTGGAAAATCCCATATGGGTAACAGATCAAGATTGGAATGAGGATTACCATGATGAGTATTAGGCTTGATGTCAACCAGTTAACGTGCCTATGCTTGGAGTCACCACGAGAGAGTTATCTTTCTGTTTCCGCTACATTTGTGTAAAGACTATGTGTTAATATTCGTGATGTAATAAACAAATGTGATGATACTTTTTCTATAATTTGTCAACTTATGTGTGATTGATCTCTGATTGCACATAAGATTATGCATTCCATTTTATCATTAAAAATGGATGTGACAAATTGGTATCAAAGCTTTGTTGACTGTAGGACACAAGCCTAGTTAGTAATGGTCATTTTTAGCATCCCATAGAGTACAAGCTATAGAGAGAGCACCGACACGACGGAACTCCTCCAGAACTTCCACTCTCTCACACTATATCTCTATTTCTAATACAAAACTAGATCCTCTGGAGAACTAATCTTCTCTTGATTGCTAGCCTTGATCCTGGTGGACATATGGAATTAGGGTTTCTGGCTTCTCATCTTTGAGGATCAAACTTGGACTGGCCTAGGGGGAGGTCTCCACCCTGTTGATGGTCACTAATGATGAAATTCACCCGTCAATAAGCTCATAAAAAAGGATAAACTAGCAAACTTAAGTCACATATGCATTTACTATTAACCGAGTTCCACATGTATTTGGAGTATATCACTTTGCAGGTCACAAACACAAATACATGGAATAAACCATCAAAAGGTGCTTTCCAATATTAATTCGCGCAAAGAATGAAGAAGGCGCCAAGCATTACAACACCAATGGGGCAAGGCACCATGCAACAGTGTTCCAAGCCCAACCAGAGACCACCTCGCAAAGGCGGTGGCCATTTGGGCCAACTAGTGGGCCGGCCGCCCCCCTATCACTGCCATATGCCCTGGTCTTTCTCTGGCGGTGGCATGGAGGCATGCAACGTCAGTTCCCCTAGTGCTTTGCGCCCAAAATAGGGAGGAGCACCGCCTTTGATTTATTATAAAAAGGGGCTCCCTTCCCTCTCAAAGAGGAGAATAAATCCCAATTCAATTCACAAGGAGAGAGGAGTAGACTTTTACTTTTTCAGTAGTTGTGATTGAAATAAGAGAGGTGAGTGAGTGAGGAGAGAGTTGGAGAAGAGTCGGAGTACTAGCAACTTCCCTTAGTGTGCTAGCTACACTAAGTCAAAGTGCTGGAGCCGGGAGCTTCTCCACCTGTACCTCTACAAGCTTCTTACTGTTTGGAGTAAGAGACTTGATGTTTAACTTCGGTTATTTATCTTAAAAAGTTACCTTTGCACTATTATAGACCTATGGGTTCATCGTCCGTCCTTGCGGCAGGTACTCTAGTAGAAGGGCCCTGATAAAGACGGATAACCCTTGCTAGCACGCTAGAGTATTAGTGGATAGCATAGACGTGGTGTCTAGGCTAGAAGCTATCTTCGTTTGCCTCTTTCCCTACGGATTGAGGGGTAGGCGGCAGGTGGTGATAGCCCTGTCCATCCTTTGTAATCCCCCACGTTCGGGCTCGTGGTAGAGCAGAAGCCGGCATCGCTTGACAGACTAAGTGCAATCTGGCGCCTAAAGCAAGTCTATAGTAACAAAGCTACCTCCATTATGATATTTGTCCTTGGGAAAACCTCGCTACCTCGTTTGTTTCTCCCTTGTGGTCATAGGTTAACTAAGTGAAGAGTCTAGCAAAACCGTTCCTTTGGGAAATTACGATACCCTGAATACTTCCGGGTGAAGTGCTACAACGGTGTATCCGTGCGCTTGCAGACTCCTCTGCTTACGCTAAGAAACACTAACACACCCCTGCTTATATAGCCCCGGGGGGTTGACAACAGCTCTTGGATCAAACTGACTTGAAAGGACAGCATAGATGCATCAAGATAGGTTGGTGGAGGAAGGTTTCGGAAGCTGATGGCCTGGTCCCACCTGCAGAGGGCGGTCAGCCTATAGGGGAGGGCGGTCGGCCCCACCTGTCAGCCCTCGGGCTCCGGCTCAGGGGTTGTCTTCTGGGGTCTTCTAGAGTCATTCTATGTCGGTTTCACGGCAGAATTTGATGTATTTCGCTGTCATGTAGGTCCACCATGGCAGTTTCCTGAATAAACCCTGCAAAATTCACATATTCCCCAAAACTCATCGAAAATGTCAGCATAAACCTCTAAGTTACTACTATTGATCATTTTTAACCATGTCTCATGTTTAGTTGACGGTTAAAAGTAGACATTAACTACTGTCAACACAGGCGTTGGATTTTGATCATGCCTGTTGGTACCCATGTTGCATGACTTGCTTAGAGCTATGGGATGACACTGCTCATTCAATTAATTAGTAATATCAAGTCAAACAAATATTTGTAGTTAGTACTCATATGTAGATAGAACTAGTATGTTTACATAGTAGTTGTATGGATTTAGATTGTGCCTGTTGGTAACCATGTTGCATGACTTGCTTAGAGCTATGGGATGACACTGCTCATTCAATTAATTAGTAATATCAAGTCAAATAAATATTTGTAGTTAGTACTCATATGTTGATAGAACTAGTATGTTTACGTAGTAGTTGTATGTGACTTTGAGTAGTGTGGCATGTTTCTCCTCTTATTATGGTTTGATGTTATGTTATCTTTCTAGTAGCACGGCTCTCCTCTTATTTTACTATAGTAGTATCCAAGTAGTGAATATTTTAGATGGTCGGACCTTCTGTCATCTGGTGGAGTACACAGTGCACTCGAACCCCAGTAGTCATAGGCTCACAGCAGTCGCGAGCTAGCAGCCTAGAGATGGATATAGTACTATACATGGTTTCATGTACTCCCTCCGTCCCTAAGACAATCAATTCCTAGAAACCATGCCAGTCAAACATTTTTACGTTTGACTAAGCTCTGCAAAACCAACCAACACACAGGAATAGGTTCCTAATCTTTTATGTCACCAAAGCACAGTTCGGGCATGTTGTGTATTAGACGAGGGTAGACCGTATATTAGGTGTGCGGCCAGTTCTTTTATCTTGGAAGACATGCAAAAAAATCAAGAACCAGAGGACAGTCTGGCCCTCTTGTTGAACATGAAAGAACCTTGCAACGAAGAGCAAGTCTTGCCTCAGTCTAGTGTAGAGCTGAGGAGCTGAGTAGCCATTGGTGCTGAAATGTTGTTGCACAAGTAAGAAAGTCCGATGACTGTACATTTTCTCGTGTGGCAAAACATGGTGTATTTTTTGGCCCTTTGCATGTCTGTGTTTACTTTTGTTCAACATTGTACTAGGTGGGTTAAACTCCATTGATCATGGTGTAGATCAAGTCTCGAGTCAATCTAATGCCTAAAGGAGGTACCACATAGCTATTCAAATTTTACTGCGCACGCTAGAAAGTCCGAGCATAATAAACATGTTCGTACGAGTACTTTCACTGAATCCCTAAAGGAAACAAATAAAATTAAAACAAATAGTGAACTACTAGTTTCTTATTTCAAGTTGACATGTGAACAACTCAAATTCGTGGCGAAGCCTATAGTCCTCACCGCAAAACACAACCCTTTCTTCCCATCCGTCTGCATCACCACAAGTGCTGCCTACGCACGGAAGGTCACATCGCACCTGTGCCAGCAGCGACAGTGACAACTTGCCCTAGGACCACCTTGTTTCACGGAGCACCTCGAAGGTCGCCTCGTGTCGGCACAGAACACACTCCTTATTGCGTAGCCACCTACTCATTCGTTCGCCGCCACCGCTCCCCACCGTCGCCCACGATTCTTCCTCGCCGTCGACCCATCTCATGTACCGCCTCGCAGTGTCATCATCGTGGTCATCGCCATTGTGCCTATAGAGCAATATGACAACCAGATAGGCCGCTAGATTGTGCCCGCCATCGACGGCGCGGGTGAGATTATTGAGGCATGGCCAGGGCTCGTGGTTTTCCTCGAATACAATCTGTATCCCTGTGAGGAAGCAAGCCTCCGGGTTATCGAGCTAGGTTAGGCTAGCAAGGAGGGTGTAGTAGTTGCCAAGATTGTCCCACCCCAGCCCGTGTCTGCACTGGTGCAGTGCGCGTCGACCGACGGTGGGGTTGCCGTAGATGCGGCGCATGGACAAGCAGGTCACCCCTAGGCTATGGAGGTCGTGCATGGGACGATCCGAGGTTGCAGCATCTAGGGCGGCGATCTCAATTTGCATGCCGGTAGGGAGCGCCATTAGCAACATGATTATTGCAGGCGTGGATGGAGCTACGTATACGGCGTGTGCGTGGATAGAACTATGGCGTGTGGACGGTAGGGAGACAGAGGGTTGGAGCAGCATAATCAACTTACATTGATTGCAGAGGAGTCGGGGGAGGTGGCCGAGCGGAGGTTACAGTAGGGGTTTGTAAATACCCTCTACGAACTAGCGAGGGCGGGCGACCGGGCGGACGAGACTATGAGATTAATTACCGGGAAATGCAGAATTTTTTGGTTCTCTTTCCAATGTGCACATTTGTTTCTGTTCACATTTTGTATAGCACACACGTAAGAAAGTCTGCCCGCTGTACATTTCATCTCGTATGCCAGGGTGTGTAGTGCCATGTGTACATTTGAAAATCATAGCAAATTGAGTACTACATTTGTTCATAGAGTAGCTGACAAAAATATTCACTACTCCGATATTAGTAATGATGAACATCGTTCGATCACGTTAGAAGTATGTTCCTACCCTAGCATCCTTGTGTGTACAAAGCAATGGCCTCACTCCCATTGTATAGCCATCTCAAGCTCGCTGACTGCCTCTGCACCTCCAACCAAGAGAAATTGCTTAATAGGGAAGCAACTCCTCTTCACTCTAGTATAATGTCAGGTGTGTCTGGCCTGGTCAGATTTACAATGCTCAAACTTTCTTGCGTGTGCTACCAAATGGCCAAGGACCTGATGTACACCATACTCAACAGAGTTTAAGCCATCTAATAAATACAAAGTTCAACAGTATACTACTAGTAGACGCGGACATGCAAATAAGATATTTAAGACAATTATTTTGGCGGAATGTAGGACCGGCCGTTTGGTTTCTCGTCTAATGACACTATTAGTGTATAATGTGAATACAATATCAACTGATATTAATGTGTTTTAAAGATATTAAAGACATAGTTAGATAAAATATGTACTTTAGGCGTGTATTTGCATTAAATAAAATGATAACCATAACGATAACCTTGTAAGATTTTTATTTTTATCTCGTGCAACATATCTTGGGTAGGACTAGTATAATGATGAACATTGTGCGCTCATATCAGAAGCTTGTTCTAGCCCTGGTGTCTCTGTATGTACAAAAGCCTGGCCTCACTCCCACTGTATAGCCACCTACTACTCCTAGCTATCTAACCGCCTCTGCTCCTCCAACCAAGAGCAATTGCTTAATAGCTAGGGAAGCAACTCCTCTTCACTCTTTGGTCTGCTTGACTGCCCCTCGACTACTATGAGTCCTCTCCACAACTGCACCAGGCTGCTACAAGTCTCAAGCATGAGTCTCAAGCATGTCATGGTGGTCAAAAGCTCTTCTTGCGTGTCCAGCCCGGTCAGACTTACTATACTCGGACTTTCTTGCTTGCGCTTCCAAATGGCCAAAGGACCTGATCTACAACATGCTCAACAGAGTTTAAGCCATCAAGTTAATACAAAGTTCAACAATATACTAGTAGCCATAGACATGCAAATAAGATATTTAAGACAATTATCTTGGAGAAATGCAGAGACCAACCATTAGTAATATTCGTGGTACACACTCCGCAGGCCTTAGCTTACATTACAAACAAGTACTCCTACATAGCTGTGAGTAAAACTTATTGAATAACGTGAGATGTGTCCGGCCCAGTCAGATTTACAATGCTCGAACTTTCTTGCATGTGCCTCCAAATGACCTTAGGACCTGATCTACACCATGCTCAACAGAGTTTAACCCACCTAATTAATACAAAGTTGAACAATATAGTAAACACATACATGCACTGCACAGAGAAGCTTACATTACAATTACAAACAAGTTAAAGTTGCTGCAAAACAATGATGGGAGAAGGTCCGGTCGTCTAAAATCTTGACTACTCGGACGACGTGCTCCTACATTCCCATGCAGGCGCGTGCGCATGGGTGGCGTCAGCAGCTGTTGGCAGTCGATATTGCACATTTATAGCCACCAACTATGATCCAAAACAGGAGAAAATGACATTCTTTTGGCACATATGCCTTTACTACTAACCTTGCTCCACTTGTTTTCAGAAGAGTTACATTTCACAGGTACAAGTCTGAAAGCAAGGAATAAACTACACAAACGAGAAAGCGCAAAGCAGAAACATATTTTCAGAAATGCGCAACATCAAAGGAGAAGCACACCTGCACAACTTTTTGGACCGAATCGCACCTGTAGGGGGGCCCACACTAGGTCAGGAATCGACCTACACAAGACGGTGGTGATGGGGGCCCACCTAGGTGTGCACCCCTGCCACTGACTCGCGGGCCCGGCCGTCAACCGACGTGCTTGTGGCGGTTCCCCCATGTCGGTCCATGGTGCATTCCATATTTATCACGCCAAACCGACCTGATCCATGTATAAAAGCAAGGGTGGAGCTCCTCCTTCAACACACACACACACCACACAAGAGCCTCTCTCCCTCCACTTGTATCTTTTTACCTTTTAGTAGTTTTAGTAGTTGGAGCAAGGCAAGCCTCATTTGAAGAGCTAGAACATCTTGGAGATATTTGGTATGATCAATATAATGTTCTACATTATGATTCCTATCATGTTCTTCATCTTGTTCTTGTTCTTATTCTATCAATATAGCTATGCTTATGAACTAGACCTAAGTTCTTGTGCACAAAGGACTTTATGCTTAATCTTTCATACATAGATGTTTAGACCAAGACCTAAATTGAGGTAGTGAAATCTACTTTAAGATCAGTTTTGGTCATTATGTTCTTGCGGGTTCATCGTTCATCCTCGTGACGGGTGCTCTGGTAGAAGGACCCTGGGGACGGGTAAGCCTTGTTAACGCACTGGAGCAGTAGTCGCTAGCATAGACATGGTGTCTAGGCTAGAGGCTACCTTCGTTTGCCTCGTGTCCAAACGGTTGAGGGGTTGGCGGTAGGTGGTGACAGCCCTGTCCGTCCCTTACATTCCCCCACGTCGGGGCATGGCGTAGAGCTATTTGCCGGAGGTACCTAGCAGACCAGGTATAAGCCGATGCCTGAAGTAAGTCTATAGTGACCAAATCTATCTTAAATTAGGATCTCTACCTTTATACATTCATGTATTTATATGATCTACTAAACTTAACATAGCTATACAAGACAACCCTGCTCCAATTTAGATTTATTCTTTATTCTTTCTTTTTATCTTTATCCATGAGATTGGTTTGAATATGTGTGTCACACTATCTTGAACTATACCATGATTACCCTTATTATGAACTTTGGTTTATTATACAAGTCATGTTATCCTGAATAGGTTCCTACTAGAGGCTTTACACCATGGATTCCTTTGGGAAAATATAAATGAACGATACCCGAATACCTCCAGGTGAAATGCTACAACGATATATCCATGCGCTTGCAAAATATTTCTGCATGTGTTCAGAAATATCATCATGGTGTTTCTAGTGCTATTGCTAGGAAACACCAATCCTAGTAATTGTGTTAAGAAACACCAACAAGCATTTCTGACACCATTGCCGGGGAAGGCATTGGTTGAAAGAATCTGATAGGGCATGTCCAAGATAGTATGTATGTATAGTAGCCATTGCTCATGTAGGGTAACTCTATTTGTTTTCATCCTCTTTTTGATGGAATGAAAACAGGATAGTGTTTGTCTTGCCAACAGACTATAAACATTGACCCCTTGCCGAAGGTAAATCAGTAGTTATCTTTAAAAAAGATCTTATGGTTCTACATTATTCACCATTCAAGTATTTCACCCTTGTTGGATGAATCTCAGTTATGATTTCACGCTTCCTCTTTTTACACCAGTATGTTTTAGTTTGGGAGTTTTGACCTTTCTAGATGATCATACTTCCATAGGCTATCTAAATTAAGCATGGTGCTTAGGTTGTATAGCCTACCCTAATCAAATTTGATATGGAGTCGAGTTTGATTATTGAACCAGAACTACTAGTGTAAATTGTGGTTTATTATATAGACTAGCCCTAGCAGGAATATATCAACTTCATGAGGGTAAGTTTTTGAGATGACAACAAAAAATAAAAACTTGTTTGGTGAATCTTGCTAAAAAACAAAGAAAACTTGTTTGGAGTGGCACCCCTCTGTGGGAACCCTCTATGACCTTCTGAAGTATTCCTCCACCGCCTCCTAGGATGCATCTAAGCCGTCCCTCAAGTCAGTTTGATCCAAGGGCTCACGTTCATCCCACCGGGCTATATAAACAGGGCTGGAGACCCCCCTTGAGGCATCAAGTCATTTGGAGATCAAGCTATTCAGAGCCAGAAACCCTAGTTCCTGAGAGTTTCTCTAGTTTAGAGCTTTAGCTAGTTAGATTAGGTCTAGAGGGAGTCAAGTAGATCAAGCTTAGATTCCTGAAGTTGTCAAGAGCGTGGATTCGGTATAATTCTTTGTACCTCTCTCTCTTTTTATTCTCCATTTTTGTGTGCTTGCTACAATGTTTATGTCAACATTATTAATCTTATATATGTTCTTAATTGCAATGTTCTTTGCCTACTTTGATTATATGTCAGTATAGTGAGTTATTTATGGAGTTCACGCATATGTTGGTATAGCGCTCATCCTCTTATTCAAGGTCCTGGGGTGAGTGATATGCATTATGTAAGTGTGGTGCTTAGATATAATGTGTATCTGCGAATGCCCTCTGCATGCTGGGTCAACGTGGTAGATCGTAGGTGTGACCAAAATGACCTGTTGAGTCCTTTATAGTCCACTCTCCATGTGTAGAACTAGTAGTGCATGTGTCGCGAAGGAGGTGGAAACTATGGTTTAAATCCTCTCTAGTTGATGCTCCTTATGTGTGGATTGTGTTAGTATTCTTACAATGATTACTAGATGTAATTGCACTAGTTGAAGTAAGTTCTGACTTGTAGTTTACAATACCTAGGAATTATTCCTCTAATATTCTGATTTAACCATGGTATTGCCATAGATAGAGTGCTCTGAGTGAATCATTTATCTTTATATATCATAATGCTTGATCAATGCTTATTATCATAATATCTTTATCTTGTGACTTATCCTTGTTATGAGTAGAGAGCATGATATTGGTTCATTAACTCATTCATTGGCATACTTATGTTATCAATATTGCATTCATGCTTAGTCATACCTTCCCAGTGGTAAAATTATAAATCGACAACCTGGTAATACTCTAGGTAAAATGCTACAATGGTATAATTATCTGTCCGCTTGTAGAATTATTCTTATTCATATATATTCATCTTTATATTCTGTCCAGTCACATGAAATAATAGAATAATACACATTTCTAGTTAAGTCATTAGGGATGACAACCTAATTTAATACTAAGAAGTGTAGGTAATAAATAGGTGGCTATTGCATTAGTGACATGTTAATAATTACCATTCATTAATTGGCGTCGTTACTAATTCAGTGATTATACTAATGGAAAAAGTCTAGATCACCCCCTGAAGTATGGGGTGGTGTCTAATTTATCCCCTCAAGTATGAAACGGTCTAATTTACCCCCTGAACTTTCCAAAACCGTCTACTTTACCCCTGGAGCAGTTTTAGACGGCGGTTTGCTACAGTAACTATGGTTTTGCTACAGTAACCGAATCTTTAAAAAATCATAGTAAATCACAGAAAAATCATAAAATAAAAAATCCAATTTTCTTAGACTCCACATGAGTAGATCTACACAGTGAATATATAATATGGTATGCTTTAGTACAAAATTTTTGCTATAGCTTTAAATTTATTAGGATTTTCCAATAAATTTAAAGCTACAGCAAAAACTTTGTACTAAAGCACACCATATTATATGTTCATTGTGTAGATCTACTCACGTGGAGTCCAATAAAATTAGATTTTCCATTTTAAGATTTTTCTGTGATTTACTATGATTTTTTAAAGATTCAGTTACTGTAGCAAAACCATGGTTACAGTAGCAAACCGCCGTCCAAAACTGCCCCAGAGGGTAAAGTAGACAGTTTTGAAAAGTTCAGGGGGTAAATTAGACCGTTTCATACTTGAGGGGGTAAATTAGATACCACCGCATACTTCAGGGGGTGATCTAGACTTTTTCCTTATACTAATTAATGCCAACAAACATTTTTAGCGCCGTTGTCGGGAAAGGTATTTAACTTAGGAAGTATTGATAACTTATTATGCTTTAATGATGAGATTGAAATGACCATTGACCTCTACTCAAACAGGCTTATCCTTGTTTTATCTATTTGTGTATCTTATGCAGGGTGATGCATGATTGGTTTTGATCTTTCGGATAATTACATAGACAATCCAGAAGCGCTACTCAAGAAGACATGAGCCAAGCTCAAGAAGGTTCTTGCAGCAGTTTCGAAAGACAACCAATTGAGAAGAAGCTTAACACCGGAATTTGACGCTATGGCCGAGAAGAGTCTCCGTGAATTCTCTGCACCAACAACTGCCAATATTCGTACTAGATCAAAAGTCAATGTTGGAGACAATGAATTTGAGCTCAAGCCTACGCTCATCACCATGGTGCAAGCTAGTCAGTTTTGTGGAAAGGCTCATGAAGATGCAAGTGCAAACCTACAACACTTTTTAGAGATCTGCATCACCTTCACGATTAAGGGAGTAACCAGAGATGCTATTCTACTCCGCTTTTTCCTATTTTTACCGTTGAAGAAAGCTAAACAGTGGTTCTATGCTAACAGAGATAAACACACTACATGGGATAGATGTTCCACTGTTTTTCTAGCCAAGTTCTTTCCCACAGGCAAGACCAATACTCTGCGCAGGAAAATTTCAAGCTTTTAGCAACAACATGATGAATCAGTCCCCGAGGCATGGGAACGCTTTCAAAATTATATTGCAGAATGTCCTCATCATGGGATGAAGAATTGGCTACTTATGCAAACCTTCTATCACGGGCTAAACACTAGCACCCGTGAAACATTGGATGCTGCTACTGGAGGTGCTTTCCTATCACTTAACCTCGCAGATGCAACATCACTTGTTGAGAAGATGACCTTCGATCAGAGCTGGAACGAAGAACGTGTTCAACCTCGCAAGAGAGGTGGAGGTATGCATCAACTCAAAGAGACAGATATGTTAGCTGCCAAGATAGACACGGTGATCAAGAGACTAGATGATCAAGCTACAGGAAAGAAGGAAACAAATATATGAGGTGTGTCCACTGGGACTGTGGTACAAGAGAACTTTTTGCACTGAGACAACTACTTCATTTCTCATAATTAAATGGGGTTACTATATGTGTAATAAAGCTACTCCCTTCGTTCTACAATAATGGTCGTCTGAGGATTAAAAAAATGTACCAAAATAAAGGACATGTTAGCTTCTATACGTGGGTCTCACTCTATACTGAGTACAGCAGCAGTGATCCATCCCATCACCTCTGAATCCCTGTCGTCCACTACCACATGAATAAAACAATAAAAAAATCAAAGATGGGAGCCTGGGAGGAGGCTATCCTTTCTTCCGTCCTCACGTGGAGTCGCCCAGGCCCTGACCAAGCATCACTTCCACGTCGGCGACGAACTTTCAGTGCCCGGCGTTGTGCCATATACCTACAGGCCTCTAATGTGCGGCGCACGGCATTGCTCGGCGTACACCACAAGGATACAAGAAATATTGTACCAAATAGACTAATCTCCTTGTAACCCTACCCCTCTAGAGTATATAAGGAGGAGCAGGAGTCCCAAGAGGACAGATGACCATACAGACCATATATATCTCCACAGAACTCAATGCAATACATTGGAGCACAGGACGTAGGTATTATGCCACGAGGACGGTCAAACTTGTATAAATTTTGTGTCTTCGTGTTTGTGTTACCATCTAGTTCGTCTCTCGCGCTCTTTACCGATCATCTACCATCGTGGGTATACCCATCAATGAACTCCCAACCATATTTCATCGACAATGGTGCGCCAGGTAGGGTATGCACTGTTTCTTGCCTACCTCGATCTGCAGGGCGCCAGGTATCGGCGCGACCGCCTCGTCCTGTTCGTGGAGCGCTCCATCGACATCATCGGCGAGCACTGTGTACCGAACAAGCCCGACTCCGACACGCAGGCAATCTGCCCCGATCAATCTGGCTCTCCAAGAAGTGGGGCCTGCGAGAGCCGTGCGGGACTTGGCTAATCTTGGATTCCGGCCACTTCCTGTGCGAGCAGTGCCCTAACCGACCACCGCCAGCCGTGTGCTCCACATCTGCGCTGCATCTTGCGCCGCCAGGAGTCTCTCTCTCGAGCACAAGGATATGGACAAATACGTACATGATTATGTGCCTTTGCGTCAGCCAACAATCAGCGCGACAAGCAAGCAATGAAGGAATCCGCACACCATGCATGCTAATTAAATTAGTAAGGCATACTCGTGCACGAGTGTATACGCATATATGCATTACGCATGCATGTTCGGGAGGGTTTCCTTTTTTGCTGATCTACTCTTCGGGATGTGACTCCAACTTCGTCGATCCAAATGAGCTAAGTCATGCTTTTGATTCCAATTAATATTTTATATAAAATATATGTTTTTGGATACCTCATACATGACTACAATGCAGGAGCTCAGCTGCGCCCTTCACCGTCACACGGTGGCCGTCATCTGCCTGAGCCGTGCAAGGCGCATGCACACATCGCGCCCTTGGGATCCAATTCACCCAACGTGAAGCAAGCTGCCCGAAACCACCGAGCTCTGTCCGAGCCGTCAAGCGAGCCACATCTATCTACTCAGCCACGACATCTCCAATAACAAGCTAAGTGTTAAATACTTCAATAAATATTCCTTCCATCGCCACAGTGTGGCCGAAGCTGGCGAAGCTATCTGAGTGCTGCTGCACGGGAATGGTGTAGCCACGAGGGTATATAGGTCTATTCAGTGTGGCCAAAGCCGGCGAAGCTATGCGAGCGCTGCTGCACGGGCGGTTCCACAACAACCACCGCCGCTGCGGCCTTTGTGTTCTCCACGGCGCCGTCGACGTCATCCCGGCAGCAGGATGATGAGGCCATGGCCGTCGGGTCATTCACCGGAGGCGGCGCCGGTGTGCAGAGCTCAGCCAGGGCGCGGTCAGAACTTGACGGTGGCCACCTCAGGCACAACGACGAGCTGCTTCCTCGACAGCAGCTGCCCGACGCTCTTGACATGTGGCCTCCGAGTGCGCACCTTGCACTTGGACCGTGTCGCTGACGCGACCTACTGCTACTAGCGCTTCTTCCTCGTCGACGTTGACGCCGCCACACCGGCGGCCTCAAGCGTCGAGTGCGGCGGGTCCGGTGGCGACGTCGTCGGGCGCAGGCGTAGGCACTCTTGCTGCCAGGCGAGCAGGTTCGCCGAGTGCATTGAAGCATCGCAGCCCTGGCACAGGAAGGCGTCGTCGGCCATGCATCGCGCAATACACCGTAGATTGGGCTAGCGAGGAAGGATTCGACCATGTGGGTGCTACGGTGAGCAAGGATCCGGCCATGGTGGGACGCCACAGAGGCCGCGGCGCGGTCATGAAGGTCGAGGACCAATGCGGCCCGCACGCCGACAGGGAGGAGGCACACTTGCCTGGGCCTCCAGACGCGGAGGCCGTGGCGTGGTCACGAAGGCTGAGGGCGGGTGTGGCCCACACACCGACGGAGAGAATAACGCAGAGGGGCATGCAGGTCTTTTGCCATCCTCCTTGGTAGTCATGTCCAGCCCTAAAACGACCTGTATTTTCGGACGGAGGGAGTATGAAATAAATGACCTAGAATGGGACTCGCTAAAATTCATTAAGATATGTAATTTGTCACGCATAAATTGGGTTGCTATATGTTCATGTTGTAATAGCTATGAAATAAATGATGCAAAAACGGGGCACTAAAATTCAAGTGCATGAATTTTAGTTTTCTTTCGGCGACGGTTACCGTTATATTTTATATTAAAATTCTAATTTTAGTTTGTTATAATATTTTAGGCACAATCTACAATTTACGGTTCCAAGAATTAGAAAAATTTGTTAGACAAAACCATAAACCTGATAAAAATCTGATTTGTATTGGCACAAAAACCGTTAACAATTTACAATTTACAATTATTTCTATAGTTAGACAAGGACAAAAAGTTGATATGTTATAATACAAAGATAATTAAAAAATCACAAAAAAATAATTCGCTTGTATTAGTTGGTGGAATAAAAGTATTACATGAAATCATCTTCAAATTTATGCACCAGAAATACAGGAGAAGTGCATGAAAGCACTAGTAAAACTACGACAATGTAGTGATGCTAGCTAGGATTGACCACCAGGACACTTGGCATTGGGTTGGTGCAACTGGTTTTCTTTTTCTAGGATCTTATTTCTCTTTTGTCAACTGTAACTTATGGTTTCTACGTTCTTCTTATTTCTCTTTTGTCAACTGTGACATATGGCACAACTCTCTTTATGTGGAAAGAGCCCACACATACATAGCACATTTTTTACGCCGTCCTCATTTCATGTAAGAGTAGTGACAAGGATTAAAAGCTGACCTTACCTCCTAAGCTTCCAAGCACTAATTCTACAACCACATATGGGACACAGAGGTCAACTACTATAGGTTCATAATTGGCCAAGGTGTTGCATTCAACACCCACCCCTAACACTAACACCCTCGACAACTCACTATGTATGTAACAGACATTCACCAACACTCGGTATACGGTTGTGCCACTCTTGCCTCTCCATAAAAGAAGATTGGATCTGCAAGGGCTGATAACTTCGAAATGCCATCCTTGGGATAGGATTCCATCGGACTGTACGTGTCGAACGGTCCAGCAAAAACACGCCGCACTCCCATCGTATCACTACATCCTTCCCCGTGCTGCCATGTCCCGCCACGTACAAGTACCCTGTCCCCATCCGTCTCGCCTTACCCCGCGTCAGTCGCTCCTTCCCAGTGACCCCCTCCTCTCTCTTCGCACAGGCAGGGCCCGGGAGCCAGGATGAGGACAAGCACGCCCCATCCGCACGACCCCAGCCCCCTCGCCCCCTCCCGACGTCCGAGTCATGCCCCCATGACTCTCTCAACATACCTGAAAGCATCTAGGCCCCGAGAGTTGGTTTCGGCAATTGATGACAACGCTTTATTACCATAACTAACGTGTGTTTTGTAGAAACCTTGGTAAGTTAGGTCATGGAGTTGGTAACTGCTTTGGGCACCATGGTATTCATGCCCCTTGATAGAAATCATTTCGGTTTTCAAAGGAGTGACGTCAAGATTAAGGACGGTTAGTTCCGGATGTCGAGATGTTGAGTTACATTCGGAATAGTCGTTAGGATCTTCGTTTTCTCTTTTGGCCATACTATAAAGGGGGGCGTGAGCGGGTAGCTTGACCTAGATAAGTCTTATGTTTAGGTGTGGTGCACACTTGTCAAACTTAGCACTAGGCAGCTCTAGAATAGCTCAAAGTTTAGTTGGAAGCAACTTGGTTCAAGTTGCGTCGCGTTTCGGAGTGTTTAAAGGGTTTTTCCCTTGACCGGACGCGGTCCCTGGCTTGACCGGACGCGTCCGGTCAGTTCAGATCCACGACTGAGTTTCGGCGCTGACGACCGGACGCGGCTCTTGCGAGGACCGGACTCGGTGGTTAGGCTGACATGTGTCACTTGAGGGAAACTACCTAATCGGACGCGACTGGGGTGTGATCGGCGTGTCCGGTCACGTTCCAGTAAGGTCCTTTGACGACCGGACGCGTCCGGTCATCACCGATCGGACGCGGTGGCGCGTCAGGTCAACTTACAGTAAGCTCCCTGCACGACCGGACACGTCCGGTCACCCTTGACTAGCGCGTCCGGTCACTCAGCCGAAGTTTCAGAATTTCGACCGTTACGAGCGACCGGCGCATCCGGTCACTTCGACCGGCGCGTCCGGTCACCTCGTATTTTGCTGAGTTGGCAGGTAACGGTTGGTTTCGACTGTGGGGTGTATAAATACATCCCCACCACCTCTTTTGGAGGCCTCTTGCTCATTTGTTCAGCTGAGAAACACCTTTGGAGTGCAAGGGAGTGCAAGAGCTCTAGTGAGGAGTGTGATTTGAGAATCAAAGCTTGAGAGTTCCTCACTAGTGATTAGAGAGTAGCAAGTGTGCATCCTCCTTCTCATTAGGCTCGTTGTTGTCAAGTGAGAGTTCTAGCTTGTTACTCTTGGTGATCGCCATCACCTAGACGGCTTGGTGGTGATTGGGAGTTTGGTGATCATCCGGTGGAGCTTGTGGATGACCCAACTCATCTTGTGAGCGGTTTTGGGCGATTCACCACGACGGAGTGTCGAAGAATCAGCCTGTAGAGAGCACTTGATCCTTGCGGATCAAGGGGGAGCTACACCCTTGTGCCGGTGCTCCAACGAGGACTAGTGGGGAGTGGCGACTCTCTGATACCTCGGAAAAACATCGCCGTGTTCCTTGCCCTACTTTCAAGCATTTACATTCTCGTATTTACATTCATTGCTTGACTTACTTTCCTAGAATTACCATGCTAGACTAGGATTGGAAACTAGGGTGCAAAACTTTTACCGGTAGAATCTCTAGGAACACAAGTAGGCACTAGGGGTGAATTCCGGCTTGTAGGATTTAATTCTTGCAATTAATTTTTAGAAAAGCCCAATTCACCCCCCTCTTGGGCATCTTGATCCTTTCAATTGGTATCGGAGCCGAGTTGCTCCCATTTTAGGCTTTACCGCCTAGAGCAAGATGTCTAACGGGGAAGGACCACCTCCCACCTTTGAGGGGGATGATTTTCTATATTGGAAAATCCGTATGGAGGCGTACCTCGAAGCCATAGATGTTGGGTGTCTTAGAGCCGCAACCCAAGGGCTTCCCGCTATCAAGGATCCCGCTAACCCAAGTGGTGACGAGGAGAAGTACGACCGGTGGAATGCAAAGACCAAAAATGCACTCTACCGGGGCTTAGGCAAGGATATCTTCAATCGTGTGCGTAATGCAAAGAATGCTCATGAATTGTGGGAAAACCTTTGTGCTCTCCATGAGGGAACTAAGAGTGAGTGTGAGGAACGCTATCACATTGCTTTAAAGAAAATCAATTCTTTTGAGATGATTCCCAAAGAAAGTGCTAATGATATGTACACTCGTTTGAATGTTCTTGTAGAGGACCTCAATGCTCTTGGGCTCACTCAAATGAGCCAATCAGATGTTGCAAGGAAGATCTTGAGTGTTCTTCCCGTTGAGAAGTATGGTCACATTGTCACCGTGCTTCACCAAAGTGATCTTTCCACCGCAACACCGACACAAGTATTGTGGAAGATCAATGCTCATGAGATGTACATGCACATCACTCCGGAAGAGGGCTCATCATCTTCCAAGAAGAAAGACTTGGCCTTCAAAGCTAGCCATGACAAGAAGAAGAAGAAGAAGAAGGGCCAAGCCATGATGGTGCAAGAGAGCTCAAGTGAAAGTGATGTTGATGATGAATCACTTGCACTCATGGTGAGGAAGACCACCAAAATGCTAAAGAAGCTCAACAAGAGTGGCATCAAGTTCGATGGTAAGAAAAAGAAATTCTTCACAAGTAGCAAAAGGAAGCCAATCTCGGAGATGGATTGCTACAATTGCGGTGAACTTGGCCACTTAGCTCATCAATACCCAAGACCTCCAAAAGACAAGTACAAGAACAAGAGCAAGGGCAAGAAGAATGATTCAAGTGATGAAGAAGAAGAAAGGAAGAAAAACAAGCCATACAAGAAGAAGGATGGCAAGAAGAAAGAGTTTCACAAGAAGAAGAAGGGAGGAAAGGCATACATTGTTGGTGATTGGCTCACCGACATTGAATCATCTTGTGAGTCCTCCGAAGATGAGAGCGGTGATGAGAAAGAGAAGGTTGCCGCATTTGTGATGGGGTCATCATCTTCACCAACATCTTCATCACCACCTTCACCGCCTCCTTCACCATCATCGTTCACTATTCACCTATGCATTATGGCCAAGGGTGAACGAAAGGTACAAAACCATGATAGTGATGATGAATATGACGCACCTTCTTATGATGAACTTGTAAAATTGTTAAACAAATACACTAAAGTCATAAGAAGGACAAGAAATGAAAATGATGAACTTCAAAATGAAAATGAATCACTCTCATCTAAGCTTGAAAGTGCTCAAAAGGCTAGTGGTGAGCTCAAAGATCAAAATGAAATTATGTCTTCCACTCTCAAGGAGCTCAAAACTTCTAACAAAGAGCTTAGAGATCAACATGATAAACTTGAGAAGAAGCATGATGAGCTCATCACTAGGCATAACTCTCTAAAAGACAAATATACAACATTGAAAATTGACTATGATAGTCTTGTGGTTGCTAATGAACTTTCTCTTGAGACACATGATGCTACTAATAAAGTTGTTAAGTGTGATATAGCTACATCATGTGATGACTTGATCATTGAAAGCATTGAGCAAGGTTCTAGTAGCAAAGGCAAGAGTGTGGTTGAGTCTAGCAACTATGATGATTATGCCAAGATCAAGAGTGAAAATGAGAAGCTTGCAAATGAGAACAAAAAGCTAAAAGGTTTAATGGCTCTTGAGAAGCAAACAACAAATGAGTCACTCATTGAAGAAAACAAAAAGCTCAATCAAGAGAAAGAGCATCTCAAGACCGGCCTAAGCAAGTTCACAAGAGGTCAATATTTGCAAAGTGAGCTACTCATGAACACCGTAATGAAGATGGATAGAAGTGGTATTGGGTACTTGGCAAATCAAGAGAAGAAGGCAAAAGCTCAATAACAACAAAGCAAGTCAAAGTCCAAGCCAAAGAGATGTGTTGAGTGTGGACAACAAGGTCATTTTGCTCATGAGTGCAAAACTCCACCACCACAACCCTTACCCAAGCATGCTAGACCCTTTGCCTTTAATGCTCACTACATGCTAAGAAAAGATTCAAATGGAAAGATAAAAGTTATGTTCTTGGGTCCCCCTAACAAGAATAGGCCAAAGAAAATATGGGTTGCCAAGTCAGTAGTTGAGAAAGTCAAGGGTCCCTCTCAAGTGTGGGTCCCTAAACAAAAAGCTTGATCTCTTGTGTGTAAGTGAACTACAAGACCGGTGGATCTCATTGGGTTATTGATAGTGGTTGCACTTAACATATGACCGGTGATCCTCGTATGTTCACCTCCATTGAAGAGAATGTGATATGTCAAGAAAAGATCACATTTGGGGATAATTCAAAGAGTAAAGTCAAGGGTATAGGCAAGATTGCAATATCAAATGATCACTCACTCTCAAATATGCTCTATGTTGCTTCATTGAGTTTCAACTTATTATTCGTTGGGCAACTTTGTGACCTTGGCTTCCAATGCTTGTTCACACCTAATGAAGTGGTAGTTTCAAAGATAGATGACAAGCAAGTGATATTCAAAGGCTTTAGATACAACAATCTTTATCTTGTTGACTTCACCTCCGAAGATGCAAATTTGATGACATGTTTGTTCACCAAGACCTCACTTGGTTGGCTTTGGCATAGGAGGCTTGCTCATGTTGGAATGAACACTCTCAACAAGCTATTGAAGAAAGAACTAGTGAGAGGATTGAAGGATGTAAAGTTTGAAAAGGACAAACCTTGTAGTGCATGTCAAGCGGGCAAACAAGTTGCAAACACTCATCCAACCAAAGCTTTCATGTCAACTTCAAGAGTGCTAGAACTTCTACATATGGATTTGTTTGGACCTACAACCTACAAGAGCTTGGGTGGAAATCTCTATTGTCTTGTGATAGTGGATGACTACTCAAGGTACACATGGACCTTCTTCCTTCATGACAAATCCGAAGTGGCTAATTGCTTCAAGAAGTTTGCAAAGAGAGCTCAAAATGAATTTGAAGTCAAGATAAAGAAGATTAGAAGTGACAATGGCAAAGAGTTTGACAACACAAACATTGAAGCTTATTGTGATGAAATTGGAATCAAGCATGAAGTGTCTTCAACCTATACTCCTCAACAAAATGGTGTAGTTGAGAGAAAGAACCGGACATTGATTACCCTTGCAAGAACAATGTTAGATGAGTACAACACTCCGGAGAAGTTGTGGGCCGAGGCAATCAACATCGCATGCTATGCTTCAAATCGCCTCTTCCTACAAAAGTTTCTTGGTAAGACCCCCTATGAGTTGCTAAATGGGAAGAAGCCGGACGTCTCATTCTTTCGGGTGTTTGGTTGCAAATGCTACATCTACAAGAAGCGTCAACACCTAGGGAAGTTTCAAAGACGTTGTGATATTGGTTTTCTTGTTGGTTACTCATCAAAGTCCAAAGCATATAGAGTATTTAACCATGCCACCGGTTTGGTTGAAGAAACATATGATGTGGAATTTGATGAATCTAACGGCTCCCAAGGAGTAATTGAGAATTATGATGATGTAGGTGATGAACCCTTGAGGGAGGCAATGAAGAACATGCCGGTGGGAGACATCAAGCCAAAAGATGATGAAGACGATGTACAAATTGTTGATCCACCATCTTCATCACATGTGCCTCAAGATGATGACAAGAATGAGAGAGTTGAAAATGAAGACACTCATGTCTCTCATGAACAAGCCGAGGCACAAGCTCAAGATATTGATGCTCCCCATCCACCCCCTCAAGTGGTTGATAGAAGAAACTCACCTCTACTTCAAGCACATCCACAAGATCTCATCATAGGGAGTCCTACTAAGGGAGTAATGACTCGATCTCAAAAGCTTGCTTATTTTGTTGAACATCACTCTTTTGTCTCTTGTGTTGAACCTAAGAATGTAGAAGAAGCTCTTCAAGATCCGGATTGGGTGAATGCTATGCATGAAGAATTGAACAACTTCACCCACAATCAAGTATGGACACTTGAAGAGCATCCTAAAGGTGCAAGAGTCATTGGAACCAAGTGGGTGTTCCGCAACAAGCAAGATGACCAAGGCATAGTAGTGAGGAACAAGGCAAGACTAGTTGCAAAGGGGTTCTCTCAAGTTGAAGGTCTTGATTTTGGAGAGACCTTTGCACCCGTTGCAAGACTTGAAGCCATTCGTATCCTCCTTGCATATGCATCACATCATGATATGAAACTATATCAAATGGATGTGAAAAGTGTATTCTTAAATGGCTTCATAAATGAACTAGTCTATGTTAATCAACCTCCTGGGTTTGAAGACCCTAGATATCCTAATCATGTTTATAGGTTGTCCAAGGCGCTATATGGGCTCAAGCAAGCCCCTAGAGCGTGGTATGAGCGCCTCCAGGACTTCCTCATTGAGAAGGGCTTCACCATTGGGAAGGTCGACACCACACTATTCACCAAGAAGCTTAATGGGGAGATCTTTATTTGTCAAGCGTATGTTGATGATATCATCTTCGGATCAACAAATGAAGAATATTGCAAGGAATTTGGTGAATAGATGTTGAAGGAGTTTGAGATGTCTATGATTGGTGAGCTCACATTCTTCCTTGGTTTTCAAGTCAAGCAAATGAGAGAAGGGATTTTCATCTCTCAAGAAAAGTATACCAAGGATCTTCTCAAAAGATTCAAGATGGAAGAATGCAAACCAATCAAGACCCCAATGCCATCTAATGGACATCTCGACCTAGATGAGGGAGGTAAACCGGTTGATCAAACTCTTTACCGTTCTATGATTGGTAATTTGTTATACCTTACCGCATCTAGGTCCGATATCATGTTTAGTGTGTGCATGTGTGCTCGCTTTCAAGCGTGCCCTAAAGAACCTCACTTAAGTGCCGTAAAAAGAATCTTAAGATATCTTAAGCACGCCCCAAGCATTGGTCTTTGGTATCCCAAAGGAGCTAGATTCCAACTAGTTGGCTATTCCGATTCGGATTATGCCGGTTGCAAAATTGATAGAAAAACCACATTCGAAGGGTGCCATTTGCTTGGGAGGTCTTTAGTATCTTGGTCATCTAAAAAGCAAAATAGTGTGGCTTTGTTCACCGCCGAGGCGGAATACATTGCCGCGGGGGCTTGTGCACAAATCTTATATATGAAACAAACCCTCCTAGACTATGGAATTGTTCTTGAAAAGGTGCCACTTTTATGTGATAATGAAAGTGCCGTTAAAATTGCTAATAATCCGGTACAACACTCTCGCACCATGCACATTGATATCCGCCACCACTTTCTAAGAGATCACGTTGCTAAAAATGATATATCACTAGAAGGTGTAAGAAGTGAAAATCAATTAGCGGATATCTTCACTAAACCTTTGGATGAGGCCACTTTTTGTAGGTTGAGAAGTGAACTTAATGTGCTTGACTCTAATAACTTTAAAAAATGAGCTTGTGTTGTCCCTTGCATTGCATTGTATTATATGTCATGTTTAATTACCCGAAATGCATCTAGGGCTTGGCTAACACGGTTACGATAACCCTTCTTTGGAGGAGTGAAGAAGCCTAACCGTGGATCAAACTTGACAAGCAACCTAGCTTTACTTACTTGTATTGCATTGCATATGCATGGTTGTTGCTTTGTCGTTTCTTTTCGGTTTGGATTTGAGCAACCTCTGTGTTCGTCCATGGATAGAGAGAGCATTTGACGCTCCTAAGGGTTCACAAACTCTATTGCATGGCCATACGTTGCTCCTTGGGTGTTTGTTGCCTATTTTCTTAAAAATAATATTAGCCTAAGGCAAACTATTTTGAAAAACTTGAGGGTTTGAGTGAGGTCACTCATATCAGGTTCCAATTGGTGTTTATTTGTGTCTCTTTGAATTGAAACTTGATTGGGAGAAGTCGTGTCGAAGTTTGGAATGAAGAAAGGCGAATAACAGTGACCGGACGCTGGACCGGATGCTGCACCGGACGCAGTGATGCTTCACCACCGCGTCCGGTCCCGGCGACCACCAGCACGTCCGGTCATCCAGAAGAACTTCTCCTGACCTTGTGACCGGACGTTGCACCGGACACGCTGCTGTTGACCACCGCGTCCGGTCCCGGTAACCACCACCGCGTCCGGTCATTCGCGATGACTTTCCCTGATAACCCTCGACCGGACTCTGTCCGCGTCCGGTCAGTCCTAACCGGACGCGTCCGGTCGTTCCAGGAGCTTACTGGAGTGTGACTGGACGCTGCACCACCGCGTCCGGTCATTCGACCACCGCATCCAGTCAGTGCGTGCCGAGCAGATCTAACCCCTCATATAATCCTTCGTGTTTGTTCGGTTCTCTTCCAACCGCCGCTCCGCTCGTGCCCTATTTGCCGAATCCGTCGCTTTCCTAGCCCTAGGTCGCCGGAATCGCCGTTCCCCGCCGCGTTTTGCCTCCTCCTCCAGCGTGCCTGGCCGCGCAGCCCTGCCGCGCTTGCCTCCGCCCACGCAGCACCGCCCGACCCGCGCCCGCCGCGCCTACTGTCTTGCCGCACCGCCGCTGCCCTAGCCGCGCCTGGCCCACTGCCGTCGTGCCTTGCTGTCGCCGGTGAGCCTCACCACCATCCCCTGCGCCACCTCCGGGCCGTGCTTGCCTAGCCTCGCAGCTTCCCGAGAACCCTAGCCTCGCCTCACGCCCTGCCGAGCTTCCTCCCCTAGGGTTTGCCCTAACTCGCTGTTCGAAGGTGAAAAATTGCTCCTTCTCGTTTCAATCTTTCAAATCCCTCGATTAGGGCTTACCTTGATCGTCGTTCCATTGCTTATCATCGTCGTTACTTGACTCGATCTTTTCAGAGCTCGTCCGGCATCTTCGGGAAATCTTGCGAACTAGGTCATCTTACCTTTCACCGAGTTCTTGTCGATCTGAGGTAGCTATCGCGTTTCGATTCTTATCTTATCTTATTTGCTTGCTATCTTTAGGGTTTCGTATCTTTTAGATTATATATATTGCTTATAGTAGATCCATCTATTCCGTCTTTTCAGCGAGTTTGTCGGTGTGTCGGGGTGACTGCAGTTCAGTTGTTTAATCCGAGGCCAAGCCTGCGGATACGGATTGAGGCCAAGCCTCTTGAGTGTCAGTACACCATCTTTCAGAGGATTCCCGACAGTTTGACAGCATGGTTCGTTGCAAGAACGCCGGTGGTGCTCCTAGTGACGGGGACGATAGTCCTTGTCTCCTCGGCACTGATGAGGATTATCAGCACTGATGAGGATTATCAGCCCATCCCCAGGTATCGGTCTCCTCGGCCTCACGACCACGAGGCCGGTGGCTCTGGTTTAGCCTCCCGCTCAGACCCAGCCATGGTGGCTATTCTTGAGAGGCTGACCCAGGCACAGGAGCGACATGAGCTTCAGCTATAGAGACAGGCTCAGGACACAGCTACCGCGTTTGCACAGATATAGGCTCGACAGGACGAGTTCCAGAGACAGCAGCTTGAGATACAGCGTCAGCAGGTCGAGATGCAGCGTCAGCAGTATGAGATGCAGCGACAGAGTGCAGCTAGCCAGCAGCAGTACCTAGAGCTTCTGCGACACTTGGTCACAGTTGGGGTTCCTCCACCTGCATCTGTCCTGACTCTAGCCTTACAGTCTAGTGGACCTTCGAGTCAGGGACAGCCGAGCTTTCAGTTCACTTCTCCACAGCAGCAGGTCCCCCAGTCATTCCAGTCCCCGAGCTACACGCCTATTCAGATGGGGTTCACTCCTTCAGACCAGCCTCGCCCTCACCTACTGATAGGCACACCATTTGCTGATTATAGTGTCACCTACAGTGAGTTGACTGGTCAGCCGACGCCCTCGCACACTACTCTAGCCACTTCTTCAGGGTTGTCCGCTTCAGAGGCAGTTGTTCCTCCTGTAACAGGGATGGGCACTACAGAGACAGTTCCTTCGTCAGTTGCCTCGACAGATCCCCAGCTGTTGGCTCACTTCAGGCACAGGTCACAGAGACTGCTCCACTAGTTGCTACTTCGTCAACACCTGTTCCTGTTGTTCAGATGCAGACCGCTTCACAGCCGCATGCTTCTTTAGAGGGTCAGCCTGACAGCTCCGAGTCTGAGGAAGACACTTCTCAGTTTGTGATCACTCTGTGCTCCTCGGCACCCAACTCGACTCCGTCTGTTCCCCCGTCAGATCCTTAGATTAGTTTTTGGCGAGGGGGAGAGAGTAGATTCAGGGGGAGTTTTGATAGAGGGTTTTCGTTTTTATTTGTGTGCTACATTCATGCATCATATTTACATTTCAGTACTTGCATTCTTGTGACATGTGGTCATGTGAGATACTTTGAGTCTATTTGATCTATCTAGTCACAGTTTTAAATTATGTCACTTGTTTGATTATAGCTCATAAGGTTGTGCTTCCGTGCCTTACTCCGATTTCTTTTGAGCTATATCTTTATGTGTACTAACGTTTTATGTCTTATCTTATGAGTACACTCTGTTGGCTTGGGGCACATAAGCAATTCCTAATATCTAGTACTTATTGCTTTCTGCTTATGTGAACCAAGCATGTTCGAAAACCTCAACTCCTATCTTTTGAATCTTAGTGTTGTCATCAATCACCAAAAAGGGGGAGATTGAAAGCATCTAGGCCCCGAGAGTTGGTTTCGGCAATTGATGACAACGCTTTATTACCATGACTAACGTGTGTTTTGCAGAAACCTTGGTAAGTTAGGTCATGGAGTTGGTAACTGCTTTGGGCACCATGGTATTCATGCCCCTTGATAGAAATCGTTTCGGTTTTCAAAGGAGTGACGTCAAGATTAAGGACGGTTAGTTCCGGATGTTGAGGTGTTGATTTACATTCGGAATAGTCATTAGGATCTTCGTTATCTCTTTTGGCCGTACTATAAAGGGGGGCGTCAGTGGGTAGCTTGACCTAGATAAGTCTTATGTTTAGGTGTGGTGCACACTTGTCAAACTTAGCACTAGGCAGCTCTAGAATAGCTCAAAGTTCAGTTGGAAGCAACTTGGTTCAAGTTGTGTCGCGTTTCGGAGTGTTTAAAGGGTTTTTCCCTTGACCGGACGCGGTCCCTGGCTTGACCGGACGCGTCCGGTCAGTTCAAATCCGTGACTGAGTTTCGGCGCTGACGACCGGATGCGGCTCTTGCGAGGACCGGACTCGGTCGTTAAGCTGACACGTGTCACTTGAGGGAAACTACCTAATCGGACGCGACTGGGGTGTGATCGGCGCGTCCGGTCACGTTCCAGTAAGGTCCTTTGACGACCGGACGCGTCCGGTCATCACCGATCGGACGCGGTCGCGCGTCAGGTCAACTTATAGTAAGCTCCCTGCATGACCGGACGCGTCCGGTCACCTCTGACTGGTGCGTCCGGTCACTCAGCCGAAGTTTCAGAATTTCGACTGTTACGAGCGACCGGCGCGTCCGGTCACCTCGTATTTTGCTGAGTTGGCAGGTAACGGTTGGTTTCGACTATGGGGTGTATAAATACATCCCCACCACCTCTTTTGGAGGCCTCTTGCTCATTTGTTCAGCTGAGAAACACCTTTGGAGTGCAAGGGAGTGCAAGAGCTCTAGTGAGGAGTGTGATTTGAGAATCAAAGCTTAAGAGTTCCTCACTAGTGATTAGAGAGTAGCAAGTGTGCATCCTCCTTCTCATTAGAGTCGTTGTGGTCAAGTGAGAGTTCTAGCTTGTTACTCTTGGTGATCGCCATCACCTAGACGGCTTGGTGGTGATTGGGAGTTTGGTGATCATCCGGCGGAGCTTGGGATGACCCAACTCATCTTGTGAGCGGTTTTGGGCAATTCACCGCGACGGAGTGTCGAAGAATCAGCCCATAGAGAGCACTTGATCCTTACGCGGATCAAGGGGGAGCTACACCCTTGCGCGGGTGCTCCAACGAGGACTAGTGGGGAGTGGCGACTCTCTGATACCTCGGAAAAACATTGCCGTGTTCCTTGCTCTACTTTCAAGCATTTACATTCTCGTATTTACATTCATTGCTTGATTTACTTTCCTAGAATTGCCATGCTAGACTAGGATTGGAAACTAGGGTGCAAAACTTTTACCGGTAGAATCTCTAGGAACACAAGTAGGCACTAGGGGTGAATTCCGGCTTGTAGGATTTAATTCTTGCAATTAATTTTTAGAAAAGCCCAATTCACCCCCCCTCTTGGGCATCTTGATCCTTTCAATACCTCTAAAACACGAAACACTTGCAACATGAAATACTTGAATGCAACATACATCTAGAGCAAATAAAACATTTGGAACATATACTTACAATATGAGTGCGAAACATATGCAACATATAGATAAAACAAAACACTTGCAACTTGCAATATGAAAACACTTATTGCAACATAAGGCTAAAACAGCTGAAACATTTTGAACATACTCCTACAACATATGTGTGAAATATATGTAACATCCAAATAAAGCACATTTGCAACATACGTCTGAAAATGCAGATGAAACATTTGGAACGGATGTTTGCAACATACGTGTACAACTATTGCAACTTGTGCAAAATCACGATCTATTTTTGCAACATCCATATGGAACACTTGCAACACACCTAAAACAATTGAAACATACTCTTACAACATGCGCTTTCAACGCAACATCTCCTTGCTGCTTGGCAGAATGGAGAGGCTCGTCGGTGTGTGGTATTCATCAAAGGCAGCAGCCCTGCAGCGCTTGTAGGCGGCAGTGGCTACACGTCGCGAAAGGGAGGCATTGACCGCACAAGTGGCGAGGAGACCACGACTGCGCGACTTTGTGGAGGGTAGCAGCGCGCCACGCATGGCAGGGCGGGCAACCAAGCGCTGTGACTCGGAGGTGACCGTGCGTCGTGCCTGGCAAGGCTAATGGCCAAGCAATGCGCCTCGGAGGGCGAGAGGACGTGTGCTCGAAGGCAACAGGCGAGCGAATAAGAGTGACAGGACAAGTGGATATGAATAAGTGGATGAGCAATTTTTTTAAGAAACGAAAGAGCGTGGGTTGTTGGGCTGGTGTCATGTCGAGTAATGAGCATTAACGGAATGGTAAAGGTTGCTTTGGAGTCTTGCTTATTACGTTTTCCCGGACAGGGACTTTTCTTTGTGTTTTGGGCTAAAACAAACCTAGGCACTCAAGGAAAGGATGCAAAAATGGAATCTGCATCCACATAGTAGAATGGCTCGAGATGGCAACAGGTACAAACCTGCTGGGGTTTGCCAACCCAAACCCATGCCCGTGAGCACAAAACTTGCCCTTTAAAGCGCGTCACAGGTACAGTCTCTTGCCCACACCCCGTGCCCGTTCAGGTGGCGAGGACCCAACGGGTCACCCGTTTCCACTAACCAACCTTTTATCTCCAAATGATTGTG
Source organism: Saccharum spontaneum (assembly GCA_022457205.1). Classification (NCBI taxonomy): domain Eukaryota; kingdom Viridiplantae; phylum Streptophyta; class Magnoliopsida; order Poales; family Poaceae; genus Saccharum; species Saccharum spontaneum. Next base: position 37,046,975 of record CM039593.1, read on the forward strand.
TTCAATCAGATGACTAATCAAACACTCTAAATATATATTATGTATGTATATATATCAGATCATAATATAATTCATAATATAATACATAATTTAAATTTATTTTTTCCTCCCAACCTTGCCATGGATTGGAGGCGGACAATCCGCCTGAACTTGGCTTCCCCTGGCTTTCCATTTTATACAGCTTCATGCCCCCTATGTTTGCTTGGTTTGACGAGGTGGGACAAATGCAGCACTGCTGTGTGCTGCTGCTGCCCCTATCCAACTCCGCCAAAAGCTGCTTGCTACTAGTCTAATTGGGCCACACCTGTATCAAAGCCCATGCAGTAGCACCAACACTTGTTCTTTTTTTCTTAATCTTCTCACAAATGTTTATGATTATCTAAGGTACAAGTTTACGGGTTTTAAAAACCCATAGGTTTATGGGTTCGGATACTACACACCTAGACCCACGCCCGCAAACCCGCTGGATTTAGCTTTTTGCCCATGAACAAACCCATGGGTAGAGAAATTGACTCAAATCCTTACCCTAATAAAGTAAAAATCCATCGGGTTTCGAGTTTCGGGTATCCGTTGCCATCTTGAAGAATGGCTATGCCCAACAAATAGCTAATAAACCTAGCCCAACCCAAACAACCACCCATCCAATGATCATAGATCAGCTAGTTGGGTTCCTTGTGGTGGAACCTGCCCACCAAGGATTAAGTCCTCGACTTGGCACTGGTGCTCGCATTTTTTTGATTTATTCTAGGATTTTCCGGCGTTATGCTTTAAGTGGTAAACGATGTTTCGGTCGACAACGAGGCGCCAGTGGTGATTTATTCTAGGATTTTTCAACGTTATGCTTTAAGTGGTAAACGACGTTTCGGTCAACAACGAGACGCCAGTGGTGACTTCGGAAATCTCCAGATCTGCCAGCTCAGTCCTTCGAATGTGCTCATAGGGGTAGAGCTTGCGTAAGTGTGCGTACGTGTTGGGCGTCTGCGTTATACTGTGTAATTAAAAAAAGCAAGGAAAGAAGAAAAGAAAGCAGCTTTGTGGGAGGAAGGAGCGCGAGAAGGAGATCCTCCCACCCCCGACCGTCTCAACTCCCTCCTCTTTCACATATCCCCACACCCATCATCGCCCTCTCGCTCCACAAGACCACAACCCACATTCCCTTCCCACCACCTTTCCCCTCTCTCTCGCTCTTTCTCCTGGACCGCCATTCCTGCTCGGCTGCTCCGTCCACCCACCACATGCGGTGCCGTGGGCGTCTCCCCGCAGCGTTGTGGCTCGTTGCTGTGACGTTAGCGGCGCTGGTGCTCCTGGTGGCGCGGCCGGCTGGCACGGTGTGGTGCATCACGCGGAGCGGGGCGTCGGACAAAGCACTGTAGTCGGCGCTGGACTTCGCGTGTGGCCCCGCGGGGGGTGCGGACTGTGCGCCCATCCAGTCCAACAGCCTCATCGTGTCATTGGTGGCATGGCAGAGGTTCCAAAGCCTCATCGTGTGATTTGTTCATGCTGGTGGCGGCCGGCACGAGGTGCCGATCAACGACGGTGGGGCACTCAAGCTCCGGACCATGTGGCGGTCTATGGAGGTGCAGAGCACGGCGTGTGTTGCCGGCCCAAAAAAATGGCATGTGTCACCGAGAAGAAAGATTGCGATGTTCGTGCGGAGATGGGGCATGCAAAGGTGGTCACGTCAGGTCGGGAGGATGTAGTGGCGGTCATGGCGATGAAGACGACGGCGGCTACAGAAACTCCGGTAACGGCAAGTCAAGTTTAGGGGGAGGCGTTGTTTGGCGACGCCGTTGACATACCGATGCTCCTGTGTGGCGGTATGCACAGTGATGTCGTGGTTTAGGGGGGAGATTGTTAGCATAAACCACACCCTGTTCGTGCATGTGCGTGGTCACTAGGCTAATTAGCTATTTTTAGGAGTTACGTTTGTCACGGTGGAACAGGAAGTGCTTGCATGTATAGGTAGTGGAGGACGGCAGCATGGCTTGCCGCTGAAAGGCGAAGACTAGGTGTGCAAGAGTGAGTGGCTCATGTACTAGCGCTAGAGATCATGGATGCGTGTGTATGCATGACCCGGCCAAGTAGCTGTTACTCATGCATGTAAGTCGGGTTTCTTATAGTCGTGTGTATGTGTTGTGTGAGTTGAGCCGAGATAAATAGAGAGTGTCGGTGTTGTGTCGCCGTTGCGGCGTTTGACGCCGCGGCAGGCGTGGGTCACCCGGGGTGTCTCATCTCGTGTTACAAGTGTGTCTCGAGTTGTGTTGTCTTTCATCAATAATAGCCAAGATACAGACGTTCGTCGCAGCGGCGTTCGTCGTCGAGATATCCTTGTCTATTGTTCATGTTTTACCGATCGTTACACTCTTCCATATTGGTAGAGACGGGTATTCTATCAGGGTCCTCTTCATATATAGGAAGACTCAGATTCAGAAGATTCTGATTCTACCATACATGGATCAACAAAAGTTAACTCACTTGTATCTTCATCTATGCATTCCACAGCATCCCAGTCAGAACTCTTTGAACTCTTCTACCTTACTGCCTAAAGATTTCAATTCTTTGGGCATCACACGAGCCCTCTTACTAATACCATTTGAATATGGTGACTCTGAACCATCAGCCCCATCAGAAAAGTCCTCATTCATGAACTCATTTATAACATTCAGGCCGTTTCGTCTATTACAATGCAGAACACTGTGGCACTGTCGCCTCAGTTTTTCATATTCTTTTCTGCACCAGAAGTTGAGGCAATTCATTTTATCAATAAACAAAGTATCGCTGTGAACAATACTAGTGTTATTGTGGCATTTTCTTCAGATAACAGGAAAGCACAACATGTCTGATAGCAAAGGTGCACACATACTTGTTTACTCTTGTAGCTAATAAGCCCAGCCTGACACAAACAACAACCACCCATCCAAGCAAAGAAAGGAGAAAAGAAAGCAGCTTTGTGGAAGGAAGGAACGCGAGAAGGAGATCCTCCCGCCCCCGACCGTCTCGTCTCCCTCCTCTTTCACCTATCCCCACACCCATCATCGCCCTCTCGCTCCACAACCCACATTCCCTTCCCACCACCTTTCCCCTCTCTCTCGCTCTTTCTCCTCGACCGCCGTTCCTGCTCCGTCGACCCCCACCACATGCGGCGGCGCGGGCGCCTCCCCGCGGCGCTGTGGCTCGTTGCCGTGACGTTAGCGGCGCTGGTGCTCCTGGTGGCGCGGCCGGCTGGCGCGGCGTGGTGCATCGCGCGGAGCGGGGCGTCGGACAAGGCGCTGCAGTCGGCGCTGGACTACGCGTGCGGCCCCGCGGGGGGTGCGGACTGTGCGCCCATCCAGTCCAGCGGCCTCTGCTACCTGCCCAACACCCTCGCCGCGCACGCCTCCTACGCCTTCAACTCCATCTTCCAGCGCTCCCGCGCCGCGCCGGGGGCATGCGACTTCGCCGGCACCGCCACCGTCACGCTCACCGACCCCAGTCAGTACGCTTAACCAACTTTCCGCCTTGTTCCATATGTTCTTCACTGTGCCGTCTGTGTCTGCGCATCAATCCGTCTCCGGCATCCCTTTTGCTTTTGCTTTTGTGTTCGGTCTTGGAGTACGTCCTCTGTCTCTTTTGCTTTGCGCAACCATACTCTGCTAAACTGGTCGCTTTTCTTTTTCGGGACCTTTGGGTTATATATCCGATTGTTTCTCGCGTCATTTATTTATTTAATTTTCTTCATCATCTGGTTAATTTTTCTTCGTTACTTTTGCCATTGTTTAGCTTCATATGAGAATAATACTAGTACATACTGATATCATAGGAGAAAAGTCATTAGGTGGTGGTAATGAAAAATTGAAAATTTTACTGCTTCAGTAATCGGGAGAAAATGACGGCATCAACATTGCCCATAACCTATGGGCATGTTTTTCTTCTTTGTCCTATAGTCCATTGTGCGCGATTGCTGTAGCTTGTAAAAACATTGCTCTAAACCAAAAAAAAAAGTACAACTCGATGCTAAACAGGGAGTGCATTTTGTTGCGTATTTTACTGTGACATATATTTGGGTTGATACAATACATCTTGTGATTCATGATAAATACATCTAGCACAACTTGATGCAAATGTGGTTGCTGACTTGCTGTACACAACATGAGGCAACTTTAATTCATGATAAATAAATTATGTTAATTCTCAGTTTGGCTCTCACAGCTATGTTCCAATTGTTCAAGGATTAAATTGTAGATAATATCATGTGGGTTCATGAGCCTTTGTCTCTTATTGTGGTATGTATGTTTGTCCGGAGTAAGAGAAGTTGCACAGGACTTAAAGTGCAACAATTTCTAATACATACTCTGATTATATATATATAAACTACATGAACATATATTTATATTTAGTCGTCATTGTGATTAATGTGCTTCTTGAAGAGAACTTTCACTGAAAAGGCGTACCGATGATATGTTCTGCTGAACTATACAAGCATACCAAGCATTCAAGTGGGAATATGGCCTTCAGATGAACTAAATTAGAATGATTCTACATTAAAAAAAAACGAGTTTGCACTTGCGCACATGTCTCATAGGTGTCTGTTGCTTTTATTCTAATGTGGTTACATATACATACTTACATGTTAGTTTGGGCCCTGTTAGTTTTCATATTCTCTTTTGTAGTATTAGATTAAAGCTTCTTAAATATGTGGGATTTGTGTTGCCTGGTTGAAACTGTCTTTGCCCCCTCTGGTCCCCTCCTCTACCTTTTTTTTTTCCAGTGAAACAGGCATTTATATTCTCACAAATCTTACAAGTATGCATGGAATCTACTTATTCAAAAATATATATTTTGCATTTCAGGTTATGGATCATGCACCTACCCTTCATCTCCAAGGTAAATGCATTAAATTTTACTAGTCTCCATTTGAAGTACTGCAGAAATGATTCAGGCAATGTGGAACTTCTAATAATATATAACTTCATCGATTCATTTCGTAACTTATTTTCTCTTGTCGAAATTCAATATACCTAAGATATATAGACATTTATCAGATACATTACAAAAAAAGATAAGTAGCAGCATGCCACCATCACAAATTTGTGAAAGTTAGCTCTGCTGAGCCTTTCATATTTTGTACCAACCAACTCTTCAAGCTGCATTACAGCTGCAAGTGTTTGCTCAACTTTAAGAAATAGGTTTGTTAGCAACCATAGCACTACTTCTAGTAATGAATACAGCATGCATCTTGATGGAAGAAATGGTCATAAACTGTAAACTCTATTCCTCCTTATGGAACACCCAAATACTGTGAGTTTCTTGCATATGATGCGTACAGAACGTGAGTGTCTTGCATATGGAGAATGTCAAGGGCGTTGTGATCTAGGGTAGGCGGCCCTCGACTACGGAGTTCGTAGTCTCCTGCCGTTGTCTTCCGATCGCGGAGGTTATGCCCCTCACGGCGGCTCGGGCTTTAGAGCGTTGGAGGGAGAGAGAGAGGTTTAGGGTTCAATCACTGCTTGCCTTCATTCATCGTGCTGATTACAATATATGGCCGGCGGCCCAACCTAAAGGAGGAAACAATCTCCTATAATTAAGGAACAATGAAGGAAACTAATAAATGTTTAAATGGTAAATATCCTAGCCACTGATCTGGCCATGCGCCTGCTGGACCTCCCCTTTGCGCGCTGCGGCGCGGCGCACATCACGTGCGCGTCGTGTACGGGCGTATGTGTTCCCGTACATGACATCTCTCCCCTCCTCGAGAGACAGCTCGTCCGCGAGCTGGAAGTGTGGATAGCGCTCGAGGAAGGAGTCATGATCTTCCCATGTAGCTGAGGACGCGGGCTCATGCTTCCAATGCACCAAGACCTGGCGCACGCCGCGGGCAAGTCGCGCTTTGACGACGCGCTCGGGCTCCGGCACCGTAGCACCATGGTGGACGACAGGGAGTGGCGGTGGTGCGGATGGGGGATCGCCCACCCATGGCTTGAAGAGCCCCACGTGGAACACGTCATGGAGACGGGAGCGAGGGGGCAATTCCAGGCGAGCAGCCACCTCGTTGATCATCTCGGCGATGCGGTAGGGACCGAAGTAGCGCGGCTTCAGCTTCCCTGTGGCGGCGACGTCGAGCGAGGCGACTGGGCGGTGTCGCAGGCGGAGGAGCACCCAGTCGCCTTGCTTGTAGGAGACGGCTCGGTGTAGTTTGTCATAGTGGCGCTTTTGGACAGCTTGCGCCTGCTCAAGACGGTAGCGCACATCCTGCAGGAACTCCTCCCGCTCCGCCATGGTCTTGGCGACGGCTGCGACGCGCGTCTCCCCGGGGTCATAAGACCGGATGGTGGGGGGTTCACGGCCATAGACGATGCGGAACGGCGTGTCACGAAGAGAGGACTGGTACGCCGTGTTGTAGATGAATTCCGCCCATGGGAGCCATCGGAGCCATTGGCGGGGACGATCGCCTGTGAAGCATCTCAAATACATAGTGATGACACGGTTAGCGGCCTCCGTCTGACCATCGGACTGAGGGTGAAATGCCGACGTCATATGCAACTTCGCCCCCATGAGTCGCATCAGCTCGGACCAAAACTTGGAGGTGAACACGGGGTCACGGTCCGAGACCATCGACTGAGGCATGCCGTGGAGGCGAACAATCTCGGCGAAGAAAGCTTGGGCCACCGATTCCGCGGAGTAGGGATGAGCAAGCGGAATAAAATGAGCGTATTTGCTCAACCGATCCACCACCGTGAGGATGACGGATTTGCCTTTCACCTTGGGAAGAGCCTCCACGAAGTCGAGGCCGATGTCGCTCCAGACTGCCGAGGGCACCGGCAGGGGTAGCAGCAGGCCGGCGGGGTGGAGGTGCTCAGCCTTGTTGCGCTGGCACGTGCTGCAGGCGCGGACGAAGTCCTGGACAGCAGTGCGCATGGCGGGGAAGTGGACGTCGCGGCGCAGTTGGTGTAGGGTGCGTTGGACCCCCTCGTGCCCGTCGTTGTGCACCGCGCTGAGCAGCTCCCTAATTAGGGGAGAGTCGGAGTCGAGGTAGACGCGGCCGCCGTAGGTGAGGAGGCCGTCCCGTAGAGCCCATGGCGCGCCTCGCGTGCCGCTGGTGACCTCGTCCCGGAGAGCCACGAGAGCGGGCGCGTCCTGCTGGGCGCGGCGCAGCCTGTCGAAGAAATCGAACCGCGGGGCAGATAGGGCGAGCACCGCGCCGGCCTCCGTGTCGCAGTCCGTGTCCCGGCGGGAGAGCGCGTCGGCGACGGTGTTCTGGGCGCCGGGTTTGTACTCCACCACGAAGTCGAACCCGAGCAGCTTGCCGACCCAGTGATGTTGCGGGATCGTGGCGAGGCGCTGGTCGAGGAGATACTTGAGGCTGTAGTGGTCGGTCTTGACTGTGAATCGCCGGCCCCAGAGATACGGCCGCCAGTGGCGCACGGCGTGCACCAGGCCAATCAGCTCACGCTCGTATGCGGCGAGGGAGCGGTGTCGAGGCGCCATGGGCTTGCTGAAGTATGCCAGCGGGTGTTTGTCTTGGAGTAGCACCGCGCCGAAGCCGAGAGTGGACGCATCGCACTCGACGATGAACGGTTTGTTGAAGTCGGGGAGTGCGAGAACCGGCGCCGTTGTGACGGCGGACTTGAGGGCGGCGAACGCCGCGGCGGCCTCCTCCGTCCAGGAGAAACCGTCCTTCTTCAGGAGGGCTGTCAGCGGTGCGGCGATGGAGCCGTAGTTGAGGACGAAGCGGCGGTAGTAGCCGGCGAGTCCGAGGAACCCGCGAACCGCGCGTGGTGAGCGCGGCGCTGGCCAGTCGAGGACGGCCTGCACCTTGGCCGGATCCATGGCGACGCCCTGCTCGGAGATGATGTGGCCGAGGTAGGAGACCGAGCGCACGCCAAAAGCGCACTTGGAGCGCTTGATGAAGAGGCGGTGGCGGCGAAGCTCGGTCAAGACGGCGCGGAGATGGCGCGGGTGGTCCGCCCATGAGGTGCTGTAAATGAGAATGTCGTCAAAGAAAACGAGCACGAACCGGCGGAGGAAAATGCGCAGCACATCGTTCATCAGGGACTGGAATGTAGCTGGCGCGTTGCACAGTCCGAACGGCATGACGAGGAACTCATATAAGCCGTCGTGTGTGCGGAATGCGGTCTTGTGGATATCCTCCGGCTTCATGCGAACTTGGTGGTAGCCGGAGCGTAGGTCGAGCTTGGTGAAGAAGCGAGCCCCCTTGAGCTCGTCGAGCAGCTCCTCGACCACCGGAATCGGAAAAGCATCCTTGACGGTCAGCGCGTTCAACGCGCGGTAGTCGATGCAGAACCGCCAAGTGCCGTCGGCCTTCTTGACGAGGAGGGCCGGGGACGAGAATGCGGAGTCGCTGCGACGGACGATGCCTTGCTCAATCATCGAGGCACACTATCGCTCTAGCTCGTCTTTGTGAGCCACAGGGTAGCGGTAGGGCCGGACCGCCACCGGTGCCGCGCCAGGCTTGAGGACGATGGAGTGGTCGCGGCTGCGTGGTGGTGGCAGACCGGACGGCTCCGCGAAGACGTCGCTGAACGAGTCCAGGAGGCCCTCCAGGAGGGGCGCGTCGGTGGTGACGGAGTGGGCGAGCGGCGTCTCGGTGCATGCCACCCCAGACCAGCGCACGTCCCGACCCGCGTGTCGGAAGGCCAGGGTGTGGGTGACGACGTCCCAGGATATGGTCCCCAGGGCCGCCATCCACTGGGTGCCGAGAACCATGTCGTAGCCGGCGAGCGGCATGACATATAAGTTGATGTCGAATGTCATGCCCGCGATGGAAATCACCGCCTGTTTGAGGACCCCGGGGCAGGTCACTCGTTCGCCGTTGGCGACGGTGGCCGTGAGGCGAGGGCGAGGGTGGATGGGAAGCCCCGTGTGGCGCGCCGCTGCATCGCCGATGAAGTTGTGCGTGGACCCCGTGTCCACCAGGGCGACGAGGTTTGCGGCGCCCAGGGTGACCCGCAGCAGGATGGGGGCGCCCACAGCCACGCCCGCGACCGCGTGGAGGGAGAACAGAGGCGCCTCTTTGGCGGCCTCGGCGTCCGCGGCGCCCTCGTCGGCTTCGTCGATCTCGACGCCGTCCATGAAGAAGATCCGTCTGCAAAAACGGTTGTGGCCCCGAGTGAAAGGCTCATTGCAATTGAAACACAGACCGAGGCGACGACGCTCGGCCATCTCTTCCGGGGTGAGACGGCGCGGGGGGCGGTTCTCGGCGCGTCCTTGCTGCGCCGCTGCGATTGGCGGGGGGGGCAGCGCCAGCACCGGTGGGGGCGCCGGGAGCGCGGGGCGCACGGGCGGAGCGGCGGCTCCTCCGCGTGGCGGCGCCCGAAGAGGCCCCGGCGCCGGCTGTTCGGCCTCCATCAGTTCCACTTGCCGGGCCAAACTCATGGCCTCCACCAACGTCGTCGGGTGGTGCAGGCGGACGGCGTGGCTCAGTGGTGGCAGCAGTCCGCCCGTGAAGAGCTGGACGCGCTGGTGCTCCTCAAGGCGGCCCGCGCGAGGAAGGAGTGCCTGAAACCGATTGCAGTATTCCTCCACGGTTCCGGTGCGACGGCACTCGGCGAGCTCGAACATCGGGGCGGATCGGAGGGGCGGCCCGAACCGCAGGTTCAGCAGCTCCTTGAAGTGCGACCAGTTGGGTGTGCCGTCATCCTCTTGGATCTGCGTGAACCACAGCTGTGCCACGTCGTCGAGATGGTAGGAGGCAGTGCGCACCTTGTCATCCCCCGTGGTTCGGTGTTGGAGGAAGTAGGCGTCACACTTGTTGAGGAAGAGCATCGGATCGGTTGTGCCGTCGTAGTGGGGGAAATCCCACTTCTTGGGCTTGGGGTGGAACTCGTGGCCGTGACCACCGTCGTAGCGGTAGTGATCGCCCCCTCCAGAGGACGTCTCGGCCTTCTCCTTCTTGGCCATCTCCGTTTCAATGGTGGTGATCTTGGCGTTCATGGCCTGGAGCATCTCGAGGACCTCGGCGAGGGTTGGCTCGGACATGGTGGTCGGTGGGTTGGGCGGTGGCGGTGGGCTGCAGGGTTGGGTGGGTGCGGCGGCGGATGATGGAGTGGTGGGCGGCGCGGGTGAAGGCAGCGGGCTAGGGTTTTGCGGCGGAGGCGGCGGCGCGGTAGTGGAAGATGACGAGGATCGAGTGGATCGCGATACCAGGTTGTCAAGGGCGTTGTGATCTAGGGTAGGCGGCCCTCGACTACGGAGTTCGTAGTCTCCTGCCGTTGTCTTCCGATCGCGGAGGTTATGCCCCTCACGACGGCTCGGGCTTTAGAGCGTTGGAGGGAGAGAGAGAGGTTTAGGGTTCAATCACTGCTTGCCTTCATTCATCGTGCTGATTACAATATATGGCCGGCGGCCCAACCTAAAGGAGGAAACAATCTCCTATAATTAAGGAACAATGAAGGAAACTAATAAATGTTTAAATGGTAAATATCCTAGCCACTGATCTGGCCATGCGCCTGCTGGACCTCCCCTTTGCGCGCTGCGGCGCGGCGCACATCACGTGCGCGTCGTGTACGGGCGTATGTGTTCCCGTACATGACAGAGAATTTGTTAGGGTACACTAAACACCATGAATTTACAGGATTTTTGTTCAACCAGAGCTTATTTCCTGCATCTCTTGCTTCATGTAAACTTCACCATGCTAAAAAAAAATGTTTTGCTGGATGGCACTAAGAGATCTTTTTATACAAAAGAGGATAAGAAAATGAAAATACTACAGAGTATGCGTCATGTTTTCATGGCTATATATTTAGTTTCAGTTGAGACCACATTGCTCGAACAGCTAGTTTGGTAGCATCAATGTTACACATTCGGAACGTAACTGCTGCACTATTGGTCTAAAAAATATACTGCATTTACCCGTGGTGTTACAAAAATAAATTTTAAAAAATAAATGAAGCCTTTCGATGAAGATTTGATTGCTGGCTGAGTCTGTGCCTTAGTTTTATTGATCTGATGACCCCACATAAATAGTTTGTGTAGCTTTTACATTTTACTATGCTTTATTTATGTACCAGAGCTTATACCCTCGTTTCTGAAACAGGGTCATATTGATCATGGTAATTCTTGTTTGCAGTACTGCCGGGCAAACAGGATCACCTGGTTCGACATCCATGCCAGGGACTCCCACGTCGCCAAAAGGAACTGGGAGCAGTGGAGGATTGAGCCCACCTGACGTCGATTCGACCGACTCCAATGCTGAACCTCTGGCGATTGCATCCCTCCCATCTCTTGCTCTGTCCTGTTTCATGTATATGTTCTTGCAGTTGTGGTGATGCATGGATGATCTAGTTAGGTTCAGTAGAGCATTGAGATGCAGCATTGTTGCATCGTGATGTAAGACTAAGAGACACTACCACAGTTTTGTTTCAGGGAATTGGTTGGTTGGTGGTAGCCGTTGTAACCTGCCGTTCAAGTGAAAGGCAAGAGTGCCCGTCAGTTGGATTCTCTCAACTCATTATGCTTCTTTTGGTCTAAAAAAATCATTATGCTGCTTTTTTTTTCTTGGGGATCTGATTCTGTTTTGTTGATGATCTTAATTTCCTTTGGTTGATTTGAGCTTGGTTTTTGTTCTGAAGTTTCGGGGACACTTCGTTAGGATTGAGCTCACCGGACAGTTGGGTAATTGGTTTTTCTTTTGCAGCTACTCCCTTTGTTTCAAATTATAAATCGTTTTGGCTTTGTTGTAAATCAAACCTTTTAGCTCTGACCAAATTTATACAAAAATATATATTAACATCTATACAACATCAAATAAACGCATTATCAAAATATTTTTTTGGTGTGTCTAATAAATCTTGTTTGATAAATTTTGTCAAAGCTAGGGAAGTTTGACTTAGGAAAAACCTAAAATGATTTACGATTTGGATGAATATTATTTTGTATATTGATTTTGGAGAAAGGATTAATAGGACACGGTTAAACAGAGGGTTACGTGGAAGTATTGGTTAAGGTCTTGTTCGGATCATTAGTGCAATTGTTAGCTATCAAATAACTGCTAACTATTAGCTAGCTAATTAGTATAGTGTATGTGTTGGGTATGAATATTAGGTTACCAGGAGAAGGGGAACAAATGGTCATCAATATTAACTCACCCAAACGATCAAGGGTATAACCACGACCTCATCCGACCCCTCCAAGAAAGGTTTCGACTCGCCTAAACCCAGGGACACGGGCCCCGTATCGCCCAGCCCCAGGGGTGCGGGCTCATTCTCACCCGACCCCAGGGGCGCGGGCTCCGTCTCGCCCGACCCCAAGGGCATGGGCTCGGCATCGCCCGGCCTCAGGAGCGCAGGCTCCGTCTCGCCCGACTCCTTGGCGCAGGCTCTGCCTCGTCCAGCCCCTAGGGTGCAGGCTCCGTCCCGCCCGACCCCCCGAGGGGGGACTTCACCTCGCCCGATCCCGGGAAGCGCATCTGGCCTCAGACGGGAGCGCGGCCCCCGCGGGGCGCCCGCGTTGTCTCCAACCACTACGAGTGTGACGGCGCGAGCCCGGCACCATGCTCCTGACGTCAGAAAGGGAGCAGGCATGCCTCGACGTGACCCGTGGCCACGACAAGCCATACGGCCATACCTAGGAGCGCACGTCACCAATAGCATCGGGCAGACCGGCACTGTGTTGTCCAATCCCCGTACGGCTCCCGTCAAGGGAGTCCGTTGACCATACCGTGCGCCAGGACGGAATGGGACGCTATGACCGGCTGACGACGCTCGCGTGTAGCACCAGTGACGAACAAGGTCACGATGTGGAGCCATTTCCGTCATCATCTACAGGACCAGCGGGACCCACCTACAGGAGATGAGGAACGATGCGGCCCCGGGGCCCTCTCCCTCTCTACTTTTCTCCCTCTCTCGTGTAACCCATGCCTTCCCCTTGGCCTATAAAAGGGGAAGCAGGGCACCCCACAGGGGACAAAGGCTGAAAACACTCTAAAATCCACTCAACTCTATTCACCAGAGACTTGGGATCTCTTCCCTCTCTCGCCCGTTTGTAACCCCTACTGCAAACTCAGTGTCGGTAACACGAGCAACGTCTCACTGGACATAGGGATATTCAGCCCGAACCAGTATAAATTCTTGTGTCCTCCAAGCACACCATCTGGACCAAACGCGTAAATATAAATTTACTAGTCGGCGGTTCAAAACACGGATAGTTGGCGCACCCCGTAGGGCGCTTTTGCGTGTTTCTTCATCCACATCAGGCCACGGATGGCTAGCCACGGTGTGAGCTGGACCCCGGGCGCGCACGTGTGTTTCGGGAGTCTGGACTTCTTCGTCACCACGGAGGGAGACCTGGCGTGGGCTCCCGCCCCGCCCAGTCTCCACGCTCTATCAGCCTCGATGTGGTGGTCGAGGCCCTCGTCACCAGCTCCTCGACTTCGATTACGAGCGGCTGGAACGCCAGCTCACTATCTTCCTAGGGCCTCAGCCGTCCCGGGAGGATTTACATCGCCTCTCTTTTTTGTTCGCCAATGTGATGACGTAGCTTGCCGGAGGAGAACCGCTCTCCTACGCATACCTCATCGGGAACGCCCCGATAGCGGTTTCGTTTGGTCTGCGCAATACTGCGGGAACAGTCGATCACCTCGTGGCACAGCGCATGCATCTGCCTCCCGCGGATGATGAGTTCGTTGGGATGGCAGATTATGTCATGGAATCTTTCCATGATCTCCTCGCAAGAGATTCGAAGTGAATCTTCGACTCTGACTCCAGCGGGGGGAGCCATCACCCATCGCGCGAATGTTTCATGGCAGAGGTCGAGCACGAGAACACCCCCGAGGGACATGTCGATAGTGTCCACGACGGGAACGTCACTCCCCCGGCTCACCTTGACGATGAGGGAGAGGGAGAGGACGACGCAAGGGTCCCTCCTCACCTCCGGATGGATCAGCTGAGGGCACGGCGGTAAGAGGTCAAAGATGCATGGCTCCAGCTAGAGCAGGAGCGCGTGGAGCTCGAGCGTGAAATCGCTTGTCGCACGGACTGCGGGCGCGCACGCGTCAGGGCTTGTGACGTGAACCGGAGGATTGTCGAGGACGATGACGATCTCCCACACTTCGCCCAGGTGAGCCAGAACATTGCCGCCACCACGGCCCTGCTCCGAGGGCTCCCAAAGCCCGCAACGCCTGAAGACCACCAGGCCCATCACGAGATCCACACATTGCTCGAACGCGCGACAGTACAGTAGGCGAAAAGCTCATTGTCTTGGCGACGCGAGCTCGACGCCAGCCAGCGCGCATCTTCGGGACGACGTGGCATGGATGTGTCCATCCACCAAGCGCGGCACGATGATGGGAGGCACGCCGCGGTCCCAATACACGAGCGTGTCGGCCCCATCCGCACACGTGCAACTCCCTGAACGCCCATAGGCGCGGACGGGAGGATGAGAGAGGAGGTCGCCTGCGGCTACCACCCTCGTTGTGTCGGACGCTATGACAGCACCGAGGACCGGAGCCCGAGCCCCGCTCTACTAGGCCCTCAGGTCTTTTGTCGTCTTATCCTCAATGCACCTTTCCCATCGTGGTATCGACCGCCGACGAACATCCCAAAATACTCCAGGGAAACGAACCCTGGCCTGTGGCTCGAGGATTACTGGCTCGCCTATCAAGCCGATGGCATGAATAGTGATTCCTTCATTATCTGCAACCTCCCCTTGTTCCTGGCCGATTCGGTATGAGCATGGCTAGAGCACCTTCCACCCAACAAGATTCAAAATTGGGCAGACCTAAAGGAAATCTTTGTGGGAAACTTTCAGGGCACCTACACACGCCCTAGGAACCCCTGGGACCTAAGGAACTACCGACAGAAGCTAGGAGAAACTCTCCGTGAGTACATCTGGCTCTTCTCCAGGCAGTGCAACGAGTTACCCAATGTCGCCGATGCTGACGTCATCGAGGCTTTCGTGTCTGGGACCACCTATGAGTCCTTGGTCCATAAGCTGGATGCAAGGGCCCGCGAACCACCAAGGAGCTCCTTAACATCACAACTAGACACGCCTCAGGCGAAGAGGCAGTTGGGGCGGTTTTCAACCGTCCTTGAGGCAAGGTGAAGCGGGACGAGGACGCCGACGAAGGCGCCTCCAACCGTTCGAGCAAGAAGAAGAACAAGCAGTGACATGGGGGCTCGCTCGTGGCCGCTGTCGAGCAAAAGGGCAAGAAGACGCCCACTGAGGGCACTTCTAACCACTTTGAGAAGATGCTTGAGGGGTCGTGCCTGAACCACGCCTTCCCTGTCAAGCACCTATACAAGGACTGCTCCCTCATGAAGCGGTTCCTGTCTGGTGGCTCCAAGAAGGTGGACCGGAAGAAGAAGTCTGACTCGGTGACGGAAGACAATGTCAAGGAGAAGGATGATGGCTTCCCGAAGATGATGGGTTGCCTCATGATCTTTGGCGGGACGACAACTTATGACTCCAAGCGCTGTCAAAAGCTCACACGCCGCGAGGTCTAAGCGGCTGAGACAACCATGTCTGCCTTCCTTCGGTGGTCTAAATCCACGATCACCTTTGATCGATCAGATCACCCAGAGAGCATTCTGCAGCCGAGCAGGTACTCGCTCGTGGTCAATCCGATCATTGATCTGAAGCGGCTTACCAAGGTACTAATGGATGGAGGCACGTCCTCAACATCATGTACATTGAGACGCTTGATGCCATGGGTGTGAGTCGGTCGTGCATCCGACCGACCGAAGCCTTTCCATGGCATTGTACTGAGGAAATAGGTCAAACCCTTGGGTAGATCAACCTGCCCATTACCTTTGGTACTCCAACCAATTATCGTATGGATAGCCTCACCTTCGAGGTGGTTGGGTTCCACGGAACCTACCACGCCATCCTGGGACGTCCGTGCTACGCGAAGCTCATGGCCGTCCCCAACTACACCTACCTCAATCTTAAGATGTCAGGCCCGCGTGGGGTTATCACCATCGGCACCTCCTTCCAACGCGCTTACGAGTGTGAAGGTGAGTGCTATGGCTCGCCTCGGTGATTATCGCCTCCAAGGAGCTCGCAATGATCAAGGAGGGGATCACCGAGGAAGCACTCGACTCCAAGCGGTCAGCCAGGTCTTTTGAGCCCACAGAGGGCACTAAGGAGGTCCTCATAGACCCCAGCAACTCCGAGGGCAAGGTGGTGCGCATCGGCACCTCGCTCTCCCCCAAATAGGAAAGCGCGCTCATCGACTTCCTCCGCGCAAACAAAGACATATTTGCGTGGAAACCCTCAGATATGCCAGGCATTCCGAGGGAAGTCACCAAGCATGCCTTGAAGATCAGGCCAGGCTCCAGGCCGGTGAAGCAGTGCCTGCGTCGCTTTGACGAGTAGAAGCGCAGGGCCATCGGCGAGGAGATCACGAAGCTTTTGGCGGACGGATTCATCAAGGAAGTGTATCACCCCGTATGGTTAGCCAATCCTGTTCTTGTAAAAAAGAATGGGAAATAGAGAATGTGTGTTGATTATACAAGTCTCAATAAGGCATGTCTGAAGGATCCATTTCCTTTGTTGTGTATAGACGAAGTAGTCGACTCAACCTTGAGGTGTGAAACCCTCTGCATCCTTGATGCGTACTTCGGGTACCATCAGATCACGATGAAAGAGTCTGACTAGCTCATGACCAACCTCTTTGATCACCCCGTTCGGATCGTTCTGCTACATGATGATGTCGTTCGGTCTAAAAAATGTAGGAGCTACATACCAGCAGCGTATGCTCAAGTGTTTCGGGGACCTCATTAGGCATACCATTGAGGCTTACATAGATGACATCATAGTCAAGTCCAAATAGGCCGAACTCATGGTGGACCTAGAAAAAACCTTTGTGATACTCCGAGCGAACGTCATCAAACTCAACCCCAAGAAATGTGTTTTTGGAGTCCCGAGGGGCATGCTGCTTGGGTTCATCATCTCCGAGCGTGGCATCGAGGCCAACCTAGAGAAGATCTCGGCCATCACGAGGATAGGTCCAATTCAGAATGTAAAGGGAGTACAATGAGTTATGGGGTGCCTCACAGCACTCAGCCGTTTCATCCCGCGTCTCAGCGAACGAGGCCTTCCCCTTTACCAGCTCCTACAGGGGGCCGATTGGTTCACGTGGACACCCGAGGCTTAAGAGGCGCTTCACAAGGTCAAGGAGCTCTTGATGAAGGCCCCAATTTTAGTCCCACCGGCCAATAAGGAACCGCTCCTGCTTTACATCATGGCTGCCACGCAGGTGGTCAGCACCGCCCTGGTGGTATAATGGGAAGAAGGGACATGCCCTCAAGGTGCAGCGCCCTGTGTACTTTGTAAGTGCGGTCTTAACTGACTCCAAGACTTACATCATGGCTGCCACGCAGGTGGTCAGCACCGCCCTGGTGGTATAATGGGAAGAAGGGACATGCCCTCAAGGTGCAGCGCCCTGTGTACTTTGTAAGTGCGGTCTTAACTGACTCCAAGACTCGCTATCCCCAGATCTAGAAGCTCTTGTATGCCATCCTGATCGCCAAGAGGAAGCTGCGTAACTACTTTGAGTCACATCCGATGACAGTCGTGACATCCTTTTCTCTCGGCGAGGTGGTCCAAAATTAGGACGCCATAGGGAGAATCGTGAAGTGGGCACTCGAGCTGATGGGTCAGGGCATTCATATGCCCCTCGAACAGCCATCAAGTCTCAAGTGCTAGCCGACTTTGTTGCGGAGTGGACCGAGATCTAGATGCCGCTAGCGGACGTCGACTAGGACTACTGGATGATGTACTTCGATAGGTCGCTGATGAAGAAGGGCATCGACGTAGGGCTAGTCTTTGTTTCCCCTCTTGGGGTATGCATGAGGTATGCGGTTCGCCTTCATTTCCCTGCCTCTAACAACGTGGCTGAATATGAGGCGCTCATCAATGGCCTACGCATCGCTGTCGAGTTGGGCATTCGACGGTTTGACATCTAGGGTGACTCGCAGCTTGTCATTGACCAAGTCATGAAGGAATCGAGCTGCCACAGCGCCAAGATGGTTGCATATTGCTAAGAAGTATGCCACCTAGAGGATAAGTTCGATGGCCTCGAACTCAACCACATCCTGAGATGGCTCAATGAGGCAGCCAACACGCTTGCGAAGAAAGCGTCCGGTCAAGAGCCGGTCCAAACTGGTGTCTTCGCCAGTGAATAGTGCAAGCCCTCGGTACGCTATGAGGAACTAGAGTAGGTCGACGATGAGTCGCCTACCCCAGGATTAGGGGTTGACCCACCGTTGGCTTCTCCCGACCTTGAGGTCATGGAGCTTGACAAAGACCCAGTGGCAGAGCCTGACCCTCTGCTCCACTAGAGGGTACCTTACCTCAACTGCCTCCTCTACGAAGTGCTCCTGGTCGATAAAATAGAGGCCCAATGGCTTGCGCGCCACGCTAAGTCTTTCACCATTATTGAGGGCGAGCTCTACAAGTGAAGCCACACCAAGGTCCTACAGCGCTGCATTCGCATCGAACAAGGGAGGTGGCTGCTGAAGGATATCCACAGCGGGGTCTATGGACACCACGCTGCGCCTAGAACTCTGGTCGAAAACACGTTTTGACAGGGCTTCTACTGGCCGACCACGGTGGCTGACACTGAGAAGATCGTGCGCACCTGTGAAGGGTGTTAGTACTACGCTCGACAAACCCATCTATCGGCCCAAGCACTCCGGACGATTTCTATCACGTGGTCGTTCGCGGTCTGGGGGCTCGATCTAGTTGGGCCCCTCAAGAAGGCGCCTGGGACTACACGCATCTGCTTATCACCGTGGACAAGTTCACAAAGTGGATAGAAGCTCAGCCAGTCTCCAAGATCAAATCTAAGCAGGCCGTGTAGTTCTTCCTCGATATCATCCACCGCTTTGGAGTCCCAAACTCCATCATCATGGACAATGGCATGCAGTTCATGGGAAAGAAATTCATCAAGTTCTATGATGACCACCACATCCGCATCAACTGGGCCACCGTGGCACACCCCCACACGAACGGGCAGGATGAGCACACGAACAACATGGTCCTGCAAGGCATCAAGCCCAGGATCTTCAACAAGCTAAACAAGTTTGGTAGACGATGAGCCACAGAGCTTCCCGCGGTGCTGTGGAGCTTGAGGACGAACCCCAGTCGGGCGACAGGCTACACGCCCTTCTTCATGGTCTACAGTGCTAAAGCAGTCATGGCATAAAAGAGCAGGAAGCCAAGGAGTTCCTCGAAGATGCCATGGACCAGCTCGATGAAGCATGCGACGTCACCCTCCTCCGCTCGGCCAGGTACCAATAGGCATTACGCTGGTACCACAGCCGCCATGTGCGGGGTCAGGCCTTCAACATCAAGGATCTGGTGCTCCGCCTTCTCCAGAGCAACAAGGACCGCCACAAGCTATCTCCGCCATGGGAAGGACCATACGTCGTCGTAGAGGTGCTCTGACTGGGCACCTACAAGCTCAAGACCGTCGATGGCCAAGTCTTCACCAACGCATGGAACATTGAGTAGCTACATCGCTTTTACCCCTAGCTTTTTTCAAGTTGCTAACATACTTATGTAAAATCATGTTTCTAAAATAAAAAGCACTTTTCCTTATCGGTTTCATTATCATTTCCTCGATTTTTAGTGACGCCCGACTCTAGCAATGGCCAGGGGTCAGGCCTCACTCAGGGGCTGATAAGGATATATGCATACTCAGAAACACTCCTTGTATCTGACCCCATCTTACGCTTAGAACTAAAAGCGAGAGGTTGCGAAAATGAATGTTGAGTAAAACTGAGTGGACCGCAAAAAAACCTACGCCCCAGCAGCTATGACACTTTTGCTCTCCAGTGTAATCAAAAAGAGGCAAATGTTTGAACGACAAAAACTAAAAACTTGTTCACTTATTACAAGTTCACAGGCACCGTGGACTGATTTCATCTAACTAGCTAAAATTTGTGTGGATAACCTCACTCGCTATCTCATCAGCTAAAGCTCATGCAGGGGCCGACGCCGTCTCATTGATCCGCTCTAGCTCATTGTCATTGTAGCCGGGCGCGAAGCCTTGGCTCATCGTCGCTAGATCGATGTTTTCGTAATGAGAACGGACGATCACGAACGACTGTTGAACAAAAAGCGAAGTGCGTGCCTCGTGATCTCATGTTCCTGGTCCATAATTCGAAGGGTACAAATCATGAGCGAGCTTGTCTCCTGCGATGGGGCCATCGAGAGGTCATCACAGACCACCCCGACGGTGATGCGTAGGGTGTTGTGCTCGTCACTCTCCTTTTGGAGGGAGTCCTTCACCTTGTGGAGCTCCTTCTCTAGGCCATGGCTCTTCACCACCTCCGTTGTGAGCTTATCATCAAGACCTATCCAAGCCATATGCCAATGCGTCGGAAACACCAACGGCGAATTCTAGGAAGAAAACTGACAAGGGGAATCAGAGTCTCACCGTTCACTTGCTCCCAGAGTTTGCGCGCCTCCTCACCCCGATGGGCCACCTCAGCCTATAGGCCCTGGATCTAGCCTAGCGCTAACCAGCCTCCATGGTAAGCTCGACAGTCGCGTCGTAGCTTTGATCCTTAGGCCTTTCTCCTTCTGAAGCTCGCCCTCGAGGAAGCTGATCTACAGCTAGATGGCGGTGCGCTCCAAATGAGCTTTTCACGCTCCCTGCGGAGTCCCTCTACGGCCAGGAGCAGCCTGTCTCGCTCCTTCCATAGCCGCTCAAACTCCACAGCGTCTAGGGGTGCCCTCTTGGCCAGGGCTGTGAACTTCTTCTTGGCCTCGTTGGCATGCCGATGAGCGCCTGCCTCCCTAATTCGAAGGCTGGCCACTTCCTCGCCGGCAAGAGCAAGCTCGGCCACCTTCTGACGAGCAGCGGCAAGCTGTCCGACTAGCTCCTCGCGCAGCCACGCCTCCTCGGTGAGATGGTCCCAAACACCCTTCTCATGACAAAGGAACGGGGACTTCTCCTAGCTGTGGGCCATAAGAGACTACGAGGAGGATATAAGTCAGAGACGCACAAAGGGGAGATAGAAGTCAAAGGCACGGATGTGTTGTACCTGACCGGTCAGGGCGATGACGACGTGCAGTGAGCCTAGCACGGTGGTTAGAGCGCGGACCACAATCTTGACCCCCGTGTCGACTCTCTCCCAATCCTTCACCTCCGCATCATCATCAAGGGCGAAGAGTGTCACCTCCGGGTCCCGCTGGTTAGCCCACCAGATCCGGGGTCCTCCCCATGTGTGCGGGTCACCGCCCGCCCAGACCAAGAGCCAGGATGGCTCCACGCCGTTCAGGACGCTGGCCATCGCAACCTCAAGCGCCTGACCAACGAGAGCCGAGTAGGTCCCTCAGCTGACCGTCCCAACCCCAAGCAGCGCCGACCCCTCCTGCGGTGGTTCTACCTCTGGAACAGCCCCTCCAGCGGCAGGAGGGGCGGATGGTGCAGACACGAAGGCTCATCTCATCACCATAGTTGCCAAGGATGCCTCAGATACATCTCCCTTCATCCGCCCTGTCGCAGACGTGCTCGCCTGCATGCGCGATGGCTCCGGTTGCGTTGTCTTCGCTTACATGGGTGGTGACTCCGGTTGTGCTATCCTCTCCTATGCAGACAGCGGCTCTAGCTACACCATCGCAGTCTGTGATGTCACAGCCG
Organism: Saccharum spontaneum; assembly: GCA_022457205.1. NCBI lineage: Eukaryota > Viridiplantae > Streptophyta > Magnoliopsida > Poales > Poaceae > Saccharum > Saccharum spontaneum. The sequence continues at coordinate 37,068,561 of CM039593.1, forward strand.
CACCGGGCTATGCCACGTCTGTCATGGGCGCTGTATACGTGGCCGCCTCCGTCTATGACGTCACAGCCGCACACGGCCACACCACGTTTGTCATGAGCGCCGTAGACATGGCAGTCTTCGTCTATGATGTCGTGGCCACACCTGGCCATGCCACGTCTACCCCGGGCGCCCGAGACGTGCCCTCCTATGTCTGCTCCCCCATGGAAGCCGTCGCTGCTGGTACTTCCTTAGTTGCCACCGTGGCCGCCCGTGCGCCGCTCCTGCTCGCTTCTCGCGTGATGTCGGATGACTCTTGGCGCACCACCCGCAGGGCGAGGGTCTTCCCCGACGCAATCTGCAGGGGAGCCACGTGTCCGCTAGTGCTACAAAAGGCACCACGATCAACTTAAGGCAAAATTCGTCAAGAGGGAAGGAGTGAAGAAAATTCTTAATTCACCTCTGCGCCACTAGACGGCGATGTTTTAGGGCTGGCCCACTGTTGACGGTAGATAAGTATCATTTTTAACCATCAACATAGCATGAGAAAGGACATAAACATAAATACTATCTAGATATAGGGGTTACACTGACAGAATTCCACGAGTTTTGGTGAATATCTATTTCCGCAAGGGGTTATCAGGAAAGAACCGAAGGAGGCCCACATGTCAGATTTACATAGAGAGAAACCGACCATACTATGAAAAAGTATACTCTAGAAGACTCGAGAAGGCACCCCCTCGAAGGGGAGGGCCATTTGGGCTGACAGGTGGGGCGCCCACCCCACCCCATGGGTGGCCGCCCAGGCCACAGAGCCAATCAGGCTCCGTCTCGCGGATCCTGCCTCCACCGCCTTTGAGGATCAATAAAAAGACGTTGATGAAGGTCGGTTTGATCCAAGGACTGTGGTGCTTCCTAGAGGGCTATATAAGCAAGGCCTCTGGCCCTAGGAGAAATCCTGACTAATTCATTCAATTCATAAGAGAGAGAACTCATTCCATTCATTCAGAGAAGCCCTAGAGCCACCATCTCAATTAGATCTCTAGTTTAGCATAGCTACATAGGATTAGAACTAGAAGGAGCCAAGCATTGCTTGATTTTCGGATCTGTCAAGAGAGTTCTTGGTAATTCTCTCCTACTTTTGTATTTGTTCTTATATTATTCATCTAGTTCATAATTTGTATGAATATGACTTTAGTCTATTCTATCATATTGGATATGACTTTGCTCTATTTGATTATGTTCTCAATTATATTGTTCTTAGTCTACTTTGATTATATGCTTGGCATAGTTCGATCAAAATTATATTTACGTATAGGATCGTATAGCGCTTGCTCATTGATATCATGGGTGAGTGGTAAACATTGTGTAGGTGTGGTGCCTATACCGTATTTACCTGCGATTGCACCATATATTCCGAACCGTGTGGTAGATCGCGGGAGTGACAGTCCTGTTGAGTCCTTTGTAGTCCACCTCCCGAGTATAGGGTAGGTAGAGCACCACTATTACGGGGAAGTGACAGCTATGTTCCATATCTTCCTCAGTAATATCACTATACGTAGATATAACCTTTTCTTGCCATGATTGCCAAGTGTAATTGCACTAATCATCGTATGCTTTGACTGTATAGTTAGAATAACTTAGGAATCGTATGCTTTGACTGTATAGTTAGAATAACTTAGGATTTATCCTTATAGTTCGTCCTAATCCATGCTAGTGCTATATATTTAGAGTAATCTATTGAGATGTTTATCATTATATGCGGCTATGTGCTTATCAGTTATCTCTTATTAATCTTTATTCATATATATTTTATTTATCTTGTGACACTTACCCTATATGAGAAGATCGATAAAGACATGGTTATGCTCTCCATTATCACATGCAGTGATGCTCATTGCTCATTATCCTTAGCATCCCTTCCCAGTGGTAAAAATATAAATAACGATACCTAGATTGCTCCCGGTTAAAATACATCGGTATTATCTGTGCGCTTGCGGATTTCATATTTATTTCAGAGGGGGCATTTGCATATTTAAGTACTAGCACCTTTAGTGTCATGCTGGGGATGACAACCTAGCTTAGGTGGCGTTAGAGGTGTCAACAAGCATTTTTGGCGCCGTTACCGGGGAAGGTTGAATTGCTATTCAAAGGATAATGAGTCATCACTTGCATCCACTAATGGGATTGAGGAAACCTGCGCTACTAACCCTTCTCTACAGGATTACCCTTATTTTGTCTACTTGTGTATTTTATGTAGGGTAATAAATCATTAGGTTTGGCCATCCAAATAATTTCATTGATAATCCAGAATTGTTATTCAGAAGTGCAAGAGCCAAGCTAAAGAGAGTTCAAGCAGACACATCATCATCTCAGCTTGAAGCTCCACTCTCTGATTCGGAAGGTCGACCAAGCATAGTTTGAAACTTAACACCAGAGTTTGACGCTATGGCAGACAAGTCACTCCGCGAGTTCTCAGCTCCAACTACAGCTAACATCCGGACTAGACCTGTGGCAGAGATCGAGCAAAACTTTGAGCTAAAGCTGGCGTTGATCAACATGGTGCAAGCCAGTCAATTTTGTGGGAAGACACATGAAGATGCTAGTGCTCATCTCCAACACTTCTTGGAGATTTACAGCACTTTCACCATCAAGGATGTCCCCAGAGATGCCATACTACTTCGCCTCTTTCCATTCTTACTTTTGGGGAGAGCGAAGCGGTGGTTCTATGCAAATAAGGAGAAGAATACCACATGGGCACTATGTTCCACCAATTTCCTAGCGAAGTTCTTTCCCATGGGCAAGACAAATGCTCTTCGTGGGAAGATATCAAGTTTTCAGCAATAACATGATGAGTCAGTTCCAGAAGCATGGGAGCGCTTTCAAGACTACATTCTAGAATGTCCTCATCATGGAATGGAAAATTGGCTACTTATGCAGACCTTCTATCATGGGCTCACCAATAGTACCCGTGAGACTATGGATGCTGCCGCTGGAGGAGCATTCTTATCACTTACAATCAATCAAGCCACAGCTCTTGTGGAGAAAATGGCGTCCAACCAAGGTTGGAATGAAGAAAGAACTCAAACTCGCAAGAGAGGTGGAGGTATGCACTAGTTAAAGGAGGTAGACATGCTATCTGCCAAGATGGACCTACTTATGAAGAGGCTCGATGAGAGAGCTGGCGAAAAGAAGGAAGTCATGCACATTCATGATTCCCACATGACTTGTGAAGAGTGTGGAGACACTGGGCATTCAGGAAGCAATTGCCCAGAACTACAAGAGGATGTGAACTACCTCAATAACAACAACTACTACTACCGTCCTCCACAGAATCAAGGTTGGAATCAATAGCAAAGACCTAACTACTCGGGTAATTATCAAGGTAATAATTCTTTTAATCAACCGTCTCTGAGAGAGTTAGTGCTTAATCAAGGAAAGTTAATGGATAGCCTGTCTAAGAAATTAGCATTCAATGATAAAACATTAGAAACAATCAATAATAGAATGGATAGCTTTTCTACTGCTATTAGGAATCAGCTCAGCTTTAATAAGATGCTAGAGTCTTAGTTGCAACAGCTTGCCAATATTGTTCCTGCTAACCAAGGTAAAATTCCGGGACAACCGAAAGATCTAGAAACTGCAAATCTTGTAGACATATTTAATGTAGGAAGTTATTCGAGTGACCCTATCTCCAAAGGATGGAACGATGAGACTCTACCAATCAAGAAAGGTGATCCAGGATGACCTGTCATCCCGATCTCCATTGGAAGCGTGAAACAACATCATGCCTAAGCTTGCAGATCAGTCACTTTGCTACACCAAGAGAATCTTAGAAGATATATGTGTACGAGTAGGCAGCTCGTATGTTACTACAAATTTTGTGGTAATAGAGATAGGTGGTGATGAGAAGTCACCCATCATTTTGGGATGACCGTTCTTGAACACCGCTAGAGCTATCATGTACACCAACACTGCCAAGATATGTTTCAACATCAAAGGAAAAAGAGAGACCTTCTTTTTCAAGGACAGAGTGTTGCAGTTCCCTGCACACCCTCAACATCCCTATGAGCCAAAGAAGAAGAACAATCGAAAGAACAAGAACAAGAACAAGAAGCCACAACAGATGGAGTCAGCGAGAGTGATCACTGTAGTCCAGAGAGAGCATGATCATCAGCTCAAGTCCCCATACTTGCTCAAGCGAGACGACCCATGTGTCCCAACCATTGAATGCACCATCAACAGAAGCTCCTTTCAGAAAGCTGTCTGTGACACTGGATCGGGCGTCAACATAATGGCCAAGATAACTTATGAATATCTATATGGTACTATGCCTTTAGACCCAACCTATGCGCAGCTACAGATGGCGGACCAATCATTTCACTTCATGGATAGAATAGCTAAGAACGTCCCCGTACAAATTGATGATCACTTCATCCTGAGTGACTTCTTAGTCATCGACATGGGAGAAGATGAGTACGATCCACTGATTATTCTAGGGAGATCATTCCTAAGCACCACCAAGGCCATCATCTACATTGCAATAGGAGAAGTACATTTCTAATTCTCCTCAGAGAAGGTACGCCGCTATTTCAACAGTAACTATATAGTTGATGAAGAACCCAAGAAGAACAGAACCAGAAGAAGGCGTCGTAACCATACCCAGAAGAATCAGATCCCCAAGGATGGATGGGCTGACTATGAGAGAGAAGTTGTACCACCAACAGAGAGTGACTCAGTCACTAAGGAGTACAAAGAAGATAAGACAGAAAAGCAAGCTTCCTCCTCAAAGTCAACCTCACCAACAAAACAGGTATGGAAAGTAAAGGTAAATTAACATCAGATTCAGCACAATCAAAAGCACCACTCGATCCATCCGAGGTGCCCCAGAATGATTGGAGTGAACAAGAGATCATGTTCGGAGGACCCAAATCACCGAACACTATGCCAAGATGGTAACTTGGTAGTTATCAATCTTTTCCTCTTTAGTTCTGCATTTAATTTTCCGCACCATATTTACTTTCCTTTATCACATGTTTAGGTTACACTTTATTTCTGCATAGAAAAGAAAACAAATATACCTTGCATTGCATCATAAAATTACTAAGCCCCATGCAAATAAATTTGTGGCATAAAACCCATAAGTCTACTTGTTGTGGTGGCATAAAAAATAAAATAAAGAAGCATTCATCATCCTTTATAATTCCTTGCATAGTATAAATATAAAAGCATAAAAATATGGCAACACGAGATCCTGCTAGAAAGATACATCTGTTAAGAGGTTCTAGATTCTCAAGGCTTAGAGGTTTATCACTAACACTTAATCAAGTTCCACAAGCTTTGTTGTCTATTTGAGCTTCACAGAATTTGAAGGATCAAGGAAAGCAAACAGACAGAAGGACAATTTGTCCCCTGTCGGAGTGCTGTCTCAACAATCGTCATCATAAGCACTCTGATGAAGGAAGTACAACTTCACTGTATACCTGCTTCATCAAGCAAGACTATGTCAACATTCAGCTTGGGGGAGAGCATCCTCCATGTATCCAGCAAAGTATTTTCTTACCTACTTATTTCTGCTTTGATATATGAAATAAATAAAAAGATGCATAAACTATAGAAACCCAAATAAATGTTTTCTTATATATGTTTTTTGTATAATCTTTAAGTTTGATAAATAAATATAGGATAGTGTGCTAAGTTTCATCTTGCTAAGTGAACCCCTAAAAAAACTCTTATATGGAAATGATGAATAGTTGCTCTACCGTAACTCCTTTCAAGTACCTAGTTTTTAACCTCGAACTCCTTCAAGTTTTGGACACAATGGTTTTGATTTAAGATTTGCTCTAAACCTGAACCTATGGGTAGTGAATGCTTGATCTAAGTCTAGGTAGTTGACGGATATGATATGGGAAGGTTTTGAGCTGTTGTCTATCATGTTCCTAGAGATACTAGAGTTCTGAAGAATTTATCTTTTAAAAATTAACTTGCTACATGATGAGTTCTTGTATGACGAGAGTTTGAATTCCTACCACAGCCATATACATGTTTATAGATTAGGAAGCCTTACTATTTGTGAAGCATTGAGTATGGTCAGGCTGTGTTGATCCTTAGGAACTAGTCATGCGGTTAAAATCGAGATCCACCTATACACTCTACCTATATATGCTGCTTCTACCCTAGAAGTACACATCCATCTTCATCCATATCCACCCATATACATCCACCCATATATTCTACTTCTACCCTGAAAGTACCAATCCACATATATTCCATTCAGATCCACCCAGAAAATAGTTGTACTCTTATACTGGGAGTGAACTGTCTAAAAATAAAATTTCCTTCATCCATTGCTAGCCCCTTTTGTTATTCAATAAAGCTCCAAACATCCAGTTATGATACCTCATGTTATTATGTTCCAAAAGAGGCTTGGGTATTCTATGAAAAAAAGAAAGAAAGAAAAAAAGAAGAAAGAGGACAAATGTCCCTCTCAAAATAAAGAGAGATTTAGCAGCCCGAGTTATTCTCAAAATCTTCAAGTTTCTAAGAGAGGTATATGAAATTTTTCAAAGGAGCTAAGTATTCACCATTGTCATTCCTTTACCCCTTATAACCACTTCTACTCTATTCTCTATCCATTTACCACCACTTACCATACATCCTATACACATGCATATCTTGATTTGACTTTATGACTCGTTCCTTTGGATCCATAGTTTTGATTATGCAATATATGTATTGTTGTCTCCCCACCTATGAGCTCCACATAAGCCTATTAGAAGTAGGGTGAGAGAGAGAAGGCATAATGTTACTATGCTACCAAAAATACCACATATTTTGAGAGGAGAGAAAAGGCATGCACCATAATTGTCTCGGAGAGGATCCAAAAATACCACAAAGGATTGACTTGGAAGGGTCATACATAGGAATCTCTGAGTTTTATTTTTAAAATATAGCAAAACTCCGGAATAATAGTTGATCAAAGAGCTTGAAACATGGCGCTTGACTTGACCATTCTGTCTTTCAACTACTTAAGACCCAAGTGACGGCTACAAGCCCCATGATGGAAGGTAATATGAGTGAGTTTTTCATCAGAATAGTTCACTCTAATCTGGAGGAGAGTTCTTATTTGAACGCATGTGTACATGTAAGGCGTGAAAGTATTGTAGCAACTTCTGATCCATCACTGATTCTATCTTTGCTCAGAGATGAGCAAAAGGTAAGCTTGGGGGGAGTTTGTTGACGGTAGATAAGTATCATTTTTAACCGTCAACATATCATGAGAAAGGACATAAACATAAATACTATCTAGATATAGGGGTTACACTGACAGAATTCCATGAGTTTTGGTGAATATCTATTTCCGCAAGGGGTTATCACGAAAGAACCGAAGGAGGTCCACATGTCAGATTTACATAGAGAGAAACCGACCATACTATGAAAAAGTATACTCTAGAAGACTCAAGAAGGCACCCCCTTGAAGGGGAGGGCCATTTGGGCTGACAGGTGGGGCGCCCGCCCCCACCCCATGGGCGGCCGCCCAGGCCACAGAGCCAATCAGGCTCCGTCTCACGGATCCTGCCTTCACCACCTTTGAGGATCAATAAAAAGACGTTGATGAAGGTCAGTTTGATTTAAGGATTGTGGTGCTTCCTAGAGGGCTATATAAGCAAGGCCTCTGGCCCTAGGAGAAACCCTGACTAATTCATTCAATTCATAAGAGAGAACTCATTCTATTCATTCAGAGAAGCCCTAGAGCCACCATCTTAATTAGATCTCTAGTTTAGCATAGCTACATAGGATTAGAACTAGAAGGAGCCAAGCATTGCTTGATTTTCGGATCTGTCAAGAGAGTTCTTGGTAATTCTCTCCTACTTTTGTATTTGTTCTTATATTATTCATCTAGTTCATAATTTGTATGAATATGACTTTAGTCTATTCTATCATATTGGATATGACTTTGCTCTATTTGATTATGTTCTCAATTATATTGTTCTTAGTCTACTTTGATTATATGCTGGGCATAGTTCGATCAGAATTATATTTACGTATAGGATCATATAGTGCTTGCTCATTGATATCATGGGTGAGTGGTAAACATTGTGTAGGCATGGTGCCTATACCGTATTTACCTGCGATTACACCATATATTCCGAATCGTGTGGTAGATCACGGGAGTGACAGTCCTATTGAGTCCATTGTAGTCCACCTCCCGAGTATAGGGCAGGCAGAGCACCACTATTATGGGGAAGTGACGGCTATGTTCCATATCTTCCTTAGTAATATCACTATGCGTAGATATAACCTTTTCTTGCCATGATTGCCAAGTGTAATTGCACTAATCATCATATGCTTTGAGTGTATAGTTAGAATAACTTACGATTTATCCTTATAGTTCGTCCTAATCCATGCTAGTGCTATATATTTAGAGTAATCTATTGAGATGTTTATCATTATATGCGGCTATGTGCTTATCAGTTATCTCTTATTAATCTTTATTCATATATATATATATTATTTATCTTGTGACACTTACCCTATATGAGCAGATCGATAAAGACATGGTTATGCTCTCCATTATCACATGCAGTGATGCTCATTGCTCATTATCCTTAGCATCCCTTCCCAGTGGTAAAAATATAAATAACGATACCTGGATTACTCCCGGTTAAAATGCTACATCGGTATTATCTGCGCGCTTGCGGATTTCATATTTATTTCAGAGGGGGCATTTGCATATTTAAGTACTAGCACCTTTAGTGTCATGCTGGGGATGACAACCTAGCTTAGGTGGCGTTAGAGGTGTCAACACCCACCCGACCCCGGCTGCGCCTCGTCAACGCGTGGCTGCTTCAAGCCCTCCCTCTGCTCGGAGGGCCTAGACGGTGTGGAGTGGCCATCTCTTTCGGCTCTAGGGGCGCATCCTCCCCCTCGTGAAAGGGGAAGGGTCTCGCCAGGGACGAACCGCCGCCTGTCGGCTTGTCCTTGCCCGCCAGATCATCCTATTGGACGAGCGACCTGAAACCATATGCTTCCTCTTCTTCCTCCTCTTCCTCTTCTTCATCCTCTTCTTCCTCCAAGCCCTGGCGCGGCCTTCCTCACTCCAGCTTTGCCTTCTCCTTCCTCCGCTTCTTCTTCTTCGTGTTGTCCTTCTCTTTCTTCCTCCTCTAGTTCTCGGCGTGGTTCACCGCCCTCATAGCCACGTCCCCTGGCAGCAGCGCGGTGACATCCTGAAAGACGAGGCTCGACTGCAGATCCCAGATCTCAGACTCAAATAATAGGGTTGGAGGGTCGGCTGGGAGAAAACCAAAAGGAAAAACTTACCAGATCAACGACGCCCATGTTCGACCGCATCGCGGAATGTCCTAGGATCAGAAAGATGAAGTCAAGGTCATCCATCGCCGTTGCATCTTTGATGCATTGCTCAATCTCACTGTCGCGGAGCGCCTCCTGAGCGAGCGCCATCCCGATGAGCGGCACGCCAGGCGCCATCAGCGGTGCCACCCTCCTCACATAATACGCCCTGATAACACTGGTCCCTTTGAGACCGTGCTACTTTAGATGCGTGATGGCAATGATGTGATCACGAATCTTCCTCTTCTCCTTATTGGGGGGTCCCCACCCTCACACCTGCGGCGCCTCCTCAATTAGGCGCCCGATAAAGTCCGACAGGGGGTGGTGGCATCGTTCTTCAAATAGAACCACAATGTGTGCCACCCCTTGGATCTTGACAACTAGAGTGACATGTACTCGCCAGCATGATTACTCAAGAGATGGATACCTACGCACCCCATCGGCACCAATAGGTCTGGCCTACCCTTCTCCCTTTTCTTAAGCAGGGTGATAGAGAAGAAGTATGGCCACTGCTCGAAGTGGGGCTCAATCCTTAGGTACCCCTCGCACAGCGCAACAAAAGTCGTAATGTGCTAGATCCCATTGGGGTTCAGGTACTGCAGCTCGATCCCGTAGTGGTGTAGCAACCCTCGCATGAATCGATGGGGAGGGGTCTCGACTTCACGCTCATGGAAAGGCACGAACGACACGACGTACCCATTGGGCGGTGCCAGCGCCTCTTCGTGGCCAGGCATGAGCCACACCATCACCTCAGTCCTCTGATGGAGAAGGTTGTGCTTGGCGAGGCTCTCCATGCATGCGTGGGTGATGTCAGAGGGTAACCACAATTCGATGGGAGCATGAGCGGAGGAATGAGAGCTTTGCCAGCAACAGAGGAACGAGGGCAACAAACCCTAAGCGTTGGTGGCGGGGGAGCGTAGAGGGTGAGGTTATAGTTAGGCATATCAAAGATAAGGGAAGAACCCCCCGAATATATAGGGGAAGGCAGAGCGAGGAGGCGAACCATCCATCTCGATCCACGTGCCTACCGCGTCTCATCATAGCGTCTCATTGGGAGTCATGCGCACGCTACCCCTGGCCACTCCCTCGAAGGACGCACCTGATGGCGGTTCGCCCACCCTAATGGGCCGCGAACCGCTACAGGTAAGAAGGGATACGGGGCTTAAAACACTCCCATGGCCCATTAACGCTTAGGGATTCGAAAGTTAGCCCATCAACGGGTTCACAACTGCCCCAGGGCACCTTAGAATGAGGGGTGGTTAAGGATGGGTCCGCTAGCGGCTAGTACCCAAGCGCACGAGAGCCGTGGGCATCTTGACCCATGTTCGAGTCTTGGCAGTGCATGGTCCATGGTTTTTTCTCGAAGGAGACGAGCCCTCAGGACTGGTTGAATGGACCGGGAACTATATGGACTGGCCACCAGGAATCTGGAGTCGATCACTAGCTGGCATAGTTCAAAAATGGAAATAAAAAAGTACACTTTCCGTTTAAGGAAAGTAGCCATGCACATGACTGCATGAGATAGGCCAGCGCCCCCTGGAACCTTCCCCTCTTCCTGTTTCCCCCTTTTTGCATTTCAATTCCAGCAAAACAACACAAGAGCGTTAAAAAAACAGCAGAATTGCACAAATTTCTCCCTGTTTTGCTTTTCCCTTTCCAACATATACAAAACAGTTCAGTTATTTGCATCACCTAATATCAGATCTGCTACTGACAAAACTAAGAAAAGTAATTCAGTTCTTTTGCATAAGCAAATTCAGTTGTTTTGCTTAAGCAAATCAATTTACAAAAAATAGTAAAATGCAGTTCTTGTTGCTTGTTGCATAAGCAGACCTTTCTACATGTTTCTACTACTTACTGTATAGGTATACATCTTAAGTTGTTCTTGTATTAGCTACTGCACATGGTTACTCCTATTTTGACATTAAAACATGTTCATTTGATGCTTGATTGCCTCACACCTGCAATAAAAAATAGAAGTTACCAAGATAAGCATGTAGATAATAGTGAGAAACTAAGCATAAAATGACCCAGCCTTAAATTTCAACTGCACTAACAGAAGATTCTGTTACTAAAAACCAATTCGGTTATTTTGCATCACCTGAAAATCAGCTAGTACTGCAGTTCCTATTACATTAGCAGATCTGACATAACTGATAAGTAATTCAATTCTTTTTGCATAAGTAATTTAGTTGTTTTGCATAATCAATTCAGTTAAGACAAATCACTCAACAATTGCAGCAAATCAAAATCTACTAAATAAATGTATAGTCACAGCCAATATAACACAAAGCTACTGGTATATCAAACTTCTTGCTCCAGTTATCAAAGTCTAAATGCTGCGAACTATGGTTGTGCCTATACCTACATGGGTACAATTTAACATCCCCAGGTAAGCCACCATACAAATCAAACAGTAGTACCAGGTACCAAGAATGAAAAAGTAACTCACTAGTAAAAAGCAATTTTATATATTTAGTCAGGCAAGTTATTAGTAATCTGGTAGTAATTTAATATCATTAGTTAAGCAATTTAATATATCCCCATCACCTCTCATTGATGAAGTAAAAATGTAAACATATATGTCATTTATTTGTTCAGAATGGATTATAACAGTATAGAGTACCAATGGTTTGCTACTTCCATATATATAACAAATACAACTTATTAGTGCTAGCTTGTACAAAAAAGAAAAAATTACTCCATATAAGCAACATTACTGTTGTCCTGATCTTGCCATTCAAACCTTGTTGCCTACCTTTAACAATCTACTATTCATGTTGCTAGGAAAAAAATCAAGTGAGGCATTAAACCAGCAAGCTCTAAAGAACCATCACCTACGATTTACAAACTCAATGCTATGAATATGATGCAGCCCCAAATGATGATGAAAGCAATACCAAGTAACAAGAAAGCTGCACTTGTGAACAAAAAAATGATATACTGACTAGTTGAAACCACACCTCAAGTAAAAAGAGCAATGATTCCATTTTGCTCCTGATACCATCTACCCATGAAGTATGCATCAGCATGTAATCGTGTGGACACGAATGAGTATCACCACTAAGCTAAGTAAGACAGGTTATCAATTAGAGTGTCACATGATTGAAAACTTGAAAATCAGTCATAAAATAACCAGATTTTGAACATGCGGACTAGCAGAGGCCAATCAAGCAGGTAGCACCTACCGCCCACCGCACCCTAGGGCAGCAGCACCCGACGGCCCGCACACGCGCAGCACGCACCTACCGTGCCACACATGTAGGCCGCAGCACCCGCCACCCACATCAGGCAGCACCGGCCAGCCACAAGCTCGTGTCGTCGCCTGAAGCCGAAGCTGAGCACCGGTAAACAAAAAATTGAAAAGAGAAGCATTAATTGGTGTCCTAAAATGTTGTTGCACAATTGATGTTTGTGCAGAACTACCGCCACCGCTGCTGCTACAAAATTACCTAGCACTCAAAAACACCTAGGAGGTTAGGAAAAAGGATAAATAAATCAATACAAATGTCACAAAAAGAAGCTAGAGAGAAACATGGCAAACCGCTGCTCAAGCCTAAAGAAAACAGAACTAAGCTATGCAATGCCAAAATGCTTCTTATGATGTCCAATGTTGGTCCGATAAGAACTGGAGCAACTAATCAACAGAGAAAGCACACAAGCTGCATTCTCTTAGGCGATAAGTGGATTGCATTTCTTAGGCAATTCAAGTGTTACTAGTTAGGCAACAAAGTCTTCCTAAAATAGGCTATTTATGTATTCTGAAAAAGCAAAGTAATGTTCATGTTCATTTGCAACCCATAGCCTCTCCTCCCCCCACACACCTACCACCAGTTTATTTTGTAAAAATGTACACAACTCTGTTTTTGTTTTTTATGCATAGCACCTGTTTGTGTAACGAGCAAAAAATACAGATCAAATAGAGGCAAAGTGATGATGTCAGAAAACCAGTTTTGTACAAAAGGTAAACTAGTTTAATGATTGAACATAAATAATCAACATTGATCTATCAGCAAACAATATGTCACATGCATTAGTCAGCACTGCACTCCCAAAACTTTCTTAGACAATTTAAGTGTCATTCATTAGGCAACATTGTCTTCCTAAATAAGCAATTTAGCCTATAGTACTAATAAAAAAGACCATCCATACATTGTGATAAAAATAGGCTTTGTGATAGACAGGGATATAGGCATGAAAAACTAATGTCTACACAAAGCAAACATTAATAGAGTGACAGACATTAGCAAGCTTTCTCTTGCTAAGATTATTGTCAAAGAGCTTGCACAATCCACCAAAGTTGAACCAATACTGCAACATCTCTAACTGGAGGACAACGCATGCTAATAAACCGAGATCACGTCAGGTTGCTACAAGAGAATGGGGGCAGCATAAATTGCAGAGTTATAAAATAAAACGTGCTCATCTTCCTATAAAAACGCAATAGCCTGAACCAATCATGGAATTTGTACTAGATCAAGATGAGTTCAGCATTAAAATGAACTTAGATTTGAGATGTGGAGAATTACCAAACCACACTCTCCTCTTCTAAAAGCAAATGGCCAAGTAACAGAGCACAAAAGGGCCGAGGCAACAGCAGGCCAACAACAACATACAGCAGTGGAAGAGCCTGGTTACAGTGTATCGCCTGGCAGCCTGGCCATACTCACGTGCCCATGCAATTAGCTACGACCAAGCAGCGCAGACAACTGTGGCCTGCGACTAGCCGGCTAGGGCCAGGCAGGCGCCGGGAAGTAGTGGCACCATGGAGGGCGGACTGGCGTCAGCCATCAGGGACACGAGCAGAAGGGGCAGTCGAGGCTCACGGCGGAGAGCGCTGTGGAGGTTGGGCATCGCCGGGACCAGGAAGTAGGCACTGACCGGGGAGCTTCTCAGTACGTACTGCAAGCGAGCAGATCCAATCACGTCTGCGTGACTCCGACCACCAGGTGGCCGGATCTGGCAGCCCCATCATGGGCCCTCTCCTACACAACAAGGCATCCTCCCCGTGATTCGAACCACACGGGCCGGATCTAGCATGTCTCAAAATCGAGAGGAGGGGGAGGAGGAGGAGAAGGAGAGGCCTACCTGGTGTGGATCCACCGTCGTCGCCGCTAAATATTCCATGGCTGCCACGCCGGAACCCTAAGGAGCTCGCCGGCTCGTCGGAGAGAGAGGAAAGAGCTGCATCGAGAGGAGGTGGGGTGCGGCGCACGGGCACGGGAACCAGGGCGTCTCCAGAAAATAGAGGCCCCGGAGCGAAATGCAAATTGAGGCCCCCAAAATTTATAAAATTTGTAAGGCTAATAAATTAAGACATACTTTCACTTATCAAATATATAATTTCAGTATGTATTTTTTTTTCATATAATATGTATAAATAGAACAAATGTTAATTCTAAAATAGTAAAAGTATTATTGAACTCAAGTTCTACTGAAAGCATCATTATTTGTTTTGTATTTTTTGAAATGGAGTCTCCAATTATATCTCCATATTTAATATTCTCCAAGACACCGGAACAAGATATGGACATGTTGATGTCTAATGCCTTCAGCCCTTTACCCTAAAATCAGAATAAAAAAATAACCAGCCGGATTCTGATTGGTGCTTGTGCTATTTTGTTGTCACCGATGTTAGGTGTCAAGCTGTCTGCCTGCATATTAGATCGGAAGCAGGCACATAACGCGAGGCTAACTGAATGATTAATTTGTCGATAGACAGACAGCAAGCACTTGATCTCCCAAGCTAACTGGCCTATATTGCCTTAAAGCTGCAAGTGGGGGCCCCATTAATTTGGGGGCCCTGTTCCGTCGCTCACTTCACGCGCCCTCATCGACGGGCCTGACGGGAACGGGCACGGGCACGCGCAGAGGGAGGCGGTCGCCACCATGGGAGGACTCGCCTGGCGCCGGGGACGAGAGAGACGGAGCGACGGAGAGGGAGGTAGAAAATGAGTCGAGCGGCTCGAGCGTGCGTCGGGTGGGTGTGTGGGCCGGTGCGGGTGCGGGCTAGAGGGTGTGGTGGAGTCGCCGAACGCTGCGCATGGGAGCCAGGTGCGTGCGTGCGACTGGACGCACGGCTGGCTGGAAAGATGTCTTTACCAAAAATAATATAAAAGGGGAAAAGCCAAACTCTTTTTTTTATTTAGGGAAAAACCAAACTCTTATTGATTTCAACGCTATAGCGCAGTCGCATCCTCTTGAGCACAATTAGGCCCAGTCAGCCCACGCTATTCAGCCTAGGGTTTTGTCTCCGCCACACGCTCTCCCCTCTCTTATATAAATCCTCCGCCGCCGCCACCCTTCTTCTTCCCCTCGCGCACCGCTCCTCCCCAACCCGCCGCCGCAGCCGCCGCCGTCGCAACTGCCACCGTCGCCATGGGTAAGCCACCATCAGGATTTCATCCTTCGTTTGAGTTATCCTCCTTATCTTCGCGCCGATCTGACACCCGTTTTGTTGTGTGGCGATGACTGGCAGCCCGGATCAAGGTGCACGAGCTCCGGGGGAAGAGCAAGACGGACCTGCAGGCGCAGCTCAAGGAGCTCAAGTCTGAGCTCTCCCTCCTCCGCGTAGCCAAGGTCACCGGCGGCGCACCCAACAAGCTCTCCAAGATGTGCGTACCTCCAATCTCTATTCTCTCCTGCTATTCTCTGGTCGTGAACTGGACTGAATCGAATCGAATTGTACCCGTCCCCTGTGGTTCTTCAGCAAGGTTGTGCGCACCTCGATCGCGCGCGTGCTCACGGTGATCTCGCAGAAGCAGAAGTCGGCGCTGCGGGAGGCGTACAAGAAGAAGAAGCTTCTCCCCCTCGACCTCCGCCCCAAGAAGACCCGTGCCATCCGCCGCCGCCTGACCAAGCACCAGGTATACACGCCATACTCCTACGACCTCTACCGCTTACTCTTCAGCAATGTTAGAAGATGGCGTTTTAATTGGAACACTTGAAGATGTTATGCTACAACTTTCATTTGATACTAACATCATGACATAGTGAAATGAGGTGGAACCTTGAGTATATTATTCCAATAGCACTTATTTCTGACAATCTATTGTGCCGTCAATGTGTGATTTGATTGGCTTGTTTGTATATAAGTTAAGGTTATATGTTCCTTGCTGGATAAATATTAATTGTGTAACTGATGCTTTATTTTGAACTTCCTCTTGAGCTAATAGATCTTTCTGTATGCACCTTTAGAAAGTGAATTAAGTTTGTTGACTGAATTAAGACTAGAAGACACGAGCTTGTGGTTGATGATGTTTTTCCTGCAGTCTGTTCACACATGATATTAGGATGTTTCTTGCTAGAATGTCTTGGTTTATGTTTTAGGGTTATTAGGTGCCTGCACGCATTAGCCAGTTGTGTTATCTTTCAATTGCTATGACACAGCACAAAATGCTGGCATACAATCAGTTCCTAAAGGTGTGACATGTGAGAAAATGTCAATTGAAACAATAACCTGTTTAAAATGTGACACTGCAATGCGAATCCATTGATATTCTGTTATCCATCATCAGCTGTTTGTAGCTGAAATTTTGCAGTCCATAATTCTTTGAGTGGTTGCTCTTTTGTGTGGGTTTTTTTAATCATAGATGGCCTGACATTTTGCTCTGTTTATCCTGCAGCTTTCTCTGAAGACGGAGAGGGAAAAGAAGCGTGAGAAGTACTTCCCCATGAGGAAGTATGCTATCAAGGCCTAGATCAGAACTGTGAGATGCTGTGCTTAGCATATCATGGGCTGTTTCTTTCCCTAGGAAGTGTTTTAAGTGTTGATTTGTATGGACATTTGCTGTGGGTCGAAAGTACGGTGTTTTGCTCTGTAACAACTAGGGATGAAAACGGAACAGAAATATTCCGAATTGACCGTTTTCGTTTTCTATATTATGAACCGTTTTTTAACATGAAAAATTGTCAGTTTCAATTGGTTTCACAACTATTTTCTACCATTTTTTGTACTTTTTAATTGCTAAATGTAGAAATATCCCGAACCGACCGTTTTCGTTTTTCTATATCGTAAGTCCGTTTTCAACCGTTTCGGACCGTTTTCATCCTTAGTAACAACAAATGCCTAGATTGGTTTGACTGGCAATTCGTATTGGCTCTCATATTTGGTGTTAGTTTCTCTTTGCCAACAATCTTATTGCTGGATGTTTAGCGGTCATTATATCTTTGTGGCTGACCCAATTGCACTCATGCTGTAATGTTTTTGCTTCTTCTGTGACAATCCCATAGTTGGTAGCATTATGAGAGTGCACGATGTTAGCGCATGTCCGGGTGTCAGATGTTGATAGGAGCCATTTTTGTCTAGACCTGCCACTATAGTAGCATTCCTCACTAGAGCTATTTTTCTCTCAAACGCTAGCACTGTTTTATAAGAGCTATTTGCCCCCTGCATCTGCTGTAGTACTGTTTATCTCTTTTGGCAAAATTAAAGCCATGTCCGAATGATCCACTTTTTGAAAGATCTCGAAAACAATGAATTGAAGGATTTGATTACCCAATATTTGATTGGAATAGATTCGCAATAATTCTAAAAAAATTATGAATTTTCTATTTCATAATCATTCCTAACTTCATTCTAAAAATAAAATAAAGAACCTATATTATAGGGGTTATGTAGCAGTACTGTTTATCTCTTTTGGCAAAATAAAAGCCAGATGAAACGGGCTCATCTCTGGATGAGACTTATCTTCTGCGTGAGCATTGGTTTTGTTGCTCGCTTTAAATTTTGTTCGAATGAGTATAAACAATTCTTTGTTCGAACCGAGTATAAACAATTCTGCGTGTGCTCCTGAATTTGATTCATGTAAACTTGGCAAGTATTGAGTTAATGTTCGATGCGTTCCTCGTGCTGCTGCTGCGGCACATCAGCATCAAATGGAAACAAAAACTGGTCTCTTGCATGGTTAATATCGATCTGTCGGCTAAAAAATAGCTCCTTTATTCCATCTGGTTGACGGACAATGGATGAGCCCAACTCTTGCACAGGTTCAGGTATGAATCTCGTCAGGCTGTCTTCATGAAACTATAAACACGGAGTGAATTAAAAATGTAGAAACAGAATGAAACGCAGCCAAGCGAGTAGGGGACTAAGGAGTTATGAAAACGAGATGGGATGGGCGCAAAGCCTACATTGATCTATGATCTATTAGACTTCGTGCCAAAGTGTTTTCCAAAAGAGCACTTCCGTTCAAACTTCAATCTTTGAGCAAGGTGAAGGTGAGTAGGTCCATTACAGGTGGATGCGCTATATCTTTGTGGGTCAATCTTTGTGCACCGACAAGCTACGTCACTGGTTGTGTCGACCAACACTTAGATGGTTTCCCGGTGTGACCCTCAAGTCACTTGCCCATCAAGGCACGCCCCGCAAGGCACCGCAAGACACCACTCTCAAGTGAGGTAACTCAATGACACGCGCATTCCACTAGAGTTGCTTTTGGCGTCCCACCGAGGAAAGCACAAGAACCTCTCACAATCAACCGGAGGTGGCCAAGAACAAACACCTTCTCTTGCCAACGCCTCCAACAATCTCCAAGCCGACTAGGAGCGGTACTCTCCAAGAGTAACAAGAAATCCACCGGCTAAACCACCCACAAGTGCCACTAGATGCCCTCAAGCTATGCAAATGCACTTTGGGATCACTCAATCTCACTTTTGATTTGCAATCAAGCAAGAGAGATGAGTGGGAGGAGAAGCTTTAGCTCAAAGGATGCACAAGAGTGTTAGAAATGCCAAGAGACCTCCCCAAGGGCCGGCCAACACGTATTTAAAAGCACCCCAAACAAATAGAGCCGTTGGCAATCCACTGGGTGTTTTTCGTGAGCGACCAGACGCGCCGATCAAAACTGACCGGACGCGCTTCACCGCGTCCGGTCGCCCTGCGCCGTCCACATGTCCCTCGAATTCAAACGCGGTCGTCTGATTTCAATGGTCGACACAGTGTACCAACGGTCACCGCGCGACCGGACCCGCTGCTCAACCGACCGGACGCGCCGAACGCATAGTGCCGCGCACCCGCGACGCATCGACCGGACGCGCTCCACGCAACGACCGGACGTGACAGAGCCAGCATCCAGTCGGAGTCCAGTAAGCACCCTTTGCGACCGGACGCGTACGGCCGTGTGTGACCGGACACGCCGCGCATCCGCTCAGCCCTTCGTCATGCACTGTTCCTCTAGGTGCCCGACCGGACGCTCCGGTCCCGCGAGTGACCGGACGCGCCAGTTGCAAACCCTAGCCCGCGCTCCTGACTGCTGCGCTGAACTGACCGGACGTGTCCGGTCAAACCGTGACCGCGTCCGGTGCAGCGTCCGATCACCCTGGTGATCTTCGTTCGCCTCTATTTCTTTTCCGACTTCTAGTGTAGTGGAAAATAGACATTTCATTTCTCCAAAAACGCCTGAATCCCGCGCTCGCAAGCTCGGCGGGAGGGAGAGAGGAACCCAAACCCCTCTCTACCCGCAAACCACAGCGCGACCAACGCCACCTTTGCAAATGTGCCAACACCATCAAGTGTACATCTCCATGTGCTTGTGTGTTAGCTTTTTCTCAATCATTTTTAAAGGTTTTCCAGTTAGCTCACTAGGCCCTACATGCAATGCACTTCATGAATTCACCTAGTGGCACCCGTGCGTCGAATAACCGATAAGACTTCTCCTCTTAATAGTTCGGCTATCGACCCTAAACCACTCACACCCTCTATGGTGTCTTGAGTGTAAAACAAAATAGCCCTATGGTTATACCTTTGCCTTGAGCCCATTTTGTTTCTCCAAATGATATGATCCATTTCATATCATCACATGACCGTCTCGGTCCATCGACCTTGACTTCACTTGCCCTTCACCGTTGCATCGGTCCGTCGGCGCCAAGTCTTGCTCAAGCTTCACCATCGCATGGTCCTTCGCTTCGAAGTCTCGACTTGCCCTTGACCTTCACAACCGGTCCATCGAGCCAAGCCTCATCTTGTTCTTCACCATTTTGGTCATATGAGTCAATGTTATGTCTCATATTCAATGACCACCTCTATCTAAATCATCCACTTAGATACAAAGGTTAGTCCTAGGTTTCATCAATTAGCCAAAACCAAACTAGGGACTTTCAATCTCCCCCTTTTTGGTAATTGATGACAACCCTCACAAAGATGATTTTGATAATAAAAGTTTTGAACTTGTCATACTTGTCCAATCATTTTGCTCATAAGTAAAGTTTGGACAATTATCACAAGCTCGGTTTTGGTAGCATTAGCTCTCCCTACATATGTGCATAGAGTTTGGATTGAAAGCTTTGCACATATGCATGGATAGAAGTGTTGAGAGAGTAATTGTACCAAAATGATGCTAAGGTGTAAGAAATGGACATTTGAAGCGTGATACCAATCGGAGTTGCCTTTTACACCATCCTTAGCATCATGAAGTAACTAGACATCCATCAAAACTTAAGAACCCCGTGAGATCAACATTATATGTAAAGGCTCTTGGACAACTTGTAAAGCTTTAGGCATGTCTAGATACCACGTGTAAACTATTCCTATGCATGCTAGTAGATCATTTCATCATCCAAGTTCTATACTAGCATTGCACCACACAAGCATGTATATTGAATTTAAATACATGTGCAATGAGCAAGTCATATGAAAATGCACAAGCAAATGCAACAACTTGTTTATGAGCTTGCTCCCCCTACTTGTGTGCATCAAAAATTTTATTTACCCCTTTATCATGTTGAATCATCTTTTTCTCTCCCCTTTGTCAACAACTTACCCAAAAATAGGATCAAATTGTGGGGAGAAGAAAATTGTTTGATGGAGTAGGTTAAAATTTATCAAATTTGGTTCAACCTAGAACACTTGCCAAAGATATTTAATTCGATTTGAACCAAAGACAAGCTTCTTCACATCTCATAATTAGGGTTATCTTTGCCTATGTTGAATTAAGCACTTGTAGCAAATCTTCTAGATTTAACACTAGGTGTGCAAGCTCACAAACATGTCATATGCCACCACTAGTAGAGGCAATAGTGGTGACATATATCCATCAAATTCATTTGATTTATCATGAATGCTCATGCATACCACTTATTATGTCTACATGTTCTAGCAAGTCCTTAGCATAGGATGAATGACATGTCAATCAACTTTACCTTGCAATGTCGAAGGAGAGGCATGTCCATAAGTGGGTGGGGTGCATTCAACTCATGTTTGAGAAATCAAGAATGTTCAACTCATTCCTTAGCTTGCAAAACCTCTTTTCATCAAGTGGCTTAGTGAGAATATTGGCAAGTTGATCATCGGTGCCAACACTTTCAATGGCAATATCTCCATTTTGTTGATGATCTCTAATAAAATGATGCCTTATGTCAATATGCTTTGTTCTTCCATGTTGAACTAGGTTTTATGTCATCTTGATTGCACTTTCATTATCATATAGCAATGACACATTCTTGAAGTTGAGGCCATAATCCTTCAAAGTTGATTTCATCCATAGTAATTGTGTACAACTCCCCGCACTCACATATTCGGCTTCAGCGGTAGAGATTGCCACACTATTTTGTTTCTTTGAGGACCATGACACAAGTGATCTTCCAAGTAATTGACATGTGCCACTTGTGCTCTTTCTATTGATCTTGCAACCCCCATAGTCAGAGTCCGAATATCCAATCAATTCAAACTTTGACCCCTTGGGATACCATAGTCCAACATCTCTTGTTTGCTTCAAGTACCTCAATATTCTCTTTGTGGCCGTGAGATGACTTTCTCTAGGTGAGGCTTGATATCTAGCACACATGCAAACACTAAACATGACATCCGACCTTGATACGGTGACATAGAGTAGACTTCCAATCAAAGACCGATATTCCTTTTGATTCACCATTTTGCCATCAAGATCACTATCCAAATTGCCATTTGTACCCATTGGAGTTGAAATTGGCTTTGCATCTTGCATTCCAAAGTTCTTCAACATGTCCCTTATGTATTTCCCTTGACTCACAAATGTCCCATTCTTCAATTGCTTGACTTGGAGACCAAGGAAGTAGCTAAGTTCACCAATTATAGACATTTCAAACTCTTTGGCCATCATAGCACTAAATTCTTCACAATAAGCTTGATCGGTTGGTCCAAAGATGATGTCATCAACATATATTTGCACTATG
The DNA here is from genome assembly GCA_022457205.1 of Saccharum spontaneum. NCBI lineage: Eukaryota > Viridiplantae > Streptophyta > Magnoliopsida > Poales > Poaceae > Saccharum > Saccharum spontaneum. The sequence goes on from CM039593.1 coordinate 37,091,037, forward strand.
AATAGATCATTTCCAATCTTCTTGGTGAATAGAGTTGTATCAACCTTGCCCATCTTGAATCCCTTAGAGAGAAGGAAATCCCTTAACCTCTCATACCATGCTCTAGGTGCTTGCTTTAAGCCATATAAAGCCTTCTTCAACTTGTACACATGGTTGGGTTTCTTGTCATCTTCAAATCCGGGAGGTTGCTCAACAAAGACTAACTCATTGATGATCCCATTCAGAAATGCACTTTTGACATCCATTTGATATAGTTTGATGTTGTGTGCACAAACATAAGCCAATAGAATCCTTATTGCCTCCAATCTTGCCACGGGAGCATATGTCTCATCACAGTCAAGACCTTCAACTTGAGTGTAACCTTGAGCAACTAGTCTTGCTTTATTTCTCACTACACTGCCATCTTGATCTTGCTTGTTTTTAAACACCCACTTGGTTCCAATCACATTGTAGTCATTTGGCCTTTCTACCAACTCCCAAACATCATTTCTTGTGAAATTGTTAAGCTCGTCTTGCATAGCCATGATCCAATTGGCATCCCTCAAAGCTTCTTCTATCTTCTTTGGTTCTATGGTTGACACAAATGATGCATGCTCACAAAACATAGCCAATCTTGATCTTATTTACACACCACTTCTAATATCACCAATAACACTATCAATGGGGTGATCTCTTGCAATATGTTGTGGTTGGAGTACTTACACTTGATTGCTTGAGCTTGGTTGATCACTTGATGTATCTCGATGAGAAGAACTAGCACCATGATCTTGCACTTGAGAGTCACTAGCTAGCTTGAATGGAGAATTGAGCACTTGATCTTTATCATCATCTTTTATATCAATTACTTGCTTTGCTCTAATGTCCCCAATGTCCATGTTCTTCATTGCTTCCACCAATTGAGTTCCACCAACATCATCTAGATTCTCTTCTTCATCTTGTGACCCATTGGTTTCATCAAATTGCACATCATGGACTTCTTCTACAATGCCACTTGAGTTGTTCCAAACTCTATAAGCTTTACTTGTAGTTGAATAACCAAGTAGGAACCCCTCATCACATCTCTTGTCAAACTTCCCCAATCTAGTGCCCTTCTTTAAGATATAGCATTTGCAACCAAACACCATAAAGTAAGAAATATTGGGCTTTCTTCCATGAAGTAGCTCATATGGGGTCTTCTCTAGCAATGGATGACAATATAGTCTATTGATGTAATAGCAAGCAGTATTGATTGCTTCATCCCAAAATTATTGACTCACATTGTACTCATGAAGCATTGATCTAGCCATATCAAGCAATGTTCTATTGTTTCTCTCAACTAGACCATTTGATTGTGGAGTGTACTTGGCGGAGAATTGATGTCCAATGCCATAATGATCACAAAGTTCTTCAATTCTTGTATTCTTGAACTCACTTCCATTGTCACTTCTCACTTTCTTGATTCTAATCTCAAACTCGTTGTGAACTCTAGTGAGAAATGTCTTGAAGGTGTCAAACACTTCACTTTTGTTACTAAGAAAGAATACCCATGTGAATCTTGTGAAGTCATCCACTATGACAAAGCCATACTTGTTGCTGCCTATGCTTGTGTATGTTGTTGGTCCAAATAGATCCATGTGCATCAAATCAAATGCTTTGCATGTGCTCATTGTACTCTTCTTTGGATGTGAGCTTCCAACTTGCTTCCCGACATGACATGAACTACAAAGCTTATTCTTCTCAAATTCAACATCTTTCAAACCATTGACAAGATTGTGAGTTGTAAGCTTCTTCAATTGTTTCATGCCAACATGACCAAGCCATCTATGCCAAAGCCAACCCATGCTTGATTTGGAGATTAATCAAGTTGTCAAAGAAGTTTCTCTAGCATTGAAGTCAACTAGGTAGAGATTCTCATATCTAAAGCCCTTGAATGCCATATTTGAACCATCCACACTAATAACTTCCACATCATCAACCCCAAAGATGCATTTGTAGCCTAGATCACATATTTGTGCCACGGATAGAAGATTGAAATCCAAGCTTTCAACTAGCAACACATTGGAGATACTCATGTCATTTGATATTGCAATCTTGCCCAAGCCAATAACCTTGCCTTTCTTGTTATTGCCAAATGTGATAGAATCAACACCACTATCATTGTCATTGATTGAGTCAAACATTCTTGATGTACCGGTCATGTGTTGAGTGCACCCACTATCAATAATCCAATGCCTTCCTCTGGCCTTATAATTGACCTACAAGCAAGTCAATGAAGCTTAGGTACCCACTTTTGCTTGGATCCTTGTAGGTTAGAAACTAAGCTCTTTGATACCCAAATAGCATTCTTCTTTAGGCCCACAATTGGTGTACCAATAAACTTAACTTGCACACCCTTCACACTCTTGGTAAGCACATAGCAAGAATCAATAGGTATAGCATTAACAAGGTTCTTGCTTTGGTTCTTTTTATTGCAATTATGCTCTAGGTGCCCAATTTGTTTGCATCTATTACAAAACCGACCATTGTCCTTCACAAAGCTAGGCTTTGGAATTGCAAAGGCTGACTTGCCTTTCTTGGGGTTGTAGCCCAATCCCTCTTTGTTAAGAGAGAACCTTTGGCTACCCAAGCATTTAAGCAAGCGGGCCTCACCACCATAGGCCTTGCCTAGGGCGTGAGTGAGCTCATCCACCTCTTTCTTGAGAGTCTCATTCTCAACCATTAGTGAGGCATCACAAGTGAAACCATCATTAGTAGTGGAGGTAGAGTCGGTGGTGGTGGATGAAGAGCTACAAGAAGGATTAGCATTTGACATGATGATAGGTTCATAAAAGGATTCATCAATTATATCACATGTAACACCTATATCACATGATACAACAACCTCCTTCTTTGCTTGTTGCTCAAGTAGCAATGAGTGAGCCTTTTCAAGCTTGGAATGAGCCTTACCAAGATCCTCATGGTCTTCCACTAGACTCTCATGAGTGGTCTTAAGCTCACTAAGGACTTTCTCAAGTATTGCTACTTTTATTGAAAGCTTCTTACACTCCTTGTCCTTGGCAATAGCTATGTCTCTAGTTTGTTGCATCAAGTCATATAGTTGTTCTTTAGTTGGTTCATCATCATCATTTTTATTATCATTATCACTATCATGAACATATTCCATTTCACTTTCGTCATCACTCTCATCATATAATACCTTAGTTTCCTTGGCCATGAAGCATGAAGAGGATGAACCAAATAGTGATGACTTCTTGTTGATAGCAATGGAAGCAAGAGCCTTGTTGGATGATGATTCTTCTTCTTCATCATCATCTCTTTCCCAAGTGACCACATAGGCTCCATTCTTTCCCTTCTTGAAAGTCATCTTGGCTTCTCTCTTTTTCTTCTCAAACTTGCCCCTCTTGTTGTTCTTCTTCTTGTCATAGGGACATTCGGCTTGAAGATGTTCGGTGCTATCACAATTGAAGCACTTCCTTTGTTGCTCATTGCTCTTGAAATTTTCATTTCTCTTTTTGAAGCCTCTTCTTTTAATAAACATCTTGCCAATATTCTTGACAACTAGAGCAAGTGCCTCATCATCAATTTCCAATTCTTCATCTTCTTCGTTGTCATCTTCTTCTTGAATTGAAGCTTTGCCCTTTGAGGAGGTGGCCTTGAATGTGACGGTCTTCTTCTTCTTTTCTTCCTCCTTCTCATCAACATCTTGATCATACTTGTCAAAGGTCAACACCTCTCCAAGCAAATCATTGGGCTTCATTGTTTCAAACCCATCTCTTTGTAGCATCATGATCAACAATTTGAATCTTCTTGGTAAGCTCAACAAGAACTTGTGGCAAAAATCTTGGCCTTGTGTCTTGTGCCCTAAGCTCTTGAGATCATTCACAATGACTTACAATCTATGAAACATCTCTAAGATTATTTCTTCTTCTTTCATTTTGAAGTTCTCAAACTCACTCTTGAGCCCATATAGCTTGGCACTCTTCACAACCTTAGTGCCCTCATATGTTTCACTCAACCTTGTCCATACTTCATTTGCTAATTCTAAATCCTTGATACCCTCAAATACTTTTGTGTCAATACCATTGTAAAGTGTACTAAGAGTCATTCTATTGCATGTTCTATTTACTCTATCTTCATCGGTGAGATGATCGGGATCAATGATAGCAAAATCATTCTCGGTGACTTGCAATACTCTCTCATGAATAGAACCAAGGTGCATTGTCATTTTTCTCTTCCAATGAGCAAAAGAACTAACACCATCAAAGAACGGTGGCTTCCCCCCAACATGATTGAACACAATTTGAGCCATTTTTCACACCGAAGGATGTTAAGCCTTGATTAAAACGGTGACCACGGCTCCGATACCACTTGTAAGGTCCTAGATGGCTAGAGGGGGTGAATAGCCTATAAAAAATTCTACAAAAGACACTAAGCAAACTTGTTAGAATAACAAACGGCGTAAAGCGAGTTTTGCTTAGGCAAGGGTTGTGATGCCAGCCTCCTATTCACAAGTCTAGTAGATTATGATCTCTAGTTCACACAAGAGCTATATCACTAATTTTACACTAGAGAGCAAGCTAACAACACTACTAGCAAAGCTACCACTAGAGCTACACAAGATAATCTAGTAAAAGTAAGTGCAAGAGAGAGGATTATGATTCTTATACCGACGGTGGAGTGAAGATGTTGCAAATCACCAAGATGATATATAATCAATCAATATTGACAACAACATAATATGAAGACCAATCATCGGGAGACAAGAGACACAATATTTTTGTTCACCCGGTGTTCACTTGTGCACCGACAAGCTACGTCACCGGTTGTGTCGACCAACACTTAGATGGTTTCCCAGTGTGACCCTCAAGTCACTTGCCCCTCAAGGCACGCCCCGCAAGGCACCGCAAGACACCACTCTCAAGTGAGGTAACTCAATGACACGCGCATTCCACTAGAGTTACTTTTGGCGTCCCGCCGAGGAAAGCACAAGAACCTCTCACAATCAACCGGAGGTGGCCAAGAACAAACACCTTCTCTTGCCAACGCCTCCAACAATCTCCAAGCCGACTAGGAGCGGTACTCTCCAAGAGTAACAAGAAATCCACCAGCTAAACCACCCACAAGTACCACTAGATGCCCTCAAGCTATGCAAATGCACTTTGGGATCACTCAATCTCACTTTTGATTTGTAATCAAGCAAGAGAGATGAGTGGGAGGAGAAGCTTTAGCTCAAAGGATGCACAATAGTGTTAGAAATGCCAAGAGACCTCCCCAAGGGCCGGCCAACACGTATTTAAAAGCACCCCAAACAAATAGAGCCGTTGGCAATCCACTGGGTGTTTTTCGCGAGCGACCGGACGCGCCGATCAAAACTGACCGGACGCGCTTCACCGCGTCCGGTCGCCCTGCGCCGTCCACATGTCCCTCGAATTCAAACGCGGTCGTCTGATTTCAACGGTCGACACAGTGTACCAACGGTCACCGCGCGACCGGACCCGCTGCTCAACCGATAGGACACGCCGAACGCATAGTGCCGCGCACCCGCGACGCATCGACCGGACACGCTCCACGCAACGATCGGACGCGATAGAGCCAGGATCCGGTCGGAGTCCAGTACGCACCCTTCGTGACCAGACGCGTTCGATCGCGTGTGACCGAACGCGCCGCGCATCCGCTCAGCCCTTCACCATGCACTGTTCCTCTAGGTGTCCGACCGGACGCTTCGGTCCCGCGAGTGACCGGACGCGCTGGTTGCAAACCCTAGCCCGCGCGCCTGACTGCTGCGCTGAACTGACCGGACGCGTCCGGTCAAACCGTGACCGCGTTCGATGCAGCGTCCGATCACCCTGGTGATCTCCGTTCGCCTCCATTTCTTTTCCGACTTCCGACGTAGTGGAAAATAGGCATTTTATTTCCCCGAAAACGCCTGAATCCCGCGCTCGCAAGCTCGGCGGGAGGGAGAGAGGAACCCAAACCCCTCTCTACCCGCAAACCACAGTGCGACCAACGCCACCTTTGCAAATGTGCCAACACCATCAAGTGTACATCTCCATGTGCTTGTGTGTTAGCTTTTTCTCAATCATTTTCAAAGGTTTTCCAGTCAGCTCACTAGGCCCTACATGCAATGCACTTCATGAATTCACCTAGTGGCACCCGTGCGTCAAATAACCGATAAGACTTCCCCTCTTAATAGTTCGGCTATCGACCCTAAACCACTCAAACCCTCTATGGTGTCTTGAGTGTAAAACAAAATGACCCTATGGTTATACCTTTGCCTTGAGCCCATTTTGTCTCTCCAAATGATATGATCCATTTCATATCATCACATGACCGTCTCGATCCATCGACCTTGACTTCACTTGCCCTTCACCGTTGCATCGGTCCGTCGGCGCCAAGTCTTGCTCAAGCTTCACCATCGCATGGTCCTTCGCTTTGAAGTCTCGACTTGCCCTTGACCTTCACAACCGGTCCATCGAGCCAAGCCTCATCTTGTTCTTCACCATTTTGGTCATATGAGTCAATGTTATGTCTCATATTCAATGACCACCTCTATCTAAATCATCCACTTAGATACAAAAGTTAGTCCTAGGTTTCATCAATTAGCCAAAACCAAACTAGGGACTTTCACCGGTGATGAGGAGAGGCATCCACCTCATCTAACAGCATAGCAGAAGGAGAAGGGACCCAAGAAGGTGATGACAAAGAAGAAGTGCAAGCATGGTGACATAGAGGCAGAGAGGGCCGTAGCAATGGCGACAGCAGCTGCGCATGCTGAGAGAGGAGGCAGAGGCAATGGTGTCAACATTAGGGTGAGGCTTAGTTTCACCTTAAGGGCAGAGGGCTTGGCACTGAGGCGACAGAGCAGCCAGTGGCAAAGGAGCCTACACCACAGTCAGAGGAGCAGGCAGAGCAAGCAGTGTAGACAGAGCAGCCATGGCTTCGACGTTCTAGTCGTACTCACACTCAGGTGTCACTACGGCCTGAGACACAGAGACATGGCTCACGTCCACCTCTGTAAGGTCCAAATAGGCTAGAGGGGGGTGAATAGCCTAATTAAAACTTCTACAAGAATTACTTAACCATACGTGTTAGTACAAAAGGTGGTAAAGCAAAATGCACTAGCTCTAACTAATTAAGCAAGCCACCTACACAAGTCTAGTACAAGGCTATCCACTAAACACAACAACAACAAGCCAGATACAAGAAGTAATGCGAGAGAAGAGCTTCGAGTCAGAAAACACGGAAGAGTAACAAGAAATCCGTAGCAACTCGAAGAACAAGTGCCTCTAGAATGCAACTCTCAAGTAATGCACTTGAATCTCACTCAATCTCGCTCAAGATGTGCAACCAAGCAAAGAGATGAGTGGAGGGGTTGTTCTCTAGCTCAAAGTGTGCCTCAATATCTCAAATGTGCAAGAGAGAACTCTCCAAACCCGGCCACCATCTATTTATAGCGAAGGGGTAAGCAACTAGCCGTTACAAGACGTCACAGAGAAAAACGTGATGACCGGACGCACCGGTCAGAGTGACGGACGCGTCCGGTCACTACGGGACAAGCAGCAACAGTGTGCATCAGAGAGAGACGTTGCCATGACCGGATGCGCTCCACCAAATGACCAGACGCGCAGCACCCGATGTCCGATCGGAGTCCAGAGAGCTCCCTGCACGATCGAACGCGTCCGGTCGCACGTGACCAGACGCGCCACCGCGTCCGATCGCGTCGCGCCACCAAGCCACACAAGTCAAAGCTAGCCGGACGCTCTGGTCCCGGGGACCTTCGGACGCGTCGGTTGCGCGCTCTGCGTGCACCTTTCCTCTGCGCCTAGGTGAACTGACTGGACGCGCTGGTCAGGCCAGACCAGCGTCCGGTCACAAACCCTAGGGGCGCTGCGCCTCAACCCTTGACTTGAGCTGACCGGACGCGCAGGTCCACCCTAGACCGCGTCTGGTCCAGCGTCCGGTTGAAGTTTTTCAATGATAAACACTTCGAACTCTCGCCTCTGTTTTCTTGCCTCAGCGCAATGGAAAATGGGCATTTCGTTTCCACAAAAAGCGCTGAATCCCACCTCGCAAGCTCGATGGGAGGGAGAGAGGTACCCAAACCCCTCTCTACCGCTCAAACTCCACCGCCTTCGCAAATGTGCTAACACCACCAAGTGTACACCGTCATGTGCATGTGTGTTAGCATTTCACAAACATTTTCAAATGGTTATGTTAGCTCTCAACTAGGTCCTAATGCATATGCTCAAGACATTGATCTAGTGGCACTTGATTCTCGAGCTAACCGTGATTGCCCCTCTTGATAGTCGGCTATGTATCCTAAACCCGGTCAATCACTTCTCTACTCATCTTAGACCGGCAAAAGGAAAATCATATGGTTATACCTTTGCCTTGCGCTCTTAGATCCTTCTCCTTCACTTGATCATCATGTCCATCATTTTATGTGCATTCATTCATGATCTTGCTCATCATTTCATGCACCAAATCATGTGGTCTTGTGGCCATCTCTCCATGCCATTTCCACCTCCATCACATGTTGCTTACGCCTAACTCAAAACACTTAACACATGGCATTAGCAACTTGGTGTCATTAATTACCAAAACCAAACTTGGGCTTTCAATCTCTCCTTTTTTGGTAATTGATGACAACCATCACAAAGATATGAAATGAAATCATATTTCGGTTTTGGTAGTACTAGCTCCCCCTACATATGTGCTCCCATGAGTTTGGTTCAATTTTGCACATATGCATGAATTGAAGTTTTGGGAGAGTTATTACTACCAAAATGATGCTAAGGTATATAGATTGGACCTTTGAAGCGTGATATCAATCGGAGTTGCCAGTATATACCATCCTTAGCACCAATGTAGCTAGACACCACTTGTAATACATCACTTGCAAAGATCACAAACACTAAAGTACCCTGTGAGATCAACATTATAAGCAAAGGTGTCTAGATACCACTTGTAAAGCTACTCTCAACAAATCATCATTCAAGTTCTATTTCTAGCAAACACCATACAATCATGAATATGAATTTAAGCTTTGCAATGCAATGATTCATCATGTTAATGCACATACAAATGCAACAAATGATTCATGAGCTTGCTCTCCCTACTTGTGTGCTCAATTTTAATTGATCCCTTTCTAATGTCATATCTTTTGCTTTCTCTCCCCCTTACTATATCTTTCTCCCCCTTACTATACCTTTGTGACTTACTTCTCCTCCTTTGCAACTTAACTACTTCTCCCCCTTTGCAACTTAACTTTTTATCTTTGTGACTTTTCTCTCCCCCTTTGTCAACAATCACCAAAAGGTGCCAATTTTAGTGAGAGTTAAGTCAATCAATATGAGGGAGTCCAAATTATGGTTCAATCTAGATCACTTGCCTAGAATATGTAATTCAGTTTGATCCAAGGACAAGCTTCTTCACACCTCATAAAGTATAAGGGTTATCTTGGCCATGTTGAATTACACATCATGAGCTCATTTTCTAGATTCAACACTAGGTTTGCAAGCCCACAAACATGTCATATGCTACCACTAGATCAATCAAACATAGAAGCAATAGTGGTATCATATATACATCAAACTCATTTGATTTTCATGAATGAGCCTATTTGTTATGCAAATATGTCTATATGTTCTAACCAAGTCCTTAGCAAAGTATGAATGATATGCCAAACAACTTTACCTTACATTGTCAAAGTGGAGGCATGTCATATAAGAATGTGGGGGGTGCACTCATTTCAAGTTGGAGAAGTCAAGTATGTTCAATTCATTCTTCAACTTGTAAAATCTTTTCTCATCAAGTGGCTTTGTGAATATGTCGGCTAATTGATCTTCGGTGCCAATGCTTTCAATGCTAATATCACCCTTTTGTTGATGGTCTCTTATGAAGTGATGCCTTATATCAATATGCTTCATTCTTGAATGTTGAACCGGATTTTGAGTCATCTTGATAGCACTTTCATTGTCACAAAACAATGGCACATTCTTGAATTTGATTCCAAAGTCATTCAAAGTGGCCTTCATCCAAAGCAATTGTGCACAACAACTACCGGCACTAATGTATTCGGCCACGGCGGTAGATAGTGCAACACTATTTTATTTCTTTGATGACCATGAAACAAGAGACCTTCCTAGTAGTTGACAAGTGCCACTTGTGCTCATTCTATCAATCTTGCAACCACCATAGTCAGAATCCGAATATCCAATCAACTCAAAATTAGATCCCTTGGAATACCATAGTCTAACATCATGAGTGCCCATAAGATATCTCAATATTCTTTTGGTTGCTTTCAAGTGACTTTCTCTAGGTGAAGCTTGATATCTTCTACACTTGCACACACTAAACATCACATCCGGCCTAGAAGCGGTGACATATAGCAAACTTCTAATCATAGACTGGTATTGCTTTTGATCTACCATGTTTCCACTAGCATCAATACCCAATTGATCATTTGTGCCCATTGGTGTACTCATTTGCTTAACATCTTACAATCTAAATTTCTTGATAATGTCCTTGTTGTACTTCCCTTGACTTACAAAAGTGCCATTTCCTAGACATCTCAAACTCATTTGCCATTATTTTTTCAAACTCTTCACAAAAGTCTTGATTTGTTGATCCAAAAATAATATCATCAACATAGATTTGTAACACAAAGAAGTCAATGCCTATCTTCTTGGTGAAGAGAGTGGTGTCAACCTTTCCCATCTTGAACCCTTTAGAGAGGAGAAAGTCCCTCAACCTCTCATACTATGCTCTAGGTGCTTGCTTCAAACCATACAATGTCTTCTTGAGCTTGTAAACATGGTCGGGCTTCTTGTCATCTTCAAAACCGGAAGGTTGCTCAACATAGACCAACTCATTTATGTACCCATTGAGGAATGCACTTTTCACATCCATTTGATATAACTTGATGTTGTGGGCACAAGCATAGGCTAAAAGAATTCTAATTGCTTCCAATCTTGCAACCGGTGCATATGTCTCTTCAAAGTTGGTGTCATTAATTACCAAAACCAAACTTGGGCTTTCAACCTCTAGTCTATGGCGCTGCTGGCTAGGTGTCCTCCCACACTTGGGCTTTCAACATGGCCAAGATAACACATGGCATTAGCAACTTGGTGTCATTAATTACCAAAACCAAACTTGGGCTTTCAACCTCCTAGACCACAGCGTCCACTACCAGTGGTACACTTGGATTTGAGGGCAGCCACAGCTAGGCAGGCGCAACAGCTCCATCTTATGGATTTTGAGCAATGGTTTCCACCGAGGCGGGAAGAGCGAGCTTCAGAGCAGTTCTACACAGTGTTGCAGGAGGATTTCTAAAATACCTACCTCAACAATGGTGTGGCATTCAGGTCTCAGAGAGTGTGCTCCTTAGAGGTTATAGTTGTAATTACAGGAGAGCAGATCTATCCCCACCTCAACTACCTATCAGGTCTGGCAGATCTCTTAGGGCGGACTGGTTGGTATGTTCTGTGACAACCCAAGAATCTACACACCGAAAATACCAACTACCAAAATTTTTTTTCAATAATCCCATGTGATGATGAGTGTCATGTGTAGAAATCCAACCTAAGAGATGCATTAGGTCTAACCCCAACCCTAGGCAACACATAAGCATGGCAGGTCATTTGTTGATTAAGATTATTTAATTTCTAACAAATAAAGTGATGCATACATTATTAACTCAAATTGTGATTTGGTTCTCTTTTTGTTTTATGATATGCTTGACAACTTTTCTTAAGAAACACACCATAAAGTGATTACTATTCAAATCAAAGGATAAATGTGTAAAAGGGAGAGAAAACTAGTTCTATATATAACAAATTACACCTATGTTGATATACAAATAGCTAAACAAAATTCCTAATATATATAAAAGGGTGTGGTAGGCCTCATATCTAAAACTCCAATGAATTTGGTGCACCCATTTTTGAATTCGAATACCAAACCAAATTTGAATTCAAATCAAGGAAAAGAAATGAAAAACAGAAAAAGGAAAAGAAGAGGTGGGCCTCCCAGCCAGCCGCTCAGCGTCACGGCCACCCCCGGTGCGCACGCGCATGGCCCAACAAGCCGGCCCAGGAGGCCACTACTCGTCCGCGCGCCCAACGGCTTCGCTAGCTGCCGCTGCCACTTGGCCCCACACGACAGCCGCACGTCGCCCACGCCCGCGCGTTTCCCCGTTCCACTTATAGCCGCTGCCACGCGGGCCCCGCATGACAGGCTCCTGCTCATCTTCTCCACGCCACGCTCAACCACCGCACGACCAAGGGCCGACAGCGGTGGTAGGGGCGGGCCAGGGGTCACGCCCGGGGCATGCCCTTGTTCCCCTTGCGTCGCGCCCACGCAACCACTCGCGGCCATTGATACAAGCTCGCGCCCCGATCACCCTTGATCCTCATCCACCGATCACCAGCCGTCCGCTGTTGGAGCTTGGAGCTCCGGCTATAAAAGCCCTGGCTCGGGTTGCCCTAGCACATTCCCGTGCCCGCCGCTACCTTACGGCCACCCCCCAACACGCCCAAGATAAGGAAGAGAGCCAAGGGAGGAAGAAGGAAGGGAGAGGGGAAAAACAGGGGAAGGCGCCATCAGAACACCTCCGGAGTCGCCGGAGCCGAGGGCGACGCTATCGTCCTCATCACGGTCGCGGGTCGACACTACACAGCATCTGGAGCTACACGGTCGCAACTTGTCACTGCGTCACCATCCCCTCTTCCACAACACCTACAGTGAGCTCCCGGTTCTTTCCCCTGCTCGCCGCCCGACCTTGCTACTCTAGCCATGGCGCTCCATACCATGAGCGCGTAGGCCAAGGCCATCTCTGGTCTTTAGGCACACAAGCACAACACACTCACGCGACCACCTCCAAGCCCTCACGGACACCGAAGTTGAACGCCCGCTCGCCACGCTCGCAACGCCACCGTCGTGGCGTGGTCACCACTGGAGCATTAGACCACCATGGCCAGCCCCACCGAGAGCGCCTGGAGCCTCCTTGACTCGCCCGCCCTGTTCGCTGGAGCCACGGGAAGCTCACATGCCCCACCAGGACGCTTCACCGCGGCCATAGCCACCTCACCGGCGCCGCAGTCATGCCAGAAAGACTGCCGCCATGGCCGGCACACCACGGAACCCCCCTATGCCGTGTTAACCCCACCAGTGATGACGCCGAGGTTCGGCGGAGCTCCTACCCATGTCAATTGTGCGCTAGCGCCGCCACGGAGGCTCACCAGCGAGCTCGCCGCCGGCAAGAGCACCACCGCGGGGGAAACAAGGGAGCACCCCCTCGCCGGTCACCCGCAAATGAACTCGGTGTACATGGACCGTGCCTGAGGGAAGAAGGGTGGACCCGGTCCACCGTAGACCTGTCTGCGGTCCATAGACCAACGCTTCTTGGTCCACCATGAGCCACGCTTGTACCCACAGCCAAAGGCCATGGCCCAGTGGAGGGCCATGTCCATGACGTGGCAACGCCACAGCACGCCACGTGTCCGACCCGGCCCGACCAAAGCCCAGCCCGTATCCAGCCCGACCGGCCCAGTTTGGACCTGACCCGAGTTGACCGTTGACCGGTCAAATGTGACTGTTGACCTAGGCCCACAGGTCAGCGACACAGAGCCGCTGGACCCACTTGACAGTGGGTGACGTCATGCTGGCGTCACGACGACGTCATGCGAGACCCACTTGTCAATGATAACACAACCAGGGGTGACGTCATGCTGATGTCACGATGCTGACATCAGCAGCCCTGGACCCACATGTCAGTGACCCAAGAGTCCGGGCCCCATCTGTCAGCAGCAATGACGTTGATGATGTCATGCTGGCGTCACGATGACGTCAGCAGGACCTACCTGTCAGACCCACAGCCTGGTGCTGACGTCATGCTGACGTCAGCTGGGACCCACATGTTAGAGGCAAACCACGAAGGTGATGTCATGCTAATGTTAGGCTGACGTCAGCAAGCTACGTGGACCAACCACAGCGTGACACGTGTCAGCCCAGGAATAATTCAGCCTTTTCCATTTTCAGAAATAGATTTAATCTTCAGAAATTCATAACTAATTCATACAATCTCAGAAAAATATGAAACTAGGACCAAAATTCATCTAAAATCAAGCTCTACGCAATAAACCCATGTTTGAGTGCATTCGGTTCTTTTGAATTTTAATTGCTTCTTGGTGCTATTCTATAGACGTCGCTAGCGCGATTATAATACGATTATTTGCAGACTCAGAAGAGAATCGGACGGACGAGGATCGTGAATACCGTGAGGAGTACGAAGATGACTACACTGAAGGTGCCACATCCCATCCAATCTCGTAGCACCTATTACGCATGGCTAAAATAGAAATGCTAGTGCTTTACATTTTTGTTATGATCACACTATGATAGGACGTGCATGGTAGTATGCTTTCTTGATGGCCCTTACCTTGATGTAACCTTACCCCTACTCACCCAGCTGTTAGGCTAGTCACACGCCTGCTACTATATTTCACTGCTTATTACTCTACTACGCTTGCACTATATTGATGTGTGGTGGAAACTGGCAATATCTGGACTATGGGGAGAGTGCTGCGTGAGTGACTGGGGTGCGTGGAGGGTGAGGGTTGTGTCGACCAAGTTGGGGTACACGACGAGCCTGGGGCAAGTCTTGCCGTGGGGTGCTACCTGGGCACCCCCTGGAATGGATACCTGTGGTGGGTAAATGGTAAATGAGATGGCCTTGGGTGTGAACCTGTGATGGGAGGAGCCCAGGGTGGAGGTGCTGTGGTGGCACGGTAAAAAGGAAACCCTGACGAAGACATTCTGGCTTGGTCATACCTAAGGACTTACTAGTACTCAGATTCACCGGGAAGCCTTACATACCACTCACCCTATATGGTGCGGGACGGCCAAACTACTTGGTAGGATCTTGCCACTACTGCTAGGTTGATAGCGGAAAGTGTGAGGGAGGTACGGGGTGCGGAGGATCTCCCCCACACCCTCCCGAGACTTCATAGAGACCTTATGGACCGGCTCATGACTCACAGTTTCAGCCACCCCAGATTGGACTTGGGGTGAACCAGGGCTGAATGGTACAGTGGCATTATCCTAGGCTAGCAAGCGGTCGGAATCAGCCCAGTTGACGACGGTCAGCAAGGAAGGCGGATCTTGTGGTTATGTAAAACCTCTGCAAAGTGTATGGTTGATCGATCGATACATACGCTGACTTATCGGCTATGGACCATTCCTGGGTTTCGCTTAAACTAGATAGTGAGATGAGTCCTTCTCTTCTTTCCCCCGGAAGTAAGTGTTCGGACGTAGCCAAGGGCTACGAGCCTTGAGACAGTGTCGAGAGGGAGTTGGCCTGTCGACTGAGCGATGGTATGGTGGTGATGGGATGAAGTGCGATGGTGGTGGTTTATCGATCCCAAGATCAAAACCCGGCTTCAGGAAAGGATTGAGGTGGTATGGGTGTGGGAATGGTGTTAAAACTTGATCAACTATATTATACACTTGATATGATAGGAAACCCTAGCCCCATAGGTTTCTTATGATTACAACCATGATTGCATCCAATTCCACAAAGCAATGCTCATAGGGTGGGAGTGGCCAGTACAAATCGTACTGATAATTTTTGGCACACAGGTTCTGCTGAGGAGTTTAGCTCGGAGGAGTTTGACGGTTAAGGGGTTCGTGCCTACGCTCGAGTTTGGCGATCTTATCTTCAAGCTGTTTAGAATGATTGCTACCTTTTGTTTCCGCCAATGGGACGATGTAATAATTTACGTACTCCGCTCTACTTGTACTCTGATACTATCGTTGTATGGATGTGTTATCGACTAGAAATTGGGTAATATGATCTACAACGGTCTTATTACACTTTGACTCTGTGGATTTCCCTTCACGGAAATCGGGGGTTGTTTCATGTTCTGTCATGGGTCAGAGAGTTCTATGCTTCCTTGTGGGTTGACCCCAAGTCACAGATATATTCATTTCACATTCAGAGGACGTGACTACAGGCTGTAGAGCTTGAGGGCTAGAGAGATACTGAGGATTCTAGAGTCTTCCACCAGGATTCACGAGATTTGCTATGGAGAGACAGAGCTACCGAGATGCCCCCATGGTAGAGTAGTACCACCTATAGACACCGTGAGATCTTGCTTCATAGAGTCATTCGGAGAGGGATCGAGCCGCACACCATGTGACCTTACACCACATCTCGTATCCTGGACTCAGTCATGAGGAGGACCTTGCTCTCGAGGGGTGGCTACTGTGAGGGATTTACACGTATTCAGCTCTGGCTAGTCCACCACCTGATCTCTTAGATTGAGTTTGATATTTAGGATGTGACACTCTCAGAGATGGAGGACACCTTAGCAGAGGTCTTCAAGGGCCATCGTCAGTTGCCATATGCTCATTGGATTACCTTCATTATTTGGAAGGCAGTTTCACATGTCCCCAGAGACAGTGGTTGAGTAGAGTGGTGCTACTACAAAGTTTCCCAAGTACGACACGAGCTAGCTTTTGTGTCACAGTTGTGGGAGGACACCTAGCCAGCAGCGCCACAGACTAGAGGTGCCAAAGACCATAACTGAGCAGGATGAGACCATCAGGGCCGTTGTAGAGACGGAGCTTGAGCAGCTAGAGGCACAGCAGGGCGACGAGGTCAAGAGTGACCCGGCCGATAGCTCAGATAAGGATTACTAGCCTATCCTACATATGCTACCACGTGCACATGACAGAGAGGCCGGTGGCTCTAGCTCAGCTCCACCTCAGCCACCTCAGACCAACCCTGCTTTGATTGCCATATTTGAGAGGATGTAGCAGGACAAGGCATGATAGGCACAAGCTACTGCAGCCACTATACCTTAGATGTAGGCACATCAGGATCAGTTCTAGCAGCAGCAGCAAGTCATTCAGTAACAGCAGCAGGTAGTTTAGCAGTAGCTTCTTAGGTTCATGCAGCATGTCCTTACAGCTACAGGAGTTGCCCCTTACCAGCCCATGTTGTAGCTTTGTCTCAACTGTTACTACTACCCCAGTGACTCCAGCTATACAGTCTAGTGGGCTTCAGAGTCAGAGACAGACGGCTGCTCAATTTGCCTCACCCTTCGAGCAGGTTTCACAGTGGTTTGCTTCACCAGGCATAGGGCCGGCTCAGGGTTTCATGCCTATTGTCACAGGCTTCACTCCCACTCAGCCCGAGTCAGTGCTTGTGACAGACACCCTAGTTTCCAAAAGCTTGGCTACTACGTTCAGTGAGATCACTGGTCACCCCACACCTCCAGAGCTTCAGGTGCCTATTACTACTGCAACAGCTCCAATCACCGAGACAACTGAGACTCTCCCATCTTATGTTGCTTCGTTAGAGCCACCTCCGATAGTTACTCCTACACTTGAGGCTTCAGCGACAGAGACAGAGATAGTTGTGGCTCCACTTCCTACAGAGACATCTTCAGAGCCACAGGGTCAGGCTATAGTTTCAGCTTCTACTTCTCAACTAGTCGACCCAGTTACTGAGACCGTGGAGCAGACCCAAACCGCTTCACTCACTATTTTAGAGTTAGAGGGTCAGCCGCCGCTAGCTCTGCAGGGTCCAATAGCTCAGAGCTTAGAGTCCGATGATGATACGACCTAGTTTCAGCTCACTCCCCGTGCCTCTGTGCCTAGCTCGTCTACTCCTATCCCGCCGACCAACCCTTAGTTATTGGTGCTTGACGCCAAAGGGGGAGAGGGAACGAGTATGTTAGACTTAGGGGGAGTGTGTGAGTTGGTCTCGTTCTTTTGTGTGCTACTTCCATGCATATCACGTTTACTTTCATGCATTGTGATATATGTGTTATATGTGTGATTGTGAGACTTATGTGACATGTGTACTCTCTACTTTGATTTATATATGTCATGTCACTTATTTATGCTCATTTGCTTTGCTTCCGTGTTATATTCCAATTCAAATGAGCTTTACATTGTCTACTCGTGCTTACTTCATGTATTTTGAGTACTTATGTTGGCTTGGTTTGCATAAGCATTCCTAACCCCCTTTGCTCTTATTGTCGAATGCTTATATGAACCAAGCATGTTGAAAACCTCACCCATCTCTTATACACATACTCAAGGTTATGTTGTCATCAATCAACAAAAAGGGGGAGATTGAAAGCATCTAGGCCCCTAGTGGGTTTCGATGATTAATGAAAACATAAGATTACTGTGACTAATGTGTGTTTTGCAGAGGCAAATTGAGTTAGGTCATGATAATGATGATTGATTGGGCAATTATAGTTTTCATGCCCCTACCGATGGAAATAATTTTGGTTTTCAAAGAATGGACGATAAGGTTAAGGACGGACTAGTTCTAAGTGTTGATTGGCATTGGAGAAGACACTTAGAGTAGCTTAGGACTTTGTTTTTTCCTTTGGCCATACTATTAAGGGGGGTATGAACTAGTAGCTTGACCTGGATGAGTCTAATGGTTTAGGTGTGGTGCACACTTATCAAACTTAGCACTAGATAGCTCAGGGACAGCCCAAAGATTGATTGGAGTCAATTTCATTCACGAAGGATTTCGTTTTGGAAGTGAATGAAGTGCTGATCAACTGACCGAATGCCGGTTTGGAAATGACCGAACGCAGTTGTGCGAGTCCGGTCAGTTCATTTGCTCAACCGAGAGGAACTAATCGCGATCGGACGCTGAAGCAAAAGGGGATCGGACGCATAGCTAGCTGCTACTGTAGTAGTGGGGTTTCAGTTCTACGCAGGACCGGACATGGAGAGAGGTGACCGGACACTGGTGAGGCTGAGTCCGGTCAACAACAGAAAGGTTTTAGAGAGGGAAATTACTGATTGGACGTGTCCGGTGGGTGCTGACCGAACGTAGGTCAGAGTCTGATCTGAACGACGGTCATCTCTGATAGTTGACGTGTTTGTAGCCATTGGCTACTGACCGACGCGTCCGGTCACTTTGAAATTTGCTGAGTTGGACCCCAACGGGTATGTTTTGAAGTGGGGAGTATAAATACTTCTCCTGCTCGTCCAACTTAGCTCTCTTGCCTATTTGTTCAACTAAGAAAACACTTTGGAGTGCAAGGGAGAGCAAGAGCCTAGTGGGGTGCTTGAGATTTGAGAATCTAAGATTAAGGACCTCATTAATGCATAGGGAGTAGCAAGTGTGCATCCATCTTTCTCATTAGACTTGTCTTGGTCAAGTGAGAGTTTGTGCTTATTACTCTTGGTGATCGCCATCACCTAGATGGCTCGATGGTGATTGAAAGTTTGGTGATCATCCGACGGAGCTTGTAGATGACCCATATCATGGTGTGAGCAATTGTGGGCGATTTATTGTGACGGAGTGTCGAAGAATCAGTCCGTATAGAGCACTTGATCCTTGTGCGGATCAAGTGGAAGCAACACCCTTGCGCGGGTGCTTCAACAAGGAATAGTGGGGAGTGGCGACTCTCTGATACCTCGAAAAAACATCGCCGCGTTCCTCTCCCTCTCTTTACTTTGAATATTTACATTTGAGCAATTTAATTCATATCTTTACATTCTTAGAATTGTCATGCTACAGTAGAATTAGAATCTAGGGTGCAAAACTTTTGTGTGGTAAAATAATAGAAACACTTTTAGGCAAATGAGGTGAAATGGGCTAAGTGTAGGGCTTAATTATCACAAGAAATTTAGAATTAGCCCAATTCACCCCCTCTTGGGCATCTTGATCCTTTCACTAGTCATGACATTCCATGGTTGATACGGCTATCTTTTTTTTTGAATGTGGCCGCGCTGGTCGCGCGGACCGCCCCCGTGGCCGCGACGCACGCCTGCTTGACCGCGCCGCCCTCCTCCGAGGCTGCGCACGGGGAGGGGGGGCTCTGTGGCCGCACCGCCCTCCTCTGTGGCCTCCTCGATATAGGGTTATGGGGAGGGAGTCGCCCGTTTGAGCACGACCCAGGAGGACGAACAACCGTGACTCTCAAAGATGACCGAGTTCATTTGCTTCCTCAAAGGGCATTACAGTTTTTTTCCCATTGCGTGACTTGCTTGCTCACAAAATTGATAGAAATGTCAAAGAAAAACTTGAGTAGAGGACATATAGTAAATAATTTCAGTTTCGGTGTCAAATAGGAGAGCAGCATTATTTCTGGTGTTAAATAGGAAATTTTCTAGGGAGGACAGTTCAAAAAATCTGACACGGACATAAAATGAGACTGTAAAATAAAATAATTTGATCGCTGATGCTGCAAGCAACTCATGGACACATCATGTACCCGTCTATTATTCAAGAGAGAGAGCATCGTACAAGATACAACCTTGTGCAATTTAAAATGAAGAACACTGAACACGGTCTAAAAAAAAATCAAATAATACAAGCATTACCATAACAATAATATAAAAAGGGAAAACCAAACTCTTATTGATTTCTACGCTATAGCCCAGTCGCATCCCCTTGAGCACAATTAGGCCCAGGCAGCCCATGCTATTCAGCCTAGGGTTTTGTCTCCGCCACAAGCACCCTCCTCTCCTATATAAATCCTCCTCCGCCGCCGCCACCCTTCCTCTTCCCCTCGCGCACCGCTCCTCCCCAGCCCGCCGCTGCAGCCGCCGCCGTCGCAACTGCCGCCGTCGCCATGGGTAAGCCACCACCAGGATTCCATCCTTCGTTGGAGTTATCCTCCTTATCTTCACGCCGATCTGACACCCATTTTGTTGTGTGGCGATGACTGGCAGCCCGGATCAAGGTGCACGAGCTCCGGGGGAAGAGCAAGACGGACCTGCAGGCGCAGCTCAAGGAGCTCAAGTCTGAGCTCTCCCTCCTCCGCGTAGCCAAGGTCACCGGCGGCGCACCCAACAAGCTCTCCAAGATGTGCGTACCTCCAATCTCTATTTTCTCCTGCTATTCTCTGGTCGTGGACTGGACTGAATCGAATCGAATTGTACCCGTCCCCTGTGGTTCTTCAGCAAGGTTGTGCGCACCTCGATCGCGCGCGTGCTCACGGTGATCTCGCAGAAGCAGAAGTCGGCGCTGCGGGAGGCGTACAAGAAGAAGAAGCTTCTCCCCCTCGACCTCCGCCCCAAGAAGACCCGTGCCATCCGCCGCCGCCTGACCAAGCACCAGGTATACACGCCATACTCCTACGACCTCTACCGCTTACTCTTCAGCAATGTTAGAAGATGGCGTTTTAATTGGAACACTTGAAGATGTTATGCTACAACTTTCATTTGATACTAAAATCATGACATAGTGAAATGAGGTGGAACCTTGAGTATATTATTCCAATAGCACTTATTTCTGACAATCTATTGTGCCGTCAATGTGTGATTTGATTGGCTTGTTTGTATAAAAGTTAAGGTTATATGTTCCTTGCTGGATAAATATTAATTGAGTAACTGATGCTTTATTTTGAACTTCCTCTTGAGCTACTTGAGCTAATAGATCTTTCTGTATGCACCTTTAGAAAGTGAATTAAGTTTGTTGACTGAATTAAGACTAGCAGACACGTGCTTGTGGTTGATGATGTTTTCCCTGCAATCTGTTCACACATGATATTAGGATGTTTCTTGCTAGAATGTCTTGGTTTAGGTTTTAGGGTTATTAGGTGCCTGCACGCATTAGCCAGTTGTGTTATCTTTCAATTGCTATGACACAGCACAAAATGCTGGCATACAATCAGTTCCTAAAGGTGTGACATGTGAGAAAGTGTCGATTGAAACAATAACCTGTTTAAAATGTGACACTGCAATGCCAATCCATTGATATTCTGTTATCCATCATCAGCTGTTTGTAGCTGAAATTTTGCAGTCCATAATTCTTTGAGTGGTTTTTCTTTTGTGGGGGTTTTTTAATCATAGATGGCCTGACATTTTGCTCTGTTTATCCTGCAGCTTTCTCTGAAGACGGAGAGGGAAAAGAAGCGTGAGAAGTACTTCCCCATGAGGAAGTATGCTATCAAGGCCTAGGTCAGAACTGTGAGATGCTGTGCTTAGCATATCATCGGCTGTTTCTTTCCCTAGAAAGTGTATTAAGTTTTGATTTGTATGGACATTTGCTGTGGGTCGAAAGTACGATGTTTTGCTCTGTAACAACAAATGCCTAGATTGGTTTGACTGGCAATTCGTATTGGCTCTCATATTTGGTGTTCGTATTGGCTCTCATATTTGGTGTTAGTTTCTCTTTGCCAACAATCTTATTGCTGGATGTTTAACTGTCATTATATCTTTGTGACTGACCCAATTGCACTCATGCTGTAATGTTTTTGCTTCTTCTGTGACAATCCCATAGTTGGTAGCATTATCAGAGTGCACGATGTTAGCACATGTCCGGGTGTCAGATGTTGATAGGAGCCATTTTTGTCTAGACTAGCCACTATAGTAGCATTCCTCACTAGAGCTATTTTTCTCTCAAACGCTAGCACTGTTTTATAAGAGCTATTTGCCCCCTGCATCTGCTGTAGAAGTACTGTTTATCTCTTTTGGCAAAATTAAAGCCATGTCCGATTGATCCACTTTTTGAAAGATCTCGAAAACAATGAATTGAAGGATTTGATTATTACTCAATATTTTATTGGAATAGATTTGCAATAATTCTAAAAAAATTATGAATTTTCTATTTCATAATCATTCCTAATTTCATTCTAAAAATAAAATAAAGAACCTATATTATAGGGGTTCTGTAGCAGTACTGTTTATCTCTTTTGGCAAAATAAAAGCCAGATGAAACGAGCTCATCTCTCATCTCTGGATGATGAGACTTATGTTCTGCGTGAGCATTGGGTTTGTTGCTCGCTTCAAATTTTGTTCAAATCGAGTATAAACAATTCTTTGTTCAAACCGAGTACTGAATTTGATTCATGTAGACTTGGGAAGTATTTGAGTTAATGTTCGATGCGTTCCTCGTGCTGCTGCTGCTGCGGCACAGCAGCACCAAATGGAAACAAAAACCGGTCTCTTGCATGGTTAATATCGATCTGTCGGCTAAAAAATAGCACCTTTATTCCATCTGGTTGACGGACAATGGATGAGCCCAACTCTTGCACAGGTTCAGGTATGAATCTCGTCAGGCTGTCTTCATGAAACTATAAACACGGAGCGAATTAAAAATGTAGAAACAGAATGAAACGCAGCCAAGCGAGTAGGGGACTAAGGAGTTATGAAAACGAGATGGGATGGGCGCAAAGCCTACATTGATCTATGATCTATTAGACTTCGTGCCAAAGTGTTTTCAAAAAGAGCACTTCCGTTTAAACTTCAATCTTTGAGCAAGGTGAAGGTGAGTAGGTCCATTACAGGTGGATGCGCTATATCAAGGAATCTTTCCAAAAGAAAAAGAATGCCAATATACCAGAAAACATGGCTGGAGCTGGAAGCAATCTGGCAATCGCTCAGAAAGAAAGCTAAATAAACGTCTGTAAATTTACAACTCTCCCTTCGAACTAGATACTACAAATCTCTGCGCACAAAAGATGGTCCACAAAACTGAATCACATTTTTTTCGACGACACATAATAGAGGCCAGATCAGGATGCAAGCGGCGCGGGCCTGCCCGCAAGCCCGCTTTGCCCGCCCCACAAAAATACCCTTTTGGACAAGGAAAAAGTCTACTTTTCCTCCCTCGACTTTCACGAAAGTCCGCTTTTCCTCCTTCAACTCCAAAACCGGGCAAATCACCTCCCTCAACTTTTCAAACCATGCATTTTACCTCCCTGGAGCGGTTTCAAAGGCGGTTTTGCTACAGTAAACTGTGGTTTTGCTACAGTGAGGCGGTTTTGTCTTTTTTTTTATTTCGGCTGAATCTTTGAAAAATCATAGTAAATCACAGAAAAATCATAAAATAAAAAATCCAATTTTGTTGCACTCCACATGAGTAGATCTACACAGTGAACATATAATATAGTATGCTTTAGTACAAAGTTTTTGCTATGAAGGTTTTGTCTTTTTCTTTTTTATTTATTTCGGCTAAATCTTTGAAAAATCATAGTAAATTACAGAAAATCATAAAATGGAAAATCTAATTTTGTTGGACTCCACATGAGTAGATCTACACAGTGAACATATAATATGGTATGCTTTAGTACAAAGTTTTTGCTATGAAGGTTTTGCCTTTTTCTTTTTTATTTATTTCGGCTAAATCTTTGAAAAATCATAGTAAATTACAGAAAAATCATAAAATGGAAAATCTAATTTTGTTGGACTCCACATGAGCATATCTACACAGTGAACATATAATATGGTATGCTTTAGTACAAAATTTTTATTGTAGCTTTAGATCTATGCTTTTCTATAGTTAATTGAAAGAATTCATAGCTGCAGCTTCTATAATTATTTTGTTGAACTAAAGCATACCGTATTATATGTTCACTGTGTAGATCTACTCATGTGGAGTCCAACAAAATTAGATTTTCTATTTTATGATTTTTCTGTAATTTACTATGATTTTTCAAAGATTTAGCCGAAATAAATAAAAAAGAAAAAGGCAAAACCTTCGTAGCAAAACTTTGTACTAAAGCATACCATATTATATGTTCAATTTGTAGATCTACTCATGTGGAGTGCAACAAAATTGGATTTTTCATTTTATGATTTTTCTGTGATTTACTATGATTTTTCAAAGATTCAGCCGAAATAAATAAAAAAAGAAAAAGACAAAACCGCCTCACTGTAGCAAAACAACCGTTTACTGTAGCAAAACCGCCTTCGAAACCGCTCCAGGGAGGTAAAATGCACGGTTTGAAAAGTTGAGGGAGGTGATTTGCCCGGTTTTAAAGTTAAAGGACAAAAAGCGGACTTTCATGAAAGTTGAGGGAGGAAAAGTAGACTTTTTCCTTTGGACAATGCAGATGGCCTGCTATGCTGTTGCGGTTTGAGGCAGGCCAACCCGCTAAGCCCAGTGGACATTAGCAGGGTCTGCAAAAGACCTGCCAGGACCCGCAAATCCTCTTCCTCGACGCTTCGACGGTGGACGCCACGATGACCTCCCACCCCTCGCTGTCCGCGTCACGGCGGACGCGTCACGCTTCCCCTACACGCACCCGCGCGGCCTTCCCTCGACCCTTGGCCATCTGTGTCGCGCGCATCGCCGGGGAGCTCGTCTCCGCGCTCAAGTAGGAGGAGGATGGTCACCGCTTCCCACCGCCGCACCGCGTTTGTCATCTCCGCGATTAGGACCACCGCGAGCACTGGTATCTCGGCGCGTGCTTCGACTCCGCAACGCAAAACGCATGGCACGGCTTCTCCCTACCTCTCCGGCCTATGGCGGCGGCGGCGGCATCGTCATCAGCTGGCCGCTTGCACGCCGCGTCGCACATGTGGTCGATTCATGCGTCCTCAGGTACCTGCACGGCAGCACCTCTACGCCGGGATCTATCCTGGCCTCACGCCCTCACCGAGCTCGGTGTCGAGCTCAACCATGAAGCCACGAGCCAGGCTTAATTCCACAGGTGTCTGCTTCTTCTTCATGCTTGCGGGTCCTGCTAGGCCTTGCTGGTTTCGCCGCCAAGCCCAGTGGGCATTTTGCAGCCAGCACGCTTGAGTTGGTGGACGCCCGCAAAGTCTGCAAATTAGCGTTGCGGCCAGTGCGGCGGCTTGCAGGACGTCTGCAGAGCGGCCCACTTGCATGCTTAAGGCCAGAGGCACAAAATTGAAGCGTGAAGAGTTTACCAAAGCCTTCACATTACCATCCCTCCATCGATGGTGAGGACCTGCATGTTACACCACACGGCAAAGGAGCTCAGTGAGAACGCTGCACAAGTTTCAAGAACCAAGAAAAGATAACGCAGACCATCTCTAAACAGACCTGTCCAGTGATGTAGCTTGCAGCAGGGCTGAGGGCTAAGAATTCCACCAGACCTGCTACATCATCTGGACGACCATA
This sequence comes from Saccharum spontaneum, assembly GCA_022457205.1. Lineage (NCBI taxonomy): Eukaryota > Viridiplantae > Streptophyta > Magnoliopsida > Poales > Poaceae > Saccharum > Saccharum spontaneum. The sequence goes on from CM039593.1 coordinate 37,116,871, forward strand.
TCGCCCTAGGAATTTGTGTACACCCGTTAGTTCCAGGAGAGTGATGCAATGAGATATTATATTATTTTTATAATATTCACAAAACTGCATTATCCAACATTCGTAATCATGTTTATTCATAGATCAGAGCACTACTAACTGAGCTTGTCAAAGGTGAGCACTACACAGGAACATGCTATATAGTGAGTCAATCCAATCAGTCACCTTGTTTTCAAATCAGCATGTACTCTAAAATAAGTAAATAACTGGAAGGTGGATATAGTGAGTCCAGCGACAGAAATCCTCAGTATAGCTGTCTTTGATAACAATCCGCGATATACACACCGGCTCAAAGAATGGTGTGTTTCAATTACTTCTCAAAGAGAACAAACTACATTTAGTAAGCAACGTCAATACATGTTTTTTGGGGGCTTGTTGCTGCTTTCTCTATATACATGTCACTTATCTGCTGTTGTTGATGAACTACATAGTAAATAAATCATCAAAGTGACTTTCAGCATGCAAATTTTGGTAAATAAAATCCATAGATACACTTGGACAAGCTTGTTCCCCTCTCCAACTTCAACTGAAGTCGCTTATCTAAGGGCTAAAACAAGCCAGTCAGCATTCACGTTGATCCCAAAAGGGCCTACCTATTCAAAAAATCACTGACATGTACACTTGGACCTTGAACCTATTAAAATGTTTTAAGAACTCCAGTATGACTGACATGAGCACTTGGACCTTCCACCTACCAGTAACAACAATGGATTCTTTGAGATCAAGGTTCAATATTTTGAAAGAGATTTTGTGTGAGTGTGTGTTTCCTATCCTTGATGCTTGAATATGATGCAATGTATGAAGACTGCGCGCAGTCAATAGCTAATAACCACACTGAAAGTATTTAGTAATAATTAATTAATTATATTGTCATCATCTGTACTATGAAATCATATAAAAACACGAATTTGGCTGATACGACTATGTCCCTACATTTTCATAAACCAAACCAAAGGCAGTTAACATGAACTTCACACATACACTGACTAGTAATAACAAGAAACAATTCAAAAGTACAGACCAGCGCATTGCCCAAAAGGAGTGAAAAACAGTAAGGAATGAACAGATTAATTAATGAAGAAACTAACCACATTGAATTAAACACTAAGGAATATTTGGTTACAGCTAAGGATGTGAATGTAAGTAATATTATACCCAAGGGAATAGTTAACAGAATTTTCTTCTCTAGCTCTTCACCAAGTTCAGCAGTCATATCTGATGCAATAAATCCAGGAGCAATAACGTTGGCCTAAATAGAGAAGTTCACAAATAGTTCATTAACTGCAAAACTGGATAAAAGCTTTGAGATAATGAATCAAAAGGTGTGCTCACATTAATATTTCTGCTGGCATACTCCCTAGCAACTGTTTTTGTGAACCCAATAACCCCAGCCTTGGCAGCAGCGTAATTAGCTTGTCCAGCATTACCAGTTAGACCAACAACCGATGCTATGTTGATAATTCTTCCCTGCTTTGCACTATGAAAATAAGAGTCTGGTATACAAAGTGATATATATAATAACAAAAAGCAGAAATAAAGTATCAGTCTGACAATGAAAAACATTTTTTTTGACCGAAAAGACTGTGGGGGGATCCCCACAGTGAGCAACTTTTTAATTAATTTAAAACTGTTGTAGCCTGCAAAACATTGCCAACCTTTTTCTTCTTCATCATTACTTTTGTTGCAGCCTGCAAAGTATATGTTGATGTGAGATGGAAACAAAAACTGTTGCAGCAAAATGGGGGGAGAAGAGGGGAAATACCTGCGTGCAACGGAAAACACCTGTAAGATTCAAATCAATCACGTCTTGCCACTGCGATTTCTTCATTCTCATCAACAATGTGTCCCGTGCATGGGCGGATCTACGTGTATGCCTAGGTATTCCTAGGAATACCCAAGTTTTGTGCTAACAAAACATTTATTCCTCCATTATACACATATGCATAGTTTATAGTGGACTTGATTCTCTGTTTTTCAAGTAAAAACGCAGTCAAAAACTACTCCCATCCGCTTTGCTCGTTCACAGGTCAGTCCACAAATGCTGTGCAGTGTGCAGACATCCATCCTCACAGCTTCCACAGCGGCGTGAAGCAAGGGCCATCCACCGAGAACATGACCGGCCGGTCAGCCAGCACCCAGCAGCACACAGTAAGCATGGCTGCCAAGAATTGCAACGGGTAGCCAGCCAGCCGCAATGCCGCACATAGTTAGCATGGGTGACTGCGGTAGGCGCATCTTTCCTAAATCCTATTGCCTTGATTTAGGATTTGTAGTATGATTAGTACAATTGGGATTTGTAATATGATTGGTACAACTTTTTAGTTAATAGTGACGCAGACATTCTTCTTGAGTTCTTGTAATCCTAGAGTTTGCATAATGAAGAAGAAACTGATAAAGACAATAATGTACTACTCTAAATTATATTTTAAATCTAATCTATGGATTCAAAAAAAAATTTGTGATGTAGAAATGGGAATACCCAAGTTTAAAATTCTGGCTCCGCCACTATCCCGTGTGATTCCTATTATCAGTTTTTGCTCCAATTGTTGGAAGTGAAACAAATGGGAGTACTTACAAAACGAAAAAATACATTTGGCAGTACCTGCATTATTTACTAGTACATCAATTGTTCCCCATGTATCAACAGCCTGCAAGTGCAAGATTTGCACATGTATATTTGTCAGAATCGAGAAGGAGAAGAATTGATGTAAGAAATAACAAATTGGTAACTCAAAAATTCACTCCCAACTTACCTACCGTTTTTATCATAGATTCAACATCAGCCTCTTTGGAAACATCTCCTCCAAAGGTAATGGCCTGGCCTCCAGATGCTTCAATCTGTAAAATATAGAAATATTAGTATGTGTTTAAGTTTGGTATAGTTTGGTGCAAAATTAGACTGAAAAAAATCTGCTCCCAGAAAAACCATGAAGCGTGTTCTCCATTCAAAATTTCAAATAGTACATTCATTGACAATCCCTTGAAACACCAAGTCACCAACAGATGTAAGCTATAGTTTACAAATATATTATGGTACGCAGATCTCCTGTGTGTTCGAGAAAAATAGTTTATTAAATATATTTTTCTTGTCGACGACCAAAGGATATCAGGCCATAATTGAACTGTGACATCTGAAAAAAAAACTGTGTTTCATTCAGAGTCCTTATTGTTTCCCTAGGACCTAGCACTAGTCCTAATGCCAGACCAGCAGCTAGAAACTGATTGGAGATTAGGCAGGGCTAGGTAACCGCCAAGGGAAACATTGATTATATAAGTAAATATTGAAACATGACCACTACCAATGAAACATTCCATTTTGGTGCTTGACAAAAACTCATAAACTACATGCATTAGTATGTATGTATCTTGACACCTAACGCTAGGTAGAATGTTATTTATAGTTGAGAGAATGCTGAGACAAAGGGTTGGAAAACGATTGCCCTGATAAAATACAATTACTGACATGACATTGTCATCTTAAATGTGTTGGAGATGGAAGAGCAACTAAGGATAACTTTTAGAATGACAGTAGGATCAACAATGTTTAGTGGATCATCAAGTAAACTCGTCTAGTATTTACGGATAACCTACCATGCAAAAGAAAATAAGCAGTGAGGTCTCTATTGGTTATTTTGCCATATTAAAGTTGGCACTAGTATAATCAACAATCCCCATATCATACATATTTATTTCCTAATGGAAATTTTTGAATGATTTGCTCTAATTGAAACATAAAGGATACTTCCGGAAGAAGCAGTAAATATTTCAATAGAAATCCACAAACTTTGAGTGGATTGGAAAGAAACTCAACAAGAAATTAATTTATCAGTCACAATATAATTTTAATGTCACTTTAAGCTTTCTATAAAAGCCGGGTTTACCTCTATCATAAAAAAAATATACGTTTAATGTAGATGGCAGCCTGGCAAAATCTAATTTAAACATAGCATCCTGTCATTGCATTTTAAGTCTGTTTTCTCTGCTTAACTCTTGTCTTTCAGGCATTGCTAGGGGAGCAAACAAGAAGAAGAAAGAAGAGGAAACCAAAGCATCTATTTAAGACGCTACTTGCCACAATTCAAGCTTACCTCCTTTGAGACTTCTTCAGCCTCCTTTGAAGATCGGGCATAATTCACCAAGACCTGCAGTTTAATCACAGCTTTCATAAAATTCTGAAGATAAAACCATTTACCCATTATGCATAATGATCCATTTAAATTGATAATCTAACAGCTTGCTCTAGCAATGACCATTGCGGGCTTGAGCTTGCAGCTTACTTGTGCAGAGTTGAAGAGAAGCACCATACACATTCAATAGAACTTCTAAATACCTATAAGCAGATTACTTAAATTGCTAACCTTGCAGCCTGCTTTTCCAAGCGCCAATGCAGTGGCCTTTCCAATCCCCCTGGAAGCACCAGTAACAACAGCCACAGGACCTTCCAACTTTGTCTCACCTTGTACAATGGCTTGATCAACAGCAGCAACATGAGTTCTTGCACCTGTAAATACAATTTATTACTTAGTAAAAAACAACATATCAATTATTTTATCTGTTGACAAAAAGGAATTGAAATGACGTCATGATCAAACTTCAGTGTTTCCCTATGAATGACCAGGCAAGGGCATCGTCATATATGCCTTGTTCACACAAGTATACCAAATCTACACTCAAAGTTGTTACAAAGTGATGATATACGAACGCCGAGGAAGCACGCATTCGAAAGAGCAGGAACCCATTGTTCAAAATTCCAATACACTGACTAGGTGAAACTTGAAATACCGAGGAATCCTTTCGATAGTAATCGCCAGCAACTTCCCAACGATGCAGAGCCTAAGAACCCACGAAATCAAAGCAAACTACTACTAACACTCCAGAGGTGAGGTCCGCACGACGTACCGGGGAGGGCGATGGCGCGGGAGCTGCGGTCGGGGCCGGAGCGGGGCGGCGAAGCTGACGAGGCCACGGCGCACCGGCGATGCGCGGATGGCCGCCGGGGAGGCGAGCGCGGCGGCGGCGGTGGCAGCGGGACTCTAGAAGCTTCTGGAGGAGGCCGGGCGGCACCTGGCCCCCAGGCCAACCGGCCTCTGGCTGTGGGCCTCACCTGTCATCTTCTGCGAGCCTCCTCCACCGACCTTGAGGATCAATCTTAGCCCTACATCAAGTTGGTTTGATCCAAGGGTTCATGTGCATCCCACCGGACTATATATACAGAGCCTGACCCCCTGAAGGCATCAAGTCATTTTGAGATCAAGCCATCCAGAGCCAGAAACCCTAGTTCCTTAGAGTTCCTCTAGTTTATAGCGATAGCCTAGTTAGACTAGATCTAGAGGAGTCAAGTTGGTCAACCTAGCTTGGATTCCTGATGTTGTCAAGAGCGTGGAGATTGGTACTACTCTTGTGTTCTCCTCTCTCATTGTATTATTCATTATTGTGTGTTTATTACAGTGTTATGGCAACATTAATCTTCATCTTGTTTATGTTCTTGATTGCAATGTTCATTGTTTACTTTGATTATATGTCTAGCATAGTTACTTTATTATTATTGAGTTCATGCATATGCTCATATAGCGTTTATCCTAAGGTGCCTAGGGTAGATGATTTGCATTATGTAGGCGTGGTGCTTAGATACAATGCATATCTACGAGTGCTCCCTAATATTTCGGGACATGTGATAGATCGTGAAGGTGAATATTATAGCTTCATTGAGTCCTCTGTAGTCCATTCCCTGCGCATAGGTTATGTAAAGCGCGGTCACGTCAGAGGTGACGGTTGCGTCTTAAAAGCCTCTCTAGTTGATTCTCTTTATATGTGGATAATGACATAGTAGTAATGTTAACAATGATTGTTAGATGTAGTTGCACTAATTAGAATATTCATTGACTTGTGATTAAAGAACTACATTAGGAATTATCTCTCTAATATTCGGGTCTTACGACGTTATTGTAGTAGCTAGAGTGCTCTGAGAAAATCTATTATCTTATTATTATGATGACTGATCATTACTTATCATATATATCTTTTATCATGTGACTTATCCCTGTTATGAGTAGAGTGTATGATATTGGTTTTATCTCTCATTCATCATATATATATATAAAGTTATCAATATTATAGATTTCCTGTTTAGCTAGACCTTCTCAGTGGTATAAATATAAATCGACAACCTGGTAATACTCTAGGTAAAATGTTACAATGGTATAATTATCTGTCCGCTTGCAGAACCAGTTTTATTCATATATTTATTCTTATTATTTCTGCCTAGTCACATAAAATGATAGATTCCCTTATATAGTACCAATATACATTTCTAGCTATAAAACTAGGGATGACAACTTAGTTCAAGCTTAGGAGTGTAGGTATGTGATAGGTGACTAGTGTGCTAAAGACATGTTAATCATTACCATGCATTTACTGGTGTTGTTATAGTTTAGTAATAGAAGTAGTAAATGTCAACAAGCATTTTTGGCGCCATTGCTGGGGAAGGTATTTAAACTTAGGAAGTATTGATAACTTATATATATATATGTGTGTAATGAATAAGATTGATTGACCAATTGACCTCTAACTCAAATAGGCTTACCCTTGTTTTATCTACTTGTGTATCTTATGTAGGGTAATGTATGGGCTTTGACCTTCTGGAAGACTACACGAGCAATCCTGAAGCAATCCTAAGAAAGACTAGAGCAAGACTCAAGAAGACTCCGATAGTAGAAACTTCGGGAGATAGTAAAGCAAAGAGAAGCTTAGCATCGGAATTTGAAGCTATGGCCGACAAGACTCTCCATGAATTCTTTGCCCCAACAACTGCCAACATTCGTACGAGACCAGCGATCAATGTTGGAGAGAATGGATTCGAGCTCAAGCCTGCGCTCATTACCATGGTGTAAGCCAGCTAATTCTGTGGAAAGGCTCATGAAGATGCAAGTGCACACTTATAACACTTTTTGGAGATCTGCAGCACCTTCACACTCAAGGGAGTATCCAGAGATGCTACCATATTTGGCTCAACAAATGAAGACTATTGCAAAGAGTTTGGTGAATTGATGTCGAAGGAGTTCAAGATGTCTATGACTGGAGAGCTTACATTCTTTCTTGGTTTTCAAGTCATGCAAATGAGGAAGGAATTTTATCTCTCAAGAAAAGTATACCAAGGATCTTCTCAAGAGGTTCAAAATGGATGAATGTAAGCCAATCAAGACACCAATGCCATTAAATGGATATCTCGACCCAGATGAGGGAGGTAAATCGGTTAATCAAACTCTCTCATTCTATGATTGGTAGTTTGTTATACTTGACCGCATCTAGGTCCGACATCATGTTTAGTGTGTGTATGTGTGCTAGATTTCAAGCTAGTCCTAAAGAAGCTCACTTAGTTGCCATTAAAAGAATCCTTAGGTACCTTAAGCACACACCGAGCATTGGCCTTTGGTATCCTAAAGGAGCTAGATTCCAACTAGTTGGCTATTTCGATTCGGATTATGCCGGTTCTAAATTGATACAAAAAGCACATCTGGAGGGTGTCATTTGCTTGGTAGATCACTAGTGTCTTAGACTTTTAAGAAGCAAAATAGTGTGGCCTTGTCCACTGTCGAGGCGGAGTACATTGCCGCGGGTGCTTGTTGTGTATAAATTCTTTACATGAAGCAAACTCTTCTAGACTATGGTGTAGTTCTAGAAAAGGTACCCCTTTTATGTGACAATGAGAGTGCAGTAAAACTTGCTAATACCCCGGTTCAACACTCTCGCACCAAGCACATAGATATCCGTCATCACTTTCTTAGAGATTATATTGCTAAAAATGATATATCACTAGAAGGTGTAAGGATCAAGGATCAATTGGCAAATATCTTCACAAAACCGTTGGATGAGGCTACATTTTGTCGTTTGAGGAATGAGATCAATGTGCTTGACCTAAGTAACTTCACTAAAAAATGAGCTTATGTTGACCCTTGCATTGCATTGTAATATTAAACATGTTTAATTTTTAGTAATGCACTTAGGGCTTGTCTAACATGGTTAAGATAACTGCTAAAAAGCAAGTGAAAAAGCTTAACCTTGGATCATACCTAACAAGAAACTAGATTTACTTTCTTGTATTGTATTGCATATGCATGAGTGTTGTTTTGTTGTTTCTCTTCGGTTAGGTTTTGATCATCCACTGTGTTCGTCCACAAATAGGGAGAGCATTTGAAGCTCCTAATGGTTATAAACCCTATTGTGTGGCCACATGATGCTCCTCGCCCCATTTTGTCGCTTATTTTCTTAAAAAGATATATAGCCTAAGGCAAAATACTCTGAAAAATTGAGGGCTTGAGAAATGGTTCTCATACCAGTTCCAATTAGGTGTTTATTTGGCTCTTATTTGGATTGGATCTTGGTTGGGAGAAAGTGCCACGAAGAAAGATGGAGAATTAGTAGCTGGAAGAGGATCGGACGTAGGATCGGACTCGCAGGTGGCAACATCTGGTCAAATGCTACGAGGAACTGATGTTGAACAGTGATCTCCCCGCGTCCAGTGTGAAGATGAAGAAGTGTCCAATCATCTCGAGTTGGATCATAGGAAACGACCACTCTGTTGTGCGTCCAGTCAAGAGAAAATGGACACATCCAATCGCGTCGAGAGGCATTTTGATGCTCTCTGTTTGTGACCGGACTCCGGACGAGCTACGTCAAGTCGTTTCAACCACCGCGTCCGATCATCACAGTGAAAGTGCGTTTCATTTCAAATCTATCTGACGCATGGGGTCCACTTCCTATCAGCAACCGCCATCTGCTTACTCTCCTTTGTTAGCTAGGGCCCACTCTTTCATCCCATCCTCTATTAGACTTCGGCCGCACCCCGTGCCCGTACAACCGTCGTCGTACCCGTGTTCTGTAACCCTAATCCGACGCACCGCCGTGTTCATGCTGCTCAGGTCACCACACTGTGTGCTCCTCCTTGCACTCACGTTCTCTAGCCGCGCTTGCTCCTCACTACCACCACTCGCTCGCTCAGCACCCACGCAGTGCTCATGCTCAGAGCCATGCTCGTCTCCACCACCACCGGAGGCCCCTCCACCAACCTCGCCATCATTTCTCTTGGCTCCGGCGATCACGCGCGCTCCTCCTCGGCATCGAGCACTGCACCTTGGTGATTTCCTTAGCCAGCGGCTGCTATTCCTAGGGTAAGCCACCTCCTTTCCTGCCAGGTGTTCGTCAAATTGCCTAAACTAACCTAGATTCATTGATTGATCCAATCCTTCACCAATTCTCTTACAGTGCCCTATCTTGACTTTTAGTGGTGTTGTCCCAATGATTCCTTGGCCGGCAGTGCCCTATCCCTTGGTGAGCACATCGTTCGCTCTCAAGGTGTTCAATCAATTGTCTAACTTGAACCTACACCTTATCCTTACTATTTTTGGCCTGTGTTCTGATGCAAAATCTTTGTTGTGATATCATGGTGCCCCATTGCTTCAGCTCCTCATCTCTTCTCAGGAAGTTTGATAGGTAGCAAGCTATTGCCTATCTATTGCTTATCTGAATTGCTTGCTACTATAGGTTCCTCTTATCTCTTAGTGTATATGTTGCTTATCATTATATCTCTCTATTTCTATCATGCAGCGAGTCATGGCAGTGAGTTTGCTTAGTAGTGTGACAGTGGCAGATAAACTCGGGGCCAAGCCCGCAAGTATGGATTGAGGCCAAGCCTCAGCGAGTGTCAGCTGACAGTGGTTTTCAGCAACAGTGGTTTTCATGTCAGTGTGCAGATGATGGGCAGTTGATCTTGCTTGTGATTGTCAATGACAGGGGGAGTAGTTGCTTGGTTGCTTGATCAGTGGCAGTTGCTCTCTTGTAGTGGTAGTATGGCTCGTTGCAAGAATCCCGATGGTGGTCCCGGTGATGTGGAGAGGCGTCCACCTCATCTAACAGCATAGCAGAAGGAGAAGGGACCTAAGAAGGTGATGACAAAGAAGAAGTGCAAGCATGGTGACATAGAGGCAGAGAGGGGCGCAACAATGGCGACAGCAGCTGAGCATGCTGAGAGAGGAGGCAGAGGCAATGGTGTCCACATTAGGGTGAGGCTTAGTTTCACCTTAAGGGCAGAGAGCTTGGCACTGAGGCGACAGAGAAGCCAGTGGCAGAGGAGCCTACACCACAGTCAGAGGAGCAGGCAGAGCAAGCAGTGTAGGCAGAGCAGCCATGGCTTTGACGTTCTAGTCGTACTCACACTCAGGTGTCACTGCGGCCTGAGACACAGAGACATGGCTCACGTCCACCTCCTAGACCACAGCATCCACTGCCAGTGGTACACTTGGATTGAGGGCAGCCACAGCTAGGTAGGCGCAACAGCTCCATCTTATGGATTTTGAGCAATGGTTTCCACCGAGGCGGGAAGAGCGAGCTCCAGAGCAGTTCTACACAGTGTTGCAGGACGATTTCTAAAATGCCTACCTCAACAATGGTGTGGCATTCAGGTCTCAGAGAGTGTGCTCCTTAGAGGTTATAGTTGCAATTACAGGAGAGCAGATCTATCCCCACCTCAACTACCTGTCAAGTCTGGCAAATCTCTTAGGGCGGACTGGTCGGTATGTTCCGTCATGGGTCAGAGAGTTCTATGCTTCCTTGTGGATTGACCCAAGTCACAGATATATTCACTTCGCATTCAGAGGATGTGACTACAGGCTGTAGAGCTTGAGGGCTAGAGAGATACTGAGGATTCCATAGTCTTCCACCAGGATTCATGAGATTTGCTATGGAGAGACTGTAACACCCTAAATTTTTGAATATTTTTAAATAGGGAATTTGATTTACTTACGCAATTTCGTGAGCATTTTAACCTAGTCAAATGATATTGTGTTTAAAATAAAATCAAATATAGGGTTAAATGAGTGTTTGTGCATACATGCCGTTGCATATTTTTAATTGTTTTGATTGGTTTATTTCTAGAAGGAAATTATTTCAAAAATCATTTGAAAATGTATTTGAAATGTTAGAAAAGAAAAAGGAAAAAATGATTTCTTTCTCAGCTCGGGCCGAAAGCCCAGCTTCTTTCCCCGCGCTTTTCTTCTTGGCCCAGCCGTGTTTTTTCTGTTTGGGCCGAAGCCAGCAACCGGCCGCGCCATGGGCTGGCCCATCCAACCGGTGCCGCAGGCTGCCTCGGCCCTCTCTTCTCTTGTCTCTATGATGCGCCGGGCCCACTTGACAGCGTCGTCCCCTTCCTCTCGTTTGTAACCGAGTTGGACACTCGACGTGGTCGTGGAGTCCGACGTTGCCCGAGCTCCCTAGTCCTTGCCCAACACGTCGGTGTGCCCCTCATAAATAGCGGCCGTGACTCCACCGCCTCCATCCCAATCTTAACCGCAAGCTTCGCCTCAACCCCTTGCTACCGCAGCCGCCATTAAAGCCGCCTCTTGAGCTCGGAAGTGGCGACGGAATCGCCGACTCGGACGTCTTCGGAAGCTTGCGACGGGTTCGGGTCACTTCTTTGAGGTAGCCAAACCCTTTTTCTTCTTCTATAGCCACCGGTGTTGTCTAGTTGCTCACCCTACCGTGCACAGGAGTCCGCCGCCCGCCATTGAAGGTTGCCCGTCGTCCATCGCCCGTTCTCGCCTCCGTGTTCATCCCGGGTGAGTTCGCGTTTGCCTCCTCTATCTCCCGGTGAAGATTGCTCGTTGAATCGTGCCCGGAGTCGTCGGATTTAACAACGCCGGCGAGTAATTGCTCACCGCCGGCCAACCCGCCGCCGTCGGGCTACAGTGCCGGCCGGAATCCCCTCCCTCTCACCCTCCGATCAGATCTCGACCGCCCGTTTGACATCCAATGTTCCAGATTGAGAGATACCCCTTCGGGTGTCACTTTTTCTAAAGAGTCCCTCGGGTTTTCTATAATTGTGCCCGCCGTCCTCGAATCCGATTAAAAATTCAGTTTTTATTTATTTTAAATCGTAATTAAGTTCAGTTTATTTACGATTCTGCCACTGTCTTTAGTTGCTTATAACTTCTCCGTTTTAACTCCAATTTGATCCGTTCAAGTTGCGTTAGGTTCATAATTTCATACTCTACCTATTAGTACTGCTGTATAGTAGATTTTACATTTTTAAAATTCGAGGTTAGATTTAATCTATTACTTTAATAAAGTAAATCTTGTTTAAATCATAACTTTTCCGTTTTAGCTCCGATTTACGTGAACTTCGCGTCTGTGTGACCCTAGAGCGATGTAGATTTATTTTAAAAGCTTTTCATCTTATTTTACTACTATTGGTGTACTGTTCTAATTGTAGCTTTGTTTGCTTTGCATGATTGCCCTTGGATGATTGTTGTTGATGTGCTAATCGAGAATAGACGGTGATCAGTTCGTTGGTGATCAAGAGAACTTTTACGAGTCGGATCAACAGGATCAGCTAGATCAAGGCAAGTATAGCATGGGATTATCCTTGTTACCTATTCACTTTAATTCACTTAATTCATGATGCATGTGTCTCCTTGTTAAGGATGCCCTAGTATTGATCTTGTTCCTTTAATCCTATGGTTATTGGCATTGGGTAGTGGCTAGTGCTCACATAAACAATGATCTTGTAATTTGACTAATGACATATGCAATAACTCTAAAAGATGATTTTTAGCAACAGGGAACAAGAGGGCTAGAGTTTTCTCTAGATTCCTCTCCGCAAGGACTTATCTGTAAGCGAATATCCGGGACTTACAGTACAATTGTGAGGGCTACATGGCTCTGGCTTTAGTCATATAAGAGGACCTTTTCTAGCTTGTTAGTGGTTACCTTTATGGCGCAAAAGGGGTTGTGTTCCGGGTTGGGTGTAGTGCGGCTCATGTCCCTATGAGTATAGGCTGCGTGTCATTGTGCCATACGGAAGGGGGGCTCTACATTTGCAGGCCACAGAAACCTAGCGGCCCTAACTTGTTAGACGAACCTTGGAAAGACTTCATAGTGAAACTTGATTGTCCAATGGGGAGTCATGACCTCGGGCTTTTGGGGATCACGACTCACAGTGAAAGTGTACAACCTCTGCAGAGTGTAAAACTGGTATATCAGCCGTGCTCACGGACACGAGCGGCCTTGGACCCTTACGGAATAGAGATCACTATTAATTTACTTGTTCTTGCTATTCATTATTCTCTTTACATGATCATGTGTTTATTATGGGAATATTACCTATTTGATGCTACTCAATTGCTTAAAACATGATCAACTAAAAGCTACATGCAGTTGAACCAGTGTCTAACCTACTTGAGCTACATGAACCCCATGTTACACTTGTTGAGTACTTTTGTGCTCACCCTTGCATTCCCCCACCACAGGATGGAATCCCGAAAGTACAAATAGTGACTACTACTACTTTCCTGAAGATTACTAGACTTGTGGTCAACCAGTTGACATGCCTATGCTATGGAGCTAGCTACCACAATATTTATACTATGTTTCCGCTTAATTACGTGAAGACTCTGTGATATTATTCGTTATGTAATAAACATCTGTGATGATACTATTTATATTTGTCATCTTATGTGTGATTGATCTCTGGGCGCACATAAGACTATGCATTCCATTTGTTTCTTAAAAATGGGTGTGACAGATTGGTATCGGAGCTATGTTGACTGTAGGACGCAAGCCTAGTTAGCAATGGTCGTTTTAGATCTCTTTTCTTCACTTGTTTCATGCTTATTACTTTACTCTTGATAATTGCTAAATTATTATGCTTCTTTCACCTCATTCTATTGTGAAAATAATACCTCTAATTTCAACTTACCCTTGGTCCAAAATCTGTAGATGCCTCGTGCCCGCAAGACTGCCCGTATCACCACTGGAGGGTACTTTCCACCCCGTTCCTTGGAGGAACCAGAAGAGCTTCAGGAGGAACCCGAAGAGCTTCATGAGGAACCCGAAGAGCTTCAGGAGGAACTAGAAGACACTAAACCAACCCCGCCATCAACACCAGAACAGGCGCCAGAACCAGTTTTGCCCCAAGAGGAAATTGAACCTAAGGAGGAGGTTATCTATTTGAGTGACGATGAAGATGTTGAGCTTGCTCATAATGGAGGACAGCCCCCTTCGCCTCCACAAGGTGGTTCCGCTGAAATTGGTGTGCCGTCCCTTCCTATGGGCTGGATTACAAGGATCCATCACAAATCAAGCCATGACACTCCGTCACACCACCGACTGGGTGACATGCTTAATGCCTACTTCACAGATTGGAATCCTGCAATTGAGTATGTCTGCTGGGAGCATAAGCACCCGTTGGAAGCTACCTATTGGAAGTGCAGTGTGCGTATCTTCGTTAAGAATAATGAGTTGGGCACCTTTTTGCTGGACCGGTGTTTTTCCCATAGTGGTCGTCGTGCCACTATAGAAGATGGTATAGAAGATGCAGCCTTTGAAGCATGCTTGGGACTTCGTCACCTTCGCTATGAGATTATGCAAGATGATCAATATCGCTATTTTCCCCGTGGAGACCCAGAGTATGGATGGGTAATGACGAACCCTGGGAATTTGGATTTAGTTCCTCGGGTCATGGTGGATTTTGGTCATGACATGATGGTGACAAATCGTCGGTTGGTAGCCCTAGTTAAAGCTTTGGGAAAAGACGTCAAGAGGTATCAAGAAGTGATAGATGGCTTAAGGATTGACCAAGGCATGGAACCGATCTATGATTATCATGAACATCAAGCCCGTCCTTAGGAGTTGGAATACCATTTATGTAATAATACGATAGTACGAGTAGTGTCAAGTTAAGTTGAGTTTGTGGTGTCGTGTGAACTTTGTGTGGTTAGTTGAGTTATTATTGTGCTTATATGTGAGTTGGTTTTTCCATGTAATGAGTGCTGGAGCTTTGTGGGCTTGTCTACAAAAGTTCCTAATTATATAATACTAAGTTTTAGTGTGATAAATAAATAATTTAGTTGGGTTAACTTTTCTCTCTGTTCTGTCTTTTCTGGAGCGGTCTGTCTTCCCTTTTATGCTTAAAATTAACTGATCAGCGAAAAATTCTGAAATTTTCATGAGAGAATCTAGACTCACGTACCTTTCCAATGCCTCTGGAATCACCTTTTTATCTATTCTGGATCATGAGTTATAATCGTTACAAGATGAAGTTACTGTGCAGTCTGGAAGTCAGAAACAGTTTCTGTTGTGTCCTGTTTTTGGGTAACTTCGTGACAGAATCTGGGAGTATGAGTTAAATAAAAGTTGTAGATAATTTCATAAGCTTTCCAACCATATAAAGTACACCTCTACTGGATATCTGTAACTCGAGATAGGTTTGTTTTACCGAACAGCTGAAATTGGGATGTGTCCAGAAAATTTTCAGATTCTAATCTCTATCTCTAGAATTGTCTATTATGTGGTAATCTCTAAGATTTGATACTATATTGGATAACAGATGTCTGGAAGAGGACGAGGTAGGGGCCGTGGTCGTGGAGTTGGACCAACACCTACTATTCATGAGCTTTTGGCCATACAGACACAGTTAATGGAAGCTCTGGTGAACAATCAGCAAAATCAGCCGGTTGGAGTAGCGCCTGCGCGAGATAAGCGTGGAGAATTTTTAAAGGGTCATCCCCCGGTGTTTACACATGCCTCAGATCCATTGGAAGCTGATGATTGGCTTCGTGCAATAGAGAAGCAGCTCAACATTGCTCAGTGTAATGATCAGCAGAAGGTGTTGTTTGCTTCGGGACAACTTCAAGGAGCAGCTCAAGACTGGTGGGATTCATATCAGTATGGCCGTCCTGCCAATGCTCCCGCCATTACTTGGCAGGAGTTTACAGAGAGTTTTAGGTTCTACCATATACCAGAGGGGGTGATAGCATTGAAGGCAGAAGAATTCCGCAATTTGACACAAGGATCTATGCCTGTGGCAGAGTATAGAGACAAGTTTGCTCAGTTGTCACGTTATGCACCAAATGAGGTGGCTAATGATGCTGATAAGCAGCGACTTTTCTTGAAGGGTCTACATGATGGTCTTCAACTGCAGCTAATGTCTAATGCTTACCCAGATTATCAAACTCTAGTGAATCGCGCTATTGTGGTGGATAATAAGCGCAAGGAGATGGATGCTAAAAGAAAGAGACTTCAGGGACAGATATCTGGAAACAACACTCGTCAACGTACTGGTTATCAACAAGGTTATCAGCAGAGGTATCCGCCCAACCAATGGAATCGTGGTCAACTTCCTCCACGTAATCAGTTTCTGCAACGTCCTCCTTATCAGTCGCAGAATGGCAATCAACGCTCTCAACAGCAGAATGGGAACCAGAATCAGCGACAGAGTACCCCTAACAACACCCTAATGAAGACTAGTGCTCCTAATACTCCAACCAAGTGTTTCCATTGTGGAAAGGAGGGTCACTTGTCATATAACTGTCCTGAGAAGGCCAACCCGCAAACTCCTCAGAAGCAGAACAGTAATCAGAAGCCATCATACTACGGGAAGGTGACTCACGTGTCGGAGGAGACTGCAATGTCGGAACCTGAAGTTATGCTCGGTACGTTCGATGTCCACTCCATCCCTGCCACTGTTCTTTTTGATTCTGGAGCTTCGCATTCATTCATATCTCAAATATTTGTTAAGACAAATAGCATTCCTTTGTGTGCCATGAAAAACCCTATACTAGTCAATTCGCCTGGGGGTAGTATGCAAGCTTCCTATCGATGCCTCCCTATTAGTTTAAATTTAAGGGGGGTAGAGTTCAAAGTGAGTCCTATAGTGTTGAGAACAGCTGGGATTGATCTTATTCTGGGATTAGACTGGATGAAGCAAAATCAGGCAGTGATTCAGTGTAAGGAAAAGGCTGTAGCCCTGACAACACCGAAGGGAGATCGAATTAGTGTGGAGATTGTAGTGCAGAAGCCGCAGACAGCTACAGTAAATCAACTTGATGATAATGCTAATCAAGAGGATCCAGTTGTCGATGAATTCCCGGATGTGTTCCCCGACGACTTGCCAGGTATGCCACCCGACCGCGACATTGAGTTTATTATTGAATTATTGCCTGGAACTGCACCTATAGCTAAGCGTCCATATAGAATGGGGGTTAACGAATTAGAAGAACTTAAGAAACAAATAAAAGAATTGCAAGAGAAAGGTTTTATTCGTCCTAGCTCATCACCATGGGGAGCTCCTGTGTTGATAAGAAGGATGGTTCTCAACGGATGTGTGTTGATTATCGGTCGCTCAACGAGGTAACTATCAAGAATAAGTATCTGCTGCCAAGGATTGATGACTTATTTGATCAGTTGAGAGGTGCTTGTGTGTTTTCTAAGATTGATCTTCGCTCTGGCTATCATCAGTTGAAAATTCGGGCCACGGATATACCAAAGACAGCATTCACCACCCGATATGGTTTGTATGAGTATACAGTAATGTCCTTTGGTTTGACTAATGCTCCTGCATACTTTATGTACTTGATGAATAAGGTATTTATGGAGTATCTTGATAAGTTTGTAGTAGTGTTCATCGATGATATCCTGGTATACTCTAAGACTAAGGAAGAACATGTGGAACATTTGAGGTTGGTCCTGCAGAAGCTCAGAGAGCATAAGCTCTATGCTAAGCGTAGCAAATGCGAGTTTTGGCTAAAGGAAGTTGCTTTTCTGGGTCATGTGATCTCTAATGGTGGAATATCAGTGGATCCTAGCAAGGTAAAAGATGTGTTGAATTGGAAACCACCAACCGATGTGGGAGAAATTCGTAGTTTCTTGGGATTGGCTGGATATTATAGAAGATTTATTGAAGGGTTTTCTAAGCTTGCCAAGCCAATGACAGCGCTGTTGGAAAAGAATGCCAAATTTGTGTGGTCTGATAAGTGTCAGGTTAATTTTGAGGAGCTGAAGAAACGATTGACAACAGCCCCGGTGTTAGTCTTGCCAGATTTGAATAAGAGCTTCTCTATTTATTGTGATGCATCCCGTTTGGGTCTTGGTTGTGTGCTTATGCAGGAAGGCAAAGTAGTAGCATATGCATCTCGACAGTTGAGGAAGCATGAGTTAAATTATCCTACTCATGACTTGGAGTTAGCAGCAGTGGTGCATGCCTTGAAAATATGGAGGCATTATTTGATTAGACATAAAAGTGATATTTACACTGATCATAAGAGTTTGAAGTATATTTTCACTCAATCAGATCTGAACTTGAGACAACGTCGCTGGTTAGAGTTGATTAAAGATTATGATTTGGAGGTACACTATCATCCGGGTAAGGCTAACGTGGTTGCAGATGCCCTTAGCAGAAAGAGCTATGCTAACGAGGTGCAAGTAATGCCTATGTCAAATGAGTTATGTGCTGAGTTTGAGCATCTAAACTTGGGTATTGCTATTAATGCAGTGGAATTAGTAGTAGAGCCTATGTTAGAGCAACAAATACACGAGGGTCAGTTGACGGATGACAAGATAAAGGAGATAGTGAGGAATATACCGAAAGGTAAAGCACCTGGATTCCGGATGGATGATAAGGGAACCCTATGGTTTGGAGAACGATTATGTGTGCCTGAGGACAAAGCTATAAGAGAAGCAATCCTACGGGAGGCTCATGAGTCTGCTTACTCTATTCATCCTGGAAGTACTAAGATGTATATGGATTTATGAGAAAGGTATTGGTGGCATGGTTTGAAAAGAGATGTTGCAGAGTATGTTGCACTATGTGACACGTGTCAGAGGGTTAAAGCTGAACATCAAAGACCTGCAGGATTGTTGCAACCGATGCAGATACCTGAGTGGAAGTGGGAAGAAGTTGGTATGGACTTTATAGTAGGATTACCACGCACTCAGAGGGGTTTTGATTCCATATGGGTTATAGTGGATCGTTTGACTAAAGTTGCTCATTTTATACCGGTTAGAACTACGTATTCCAGTGCAAAGTTGGCTGAACTGTATTTGGAAAGAATAGTAAGTTTGCACGGAGTTCCAAAGAAGATAGTGTCTGATCGAGGTACCCAGTTTACATCGTATTACTGGCAGAAAGTACAAGAGTCATTAGGGACTAAGCTGAATTTTAGCACAGCGTATCATCCTCAGACGGATGGGCAAACAGAAAGGATTAATCAGATATTGGAGGATATGTTGAGAGCTTGTGCTTTGCAGTATGGTACAAGTTGGGACAAAAGTTTGCCGTATGCAGAGTTCTCCTACAATAACAGTTATCAGAAAAGTTTACAGATGGCACCCTTTAAAGCTTTGTATGGTAGGAAGTGTAGGACTCCATTGTTTTGGAATCAGACGGGAGAGAGTCAAGTATTTGGTCCTGATGTGCTTAGGAATGCTGAGAAACAAGTAAGAATGATTCGAAATAATTTGAAAGCAGCTCAGTCTCGACAGAAAAGTTATGCCGATACTCGATGGAGAGAGTTGACTTTTGAAGTGGGAGATTATGTTTACCTGAAGGTGTCACCTATGAGAGATGTGAAAAGGTTTAATCGGAAGGGAAAGTTAGCACCGAGGTATGTCGGTCCTTTTAAGATCTTGGAGAGACGTGGCGAAGTGGCATATCAGTTGGAATTGCCTGAGAGTTTAGCAGGTGTGCATGATGTGTTCCATGTGTCTCAGTTAAAGAAATGTCTGCGTGTACCGGAAGAACAAATACCGTTGGAAGAACTTACTGTTAAGAAAAATCTTACTTATGAGGAGTATCCCGTGAAAATTTTGGAGACAGCGGAAAGAGTTACCAGGAGCCGAGTTATAAAGATGTGTAAAGTTCAGTGGAGTCGGTATTCGGAAGCAGAAGCTACGTGGGAAAGAGAGGAAGATTTGAGAAAAGCATACCCACAGTTGTTTGAGTAAGCATTGTCCGAATCTCGGGACGAGATTCATTTTAAGGGGGGTAGAATTGTAACACCCTAAATTTTTGAATATTTTTAAATAGGGAATTTGATTTACTTACGCAATTTCGTGAGCATTTTAACCTAGTCAAATGATATTGTGTTTAAAATAAAATCAAATATAGGGTTAAATGAGTGTTTGTGCATACATGCCGTTGCATATTTTTAATTGTTTTGATTGGTTTATTTCTAGAAGGAAATTATTTCAAAAATCATTTGAAAATGTATTTGAAATGTTAGAAAAGAAAAAGGAAAAAAAATGATTTCTTTCTCAGCTCGGGCCGAAAGCCCAGCTTCTTTCCCCGCGCTTTTCTTCTTGGCCCAGCCGTGTTTTTTTCTGTTTGGGCCGAAGCCAGCAACCGGCCGCGCCATGGGCTGGCCCATCCAACCGGTGCCGCAGGCTGCCTCGGCCCTCTCTTCTCTTGTCTCTATGACGCGCCAGGCCCGCTTGACAGCGTCGTCCCCTTCCTCTCGTTTGTAACCGAGTTGGACACTCGACGTGGCCGTGGAGTCCGACGTTGCCCGAGCTCCCTAGTCCTTGCCCAACACGTCGGTGTGCCCCCTCATAAATAGCGGCCGTGACTCCACCACCTCCATCCCAATCTTAACCGCAAGCTTCGCCTCAACCCCTTGCTACCGCAGCCGCCATTAAAGCCGCCTCTTGAGCTCGGAAGTGGCGACGGAATCACCGACTCGGACGTCTTCGGAAGCTTGCGACGGGTTCGGGTCACTTCTTTGAGGTAGCCAAACCCTTTTTCTTCTTCTATAGCCACCGGTGTTGTCTAGTTGCTCACCCTACCGTGCACAGGAGTCCGCCACCCGCCATTGAAGGTTGCCCGTCGTCCATCGCCCGTTCTCGCCTTCGTGTTCATCCCGGGTGAGTTCGCGTTTGCCTCCTCTATCTCCCGGTGAAGATTGCTCGTTGAATCGTGCCCGGAGTCGTCGGATTTAACAACGCCGGCGAGTAATTGCTCACCGCCGGCCAACCCGCCGCCGTCGGGCTACAGTGCCGGCCGGAATCCCCTCCCTCTCACCCTCCGATCAGATCTCGACCGCCCGTTTGACATCCAATGTTCCAGATTGAGAGATACCCCTTCGGGTGTCACTTTTTCTAAAGAGTCCCTCGGGTTTTCTATAATTGTGCCCGCCGTCCTCGAATCCGATTAAAAATTCAGTTTTTATTTATTTTAAATCGTAATTAAGTTCAGTTTATTTACGATTCTGCCACTGTCTTTAGTTGCTTATAACTTCTCCGTTTTAACTCCAATTTGATCCGTTCAAGTTGCGTTAGGTTCATAATTTCATACTCTACCTATTAGTACTGCTGTATAGTAGATTTTACATTTTTTAAAATTCGAGGTTAGATTTAATCTATTACTTTAATAAAGTAAATCTTGTTTAAATCATAACTTTTCCGTTTTAGCTCCGATTTACGTGAACTTCGCGTCTGTGTGACCCTAGAGCAATGTAGATTTGTTTTAAAAGCTTTTCATCTTATTTTACTACTGTTGGTGTACTGTTCTAATTGTAGCTTTGTTTGCTTTGCATGATTGCCCTTGGATGATTGTTGTTGATGTGCTAATCGAGAATAGACGGTGATCAGTTCATTGGTGATCAAGAGAACTTTTACGAGTCGGATCAACAGGATCAGCTAGATCAAGGCAAGTATAGCATGGGATTATCCTTGTTACCTATTCACTTTAATTCACTTAATTCATGATGCATGTGTCTCCTTGTTAAGGATGCCCTAGTATTGATCTTGTTCCTTTAATCCTATGGTTATTGGCATTGGGTAGTGGCTAGTGCTCACATAAACAATGATCTTGTAATTTGACTAATGACATATGCAATAACTCTAAAAGATGATTTTTAGCAACAGGGAACAAGAGGGCTAGAGTTTTCTCTAGATTCCTCTCCGTAAGGACTTATCTGTAAGCGAACATCCGGGACTTACAGTACAGCTGTGAGGGCTACATGGCTCTGGCTTTAGTCATATAAGAGGACCTTTTCTAGCTTGTTAGTGGTTACCTTTATGGCGCAAAAGGGGTTGTGTTCCGGGTTGGGTGTAGTGCGGCTCCTGTCCCTATGAGTATAGGCTGCGTGTCATTGTGCCATACGGAAGGGGGGCTCTACATTTGCAGGCCACAGAAACCTAGCGGCCCTAACTTGTTAGACGAACCTTGGAAAGACTTCATAGTGAAACTTGATTGTCCAATGGGGAGTCATGACCTCGGGCTTTTGGGGATCACGACTCACAGTGAAAGTGTACAACCTCTGCAGAGTGTAAAACTGGTATATGAGCCGTGCTCACGGACACGAGCGGCCTTGGACCCTTACGGAATAGAGATCACTATTAATTTACTTGTTCTTGCTATTCATTATTCTCTTTACATGATCATGTGTTTATTATGGGAATATTACCTATTTGATGCTACTCAATTGCTTAAAACATGATCAACTAAAAGCTACATACAGTTGAACCAGTGTCTAACCTACTTGAGCTACATGAACCCCATGTTACACTTGTTGAGTACTTTTGTGCTCACCCTTGCATTCCCCCACCACAGGATGGAATCCCGAAAGTGCAAATAGTGACTACTACTACTACTTTCCTAAAGATTACTAGACTTGTGGTCAACCAGTTGACGTGCCTGTGTTATGGAGCTAGCTACCACAATATTTATACTATGTTTCCACTTAATTACGTGAAGACTCTATGATATTATTCGTTATGTAATAAACATCTGTGATGATACTATTTATATTTGTCATCTTATGTGTGATTGATCTCTGGGCGCACATAAGACTATGCATTCCATTTGTTCCTTAAAAATGGGTGTGACAGAGACAGAGCCACCGAGATGCCCCCACGACAGAGTAGTACCACCTACAGACACAGTGAGAGCTTGCTTCACAAAGCCGTTCGGAGAGGGATCAAGCCGCACACCATGCGACCTTACACCACAGCTCATATCCTAGACTCAGTCATGAGGAGGATCTTGTTCCCAAGGGGTGGCTACTGTGAGGGATTTACACGTATTCAGCTCTGGTTAGTCCACCACATGATCTCTTAGATTGAGTTTGATATTTAGGATGTGACACTCTCAGAGATGGAGGACACCTTAGCAGAGGGCTTCAAGGGCCATCGTCAGTTGCCATATGCTCATTGGATTACCTTCATTATTTGGAAGGCAGTTTCATATGTCCCCAGAGACAGTGGTTGAGTAGAGTGGTGCTACTACAAAGTTTCCCAAGTACGACATGAGCTAGCTTTTGTGTCACAGTTGTGGGAGGACACCTAGCCAGCAGCGCCACAGACTAGAGGTGCCAGAGACCGTAACTGAGCAGGATGAGGCCATCAGGGCCGTTGTAGAGACGGAGCTTGAGCAGTTAGAGGCACAGCAGGGAACGAGGTCAAGAGTGACCCGACCAATAGCTCAGATAAGGATTACTAGCCTATCCTACATATGCTACCACGTGCACATGACAGAGAGTTCGGTGGCTCTAGCTCAGCTCCACCTCAGCCACCTCAGACCAACCCTGCTTTGATTGCCATATTTGAGAGGATGCAACAGGACAAGGCATGACAGGCACAATCTACTGCAACCACTATACCTCAGATGTAGGCACATCAGGATCAGTTCTAGTAGCAGTAGCAAGTCATTCAGTAGCAGCAAGTAGTTTAGCAGCAACTTCTTGGGTTCATGCAGCATGTACTTACAGCTACAGGAGTTGCCCCTTACCAGCCCATGTTGTAGCTTTGTCTCAACTGTTACTACTACCCTAGTGACTCCAGCTATACAGTCTAGTGGGCTTCAGAGTCAGAGACAGACGGCTGCTCAGTTTGCCTCACCCTCCGAGCAGGTTTCACAGTGGTTTGCTTCACCAGGCATAGGGTCAGCTCAGGGTTTCATGCCTATTGTCACATGCTTCACTCCCACTCAGCCCGAGTGAGTGCTTGTGATAGACACTCTAGTTTCCAGAAGCTTGGCTGCTACGTTCAGTGAGATCACTAGTCACCCCACACCTTCAGAGCTTCAGGTGCCTATTACTACTGCAACAGCTCTAGACACCGAGACGACTGAGACTCTCCCATCTTATGTTGCTTCGTCAGAGCCACCTCCGATAGTCACTCCTACACTTGAGGCTTCAACGATAGAGGCTTCAGCGACAAAGACAGAGACAGTTGTGGCTCCACTTCCTACAGAGACATCTTCAGAGCCACAGGGTCAGGCTACAGGTTTAGCTTCTACTTCTCAACTAGTCGACCCAGTTACCAAGACCATGGAGCAGACCCAAACCGCTTCACTCACTATTTTAGAGTCAGAGGGTCAGCTGCCGCTAGCTCTGCAGAGTCCACAGCTGAGAGCTTAGAGTCCGATGATGATACGACCTAGTTTCAGCTCACTCCCCGTGCCTCTGTGCCCAGCTCGTCTACTCCTATCCCACCGACCAACCCTTATTTATTGGTGCTTGACGCCAAAGGGGAGAGGGAACGAATATGTTAGACTTAGGTGGAGTGTGTGAGTTGGTCTCGTTCTTTTGCGTGCTACTTCCATGCATATCACGTTTACTTTCATGCATTGTGATATATGTGTTATATGTGTGATTGTGAGACTTATGTGACATGTGTACTCTCTACTTTGATTTATATATGTCATGTCACTTATTTATGCTCATTTGCTTTGCTTCCGTGTTATATTCCAATTCAAATGAGCTTTACATTGTCTACTCGTGCTTACTTCATGTATTTTGAGTACTTATGTTGGCTTGGTTTGCATAAGCATTCCTAACCCCTTTTGCTCTCATTGTCGAATGCTTATATGAACCAAGCATGTTGAAAACCTCACCCATCTCTTATACACATACTCAAGGTTATGTTGTCATCAATCACCAAAAAGGGGGAGATTGAAAGCATCTAGGCCCCTGGTGGGTTTCGATGATTAATGACAACATAAGATTACTGTGACTAATGTGTGTTTTGTAGAGGCAAATTGAGTTAGGTCATGATAATGACGATTGATTGGGCAATTATAGTTTTCATGCCCCTACCGATGGAAATCATTTTGGTTTTCAAAGAATGAACGATAAGGTTAAGGACAGACTAGTTCTAAGTGTCGATTGGCATTGGAGAAGACACTTAGAGTAGTTTAGGACTTTGTTTTTCCTTTGGCCGTACTATTAAGGGGGGTATGAACTAGTAGCTTGACCTGGATGAGTCTAATGGTTTAGGTATGGTGCACACTTATCAAACTTAGCACTAGATAGCTCATGGACAACCCAAAGATTGATTGGAGTCAATTTCATTCACGAAGGATTTCGTTTTGAAAGTGAATGAAGTGCTGATCAACTGACCGAATGCCGGTTTGGAAATGACCGAACACAGTTGTGCGAGTCCGGTCAGTTCATTTGCTCGACCGAGAGGAACTAATCGCGATCGGACGCTGAAGCAAAAGGGGATCGGACGCACAGCTAGCTGCTACTGTAGCAGTGGGGTTTCAGTTCTATGCAGGACCGGACGTGGAGAGAGGTGACCGGACACTGGTGAGGCTAAGTCCGGTCAACAACAGAAAGGTTTTAGAGAGGGAAATTACTGATCGGACGTGTCCAGTGGGTGCTGACCGAACGCAGGTCAGAGTCTGATTTGAGCGACGGTCATCTCTGATAGTTGACGTGTCTGTAGCCATTGGCTACTGACCGGCGCGTCCAGTCACTTTGAAATTTGCTGAGTTGGACCCTAACGGGTATGTTTTGAAGTGGGGAGTATAAATACTTCTCCTGCTCGTCCAACTTAGCTCTCTTGCCCATTTGTTCAACTAAGAAAACACTTTGGAGTGTAAGGGAGAGCAAAAGCCTAGTGGAGTGCTTGAGATTTGAGAATCTAAGATTAAGGACCTCATTAATGCATAGGGAGTAGCAAGTGTACATCCATCTTTCTCAATAGACTTGTCTTGGTCAAGTGAGAGTTTGTGCTTGTTACTCTTGGTGATCGCCATCACCTAGATGGCTCGATGGTGATTGAAAGTTTGGTGATCATTCAGTGAAGCTTGTAGATGACCCATATCATGGTGTGAGCAATTGTGGACGATTTACCGTGACAGAGTGTCGAAGAATCAGTCCGTATAGAGCACTTGATCCTTGCGCGGATCAAGTGGGAGCTACACCCTTGCGCGGATGCTCCAACAAGGACTAGTGGGGAGTGGCGACTCTCTGATACCTCGAAAAAAACATCGCCGTGTTCCTCTCCCTCTTTTTACTTTGAATATTTACATTTGAGCAATTTAATTCATATCTTTACATTCTTAGAATTGTCATGCTATAGTAGAATTGGAACCTAGGGTGCAAAACTTTTGTATGGTAAAATAATAGAAACACTTTTAGGCAAATGAGGTGAAATGGGCTAAGTGTAGGGCTTAATTATCACAAGAAATTTGGAATTAATCCAATTCACCCTCTCTTGGGCATCTTGATCCTTTCACCAGTCATGACATTCCATGGTTGATACGGCTATCTTTTTTTTGAATGTGGCCGCGCCGGTCGCGCGGACCGCCCCCGTGGCCGCGATGCACGCCTGCTTGACCGCACCACCCTTCTCCGAGGCTGCGCACGGGGAGGGGGGCTCCGTGGCCGCGCCGCCCTCCTCTGTGGCCTCCTCGATATAGGGTTATGGGGAGGGAGTCGCCCTTTTGAGAGCGACTCAGGAGGACAAACATCCGTGACTCTCAAAGATGACCGAGTTCATTTGCTTTCCTCAAAGGGCATTACGGTTTTTTTCCCATTGCGTGACTTGGACAACCAACGGTGCTTGCTCATAGAATTGATAGAAATGTCAAAGAAAAACTTGAGTAGAGGACATATAGGAAAGAATTTCAGTTTTGGTGTCAAATAGAAGAGCAGTATTATTTCCGGTGTTAAATAGGAAATTTTCTCAAGTTGATAAGGGAGGACAGTTCAAAAAATCTGTCACGGACATAAAATGAGACTGTAAAAATAAAATAATTTGATCGCTGATGCTGCAAGCAACTCATGGACACATCATGTACCCGTCTATTATTCAAGAGAGAGAGCATCGTACAAGATACAACCTTGTGCAATTTAAAATGAAAAAGAACACTGAACACGGTCTAAAAAAAATCAAATAATACAAGCATTACCATAACAATAATATAAAAAAGGAAAACCAAACTCTTATTGATTTCTACGCTATAGCCCAGTCGCATCCCCTTGAGCACAATTAGGCCCAGGCAGCCCATGCTATTCAGCCTAGGGTTTTGTCTCCGCCACAAGCACCCCCCCTCTCCTATATAAATCCTCCTCCACCGCCGCCACCCATCCTCTTCCCCTCGCGCACCGCTCCTCCCCAGCCCGCCGCCGCACCCGCAGCCGTCGCAACTGCCGCCGTCGCCATGGGTAAGCCACCACCGGGATTCCATCCTTCGTTGGAGTTATCCTCCTTATCTTCACGCCGATCTGACACCCATTTTGTTGTGTGGCGATGACTGGCAGCCCGGATCAAGGTGCACGAGCTCCGGGGGAAGAGCAAGACGGACCTGCAGGCGCAGCTCAAGGAGCTCAAGTCTGAGCTCTCCCTCCTCCGCGTAGCCAAGGTCACCGGCGGCGCACCCAACAAGCTCTCCAAGATGTGCGTACCTCCAATCTCTATTTTTCTCCTGCTATTCTCTGGTCGTGGACTGGACTGAATCGAATCGAATTGTACCCGTCCCCTGTGGTTCTTCAGCAAGGTTGTGCGCACCTCGATCGCGCGCGTGCTCACGGTTATCTCGCAGAAGCAGAAGTCGGCGCTGCGGGAGGCGTACAAGAAGAAGAAGCTTCTCCCCCTCGACCTCCGCCCCAAGAAGACCCGTGCCATCCGCCGCCGCCTGACCAAGCACCAGGTATACACGCCATACTCCTACGACCTCTACCGCTTACTCTTCAGCAATGTTAGAAGATGGCGTTTTAATTGGAACACTTGAAGATGTTATGCTACAACTTTCATTTGATACTAACATCATGACATAGTGAAATGAGGTGGAACCTTGAGTATATTATTCCAATAGCACTTATTTCTGACAATCTATTGTGCCGTCAATGTGTGATTTGATTGGCTTGTTTGTATATAAGTTAAGGTTATATGTTCCTTGCTGGATAAATATCAATTGAGTAACTGATGCTTTATTTTGAACTTCCTCTTGAGCTACTTGAGCTAATAGATCTTTCTGTATGCACCTTTAGAAAGTGAATTAAGTTTGTTGACTGAATTAAGACTAGCAGACACGTGCTTGTGGTTGATGATGTGCAATCTGTTCACACATGATATTAGGATGTTTCTTGCTAGAATGTCTTGGTTTAGGTTTTAGGGTTATTAGGTGCCTGCATGCATTAGCCAGTTGTGTTATCTTTCAATTGCTATGACACAGCACAAAATGCTGGCATACAATCAGTTCCTAAAGGTGTGACATGTGAGAAAATGTCAATTGAAACAATAACCTGTTTAAAATGTGACACTGCAATGCCAATCCATTGATATTCTGTTATCCATCATCAGCTGTTTGTAGCTGAAATTTTGCAGTCCATAATTCTTTGAGTGGTTGCTCTTTTGTGTGGGTTTTTTTAATCATAGATGGCCTGACATTTTGCTCTGTTTATCCTGCAGCTTTCTCTGAAGACGGAGAGGGAAAAGAAGCGTGAGAAGTACTTCCCCATGAGGAAGTATGCTATCAAGGCCTAGATCAGAACTGTGAGATGCTGTGCTTAGCATATCATCGGCTGTTTCTTTCCCTAGGAAGTGTTTTAAGTGTTGATTTGTATGGACATTTGCTGTGGGTCGAAAGTACGGTGTTTTGCTCTGTAACAACAAATGCCAAGATTGCTTTGACTGGCAATTCGTATCGGCTCTCATATTTGGTGTTAGTTTCTCTTCGCCTACAATCTTATTGCTGGATGTTTAACGGTCATTATATCTGAGTGACTGACCCAATTGCACTCATGCTTTTATGTTTTTGCTTCTTCTGTGACAATCCCATAGTTGGGAGCATTATCAGAGTGCACGATGTTAGCACATGTCCGGGTGTCAGATGTTGATAGGAGCTATTTTTTCTCTCAAAGCTAGCACTGTTTTATAAGAGCTATTTGCCTCCTGCATCTACTGTAGAAGTACTGTTTATCTCTTTTGGCAAAATTAAAGCCATGTCCGATTAATCCACTTTTTGAAAGATCTCGAAAACAATGAATTGAAGGATTTGATTACTCAATATTTGATTGTAATAGATTTGCAATAATTCTAAAAAAAATATGAATTTTCTATTTCATAATCATTCCTAATTTCATTCTAAAAATAAAATAAAGAACCTATATTATAGGGGTTATGTAGCAGTACTGTTTATCTCTTTTGGCAAAATAAAAGCCAGATGAAACGGGCTCTCTGGATGAGACTTATGTTATGCGTGAGCATTGGTTTTGTTGCTCGCTTTAAATTTTGTTCGAATCGAGTATAAACAATTCTTTGTTCGAACCGACTATAAACAATTCTGCGTGTGCTCCTGAATTTGATTCATGTAAACTTGGCAAGTATTGAGTTAATGTTCGATGCGTTCCTCGTGCTGCTGCTGCGGCACAGCAGTATCAAATGGAAACAAAAACTGGTCTCTTGCATGGTTAATATCGATCTGTCGGCTAAAAAATAGCACCTTTATTCCATCTGGTTGACGGACAATGGATGAGCCCAACTCTTGCACAGGTTCAGGTATGAATCTCGTCAGGCTGTCTTCATGAAACAGAATGAAACGCAGCCAAGCGAGTAGGGGACTAAGGAGTTATGAAAACGAGATGGGATGGGCGCAAAGCCTACATTGATCTATGATCTATTAGACTCACTGTTCACCTAAACGGCTGTTTGGCCCGTTTAAACACCGTGTAAATACTACACAGTGATGCCCTGTTTCCGTTTAATCGTCCGTTTACCTCGTTTAATCGTCCGTTTACCCCGTTTAATGGACTATTTAGCCCGAATAATGGCTAAACGGTAGGTGACCGATTGTTTACCGTTTAGCGTTTAGAAAAACATTGATTAGACTTCGTGCCAAAGTGTTTTCCAAAAGAGCACTTCCGTTCAAACTTCAATCTTTGTGCAAGGTGAAGGTGCGTAGGTCCATTACAAGTGGATGCGCTATATCAAGGAATCTTTCCAAAAGAAAAAGAATGCCAATATACCAGAAAACATGGCTGGAGCTGGAAGCAATCTGGCAATCGCTCAGAAAGAAAGCTAAATATACGTCTGTAAATTTCTAGTATCTTAAAAAAGTCACAAAGGCCATTCCAAGGAGAAAGATGGCTTCCGACCTCTCCTCTCCCGTCGTCCCGCCTCTCCCCAGCTCCTCGCCGGTGCCCACCCCGGGTCCGGCGACCACCCCCGCTGCCAGCGCAGCCCCCTCCTCCCCTCGGTCGTCGGTTTCCTCCTCTACCCTGTCCCCTCACGCGGCGCTGTTCGTCCCTCGTGGCCGCTCCAAGCTGGAGCGGTGGAACGACAGAAGCCCGTCGTTGGCGTCGAGTCCCGCGGTTTCTCCTCGCTCTTTCCGCGATGTCGTCCTGTCCTCCACGGGACCTGCACCCGCGTCGGCATCACAGGCGGCTGGCGCGTCCGCGGCAGTTGAGGCGTCCGCGGAGGCTCGTGCGCTGCCGGGCGCGGCGGTTCGTGCTTCGAGGCCTCCTCCCTGGCGCCAAGGCTCCGACCACTCCCGCCATGCCGCAGCTCCCGACGCTGATGGTTGGCAGAAGTTCGAGTCCCGCGCTGCCCGTCGCCGGCGTTTGCGTGTGGTTCGCCCCCGTCGTCAAGTCCCCGCTGGCCTTGCCGGTCGGTGTTTCAACTGCTTCTCGCCGGCGCACTTCGCGGCCCGGTGCCCACACAAGACCAGGTGCTTCCGTTGCTTGGCCCTGGGACACCGTGCCTCTGTGTGCCCTGGCGCTGCTGGCAGCGGTGGGGCAGCCCCTCGCCGACGGCCGCTACCACCTCCGCGCGTCCCGGTCTGGCGGCGGATCACCCAGGCTTCGGTGCCCGCTGCCGCCCCCGTCTCGCTGCCGCCCGAGGGCTTGGCGCGCGTGGAGCCTGTCCGTCTGCGCCTTGAGGCCGGGCAGCGCCCTGTTTCTGGTCGGCGGCGGCGTCGTCGACCGCATATCCGTTGCCCATCGGATACGGCCCATTCAGGGCCCCCGCCGGTTGATGGCTCCCAGCAATGGACCGTTCCAGCGGTGGATTCAAAGGCCGTGTTCATCTCCGTCGGCGGTGACACGGGGGCGGTTCAAGACGTGGCTGCAGCGATCATCTCCATGCTGGCGTTCACGATGACCCTCTGGCCCTTCGTCGCACCTCCCCGGCAAGTGTTCTGCTTGTTCTCCCCGACGGGGCCGCGGTGGCGCGCCGTGTTCGTTCCCCACAGTCTTCTTCAGGGCCGGCGGGCGGCGCTGAGTGTCTCCGCGGCAGGTCGGGACGGCGGCCGGTCTGGGTGCGGCTGGGTCCCACGGCTTCATGCAGCGCCAACGAGGAAGCTTCTCCTTCGCCAACTGCCACTACTCCTGCCGTTGGAACAGAGGAGCCACGACTTAACTCGCGGGACAGTCGCGACGTGCGCGACGTGCCATTAACTGAGGCCATTCATTCGGCCTCGACCCTCGAAGGCGGTGTGGCACCGTCTTCTGCCCGCTTTGACCAAGAGTTGCGGTCAATCGGCGTGCAGGGTTCGGGGATCGACGTTGGGCCTCTCAGCTTTGGGCCTCCGGCAGACCTTGGGCCCGGCCCCTACAAGTCGGCGCCGTTGGCCCTGCTCCCAGCTGCTGATGCCGAGTTGCCTGGAGGCCCTTCCTCCCCGGTTGCTGGCGTGCCGGAGGGGAGGCTGCCTTCGGCTTCGGCATCTGCTTCCGCTCCCCTGGATGGTCGGGGTCTAGCTATGAGTGTTGCAACCACGTCGGCCGAGTCGTCTACGGCTGAGGCTCCCGTGGTTTGCAGCGCTCTGGCTGCGGGCGTGGCAGTCTCGTCGGAGACTCCGCTTGCGGCCGGGGCCTCCCCTGCCATGATATTTCCGGCCACCCGAGCCGCAGCAAAGACCTTGCTGGTCTACTCGCGTCGCCATCCTCGTCGTAGAAGGGAGAGGGAGGCTGATTCGGCTGCTGCTGCTCATGATTGCCCCGCTGTTCCTCCCAGCCCGGCTTCTGAGTTCGTCAAGACCCTGACAAAGATACTGGGGGGCATCCTGCCGATTCCCCATGTCAATAAACGCAGAAAGAAGAGGCTGGAACCACCTAGTAAGGAGCCCCGACGGAGTCGTCGGATTGCTAGTTTCCCGGCAACAACGTCGGAGGTATGCCCCTCACACCTGAAGAAACAAGTCATGCGTGCTCTGGATATGAATGTTGATGAGGAAAGGGATCTTCTTAGTCAGCAAGTACTGGATGATTATGCACATCGCTTTAAACAGCCCTTGCCAGCTTCACACATCAAGGCCCTGGCTGCTCTTTTCGGTTGGGCACTCCCCGAGGGTGAGTGTGCTGCTGATTTAGTGGAGTTTAGTGTCTGATTCCTCCCGCAGGTCGTTCTCTTCTTCAGTGTCTTTATGGATCCAGCTTACATCCTAAATTGGAATGTACGTGGTTTGAACTCAACAGCGAGACAGGATGCTGTTAGAGTCATGGTGGATACCTCCAAGATTGATGTTGTTTGCCTTCAAGAAACTAAAATGAGTCTGGTTTCCAGGCGTCTAGTCCTCTCCATGTTGGGAAGTGCATTTGATAATAATTTTATTTACCTTCCTTCTGATGGAGCCAGTGGTGGAATTTTGGTGGCTTGGCGGAGTCAACTGGGCACTGTTGGAGCTACCAGGGTGGATGCTCACAGTGTCTCGGTTCGTTTCTGCCCGTCTGATGGTAGTGCGTGGTGGTTGACCTGTGTATATGGCCCCCAACAAGATCAAGACAAGATTCATTTCCTTCAAGAACTGAGGGATGTCAGAATTCAGTGTACTGGGCCATGGCTGGTAGTCGGGGACTTCAATCTTATCTACAAGGACGAGGACAAAAACAACTCCAATCTTAATAGAGTAATGATGGGAAGGTTTAGAAGATGGATAAATGATGTGGGGGTCTCTGAAATTCCACTCCACGGTCGTAAATATACATGGATCAGCTCCTTCACTAGTGCTTCCCCTACACTTGTTAGGTTGGACAGATTGTTTTGCTCGCTGGATTGGGAGGAGAAGTTCCCGGGTTGTCTCCTACAGAGTGATGCTTCAATTGATTCAGATCACTGCCCTCTAATTCTTGGGCTGCAGGATATGATTGCTAGCAAGAAAAGGTTCCACTTTGAAGAATTTTGGCCTTCTCTTGAGGGTTTCCAGGATGCCGTGAAGGAGGCTTGGGAGAGTGTGCAGCCCAGTCTTTGCCCGCTCCAAACCTTGGCTCTGAAACTTAAGGCAACAGCCAGAGGATTACAGAGCTGGAGTCAGAGGAAGTGCGGACACATCAGGTCGCAGCTGTTGTTGGCAAAAGAAATCATCCATCAATTTGAAATTGCGCAGGAAACTAGGCCTCTTCAACCTAATGAATTGTGGCTGCGTAACATGCTTAAAAAACACTCTCTGGCTCTAGCATCCCTGTTGAGAACTATAGTCAGACTCAGGTCGAGGATTAACTGGTTAAAAGAGGGAGACGCCAACTCAAGGTTGTTTCATCAGCACGCAAGATATAGGAAGAAGAAAAATTTCATCCCTAAACTGGCTGATGGGGATCGGATCATCACAAGTCATGAGGACAAGGCGGCTGCTGTCCTGGATTTCTATGACAACCTCATTGGGGCTGAGTGTGATAGAGAGAGAACTATCAATCTGGACAGTCTTGACAGCCCAAGCTTTGAGCTGGAAAGTTTGGAGGTGCCATTCTCTGAAGAAGAAGTTTGGAATACCATTAAGGAACTGCCATCTGATAAGGCTCCTGGTCCCGATGGGTTCACTAGCAGTTTTTACAAAAGCTGTTGGGCAATTATCAAGAATGATGTGATGGCAGCAGTTCACTCTCTATGGAGTAGAAATTTCAGGAATCTCTGGAAATTGAATTGTGCTTATATCACTCTGATTCCAAAGAAGCCAGACGCTATCCATGTAAAAGATTTTCGTCCAATTAGCTTGGTGCACAGCTTTGCCAAACTAGTCACCAAAATCTTGGCTAATAGGCTTGCTGAGCGGCTTGATGAGATGGTGTCCCCTAATCAGAGTGCTTTCATTAAAAAAAGGTTCATCCAGGACAATTTCATGATGGTCCAGCAGACGGTAAAATTCCTACATTCCCAAAAGCAGCCTAGAATTCTCCTGAAGCTAGACATCACCAAGGCTTTCGACTCTGTATCTTGGGCTTTCCTTCTGGAGGTTCTTACAAAATTGGGATTTGGATCTCGCTGGTGTGATTTAATCTGTGGCCTCTTGGCAACTTCATCCACCCAGGTACTCCTTAATGGCATTCCAGGAGAAAGCATAAAACATAGGAGGGGTCTGAGGCAAGGAGACCCCCTGTCTCCTATGCTTTTCATTCTGGTTATGGACGTCTTAAATTGGCTGTTCACACGCGCTTCAGAGGCGGGACTGCTGCAGCCCTTATCCAGAAGACCGATCCATCACAGAATCTCCTTGTATGCTGATGATGTAGCCCTCTTTCTCCAGCCCAAGGCAGCTGATATTAATCTGTCTTTACAGTTATTGCAATTATTCGGGGAAGCTTCAGGCCTCAAGACCAATGTCCAAAAAAAGTAATGTGCTGCCCATCCATTGCGACGACGAAGATATGGCTCTCGTTCAGAATTTATTGCCTTGTCAAGTGCTGCAGTTTCCTTGCAAATATTTGGGCCTGCCATTGACTATTAAAAAGTTGTCTAAGGAGCAGGTCCAACCTATCATTGACAGGGTGGCTGACCAGCTACCTGGATGGAAGGCTGATCTGATGACACGTGCGGGCAGGGTGATTCAAGTGCAATTTGTGCTCACTGGAATCCTGATCTATGTAGCTATGGCAACTGATCTTCCTCCTTGGGCTATCAAAGCCATTGATAAGATCAGAAGGGCATTCCTTTGGAAAGGCCGAAAGGAGGCAAAAGGGGGTCACTGTCTCATTGCCTGGCCTAAAGTTTGCCGAGCCCGGGAACTAGGTGGTCTTGGGATTGCAGATTTCAAATCTTTGGGTATTGCCTTGAGAGCTAGATGGCCGTGGCTACAACGAAGTGCGCCCAACAAACCTTGGACTAATCTGCCTATCCAAGTCAGTAAAGAGGTGGCCGGCCTCATATCTGTTGCAATGATAACGGAGGTGGGAAATGGAGCTAATACATATTTTTGGAAGGACAAATGGTTAGATGGCAAGGGAGTCCAGGATATTGCACCTCTTGTTGCTGCAATGGTCCCTAAGAGGACTTTAAATAAGCGTACTGTATTGGAGGCCCTTACTGAGGAAAAATGGGTTGAGGACATACCTGAAGGAGAAATTGATATGGCAGCCCTGATTCAATACCTGGACCTTTGGGACATCTTGAGTTTGGTTCAGTTGAATGAGGATATCCCCGATAGACATATCTGGAGGTTCTCTTCTTCCGGACAATATACGGCAAAAAGCGCCTATGATGCTCTTTTCCAGGGAGCAATCTCCTTTCAGCCTTTTCAGAGAATCTGGAAATCATGGGCGCCACCCAAATGCAAATTTTTCATGTGGCTTGCTGCTCATAACAGATGTTGGACGACGGACAGATTGTCAAGGAGGGGTCTTCCTCATCCGGAGCAGTGCCTTCTCTGTGACCAGCATGAGGAGAATATTCACCATCTTCTTATAGGTTGTGTGTTCTCAAGAGAGTTTTGGTTCTCCCTTTTGTCACATTTTGGAGTCGCTGCTCTTGCTCCACAGCCCTCTGATCAGTCCTTTGACGATTGGTGGACAAAAGCTGATGAAGCTGCTAGCGGGGATGTGAAGAAGGGGCTCAACTCTCTGATCATTTTAGGAGCCTAGAGCATTTGGAGGCATAGAAATGATTGTGTTTTTAATGGTATTGTGCCAAACGTGATTGTGGCTCTGAGATTGGCAAGGGAGGAAGCCTTCTGTTGGAGCCTTGCAGGAGCTAAGGGATTCCCCCTGCTCTCTGCTGGAGGTGCAGTCTGATGGGCTGCTGTTGCTGTAGGGTCGACTTCTCCTGTGTTAACCGGTGATTTAGTCACCATGTATTAGTGTGCGCGTGTGTGTGGGGTGTTGGGTCTATGTATGACTCTTTCTTCTTCTATTAATACAATGATACGCAGCTCTCCTGCGTGTTCGAGAAAAAAAATTTCTAGTATCTTTTACAACTCTCCTTTCGAACTAGATACTACAGATAACTGTGCACAAAAGATGACCGGCAAAACTGAATCACATTTTTTTTCGACGACACATAATAGAGGCCACAGAGGCACAAAATTGAAGCCTGAAGAGTTTACCAAAGCCTTTACATTACCATCCCTCCATCGATGGTGAGGACCTGCATGTTACACCACACGGCAAAGAAGCTTGGTAAGAACGCTGCACAAGTTTCAAGAACCAAGAAAAGATAACGCAGACCATCTCTAAACAGACCTGTCCAGTGATGTAGCTTGCAGCAGGGCTGAGGGCTAAGAATTCCACCAGACCTGCTACATCCTCTGGACGACCATATCGCCCTAGAAATTTGTGTACACCCGTTAGTTCCAGGAGTGATGCAATGAGATATTATATTATTTTTATAATATTCACAAAACTGCATTATCCAACATTCGTAATCATGTTTATTCATAGATCAGAGCGCTACTAACTGAGCTTGTCAAAGGTGAGCACTACACAGGAACATGCTATATGTTGAGTCAATCCAATCAGTCACCTTGTTTTCAAATCAGCATGTACTCTAAAATAAGTAAATAACTGGAAGGTGGATATAGTGAATCCAGCGACAGAAATCCTCAGTGTAGCTGTCTTTGATAACAATCCGCCATATACACACCAGCCCAAAGAATGGTGTGTTTCAATTACTTCTCAAAGAGAACAAACTACATTTAGTAAGCAACGTCAATACATGTTTTTTGGGGGCTTGTTGCTGCTTTCTCTATATACATGTCACTTATCTGCTGTTGTTGATGAACTACATAGTAAATAAATCATCAAAGTGACTTTCAGCATGCAAATTTTCTAAACTCACTGGTAAATAAAATCCATAGATAACTTGGACAAGCCTGTTCCCCTCTCCAACTTCAAATGAAGTCGCTTATCTAAGGGCTAAAACAAGCCAGTCAGCATTCACGTTGATCCCAAAAGGGCCTACCTATTAAAAAAATCACTGACATGTACACTTGGACCTTGAACCTATTAAAAGGTTTTAAGAACTCCAGTATGACTGACATGAACACTTGGACCTTCCACCTACCAGTAACAAGAATGGATTCTTTGAGATCAAGGTTCAATATTTTGAAAGAGGTTTTGTGTGAGTGTGTGTTTCCTATCCTTAATGCTTGAATATGATACAATCTATGAAGAATGCACGCAGTCAATAGCTAATAACCACACTGAAAGTATTTAGTAATAATTAATTAATTAATTAATTATATTGTCATCATCTGTACTATGAAATCATAAAAAAAACACGAATTTGGCTGATACAGACTATGTCCCTACATTTTCATAAACCAAACCAAAGGCTAACATGAACTTCACACATACACTGACTAGTAATAACAAGAAACAATTCAAAAGTACAAACCAGCGCATTGCCCAAAAGGAGTGAAAAGCAGTAAGGAATGAACAGATTAATTAATGAAGAAACTAACCACATTGAATTAGACACTAAGGAATATTTGGTTACAGCTAAGGATGTGAACGTGTAAGTAATATTATACCCAAGGGAATAGTTGACAGAATTTTCTTCTCTAGCTCTTCACCAAGTTCAGCAGTCATATCTGATGCAATAAATCCTGGAGCAATAACGTTTGCCTAGATAGAGAAGTTCAGAAATAGTTCACTAACTGCAAAACTGGATAAAAGCTTTGAGATGATGAATCAAAAGGTGTGCTCACATTAATATTTCTGCTGGCATACTCCTTAGCAACTGTTTTTGTGAACCCAATAACCCCAGCCTTGGCAGCAGCGTAATTAGCTTGTCCAGCATTACCAGTTAGACCAACAACTGATGCTATGTTGATAATTCTTCCCTGCTTTGCAGTATGAAAATAAGAGTCTGGTATACAAAGTGATATATATGCATAATAACAAAAAACAGAAATAAACTATCAGTCTGACAATGAAAAACATTGCCAACCTTTTTCTTCTTCATCATTACTTTTGTTGCAGCCTGCAAAGTATATGTTGATGTGAGATGGAAACAAAAACTGTTGCAGCAAAATGGGGGGAGAAGAGGGGAAATACCTGCGTGCAAAGGAAAACGCCTGTAAGATTCAAATCAATCACGTCTTGCCACTGCGATTTCTTCATTCTCATCAACAATGTGTCCCGTGTGATTCCTATTATCAGTTTTTGCTACAATTGTTGGAAGTGAAACAAATGGGAGTACTTGCAAAACGAAAAATACATTTGGCAGTACCTGCATTATTTACTAGTACATCAATTGTTCCCCATGTATCAACAGCCTGCAAGTGCAAGATTTGCACATGTATATTTGTCAGAATCGAGAAGGAGAAGAATTGATGTAAGAAATAACAAATTGGTAACTCAAAAATTCACTCCCAACTTAACTACCGTTTTTATCATAGATTCAACATCAGCCTCTTTGGAAACATCTCCTCCAAAGGTAATGGCCTGGCCTCCAGATGCTTCAATCTGTAAAATATAGAAATATTAGTATGTGTACAAGTTTGGTATAGTTTGGTGCAAAATTAGACTGAAAAAAATCTGCTCCCAGAAAAACCATTGAGCGTGTTCTCCATTCAAAATTTCAAATAGTACATTCATTGACAATCCCTTGAAACACCAAGTCACCACAGATGTGAAGCTATAGTTTACAAATATATGATGGTACGCAGATCTCCTGTTTGTTCAAGAAAAATAGTTTATTAAATATATTTTTCTTGTCGACGACCAAAGGATATCAGGCCATAATTGAACTGTGACATCTGAAAAAAACTGTGTTTCATTCATGGTCCTTATTGTTCCCCTAGGACCTAGCACTAGTCCTAATGCCAAACTGATTGGAGATTAGGCAGGGCTAGGTAACCGCCAAGGGAAACATTGATTATATAAGTAAATATTGAAACATGACCCATACCAATGAAACATTCCATTCTGGTGCTTGACAAAAACTCATAAACTACATGCATTAGTATGTATGTATCTTGACACCTAATGCTAGAGGTGGAATGTTATTTATAGTTGAGAGAATGCTGAGACAAAGGGTTGGATAACGGTTGCCCTGATAAAATACAATTAATGACATGACATTGTCATCTTAAATGTGTTGGAGATCGAAGAGCAACTAAGGATAACTTTTAGAATGACAGTAGGATCAACAATGTTTAGTGGAATGCAACCGCTATATTGGTGGGGTCTTTTTTTGAGTAGTGGGTAATAATTGATCATCAAGTTAACTCGTCTAGTATTTACAGATAACCTACCATGCAAAAAGAGAAAAGAAAATAAGCAGTGAGGTCTCTATTGGTTATTTTGCCATATTAAAGTTGGCACTAGTATAATCAACAATCCCATATCATATATATTTATTTCCTAATGGAAATTTTTGAATGATTTGATCTAATTGAAACATAAAGGATACTTCTGGAAGAAGCAGTAAATATTTCAATAGAAGTCCACAAACTTTGAGTGGATTGGAAAGAAACTTAACAAGAAATTAATTTATCAGTCACAATATACTTTTAATGTCACTTTAAGCTTTCTATAAAAGCCGGGTTTACCTCTGTCATAAAAAAATATACATTTAATGTAGATGGCAGCCTGGCAAAATCTAATTTAAACATAGCATCCTGTCATTGCATTTTAAGTCTGTTTTCTCTGTTTAACTCTTGTCTTTCAGGCATTGCTAGGGGAGTGAACAAGAAGAAGAAAGAAGAGGAAACCAAAGCATCTATTTAAGACGCTACTTGCCACAATTCAAGCTTACCTCCTTTGAGACTTCTTCAGCCTCCTTTGAAGATCGGGCATAATTCACCAAGACCTGCAGTTTAATCACAGCTTTCATAAAATTCTGAAGATAAAACCATTTACCCATTATGCATAATGGTCCATTTAAATTGATAATCTAACAGCTTGCTCTAGCAATGCCCATTGTGGGCTTGAGCTTGCAGCTTACTTGTGCAGAGTTGAAGAGAAGCACCATACACATTCGATAAAACTTCTATATACCTATAAGCAGATTACTTAAATTGCTAACCTTGCATCCTGCTTTTCCAAGAGCCAATGCAGTGGCCTTTCCAATCCCCCTGGAAGCACCAGTAACAACAACCACAGGACCTTCCAACTTTGTCTCACCTTGTACAATGGCTTGATCAACAGCCGCAACATGATTTCTTGCACCTGTAAATACAATTTATTACTTAGTAAAAAACAAAATATCAATTATTTTATCTGTTGACAAAAAGGAATTGAAATGACGTCATGATCAAACTTCAGTGTTTCCCTATGAATGACCAGGCAAGGGCATCATCATATATGCCTTGTTCACACAAGTATACCAAATCTACACTCAAAGTTGTTACAAAGTGATGATATACGAACGCCGAGGAAGCACGCATTCGAAAGAGCAGGAACCCATTGTTCAAAATTCCAATACACTGACTAGGTGAAACTTGAAATACCGAGGAATCCTTTCGATAGTAATCGCCAGCAGCTTCCCAACGATGCAGAGCCTGAGAACCCACGAAATCAAACCAAACTACTGCTAACACTCCAGAGGTGAGGTCCGCACGACGTACCGGGGAGGGCGACGGCGCGGGAGCTGCGGTCGGGGCCGGAGCGGAGCGCAGGGGCGAAGCTGACGAGGCCGCGGCGCACCGTCGATGCGCGGATGGCCGCCGGGGAGGCGAGCGCGGCGGCGGCGGCGGCGGTGGCAGCGGCCATGAGGGATCGGAGGGCGGCGATGGGGAGGAGTCGGGGAGCCAGCGAGAGAGCCGTTTGTAGAGGATGGCGTTGGGGTTTGGCACGTTTGGTGTGCCTGCCTGCGGTTTGCTTGCTTTGGCAGCTCCGATGGCGACCGGATGGCTTATGGCGGAAGGCCACGATGATGATGGATGGGAGATCAGGGAAACATTAATTTGACAAGCAAATATATTTGCGTGTTGTAATTAAACATACAATTTGTTGTGTGAGCTAGCTATTTTTGCTGAATTTAATTAGGTTTAGTCTTAAATCAAATATAAATTTCAAGGCTCATGATAAATGTTAATGCAACAAATGGATGTACCAAAAAAATCAAATCGACTTATAATTTGAAATGAAGAAAATAAATAATTAATCTTGTATGGAAAATTGACAATGACTCAATTAAATGAGTGACTTTTGTGTGCATCAATTGGGAGTTTAACGAAGGTGGAAAGCAATGCGTATGGACACGGACGGTCAGGCCATGATATGAGTGGTGTGATAACAAAAAAAACAAAAAAAATCTTTACCTCCAAACTCAAACAAGAAGATTAAGAGTGAGAGATGACATACTGAGACGGATGGATGGGAAGAGAGTGAGAGACGAAAAAATTTTGCTCTTTAATATTAGATATAGTTACACTAGATTAATTATTTACTAATATAAATTGCCATATGTTTTTTTAGTAAAAGAGAACTTTTTTTTGACGGCAAGTAAAAGAGAACTTTATTAACTAGACATCGACATAATTACCTTAAGATAGATTACGCGTAGGTGCGTTTTTCTATGTCTAGTTGTGCTAATTCATTTGCTAGTGAATTTCGCAAAGATCTTGACCGTGGGTGGAATTTGTCACTTCAAACATTACTCCGTATTATCTTCCTATCTCCACTTGGATGACTTGTGTTGTTGCCCATGGTATTTCCCGCAGTTTTAGAGCTAGATTGTAGGCACTCTTCACAAGAAAAACTCTTATCTTCTTTTAATGTCATGCCAAACAGTCCTTCGAGGATCTTGCCAGAAGCTTCAAAGGCTCCTTTTAGAATGCAGGAATGGGAAAACATAAAAAAATATAAGAATAATGTAGGAATGTATATAAAATCCTAAGGAATAAAAACATAGGAATTATGTAGGATTATGCGTTTGGCTGGGTACAAGAAAAAGTAAGGAATTCTAAAGAACAAGTTCATGTTACTTCTTTATTCACCTAGGTATCATGTTACTTCTTTATTAGACACCAACTGTCGTTATTAATCCCTTGCTTGTCCTTGTTCCTTATGCACAGAAAATTTTTTATGAGGTATGAGTGGATTGCTTTTCCCTGTGATTTTACTATGGAATCAGGGGGAAATGAGCTTTTCCTTTAGCCCCCTTTGGAATAAAAAATTCATGCACTTGGGTTTTTTCTGTAAAGAATGAACTGATTTATATAAAATTCCTATGTTCCAAAGGACATTTAGTTTTACTATAACCTATTTCTATAAACCAAATGTTACTACAGGAACTAAATCCTTATGAATTAGAATTCTACATTTTCCTATGTTCCTCCTACTTTCTAAAGGGGGCCTATTTTTGATATAGCATCGACATCTGCAGGGTTACCAATCCAAGGGGTCCCCTCATTAAACTGAACTTGAGGTGATTTTATATATGATATTACATAGATTAATCGCCTGAAATTTTTCGTAGACTCCTAATCGGCCTGAAATCTTTCCAAGACTCTGGAAGTAATACCTTTGGTATAAGCACAATAGATGTATCATTTACCGCATGATGCCTGTCAAAACATTTTCGAAATGCAGGTACAATATCTTTCTTCAGGTGTTTTTTAGAAAACGGGCCAGATATGCATCCGGCCAGGGGCCTTTAGCGGCCAATTTGAAAGAGGATGGCCATCTGGTTAGGCTAGTGAAACTTTACAAGAACGCTCATATTTTGGTAAAAAAAAAAGACACAAAACTAGTTAAAAAAACACAAAACTATGTAGTTAATACCTCCTCTGTCTATGAAAAAATGCAATTATCGCTTTTCGAAAAGTCAAATGATCTAAAGTTTGACTAAAATTATATAAAAATACTAATATTTATGATACAAAATAAGTACCAATAAATTATTCTAAAATATGCTTTTTAGTTAAAACCTAGTTGCAGAGATAAATGATAATATTATTCACTAAAAAAATTGATCAAAGTTATGCTTAGTTTGACTTGTCCGAATCCTATAATTGTATCTCTTTTTTTAGACGTACTCAAGGTCAGGCGTCTTCCGGGGTCTGCGCGCGCTAATGGCCCAACAAGCCGGCTCCTCCTCGGTACGTCTCCCTCATCTCTCTCAAAATTATCTTCCTACTCGCTTGCCCATCGCACGTTTCACAGTGTCGTGCGGCCATCAGCCCGCCCCACTCCACGTTCGCCACAGCAGCCGCCTCCCCCTGCGCGCGTCATCCTACGTTGCTCGCTCCTCGCTCCTACCCGTCGCGTGCCCCACTCGTGCACTCTCGCTCCTTGCTTCAGCATTCCCACCCACGCCGTCGAGCGCGCTGCCCGCCTCTACTGGTGTTGGTGGTGCCGTCGCGTGCCTCAAGTCGGTCCCCATCGAGCCAAGGGCACCCACGAGCGCGGCTCGTACTGGTAGTGCTCGCGTGCTGCCGCTCAGAGTCGTCTCCCACTCTGAGGCCGGAATCAAGCAGCCCTGGCCTCTTCCTCCCCCTATATTGCAAATGTATGTTTCAACCTCTTCCTCCCCTTATGTTGCAAATGTATGTTTCAAGTGTTTGAGATGTTATTAGAGGCATATTGCAAGTGTTTTATATGGATGTTACAAAAATAGATCGGGATATTACATATGTTGCAAGTGTTATAGGGACATGTTGCAAGGTCTTCAGAGGCATGTTATAAGCGTTTGTTCAAAATGTTTCATCTGTTTTAGACGTATTTTGCAAGCGTTTTTTATCTAGATGTTTGCACATGTTTCACACATATGTTGCAAGAGTATATTTAAAATATTTCAGCTGTTTCAATCTTATGTTGCAA
Source organism: Saccharum spontaneum (assembly GCA_022457205.1). NCBI lineage: Eukaryota > Viridiplantae > Streptophyta > Magnoliopsida > Poales > Poaceae > Saccharum > Saccharum spontaneum. The sequence continues at coordinate 37,160,874 of CM039593.1, forward strand.
TAAGTGTTTTCATGTTGCAAGTTGTAAGTGTTTTTCATCTACTTCAGACGTATGTTGCATTCAAATGTTTCATGTTACAAGTATTTCGTATTCTAGAGGTATGTTGAGAGAGTCATGGGGGCACAACCCGGGTGCCGATGGATGGGGTGCGCGGCGCGCCTGGGGTCCTGCAAACAGGGCGTGCTCATCCTCATCCTAGCTCCTGGGTCCCGCCTGCGCAGAGAGAGAGAGGAGGAGGTCAGGGGGAAGAAGCAGTGGGTGCGGGGCGAGGCGAGACGGACGGGGACGAGGCGAACGAGGACGGACGCGCACGTGCAACAGCGAACAACGCAGCGGCAGGCGCGGATAGGCGAGCAACCGAAGTCGGGTAGTGCGATGGCGTTTTTCTAATGGGTCATTCTGCTAGGCCGTTCAGCGGGAGTATGCCCAGGTAACCGTCCAACGGAATCCTAGGGCGCTAGCAGTTCTCAAATTACAAAGCTAACATCATTCATCTCATAAAACTTTGTGTTTAATTAACACCACTATTGTATATAAGACTTTAGTAGTATTGAGAATGCCTAGTTGTATCGATGGATAGCAAGGGGCCGTTTGGCAGGGATTCTCTACCAGCTCCAGGAGCTCTTTTGCGGCTCCCGCAGCCAAACACCAAAAAATAGAAGGGCTCCGAGCGAGGAGCTCCTGAAATTGCGCTGAGACAAACGAGGAGAGAGAAAAGGAGAAAAAAATACTAGCTTCTACCGCTTCGTCTCGCACTGGTGGCCCCCACGCGTAGCCATGGTTGCCTTTGCCCTTGCGGAGGCGCGTGGGCATGGTCGGGGCAGGCGCGGCCGGAGCTGGAAGGGACGACGTCGCGGCGCGCCGCGCGCGGCGGGGCACGTAGGTGGAGAGGCCACGCAGGGACGAGCGGACGGCGTGAGGATGGCTGGCCGCGGAGGCGTGAGAGGGTGTGGCCGCAACGGCAGGGCACGGAGGCGCATGCGGGGAGGGAGTGAGGGAGGGCGTACGGGTGACCAGGCGTGGAGGGCAGAGCCGACACGGACGGAGATGCGGTGCGTGCGAGAGTAGGGAGGAGATAAGGTCGAAGGAGATCGATTTGCTTCATACGCGTGAGCGGTGAGGTTGGAAGAACAAAAGAAAAGAAAAGAAAGGAAAGAAAAAAAAGGAAAAAAGAAAAAAAAAGTATTATGGACATTTTGCCTTTCTTAACTACCAAGCGAAGCTGTTTTATCAAACGGTCCAAAAACCTGCTTCAAATCCGCAAATGAATCTACTCCATAGGTGAAGCCATAGTTAAAACTGTTTTAGCTGGAGCCGGAGCTCAACCTCAATATTCACGGATGATGTTTAAGTAATTCTTTGCTTATTCTATCACGTGTCATGCAACGCTTTGGGCTTACAACTTGCGACTTCCGACTAAACACTGAACACCATATATATCACCGTGCTCTTTTGTTCTTTGCTTGATCCTGTCTTTGAAGAAAGGATGGGATCGGATTTGAATTTTTGAAGAAAGGATCGGAGGGGATTTGAATTATTGAAGGGTTTCTTCAGGATGACGAGTTGTTGAGAACCCACTCCACCAAGGTGGTGACTCCGAAGCCAGTACCCACCCGCTTCTTGTTGCTCCAGACTGTGCCGGCAATGTCGATGTGCATCCACTGAACCTTCTCATCAACAAACTGCAACACGTACACAGAACAGAACATCAGTGAATTGTTTCCACGAACATCTGATTTAATTTATATGGCTGCGTGCAAAATAAACCATAATAAGCAAATAAAGATGGTTGCTGCAGGTACGTGTTTCAGGAACAATGCGGCAGTGATAGCGCCGGCTTTGGACTGCAAAGGCCCGGCGGCGAGCATATCAGCGATGCTGGACTCCATGTAGTCCCAGTAGCTCTCCTCCATCGGCAGCCTCCAGAATTTCTCTCCGGAGACCTCATAGGCGGCCGCAAATTCTTCGGCTAGCTCATCGCTTGGCGTTAAAATCCCTGTGCATAAAAGGAAGGCGGTGTTAGATCCCTATGGTCTACTACTATATGCAAAAACATGCATCAAAAAGAAATCTGATGCCGCATTGTTTTGGGCGCATGCATAGATGCTGTAAAACTTATTATTATCATTTTAGATATGCCAGAGTGGAGCACCGGTCAAGGTTAGTTATATTACCAGCAATGCTAGGCCCAAGTGCAACACGAATGGCACCGGTTAACGTCGCCAAATCAATAATCTACATACCATGATCACAATGGTCAATAGATCAAGCAAAACACTCACGAGATACACAATTGTTTATATACTTGCATATCCTTCCAAAAACAGCAGAAAATTAACAACCTATAACTCCAAGGAACAGTGTGATAAAAGTGAAATCTACTTCTATATTATCAGTTCAGCTTGATCACCTGCATTTCAGTATCTTATTCCTACACAAACTGACAAGCACAGCTGAATCACTAAATAAAGAATGAATTCATCATCACCTGAACAAATTTTCTTCCCTAATAAACAGAGAAAACCATGTTTCTCTAAATTATCGGCCTAGAAGTCCATGAACCATGATGCTAGTGCAAAAGGAATTTATATAGGTAATGGCATCAGGAAAACGCATTTAGCAACTGACATAGACCAAAGCGTAAGTCATTACCTTGTCAACACCTTGGTTACAAGCATAGACCAAAGCGTCAGCAAGTGTAAGCCTCCCCTCCGCATCCGTGTTATCTACCTGAAGAAGCACACATATTTATATATGAAGACAAATTAATACTACAAAGCAGGATATATAGTCATCACAACACTATTAGAAGCTTCATGGATAACGTGAATTCTGAAATTTTGAAAGGCATTGTTATTATTACAAGAGAAATAAATATGTATATACCTCGATTGTCTTTCCATTAGAAGCAGTCACGATGTCACCGGGTCTCATGCCTGAGCCACTAATCATATTTTCAGACGCAGCAGATATGAAATGAACCTGTCAGTCACAAGGGATTGAGATCATCAGAAAATACACTAAAATGTGAAGGCTAAATACTCGAACTAGCTAGCTAGCTAGCAACTGAATCTGAAGTACCTCAACTCCTGGAGGCTTGATCTGGCCCAAAACTTTTGCTGCACCAAACACAGCAGCCGCACCTCCCATGTCCTTCTTCATAAGCTCAATGGTGGCGATTGGTACGGCCTTAATGTTGTAGCCACCACTGGAGACGACATAGGTGAATCAAGCATTCAAAATCACTTATATAGCTATCATGACATTAATTCATTGCTTAATTCCAGTAGTAAAAAGAATACCAATTATTCAGTGTCGAAAGTAGTATATATAAACCTGTCAAATGTTATGCCCTTCCCAATAAGAGCCAGCTTTGTCTTGACATTACCACCAGGGGGTTTGTAACACAGGTGGATAAAGTAAGGTGGGTTTGTTTCAGAAGCCGCTGCAACTGCCAAGTAGGAGCCCATCTTCAGTTCCTTGCATTTCTCCACATCTAATATTGTGGCTGTGAATACATCGCTGTATGTGGAAGCGATTTTCGCCGCCTCCTCCGCGAGAGCACCTGGAATGAATGATTAAGGACGAATGAGGACTACTCTGACAATTAGTCACAAAAAAAGGACTACTCTGACAATTAATATATATGGCAAACATGAGTACCACAACAAAGGATGTACCACTATCCTACTAATGTTCACTGAAAATTGAGGCCTACTCTACTAAGTACCGTACTGACCCGGGGTAAGGACATTGGCGGGAGAGTTCACAAGATCTCTCGCAAGCATGACGCCCGATGAAAGATGGTTACCATGGTGAAGTTTCTGATCCACCTCCGGGCCACATCCCAGTCCAATTATGTCTACCTGTTTCAGATGCACATTTTTCCATTCAGACTTGTATCTGCTGTCCTCGTACAGTCCAAGCACAGTTCCTGCACGCAGTTCAAATTCAAATTAAACAGAACAGACAGAAAATGAATTAATCCGGCAAACAGAACAGACAGAAAAAGCACAGCCGGACTGATATAATAATAACTACATACAGTACCAGAAGCAATTGCCGCGGCAGCATTCAGCCTGAACTCTTGTCGGATCTCAGCGGGGGCGGCAAGAAGGATGGCGGCGCTGGTAGCCTGAGCAGCCCTGGCAAGTGACGCGACGGATTCACCTAGGCCCTGCAGGCAACCGGCGCTGCGGGCAACGAAACCGACGAGAGCCACCCTCTTGAACCGCTGCCCCTGCACGCGGAGCACCACCGACTGCCCGGGCTTGCCGGTGAACTCCTCCTCTGCCGCTGCGGCCCGCAGCAGGCCGCCGAGCTGGCCGTCGAGCTTCTTCAGGACGGCGTTCTCGAACGACGTGGAGTCCGGGACCTGCGGCTGCACGTCCTTCTCGGTCACGGCAACCGCGAGTATGTCGCCATCCCAGTCCGAGAATTCGATGTCTTTAGCTGCAAAGCTAATCTGAAACAACAGGGAAGACAGCGCAGGTTGATCAAGCTTACGACGGTAACACTGGATGGTGTGCTAAGCAGATGATCGAATCGATTTCACGGGAATCCAAATCAAAACGATTAACAGGCCGATCCTGAGTCAAGTTATATTAGAAAGAAAACAAAACCAAACAGGTGCACCTGAGGAAATTCGACGGCGGCGTTGGGCCTGGTGAGGCCGAGAGTGGCGGCGGCAGTAGCGGTGTCACCCATCGGAGATCGAGAAGAGGAAATGTGCCGGCCGGAATGTGAGAGGCGTGCGGTGAGAGAGAGCTAGCGTAGCGAGGACTCCGGTTTAGGGAATTCGGTCCATCCCTGCTGCTGCTCACTGTGGACTTCACTCGCTAGAAGACGGCGACGAGGCCTACAAAAAGGGTGAAAACTGTGGCAGGAGGAAGAATTTTCCAATCCCGGCGGTGGCGGCTAACTCATTCGGGCCTGGTTTAGATATTCAAATTCACCCTAAATTCTACTATGTAAAAAAAAGATTTTTTATCACATCAAAATTTTAGCACATACATAAAATACTAAATGTAGAAGAAATCAAAAACTAATTGTATAGTTTTATTGTACTTTGCGAGACAAACATTTTAAGCATAATTAATCAATATTTAGACAATTATTACTAAATAAAAAAATACTACACTACTACACAGTACAATACAGTGATTTGAGATGCCCCGAATCGGCATCCGACCCTGGCATCCGATCCTGACAAGTGACGAGCACTCACCAGTGACCACTCAGCTCCGATAGAGACCTTCGATGGCTTTCTCTTCCTTGATGTTTTAGGTCTCGATTTTATCCCATCACCTTGCATTGTTGAGACTAATTAGTCAGGTAGGAATTTAGAGGAAAATTCACCGACGGTCCCTGAAGTTGGCACGTGGTGCAAGTGACGAGCACTCACCAGTGACCACTCAGCTCCGATAGAGACCTTCGATGGCTTTCTCTTCCTTGATGTTTTAGGTCTCGATTTTATCCCATCACCTTGCATTGTTGAGACTAATTAGTCAGGTAGGAATTTAGAGGAAAATTCACCGACGGTCCCTGAAGTTGGCACGTGGTGTTACTTAGGTTCCTTACTTTCAAAATGTTATTTCTATGTCCTGAACTCAGCTTCAAGTGTCATCTGGCTCTCTGAACTTAGCTTTAGGTGCCACTTGGGTCCCTGTACTTATAAAATATCATTTCCAGGTCTATGAACTTGGCTTTATGTGTCATTTGGGTCCCTCAACTTGGCTTCGGGTGTCATATAGGTCCCAATACGTCCAAACCCGTCCTGTACGCTGATGTGGCGCGGTCCTACATGTGGGGCCCACACGTCAGTGGGTTATATTTCTATTTCGAGGGTACTGTAGCTAAAATTTTTAGAATATTTCAAAAATTGTATCTTTTTCATACGGTCTCGGATAAAGGTGATTTTTATATAAAAACTGTAGCTCTCGACGAGATCTAGGACTTTCTAGTTTTGAGTTTTTAATTTGAGATCGTTAAAATGCTCAAAAAAATTAAACAAATTTTCAGCAATATATTAATCGCGTACAAACGCTTGTCGTCTTGGAAAAATCATATCTTTCTTATATGCTGTCAAATGGAGATGATTTCTATATAAAAGTTGTAGCTCTCGATGAGATCTGCGACTTTCTAGTTTTGAGTTTTTTCATTTGAGTTCGTTAAAATGCTGAAAAATCAGCAGTATATTAATTTACTGTAGAAATTTTGTTTAATTTTTTTGAGCATTTAACGATCTCAAATTAAAAAACTCAAAACTAGAAAGTCATAGATCTCGTCGAGAGCTACAGTTTTTATATAAAAATCATCTTTATCCGAGATCGTACGAAAAAGATACAATTTTTGGAATATTCTAGAAATTGTAGCTACAGTACCCTCGAAATAAAAAATATAACCAACTGACATGTGGGCCCCACATGTAGGACCGCACCACGTCAGCGTACAGGGCGGGTTTGGACTCATTGGGGCCTAGATGACACCCAAAGCCAAGTTCAGGGACCCAATGACAACTGAAGCCAAGTTCAGGGACCTAGAAATGACATTTTGTAAGTACGGGGACCCAAGTGACACCTAAAGCTAAGTTCAGGGAGCCAGATGACACCCAAAGCCAAGTTCAGGGACCCAGAAATAACATTTTGAAAGTACGAGGACCCAAGGGACACCACATGCCAACTTCAGGGACCGCCGGTGAATTTTCCTCAAGAATTTATATGAGGTGAAGAAGAAAGAGAGGAAGGTGAGAAAAAGATATGACAATTTTGTAAAGCAACCACTTCATGAGCAAACATTAGCATGAGACAACTATTTCACAATTGTATTTAATATCGTCATTCAACTTACAAAATAAGGAGAATTAAATTACTATAAGATATAAGTTAAAATTACTATAAGACAACTTAAAACAAAACCCATGTATGAGTTGGTTGTTCAGTCATCTTATGATTATATAGCACTACTTGTACTCTTGTAGCCATCTATGAGACAACATCAATGTACTTGCCCTAAGGATAAAAATGAATCGATCCGGCCCTAGTCTTGGATCTGGCCTTGTAGCCTCAAGGCCAATTTCAGAGCCTATGAGCTGACCCATTTCATCTAAAGGCTATGAACTCTCTAGCCCATTGTGTCATGGGTTGACCCTTTTTTTTTTGCTATCATGATCATGAATATCAACACTTCTAGAAACGATAAGATACAAGATTTAAATGTACCATGATAACACATTAAAGTTATCAGTGTTGCATCATATTAAATAAGTTTGCAAGTGAATCGTTATTTTAATTTTATCTATTTTTGTTTTCAAAATATGATATTTCCTAATCTACTTCCAACCATGCTTATTCAAAAAAATAAAGAAGACCAATAAATAAAAAAGATTGCTCTTTGACGATTGGATTGATCTATTTTATCCCTTGGTCAATATATTTTGTCTCTATTGGTCTATTTTAGAGTTTGAGGCCAGTCCTATATGGCTCATGACCTTGTTGTTTTGACTGGGTTAACTATCAAATAATGACTTGGTCCATTTCTATTCCTATCTTTAGCTAATCTTATCGCGATACCAAATGTTTATGTTAACTGTTCCCCAAGGGCATTTCACCTATCTTTCCTATCTTTAATATATAAACAAGTCAGCTAAAATAGTGTCATTGAAGTGAACAACTTATATCCAATTGCACATAAACATTTGGTATAAGTTTTGATGGCGTATAAAAAAATTAGATTTTGCACATAAAGTGGGAATGTGACTTTTTTAGGCGGAGTGTACATTATTATGTGTATATTCAGAGACGGATCCCATGCAAATTTTTCGTAGGGAAGTGTACATAGTGACAACACGAGTATAACTCTAGATATCTTTTACTGTCAGTAAGGCCAGTCTCAATGGGTTTCATCAGAGTTTTATGGGCATTAATTATGTTGATGTGGCACTATATTTATGAAGAGAGAGATGATAAGAGTTTTATGGGAGCAGAGAGAGTTTTATGGGGATAAAACTCTTATGCACTATTTCTAAAATTTAGATATGTTGGAAACAGTGACATGAAATCCCATTGAGACAGGCCTAATACACACGAAACGCGTGAATGGCAAAAGCTTTGCCAATAAAGCCTTCTTCTCCGCGTATTCCCAAAAATAAAGGTTTCTCCTTGTCCCCCGCGGGCCGTGGTCCCCGCCTTCTCCAAAACCTCTTGACGCCGCACCCGCACCGCACCGCACCGCACGCCGGCGGGCGGCGGCCATGGCGTACCTCCCTCCCCACAAGCGGCACCCCAGCACCACCGCCTCCACGTCCACCCCCGCACCCAACCCGCCACCTCTGTCCCTCTCTTCCTCCCTCCGCTCCCTCTCCCTCTCCTCCCCGCGCGGCCGCGGCCGCGGCGCCGGCGGACGCCACCCGCGCGCTTCTACAAAGATCATCCACGCCGCCGGCTGCATCTCCCGTTGGTCCCCGCTACCGCCCTTCTCCCCTGGCGGCGACGGCGAGGAGCACACCCTCCGCCTCGAGCCCTTCCCTTGCGCCCCCATCGAGCACAGGACCGGCGCCAAACCCCTTGCCCTCGTCGTCGCCTCCACCCCAGGACAAGGCTCCTCCGGCTCCACTGCGGCGGCGGTCACCGCCATCGCCGAGAGGTTCCTTCCCGATCTCCTTGTCGCCGCGGAGAGGACCAAGGCGGAAGGCGCGCCTAAGGAGGAGTTGGTGAAGCTGAGTCTCGTGGCAAGGCTGGGAAAGGTGCTCTTCCAGTGCCAGCCGTGAGTCCTTTCTCCTCTTCTTGTTTTGCATCCCAGTTACATTTCTGGGACCTATGCTTCGCGCGATCTTGTGGTGAATGCTGAGTTCGAGGATTCATTTGTGAATTATATGTCTTCAGCGGTGGATCGCCCGTCTCACTGGACACACTCCGCCAGGCAGCAAAAGCAGGGGAAGATGGTTCCAAGAGCCAGTTGCGTAAATCGTTCTACACCAATGTGCCTAGTGAGTGTCTGGATGATGTGGAGCGGTCCATGGTGAAGAGGATGGGGCTGGATTTTGATTCGTCCAAGGAGCACTACCATGTGAAGGTTTGGTCTTCTAATGCTCCAGTGCAATGTGAACTGAACTACAAATTGTGTTGGGCTCAGATAAGCAAATGAGTTTATAAGGGTCTTCAATTTTGTGACAGGTTTTTGACAAGAATCAAAGTGATTCTACAATATCTTGCAAATGCACCGTGGAGGAAGATGGTAGCCTTGCTATCCATAAGGTTAGTGTACCATTAACCATCCCATCACGAGTTTTTTTATTTGTTTTGTTACAGCGATTTAAGCTACCAGATTCCTTCATCCACTTTGAGGCAGCAGCATGTCTTGATTTTTGTCTAATATCAAAATTGCTGTCTAATATCAAAATTCTCGATTGCTGTCTAGTATATAATTGCTGTCTCCACAAAGTCGTGATTCCTGAGGATATTAGACATATTTAGTAGTTTTAGCACTTTATGATTAGGCGCCTCTAATTACATAAATATCTGGTCCACAAAATCATGATGCTTTCCTGTAACTAAGATTGCAGCTATTCTAAATTTTTAATGGCATGTTCTGTAGGAATACTTGATAGCTGACACATTATGAGATGCAAAGACATGAACACGTTTACCTCAGACATCGTTATAGGCTGTTTACTTCTTACCACTGAAAATTTTCGAACTTATTGTTGCTTGACTTGTTTAGCTGATGTCCCCTCGATGAGCTGTGTGTTTGTCCAAGCTTGTATATCATTGAGTAGAAATTCCCGTGCATTACTTTGTATATCTGGATAATTTGATTATTCAATGTATTTAGCTGTACTTTCAGATTTGGAGAAAACAGTTTATGCTACTTTCCATATTTCTTGCCAATATTTGGGATTGCCATAGATCAATTATCTTCATATGATTCCTGCTGTTCTTTGTTTTGTTAATTCAAAACCAGGAGTGACAATTTGAACTCCACTGACCGCATCTATTGATTAGCCTTATTTTAAAAGGATAGCAAAGAATGGAAGCAGTAGGTAGTTGCTTGTCATTATACTTAATTTCCCCACAATGAGTGCTACCGCATGTTATATTGTATTGCAGTAGGTAGATGGAAAATGTGTGAATTTCTGGATTAACTGGTGATAGTTAGTTATATTATAGGATGTGATGTACTCCACATACTATGTGCCTTGTTGTGTTCTTCAAATGTAATTAATTCAACCAGCTATTCAAACCATACTCCAGATTCTAATTCCTGAGTGCTGCCTTTTATGCAGGTTGAATTGAATCAGGTACGGCACTTGGTGGAAGACATATCCTGTCTTTTCAAAGGTCTTGATCTAAGGCTGATGTTGTGTAAGAAAAGGATCCTGAAAAACCTAGATGTAAGTACTTAATGAGAACACCTTGTTCCTTTGTGGTATTATGTTTTTTTAATAAAGATTATAGACTTATTTGATGTCAACTGCAGTCTGAAGTGGAAAATGCTGTAAAGAGCTTGGTGTCTGCTGCTGTTATTGATCCTAATGTGAAAGGGGGAATTAGATGGCCACTTGGAAAGGAGTCAATTGGGGAGAGGTTCAGCATAGTTGGGGTGTGGCACACAAACTACAAAGCTTTCAGAAATGAAACCATGAGGCTCAAGCTAAGGCATGCTGACAGATTCGATCACCGGAGTTCGACTGGGGAAGTTTCTGATGAAGTTACGTTCAAACTAACTGCCATTTCTCGCAAGCTGGAGGTTAGTGAAATCTACTCGAAAGATTGTTGTGTTCTACTCTTCTGTAGCCACTTACTGTTAGGTTGTTTGGTTGCATATTTGTGTTTTTATGCTGATTTTGCTTGTGCAATATTTTCTCTATTGATTGAAATAACTTGAAAGTGAGGAAAACACAAGTTGTGAATCCGGGGGGATTTTTCTTTTCTGGAGTCCTTCCTTTTGTTAACATAGTAGGGGGTACTCGTAACTGTATTGTGGCCATCGTGATTTCTTCTTATTGGTAGTGCAGTTGGTGCCATCGCAATCCCGTTTAACATTGAAGTAGACTGCACCCTGACCATGCCTTCTGTTAATTTCCCAGGAAGAAGGTGATCCAGTGGAGAGCTCTGTGAAGGAGATGCTGGAGTCTGCGGTCCAAATGGTTTGGGACAATGCGCTGAATTACCAGATCGTGCCTTGAGCTTGGTTATGCAGGCAATGGTTCTTCCTTGGAGATGCAACGCGAGCTGATTTCTTTGAGCCCCTCTGTAGATAGCGCCGTCTTGTCGTGATCTGTCATCTGCGATGGTTAGACCTGAGTACTGTATATATTATGGGAATTGGTTGGTTGGCAAGTTCTACTTGCTCCAAGTCTGTCTGGCAACAATAATTGGGGTTGATTTCAGCACAACGTGTTGATTGCTTTGCTTGCGGTCGTATGTTTGGTACTGGGCTGTTGTAAACAGGCAGTGAGCTCTGGTTGGTTTTCCCTCGTCAGTTTTCAAACTTACAGGAAGAATGGCCACGTACTCATCATGCATTGTATCACACGTGGAATAAGAAGTTCGACTAGTTTGGGCTCATACTTGCCGTTTTTATTTGTATATATAATAATAATATATTTTTCTCACACAATGATCTACTAGTAGAAGTCCATAAAGGCAGCAGCTGTCTTCATTCAACCTCTGCAGTCTGCACACTTCTGTTCCCAGTTCCCCGCATCCGCAGACTGCAGTTGCATTGCCTGGGACGTTCTGCCCTGTTCGCTTGAGCTTATAAGTCATGTTACAGTTTTTTTTTCTCTCACAATAAATTAGCATTAGCCGGCTTATCAGCTGCAGAAACCATCAGCCAAACAGCTCCGTAACGGCGGCGGCATGGGCGCGTGGCCGGGCCCATCCACCTTCTCTGCCACGCGACGCAGCACCCACAACGATCGCCGCGCACCAATTCAGCTATGACGGAGCGTGTTAATTAAGATTATACATAGATTTGCCATGGAGCCGGACAATTGCGGACTTGCGGTGAAGATGGATCTTCAAGAGAATTCACCTACATCTACATGCCATTGCTCCTGGCTCCTCTGGACTGCACGCCTAGTCGCCCATCGACGAAATGCCGAAGAGAACATCCATGGCATTGCATCAGGTGTATGTCAATTGGAGCATCCTCATCCTGGGCGCTGGCCGGCCCACCGACAGCCTAGACGCCAAGCACCATGCGCCCGTCGGTTGCTGCCGCTCACCGATCTGGTACGTCCAATATCACTGTCAGGTTATCATCTCTGTACAAGATATAAGATACAGTACTCGTCTCATTGGCTGTGGCGTGTTGTTTTGCTATTTAGCCCTTCGATCTCTACGATTCATATAATTAGCGTCCAGGAAGATGGTAAATGGTGGGTTTGTTGACTTTGTTCTAGTAATACTAATGTTATACTCTAGCACTACTCTCATAGCGACAAGACTCAGATGGCTTCGGTTAAACAGTCATGATCCATCAGTAAGCCACTAGTGGAATAATTAGCGAAGGAAACAAGTCAAGCAGCCCTGCTTGCTAATTTCCAAGGGTCTAGTCGCGAATACAATAGACATAAACCATGTGCCAAGTAGATGCCTATTACTGCAAATCAATGCTGTCCACTAGTCCCTAACCAGGATATGCATTTACAAGAGCTAAGCATGTTTCCTGCATAAAGTTGGAAGCTCCTCTCGAGTTGAAGCTTTCCACTTTCCAGAACAAGGCCTCGTTTAGATTGTGAGAAGTTAGATTTTTTCTAACGGTAGCACTTTCATTTGTATTTGACAATTAGTGTCCAATCATGTACTAACTAGGCTCAAAAGATTCATCTCATGATTTTATAACTAAACTGTACAATTAGTTATTTTTTATCTATATTTAATGCTTTATGCATGCATGCAAAGATTGATGTGATGGAGAGAGTGAAATTTTTTTTTGGCTCAATCTAAACAAGCCCCAAGCCATGGCTGCTGTCGCTGCAGCTTTTGCAGGATACTTAGTTTAAAAGCTAAGACTTTTTCTTATACTTTTAAAAAATATGGGATATACTGATATCAGCACTTTTGGACTTACTTACAAGCTGCTGCTTGGAGCTTGGTTGACTACCGTGCACTAAAATAGAGCTTAGAATAATTGAATTCGGCCCATTTACTGTAGCTCACGCGGGGCATCGATTTTCTTCTCGTTAGTGGGGGGGGGGGGGGGGGGGGTGGGGGGGAGCGGTCGGCAGCTAGGCCCCCGAGTGGGAGAGGGTCGCCCTGTCCGCGAGGCCGAGGATCGCGTGTCTACTTTTCCGAATGGCGAAAGTCTTGCCAATAATAAAGCCTTCTTTCCCCCTTACTCCACCAACTTCCGTTTCCCTTGTTCCCCGCGGCCCCGCCTTCTCCAAAACCTCTTGGACGCCGCGTCCGCACCGCACCGCACGCCGACGGGCGGCGGCCATGGCGTACCTCCCTCCCCACAAGCGCCACCCCAGTACCGCAGCCTCCACGCCTGCCCCCGCACCCAACCCGCCACCTCCGTTCTTCTCCTCCCCGCGGGGCCGCGGCCGGGGCGCCGGCGGACGACACCCGCGCGCTTCTACAATGATTATCCACGCTGCCGGCTGCATCTCCCGTTGGTCCCCGCTACCGCCCTTCTCCCCTGGCGGCGATGGCGAGGAGCACACCCTCCGCCTCGAGCCCTTCCCTTGCGCCCCCATCGAGCAGAGGACCGGCGCCAAACGCCTTGCCCTCGTCGTCGCCTCCACCCCAGGACAAGGCTCCTCCGGCTCCACTGCGGCGGCTGTCACCGCCATCGCCGAGAGGTTCCTTCCCGATCTCCTAGCCGCCGCGGAGAGGTCCAAGGCGGAACTGGGCGCGCCTGAGGATGAGTTGGTGAAGCTGAGTCTCGTGGCAAGGCTGGGAAAGGTGCTCTTCCAGTGCCAGCCGTGAGTCCTTTCTCCTCTTCTTGTTTTGCATCCCAGTTACATTTCTGGGACCTATGCTTCGTGCGATCTTGTGGTGAATGCTGAGTCCGACGATTTACTGCGAATGATGTCTTCAGCGGTGGATCGCCCGTCTCACTGGACACACTCCGCCAGGCAGCAAAAGCAGGGGAAGATGGTTCCAAGAGCCAGTTGCGTAAATCGTTCTACACCAATATGCCTAGTGAGTGTCTGGATGATATGGAGCGATCCATGGTGAAGAGTATGGGGCTGGATTTTGATTCGTCCAAGGAGCACTACCATGTGATGGTTTGGTCCTCTAATGCTCCAATGCAATGTGAACTACAGTTTGTGTTGGCCTCAGATGAGTAAATGGGTTTAATGGCCTGCAATTTTTTGATAGGTGTTTGACAAGAATCAAAGTGATTCTACAATATATTGCAAATGCACCGTGGAGGAAGATGGTAGCCTTGCTATCCATAAGGTTAGTGTACCATTAACGAGTTTTTTCTTTGTTTTGTTACAGCGATTTAAGCTACCGGATTCCTTCATCCATTTTGAGGCAGCGGCATGTCTTGAATTTTGTCTAATATCAAACATGTCGATTGCTGCCTAGTATAATTGCTGTCTCCTCAAAGTCATGATTCCTGAGGATATTAGACTTATTTAATACTTTTAGCACTTTATGATTAGGCACCTCTAATTACATAAATAACTGGTCCACAAAATCACAATGCTTTCCCGTAACTCAGATTGCAACTATTCTAAATTTGTAATGCCATGTTCTGTAGGAATACTTGATAGTTGACACGTTACGAGATGCAAAGACATGAACATTTACCTCACACATCGTTATGGGCTGTTTACTTCTTACCGCTGAAAGTCTCTGAACTTCCTTATTGTTGCTTGACTTGTTTAGCTGATGTCTCATCGATGAGCTGTGTGTCTGTCCAAGCTTGTATATCTTTGAGTAGAAATTCCCGTGCATTACTTTATATATCTGGATAATTTGATCATTCGATGTATTTAGCTGTACTTTCAGCTTTGCAGAAAACAGTTTATGCTACTTTCCACATCTCTTGAATATTTAGGATTGCCATAGATTGATTATCTTCATATGATTCCTGATGTTCTTTGTTTTGTTAATTCAAAACTAGGAGTGACAATTCGAACTCTACTGACCGCATCTATTGCTTAGCCTTATTTTAAAAGGATAGCAAAGAATGGAAGCAGTAGGTAGTTGCTTGTCATTGCACTTCATTTCCCCCCAAAAATATGTGAATTTCTGGATTAACTGGTGATAGTTAGATTATAGGGTGTCATATACTCCACATATTATGGGCCTTGCTATGTTCTTCAAATGTGATTAATTTCAACCAGCTTTTCAAACTGTTAGGGAAAGTGTTTCTATTGATTTGGGCTAACCCTAAGAGGATAGCTATATAGGTAACCATACATGGGCCTAGCCTCATGGGCCTAATACACACACATTCCAACACCCCCGCAGTCTGAACTACCGGCGCAGCGGAGTTGCAGGCTAAACAAGAAAGAACACACACAGCCCTCCACAGACGTAACTAGCTACTGGTGATGTTGAGGCTGGAGCGAAACTCGGTGAATGTTGAGGACGGGAGGCCTTTGGTGAAGATGTCCGTGAACTGGGAGGTAGTCGGAACATGAAGAACCCGCACCTCGCCCATGGCCACCCAATCACGGACAAAGTGTAGGTTGATCTCCACATGCTTCGTCCGCTGGTGCTGGATGGGGTTGGTGGAGAGGTAGACCGCACTGACATTGTCGCCGTAGATCAGTGTGCTCCGGAAGGGCGGAGTATGCAGCTCTGCGAGAAGCTGCCGGAGCTAGGAGGCCTCAGCCACGTCGTTAGCGACAGCACGGTACTCCGCCTCGGCACTGGACCGGGAGACCACAGGCTGGCGCTTAGACGACCAGGACACCAGGTTGCCGCCCAAGAAGACAGCGTAGCTGGAGGTGGAGCGCCGAGTGTCCGGACACCCCGCCTAGTCAGCGTCAGTGTAGACGACGAGGTCGGCGGAGGAGGCCCGGTGGAGTAGGAGGCCGTAGTCGAGCGTGCCCCGGAGGTAGCGGAGGAGGCGCTTGAGAGCCGTGAGGTGAGGCTCTCGGGGATCATGCATGTGAAGGCAGACCTGCTGAACTGCATAGGTGATGTCCGGCCGGGTGAAGGTGAGGTACTGAAGAGCACCGGCGAGACTCCTGTATGCAGTGGGGTCAGACACTGGGGGCCCTCAGCCTCGGACAGCTGGCCCTGAGTATCAACCGGAGTGGAGCAGGGGTTGCAGTCAGTCATCCTAGCTCGCTCCAGGATATTCCGAGTATACTGCCGCTGGTGAAGAAGTAACCCGGCAGGACGGGGCTCAACAGTGACCCCGAGGAAATGGTGGAGCACACCCAGATCCTTCATAGCAAACTCTTGCTGAAGAGCGCCAATGATCCGGCGGAGGAGTGGTAGATGAACAGTGATGTATCAGACTTGGCCTCCACGAACCCCAGTGTCAGCAAGAAAGCAGCAAACCGGTGGTTCCACGTCCGGGGTGCTTGTTTGAGGCCATAGAGAGACTTGTTGAGCCGGCAGACCATGTCAGGACGGGAGGAATCAACGAACCCCGCCGGCTGACTGCAGTACATTGTCTCGGTGAGAAGGCTGTGCAGAAAGGCATTCTTGACGTCCAGCTGATGGACGGGCCATGACCGAGCAAGCGCCAACGAGAGCACGGTACGGATGCTGGCCGGCTTGACCACCGGGCTGAAGGTCTCATCATAGTCGACTCCAGGGCGCTGAGTGAAACCCCGGAGAACCCATCGAGCCTTGTAGCGCTCGAGCGTGCCATCAGCCCGACGCTTGTGGGTCCAGATCCACTTGCCGGTGGCGACGTTGGAGCCCGGCGGCCGGGGCACCAACTTCCACGTTTGGTTGACGAGAAGCGCGGTGTACTCGTCTTCCATCGCGCGGCGCCAGTGAGGATCCAACAGGGCGTCGCGGACGGAAGAGGGTACCGGGGAGACCAGCGCGTCGCCGGTCGAAGCCTCAAGGGCCCGAGGTGGCAGTGTGCCAGTCGCGTGCCGTGTCACCATCGGGTGAACATGCCGCAGATGTCGGTGAAGAAGCGGCGGGTGGTAGACTGGCGGTGCGCCACGGGCTAGCAGGGACTGCGGCGGTGGTGTCGGTGTCCCCGGCGGAGAAGGGACCGCGAGTGGCGGCGGCCGCGGTCTGCGCTGGTACACTCGTACCGGCGCGGCGAACCGCGACGGAGGTGCCGGGGCAGGTGCCAGGGCAGGACCAGGCGACGGCGACCGGCACGGCCCCCCCGGGGCAGTATCGGGGAACGATGTCCCCGGGTCAGCGCCAATCGGAGAGGTCGGGGCCGCGCCAGAGGACGACGGGCCCGGACCCACCGGGGAGCCGGGACCGGTGGCCGGCAAGGAGCGCGGCGAAGCGGTACCTGCAGGAGACCACGAAAAAGGTGGCTGGACCACCGTGTCAGCGGGAAAGAGGGAGGGGGGTCAGGAACAGGAGTGGTGGTGGTGCTGGAGAAGGGAAAGACGGACTCATCGAACACCACATGGCGAGAGATGAGGACCCGTCAGAAGGTAAGGTCAAAGCACCGGTACCCCTTGTGATCCGGGGAGTACCCGAGGAAGACACAAAGAGTGGAGCGGGGTTCCAGCTTGTGAGAGAGGAAGACATGCGCAACTGAACACCGTGAGAGAGGAAGAATGCACGGGAGGTGGAGTTATCAAACTCACGACCATTGTCACACTGGATGGCCTTGATGGTGAGGCCGAACTGTGTGGACATCCAAGTGAAGAAGTGAAGGAGCGTGGAAAACGTATTAGACTTCGCACGTAGGGGAAAAGTCCACGAATAATGCGAAAAATCATCAACCACCACAAGATAGTACTTATAACCAGAAATACTGAGAACAGGAGATGTCCATAGGTCGCAATGTACAAGATAAAAAATGCAGACCGCATGGGAAGTAGAACTATGAAAAGAAAAACGAACATGTCGGCCCAATTGGCACGCATGACAGTTGCTCATCATGAGCCCGAGTACATGGAAGACCGGAGCTACGACTGAGCTGCATCAGGACATCACGTCCAGGATGGCCGAGGCGCCGGTGCCAAGTAGTAGAGGAAGTAGAAGCGGCGAAAGCAGCTGACAAAACGGACGGCGAAGAAGACGAAGTAGCCGCCGGGAAGCGAAGGGTGTAAAGAGGCCCGATGCTGTCACATCGGAGCAGAGGACGCCGGGAAGCCAAATCCTTTACAGTAAGACCAGAAGAGTCAAATTTCACAGAACAGGAATTGTCAGCTGTAAAACGACAAATAGAAAGAGGGTTGTGAACCATAGAAGGAGCAACAAGAACATCAGGAAGACGGAAGGAGCCATGAGCACCG
This sequence comes from Saccharum spontaneum, assembly GCA_022457205.1. Taxonomy (NCBI): domain Eukaryota; kingdom Viridiplantae; phylum Streptophyta; class Magnoliopsida; order Poales; family Poaceae; genus Saccharum; species Saccharum spontaneum. Next base: position 37,179,241 of record CM039593.1, read on the forward strand.
GCGGTACCCACAGACGTGACTAGAAGACACGAACCATTGGCGACCATAATGGACGAAGGAAGAGAAGAAGAGGGAGAGTGGAGAGACGAAAGTATACCGGGGTCAGGGGTGGTGTGGTAGGTGGCCCCCGAATCAGCGATCCACTCAGGTCCGACCGGAGGTGTCAGGCCCATGGTGCTGAACGAGCGAGCCAAAGCTGCCTGGTCCCAGCCGGCAACCCCAGGTAGGGTGCCGGAGGGTGGAGCCCACGGCGTAGCAGGGAAGGCGCTGGGAGGTGGAGCACCAGGTGGAGCACCGGTGAACATGGCCGCCGGTGGACGAGGGTCGCCCCCGGGAGCGTGGAAGGGCCACATGGAGATGCGCCCGGACCACGGGTTCTGGAAGGAAGGCCATGGTGCCCCCCATGCGGCCCAGCCGGTGCCGGAGCCTGGGTGAGACCACCCCGGCCGCCCCCGCCACCCCCTCCCCGGCGACAACGACCACCACGACCTCCTCACCCCCGCTCGGCCCGGAGGGAGGGGGACCCAGGAGAGACGGCGGCGGTGGAGCGGACGACCGTGGTGGAGCAGACGGACGCGGCGGCGGAGTAGCAGCTAGAGCCGTCGAAGAAGACGAGGACCCCGGAGAAGGGCCGGACCCCGGCTAGATGCCCTGAGTGAGCTCCTCCATGACAAGGTCGTCGCGGACCTGCAGGAAGGTGGGAAAGGGCCACTGACGGGTGATCCACGTCCTGAGGTGGGCGTAGCGGTCACTGAGCCCGCGGAGGACGTTGAGGACCAGGATGCGATCCTCCACGGGCCAGCCGAGGTCGCCAAGGGAGTCCGCCATGGTCTTCATCGACGACAGAACTCACCGACGGAGAGGTCGCCCTGAACGAAAGTGCGGAAACTCGCGTCGAGGCGCAGAGCCCGGGCCTCGGCGTTGCCCAGGAACTGTCCCTCAAGCGCCAGCCAAGCCTGGCGAGCGTTAGGGGAGTTGCGGACGAGGTCGTGGAGGTCGAGGGAGATCGTCCCGATGATCACGAGAGGACGATGCTGTCAAGGCGCAACCACGAGAGAGTGTGAGCCGCGACCGTGGCATCGGCGAGGACGTGGTCGTCGAGGACGTAGCGGCGGAGGGTGAGGAGGACCAGGTTCCGCCACCGGGCGTAGGAGGGTGACTCGGGCTCGAGAACCACCGGGACGAGGAGGCGAATGTTCTGGACCCCCCCGGCCTGGTAGTGAAGCTGAGCCACGAGCGGGTCGGCCGGGTCGTGCCAAAGGACGGCGGTGTGTGACACGCGGCGTCCCGTCGAGTCAGAGGAGGCGGCCCCAGCGTCCTGGGAGGCGGGAGAGGTGAGGAGCTGCTCCGCCTCGGCGATCTGGCGGGCCAGGGCGTCGGCCACGTCGCACTCACGCTCCCACGCAAGGGCCGCCGCGCGTACACGAGCCTGCCCCTCCGCGGTGGTAGCCCGGGCAGCGATGAGGGCCGCGGCGAGGGCGGAGTCCGGACCTAGCGGAGGAGCAGTGGGGAGAGCACCTGCGGCACCACCTCCAAGGGGAAGAGTCATCCCCCCGAGGGCCAGCAGGGAAGGCCAGCCAGTGCCGGGGCACACTGGATCCGCCAAGGCACCAGTAGTAGGTGCGGGATCGGCAGCTGGGGGTGGCGGGCGGATGGCCAAGGCGCCAGCAGCAGTGGAGTCGGTGGCAGGGGGTTGCAGGCGGACTCCAGACGGCGGCAGATGAGGTGGCGGGTGGATCCCAGGTGGCGCAGTGGGAGGGGGCAGAAGGAAACCAGGCGGTGGGGGAGAAGGAGCGGTCGCCAGAGCCCCCTCCCCTGCCCCCGCGACCAGGTTAGGCGTAGGAGGGGAGGCGCCGCTGCCCTGGGCCGCGGGCGTGACCGCCAGGGCGCCGGCAGTGGCCGCCGCCTGAGAACCGACGGCGCCAGGAGTGGTGTTGGAAGCAATCTGAGCCCAGGATGGGGAGGGAAGGGAAGGGAAATAGGTGTAGTAGGAGGGAGGAGTAGGGGGGCCGGCCATGGCGCCGGCGGCGGCTGGCCGGCCGGCAGACCAGGCGGCGGCGGCGGCTGAGAGGGTGATGGGGAGAGGAAAGGTTAACCCTAGGCTGCTGATACCATGTTAGGAAAAGTGTTTCTATTGATTTGGGCTAACCCTAGGAGGGTAGCTATATAGGTAACCATACATGGGCCACATGGGCCTAGCCTCATGGGCCTAATACACACATATTCCAACACAAACCATACTTCAGGTTCTCATTCCTTGGTGCTGCCTTTTATGCAGGTTGAATTGAATCAGGTACGATACTTGGTGGAAGACATATCCTGTCTTTTCAAAGGTCTTGATCTAAGGCTGATGTTTTGTAAGAGAAGGATCCTGAAAAACCTAGATGTAAGTTCTTATTAGCACCTTGTTCCTTTCTGTTATTATCCTTTTTCTTATACAGATAAAGATTATCGACCTATTTGATGTCATTTGCAGTCTGAAGTGGAAAATGCTGTAAAGAGCTTGGTGTCTGCTGCTATTATTGATCCTAATGTGAAAGGGGGGATTAGATGGCCACTTGGAAAGGAGTCAATTGGTGAGAGGTTCAGCATAGTTGGGGCATGGCACACGAACTACAAAGCTTTCAAAAATGAAACCATGAGGCTCAAGCTAAGGCATGCTGACAGATTCGACCACCGAAGCTCAACTGGGGAAGTTTCCGATGAAGTTACGTTCGAACTAACTGCCATTTCTCGCAAACTGAAGGTTAGTGAAATCTACTCGAAAGATTGGTGTGTTCTACTCTTCTGTAGCTACTTACTGTTAGGTTACATATTTGTGTTTTTATGCTGATTTTGCTTGTGCAATATTTTCTCTATTGAAGTAACTTGAAAGTGGGGAAAACTCAAGTTCTGAATCCTGTTGCAGTTTTTGTTTTTCGGAGTTCCTCTTTTTCTTAACATAGTAGGGGTACTCATAACTGTACTGTGGCCATCGTGATTTATTCTAATTGGTAGTGCAGTTGGTGACATCACAATTTCCGTTTAACATTGCAGTAGAGTGCACCCTGACCATGCCTTTTGTTATTTTCCTAGGAAGAAGGTGATCCGGTGGAGAACTCTGTGAAGGAGATGCTGGAGTCTGCGGTCCAAATGGTTTGGGACAATGCACTGAACTACCAGATCGTGCCTTGAGCTCGGTTATGCAGACAATAGTTCTTCCTTGGAGATGCAACGCGGGTTGATTTCTTTGAGCGCCTCTGTATATAGCGTCGTTTTGTCGTGATCTGTCATCTGCGATGGTCAGACCTGAGTACTGTATTATGGGAATTGGTTAGTTGGCAAGTTCTACTTGCTCCAAGTCTGTCTGGCAACAATAATTGGGTTGATTTCAGCACAACGTGTTAGATTGCTTTGCTTGCGGTCGTATGTTTGGTATTGGGCTATTGGAAACAACAGGCAGTGAGTGAACTCTCCTGACTCCTGGGGTGGTTTTTCCCTCGTCAGTTTTCAAACTTAGAGGAAGAATGGCCACGTACTCATCATGCATCGTATCGCACGTGGAATACGAAGTTCGTGTTCGACTAGTGTGGGTTTATACTTCCCGTTTGTATTTGTATATAATAATATATTTTTCTCACACAATAATCTACTAGTAGAAGTCCATAAAGGCCGCTGCAGCAGCAGTCTTCATTTCAACCTCTGCAGACTGCAGTATGCACGCTTCTGTTCCCAGTTCCCCGCACCCGCTGTTGCAATGCCCGGGACGCTGCCGGCGGCGGCATGGCCGGGCTCATCGGCCTTCTCTGCCACGCGACGCAGCACCCGCAACGCTCGCCGCGCACCTCCCGTTGGTCAAGTGGCCGTGCTATGTATCCAGGCTCCAGGGACTGGGAGCAGCGACGCCACGTTTTTTTGTCGAGCCGAGCACGAGCTAGAATCAACAAACGATACAACACCAATTCAGCCATCGAGCTGGACAGCTGCGGTCAAGATTGATCTTCAAGAGAATTCACCTACATCTACATGCCATTGCTCCTGGCTCCTCTGGGCTGGACACCTAGTCGCCCACCACCACCAGATGGTCGACGAAATGCCGAAGAGAGCATCCATGATCCATGGCATTGCATCAGGTGTATGTCTATTGGAGCATCCTCTGTGGCCTCTGCCGACTGCTGCCGGGGCGCTCGCCGGCCCACCGACAGCCTAGACGCCAAGCAGCACAATCGCCTGTCGGTTGCTACCGCTCACCGATCTGGTATGTCCAATGTCACTCTCAGGTTATCATCTCTGTAAGATACAAGATACTTGTCTGTGCTGTGTCGTTTTGCTGTTAATTTAGTCCTCGATCTCAACGATTCATATAATTAGCGTCTGGAAGATGGTAAATGGAGAGTTTGTTTTAGTAGTACTAATGTTGTACTCTAGCTGTCTATCACTGCTCTCAGACGTTTCATAGCGACAAGACTCAGATGGCTTCGGTCAAACAGTCATGATCCATCAGTAAGCCACTAGTGGTGGATATAATTAGCGAAGGAAACCAAGGCAAGCAGCCCTCCTTGCTAACTTCCAAGGGTCTAGTCGCGAATACAATAGACAGGCCATGTGCCAAGTAGATGGCTATTACTGCAAATCAATGCTGTCCACTAGTCCCTAACCAGGATATGCAGTTAGAAGAAAGCATGTTTCCAGCATACCGTCGGAAGCTCCTCTCGAGTTGAAGCTTTCCACTTTCCAGAACCAAGCCATGGCTGCTGTTGCTGCAGCTTTTGCAGGAAAAGCTGTTGCAACATCAACCATCTCCTATATCATCAACAAGGCCTTCGACCACCTGAAGGATAACAAGAAAGCTGGAGGTTTGAAGAGTACCAAAGCAAGGTTAGAGAAACTACTCCCTCAGATCCAAGTAGTCTTTGACGCCGTCGACACAGAGCAGATCAGAGATCAAAGTGAGGCGCTAGATGCTTGGTTGTGGCAGCTCCGGGATGCCGTCGAGGAAGCTGAGGACGCGCTTGATGAGCTGGAGTATAACAAGCTTGAGGAAGAGGTGAAATTGCGAGATAGCAAGGTGAGTGGATCTCTGCATAAGTGCAAAGGCAAGCTCGTCCAGAAGTTTAATCACACGTTCAACACTGGATCTCTGAAGAGGTTGACGAGTGCTGTCAAGACTTTAGATGAGGCTGTTGCTGATGTGCAGCGTTTTCTCCCTGTTCTCAATCAGTTTGATAACAATAAGTTGAACAAGCATAAACAAGATGTGGATTTCAGGAACTGGCGTGAAACAAGCTCACTGCCTCAAAGCCTGGTACTTGGCAGAGAGGAGAGGGAGACTGTAGTTCACTGGTTGACCAAGGCTGGAAGCAGTGCATCTGAACGGGGCGTCAACAATATCCCTATATTTTCTATAGTTGGGATTTGGTGGACTGGGGAAGACAACACTGGCCCAAGTTATATGCAATGATGATAAGGTGAAAGGTTATTTCGATTCGATCATCTGGGCTTGCGTTTCTTACTATTTTGATGTTGAGACATTAACAAGAAAGATTCTTCAAGATGTAACTAGACAACAAATAAACATTGTTGGTCTAAATGCTCTTCACAATGAGCTCAAGGAGAAATTGAGTTCCAAAACCTTTCTCCTTGTACTGGATGATGTGTGGAATGATGACAGACTAGATTATTGGGAAAATTTGGTACGACCATTGAGATATGGGAAGAAAGGGAGTAAGATATTGCTGACAACTCGAATGCAATCGGTAGCTGATCTTGCTGCAAGAGCAATGCAGGAAGAATGCCAGTCTTTGAAATTGAGTGGACTAGAAGAAACTGCCCTTCTTGATCTATTGAACATGCATGCATTTTTTGGCGTTAATCCCGATGATTACCGAAATCTGCAGCAGATTAGCAAGAAAATGGTGGGCAAGCTCAGTGGTTCTCCATTGGCAGCAAAAGTTCTTGGTGGATTGTTGAACGGCAGAAGGGACAGTAGCACTTGGAACAGAATGTTGACATCGAGTATTTATAATATCGAACAGGGTAAGGAAGGGATCATGGCAGTGTTGAGATTGAGTTATCAGCATCTACCAACTCATTTGCAGGCATGTTTCAGGTACTGCAGCTTACTTGGCAAAGACTATGAGTTTACAAAGGAAGAATTGGTCCACTTATGGATGGGTTCAGGATTGATCCAACAGTTAATGGGTAACAAGACACCAGAGGTTGGGATGGAGTTAATGGGTAACAGGATACCAGAGGTTATCGGGATGGAGTATCTGGATGCATTAACCAGGAAATCTTTTTTTGAAGTTAAATCAAGGCCTCGATCTAGTCGTGCTATAAAATGTAATATATTTGATGAATACTATGAAGAACTATATGTTATTCATGATCTTTTGCATGAGTTGGCTTGTTCTGCTTCAGTAAAGGAATGCATTAGAATTGACAGCAAATTTTCTGAAATGGTTCCAAAGACTGTTAGGCACATATGCACTGAAACTATAAATCCTAGTGTGGTTGAGCAAATCTCTCAAGCAAAGAAATTGCGCACCCTTGTCATGCATTTTCAAGAGCAAGATCAAGCAGCACAAGAACTAATGCTTCAGAAAGTACTGGCCGTCACAAAAAGCTTGCGGGTCTTGTCCCTAACCACAAATTCTACGTTGAAGCTGCCTGATGAATTTGGTGGTCTAGTGCACCTTCGCTACTTGTCTCTCATGTGGGGTCGTAATAAAATGACACGTTTCTGCTGGTTCCCCCAATCTGTATACAGATTATACCACCTACAGATACTGAAGTTTGATGATCCCCAGCTTGCAGTTCCCATAAAAGGAGAAATGAAGGGAATATGCAATCTAGTTAATTTGCGCCATTTGCAGTTATCTTATGGCATAATGCCTCTAATTCCTTATGTTGGAAAGCTGACTTCTCTCCATGAGCTATATGGTTTCAGCATCCAACAGCGAAGTGGTTACACAATTGGTGAACTCAAGAATCTGAAGGGCATCTCCCATTTACACATTTCGGGTCTTGACAAAGTAAAGAGTGTATACGAAGCTGCTGAGGTCTTGTTGGACAAGAAAGATAATCTATCTGCATTAACACTTAGCTGGTCCCCAGGCTGTTCTGATTCTTGTGACCCCAGCAAAGCTGAGCAGCTTCTTGACAAGCTTGAACCACACCCCAACACCTGCAAACTGAAGATTCAAGAATATCCAGGTTCTCGGTCTCCATGTTGGCTGGAAAATCGCGAACTCATTAATTTGACATATCTTTATATATGTGATTGTAGTAGGTTGCAGCGTCTTCCACCTATTGGGCAGCTGCCTTCTCTCCAGTATCTCTACATAATTAACATGAAATCCATTGACTGCGTGGATTCTTCATTTTATGGAAGCGAGAAACCTTATGGCTTGCAATCCCTTAAGGCATTAGAGATCGGAGACATGCCTATATGCACTGAATGGGTTGGATCCGAGGGTGATAACTTATTTCCCCAGCTTGACACACTTGTGGTGCGTGACTGTAAGGAGTTAAGACAGCTACCAAATGTACCTATCAGCATTCGACATATTGAAATCCATAATGCTGGTCTACAAGCTATACCACTGCCACCATGTTTAGGTGCAAGTTCCTCTTCATCGCCGAGGCCGGACCTGTCTCTTTCAAAGCTAATAATTTCTTGCTGCCCAGATCTGGCAACTTTGTGGCAGGGCTACTCTCTTCCTGTTCTCGAGGAATTGTCAATCCAACAATGTGCGAGCCTGTCATGTCTACCAGAGGACTCATTTTGTTCACCTTCTGTTCTTAAGACCTTTGATATAGTGAAGTGTCCAAATTTGAAGACAGGACACATCAGGTTGCCCCCAACGGTGAGATATTTCACTTTGGGATCGTGTGGTGATGCTGAAACTCCACTCATTTATTCATTGCAAGATCTCAGATCACTGACACGATTGTTTTTAGATGGGTGTGCAATGTCATTATTCCCTTCCGAAGTTTTTACGTGTTTGACAGGGATAACTTCTGTGGTGTTTAGCGACTGTGCAATGACATCCCTCCCCTCCGCGCAAGACTTTGCAAGACTGACAAATCTTGAAAATCTAGACATCTGGGATTGCAAAGAGCTACTATCACTGGATGGAATTCAAGGGCTCGGCTCGCTCACATTCTTGGTAATCATTGGTTGTGACAGCCTTGTTCAAGATTCGCCTGACTTATCAGGGGAGGGTGCTGATCTATCCGGTTGTGCCTTGGAGATCAGCGAGCTTGATATTGACCACCCATCTCTCTTACTCAAAGAGCCATTATGGAGCATGGCCATTGTGAAGAGGCTCCGGATTTCTGGCGGTCCTGAACTAAGGAATTTACCTGGGGAATGGCTTATGCGCAACTGTCAAGCCCTAGAAGAGATAGTAGTGCGTGATGCTTCCCATTTGCAACGTTTACCACAAGAGATTGCAAGTCTAACCTCCCTGCAGTCATTGCAGATATCTAATGCAAATCTGATGCAGATGCTTCCAGATATGCCTGCATCTCTGAGTAATCTACGCATCAACAATTGCCACACTAAGCTCAAGGAACGCTACAAAAAGAACGTAGGCCCTGATTGGGGCAAGATTGCACACATTCATGATGTGGATATTTCCTAATATGTGGTACATGATGTCCGATGGGATCTGATAAAGAAAACCTTGTCTGAGTCTGTTTGTTTACTCTCTCTATATATATGCATTGTGGCACCCACGGATGAAATGCATCAGTTGGTACGACTTGGAGCTATGCAGTTCTCTATCACGCTTTTCCTTTTACGTTCTGAATTGTAATTAATATATTAGTATCACCAGGTGTATTTGCATTTTCATTTATGACAAATGTATGGAGTATGGACCAGGGCATGATTGTGCTCAATGATGACAAAGTTAGCTGCAATTTTCAATAAGTTGTAAGGCATGATTGAATATGCCTTTTAGTTTTGACTGTGAGTTATTCCTGTTGACATGCCACCATTGATCTCGTTACGATTATATTGGCTAAACGCTCTAATCAACTCCCCCTGCAGTGCCACTGCCATTTCTGTTTTGTTAGTGGATAGTGGATACAGATATTTAAGCTTCTTACAGTCATTTGTTATGTCTTGCAGGTAATTTCACTGAATGCACTTGCTTGAATTAGGTTCCAGGTATAGTTGAAGGCAGTCAGATGTCTGTCGATTTTTGGCATCTATCTTGCACCTCAATTTGAAAATTTAACTGCAAAATAACGTAATATTCAGTGTCAGATGATATACAATAAAAGAACCAAACCGGAGCATGCAACCCACCAGTTCGAAGTATAAAATGTTGGCGTTGTCAGAATTGTACAGGAACGCGTTCATGATGTTGGAGCAAGGAAAAAAATTGAAATGTGATATTGGATCGCTACCCACCGGTGCCCGCGCCTATGGTTAGGGTCCCGGCGAGACCTCGTCGGTGTCGGGTAAGTTCAGCGCCCTCTCTCTCCAACTCTCCCTCTCTTCTTCTCCTTCTCCGACGGGCATATACGGGGGCTCGGGGGGAGGATGGCCGACCAGGTGGTGGGGACAGCAGCGGGGCGGTTTAGAGGCCCTGGCAGCAGTGGAGGCAGCCAAGCCAAGTTGGGGCGGGGGAGCTCCATGGCTCGAGCTCGCCGCAGAAGGAGGAGGGAGGGGAAGAAGGTGGCCGCCGCGGGCGTGCTAGGGTTTTGCCGGAGCTCCGCGGCTGCGGGCAAAACCCTAGCGCACCGCGGCGGGGGCGAAGAGTGGGCTGATGCGGACACCATGGCGAGAGGAGGAAGATGAACAGTGCATCACTAGAGGAAGAAGAAAAGGCATGAGCCATTGAATGGGCATCAGACGGCTCAGAATTGCCGCGTGAAAGTGACGGCGTTTTTAGGCACCCAAAGTATAGCACGTCCTTGTTTATTTATTTTGCAAGGTACTCACTAGGAGGGACACTATGATGCGAACGTCAATAGCACTCACACATCATGGCTGGACCATTCAATCGTAGCATCAAAACATTATTTGTTCCTGGGTTGTTCGCATTACATAGGAAATGAACGAGTAATAATATTATAGGGTGACTCAGATTCTACCAACATACAATCACTTTGGCAAAGGCGGAAACCGGGTTAAAGTTTTCTTGTATTGTCATCTAAGTCCAATTAATATTACGGAATTGATTGGGTGAGGACGTCCGGAAGACGTGGAACGCACCCGAGCGGCACGATCCGACTCGACCGCACGGACCCGAGCGGCACGACCCGACTCGACTGCGGGCTCCTTCCTTATCCGTCGTCTGCCTTCCTTCTTCCTCCTCCCGCTCCCTCTCACTCTCTGCTTCTTCTACTGCGCCACGGCTCTCTCCCTCCACGCCACCACGCTCCTCTCCCGCTCCTCCACTCTCTGCTCCGCGCTCCCTCCCTCCATGCGCGACAGCCGCGTGAGCTGCTGCTCCCTCCCTTCCCCCTCCCTCAACGCGCCACGTTTCCTCCTATGCCACCGGATTTGGGGGGCGACGGCGGCGGGTTTCTGGCAAGCCTCGCGGCTCCCTCCCTCCCTGCTCTCTCTCGCTCGCAGTCCATGAGCTCCATGCATGGCGGCGGCTTCCGGCGAGGTAGGTGATGTCCTCTGTCTAGATCTTAGCCTTCTTCTTCCTCCCTTTCTCCCCCTCTCCCTCTAGATCTGGACTTCCTCCGCCTCCTCCTCCTCATCCTGCTTCTCCTCCCACATCTGGATCTGAGGGATGTGTTGGTTGCTAGGGTTCTGACGAGCTCTTGGGTGGCTCAGCTCGCACATGTTTCAATGGTTCTCTCTGGTTGTTGCAGCAAGGTTTCAGTTGCTGTTGCAGTAGACTAGGGGGTCAGCATGCATGTTGCAGTAGTGTGTTGCATGTTGTTGCAATAGTTGTTAGGTGTGTGTTGTAACAATACGTCCCTGGTGTTTCATACTCTTCTCATTGTTTTAGATTTGTGTTCTTCAATCTCATGTTGTAGTAGGTGTTCCATCGTTGGTGCAGCAGCTTTTCTTCAGTGTTGCTGTAACAATTTTGGTGTTTCAGTAACTAATACTATCTATTCGATGTTGTATTTTTTTCATAGATCCCCATGTTTCAATGGATAGTCTCCTATGTTTCAGTAGTTTGTTCGATATTGCTTCAGTAACATGTTCACCGTGTTTCAGCTGCTCATCCTATCTGTTGCAGCAACAAGCAGAGGGGAACAGGGGGCGGACTGTGTGAGGGCGAGCAGGCGACTAGTAGAGGTGCAGAGGCCGACGAGTGGGAGCAGGGGGGCGGATTTCCGTGCGTTTGGGGTTGGGTAGGGCGGGACGTCTTCGGTCTACTTTTCCTCCTCCGTCTTCTCTTCCGTGCGGGTGGGTGGGGCGGGTCGAGCTGATGGTGCGTCCGGACGCCTCCGGGAGCCGGGCGTCCGGGCGCTAGCAGGCCTCTTAATATTAACGGGATAATTTTTTGTAATCTTCCTAAGTCTCATGGATAAACTATTAAGACTTAAGTATCATCGTAAGCTCGACCTCTGCAATCTTAAGAAGGATTTTGCTTGGATGGCATGCTAACATAAACAAGCATGCGTACGTCACATCTCTGCACCATAAATAATCACTGAACAATGAACATTATCCTACCACCAAGAAAAACAAAGTACCCCTTTCTCTGCCGAGGACGGCACGTACTCTTTTGAGTCACTGGCGCATACCTGCCCTCCCTCTTCTTCTCCTACATCTCGTGCTTTCCTAGCTGGTAATTCACGCCTAGAAGGCCGGAACCTGTCAGCTTCTCTCCAAACGAACTAATCCTTCTGATAATCAGGGACACGTCCAAATTTGGGCTCAACCATTTTTTGCCATCCAGCTGAGGCCAGGCCTGCCACACTTCGCTGTACAAAACTAGAAATTCCATGCTAGTTTTCTCTTTACATTCAACAATGCAGATGTCACCTACCATTAGACAGCAAAACTTTTCTATCTTTTTTTTTAAAAAAATATATATATAAGGGTACATCATAAAAAGAAAATAAAATAAAATATGATTCTATGCAAAAAGGCAGAGATGCAGTGTACACAATATTTTGCAGGGTGCACAATGAGGTCATTAGCCAAGGATAAACAATTCGTGTCCTTTTTATAGTAACCTGCCGATTTCAAACAATTCATTATATTATACAACAGAGAATTTTGACAGATGCTTCATGCTACATATATGGCTCTTACCAAGCATCAATATCCTAGTTCGAAGAAACCCTCCATTCCTACTTGGCAGTGAGGAGTTAGCACATTCACTATGTACTACTACCACGTCAGTGTTCCAATATATTCTACTATGTACTACTACTACATCAGTGTTCCGCTATGCTCTCGTACCTCATCAGGGTTCCATGTGGGCGGCATTGGATTTGCAGATGAACTCAAAAAGGTGAAAGTATGGTTAGTAATTGACAACTGCTACATATATGTAAAATTGCCAGCATCAGTAGCCAACCCACTTCTTCATGTTCCGCCACTTGGCAGGCACTTCCTGTGAAACACATCACTGCTATATTTTAATATCTGAATCCATGGAATTTGCGCATCATTCTGTGGAGTGAATTTTGCCATCGCTTTCTAGATCATCACATTGAATTTCTGATGGCAACATCTTAAGGAGATCAGGGAATAAATGATAGCTTGATGGCAACATCTCTGATGGCTGTGATGCACCTTTGTAGGAGATCTTAAGCAGATCTTATGATGTTGCCATATTACGAGCTGAAGCAAGCTGGTAATGACAACTCATCTTATGAAACAAGAGCTTCATCTCAGAGAAGATGTGATCCTCCTTCAAATCAGGACGTTGAGGCTGACCAGGAGGATGGTCTTACAGCTTCTAACCAAGCTGGTGGTTCTGATGAATTAGAAGCTACATCTTCAAATGACTTTGGCAAGCGATCATCACCTCCTTGGCGTAATATGAGACACAACAACAAAAAATATTGCAAGAAAAGGAATCAGCTGTATTAAGTAAATCTAGAAAACCTATTGCAAAGCAAGATCAACATATGCCTACTTCACCAAGAAAAAGAAATTCTATACACACGCAAAAGCGCTAGTAAGTGTCAGAATGCAGTTATAGTACCACTTCTTTTCTTGACTTTAGTCTCAATTGCTATGTTTACAAAGTAAAAAGGTTAATCAGTAATTTAGTATAGCTTCGCTGGATTAACTAAACATGACTAGGTCTGTACCTGATTGCCAGCATCAGTAGCCAGCCCACTTCTTCATGTTCCTCCACTTGACCCTCAAATCAGATGGCAGGCGCTTCATGTGAAACACATCACTGTCATATTCTAATATTCGAATCCATAGAATTTGTGCATCATTCTATGGAGTGAATTTTGCCATCGCTTCCTAGATCATCACAATCAAAAGTATAAATACACACAGCCAAGCAAGACATAATTACAAACTATAAACCCGGCCTAGGAATAACCAGCGCAAAAGATGATGTTTCAACAATAAAATTTACATCCAAAGAACGATTACCCTAAAAAAAGCAGCAGCTTCTTCCGTTCAACAGAGTTTTTTTTGCCTCTTTTAGTAGGTGCAACAAGATTGGAACCGCAAGACACATGTGCTTAGTTCTTGAAATAGAATTAAATGGGACATTTTCAGAGATGAAATTTCCTATAATAGATGGAAAATGTGAATATATGGAGAAGTCAAGACTTGTAGTACTAAAAAAGACAGTTAGCTCAACTTTTATGCTCTAGTCTCCTTTTTTTATATGAGCAGAATATTTTATCATGGCACACAACACAGGGTATAATACCATCGGTGCGCATTCAACATTGCATAATAACGAAATACCAATGCTAAGTACCTATATTGGGATATTGCAATTAAGTGTGATCTAATTTGATATATCATAGAACTAACCAACATGTGAAAAACTCTCATAAGAATTTGAAAACAATGCATAAAAAATGAGGCTTTCCACAAAATCACTATCTTGAGTCATGTCATAGTTAATGATCTCTCAAATGGCCTAAGACCTTAAAAGTTCGAATAGTGTCAAAACTGATCACCACCATGTTATCCATGATACCAAGTTAACAGAATAATGGAAACTGTTTGACCAAGAACAAAAGACCTGGTATGCCACCCCCACTAATATCCATGTAGAGTTTTATTATTTGCATATGTAGACCAGAACACTCAAATATCATTCAGTCCTAAATCAGGTACATACCTTAGTCTTGTTTAGTTAATCTAGCAGAGCTGTACTGAATCACTGATTAACCTTTTTACTCTGTAAACACAGCAATTGAGACTAATGTCAAGAAAAGAAGTGGTACTGTAACTGCATTCTGACACTTACTAGCGCTTTTGCGTGTGTATAGAATTACTTTTTCTTGGTGAAGTACGCATATGTTGATCCTACTTTGCAATAGGTTTTCTAGATTTACTTAATACAACTGATTCCTTTTCTTGCAATATTTTTGTTGTTGTGTCTCATATTACGTCAAGGGGGTGATGATCGCTTGCCAAAGTCATTTGAAGATGTAGCTTCTAATTCATCAGAACCACCAGCTTGGTTAGAAGCTGTAAGACCATCCTCCTGGTTAGCCTCAACGTCCTTATTTGAAGGAGGATCACATCTTCTCTGAGATGAAGCTCTTGTTTCATGAGATGAGTTGTCATTACCAGCTTGCTTCAGCTCATAATATGGCAACATCATAAGATCTGCTTAAGATCTCCTACAAAGGTGCATCACAGCCATCAGGCTATCATTTATTCCTTGATCTCCTTAAGATGTTTCAAAAATTCAATGTGATGATCTAGAAAGCGATGGCAAAATTCACTCCACAGAATGATGCGCAAATTCCATGGATTCAGATATTAGAATATGGCAGTGATGTGTTTCACAGGAAGTGCCTGCCAAGTGGCAGAACATGAAGAAGTGGGCTGGCTACTGATGCTGGCAATCTTACATATATGTAGCAGTTGTCATATTGAATTACTAACCATACTTTCACCTCTTTGAGTTTATCTGCAAATCCAATGCCGCCCACATGGAACACTGATGAGGTACGAGAGCATATTGAAACACTGATGTAGTAGTAGTACATAGTGAACACTGATGAGGTACTAGAATAGAATATATTGGAACACTGATGTGGTAGTAGTACACAGTGAATGTGCTAACTCCTCACTGCCAAGTAGGAATGGAGGGTTTCTTCTAACTAGGATGTTGATGCTTGGTAAGAGCCATATATGTAGCATGAAGCATCTGTCAAAATTCTCTGCTGTATAATATAATAAATTGTCAAAAATGTCCATGTACACTCGTGTGATAAATGATAAATTGATGGCAACACTGAATTTCTGCAAAAAGAAAAATATCAGGGAAACGTCCATCTTAAGGAGATGTAATAGTCTTTTAGAACTTCACAGTCATATGTGCAGCAGAGTAGCAGAAATGTTATGCCAGCCATAACGGTTCTATAATAATTGGTGCTAAGGCAGCACATAATTGGCATAACAGGAGGAAGTAGCTATGGATTTTGCCAATGTTGGGGAATATCTCAGAGCATGTCACCAGAATACAAATCACTATTGCTAACATGGAGAAGGATTCCTAAAAATTTAACACCAATACGTTTACATTTGTTTTCCTTTCAACAAGTTGTGATAATGACATTGTAGCAAGATAAGTTTGCAACGAGACATCCTGTCCAGATTTATACCAATCCCCAACAGTCCAATACCAACAATATAGTTCCAGGAAATATTCCATGGTCCATCCCAATGGATCCACCACTACTGTTCTACCAACATACAACCCGAAGTAATAAAACAGCAATGCTGAATTAGGAACCGGGAGGCTACAAATAACTACCCACTGCCACTATTCCATAGATGAAATGCTTCCAAACATGAACAGAAACAAATGCAAGCACTTAACAAAACTTCTGCGCTATCTGACAAGATTGGAAGGCAAATGTGGATCGCGAGAGTGCGCATCCCAGCATATGAACAACGCACCTAAGGATGGCAACGGGTCGGGTTCGGATCGGGTGGAGTCTCCGTGCACCCAAAACCGAAACCCGAAATCGAAACCCGAACCCGAACCGAAAACCGATTCGGGTGGAAATCCATCACCAAAACCAAACCCGCGGATACCCGAAACCCGAACGGATACCCGAAACCCGAATGGATACCCAAAAACCCGCGGATAAATATACGCATATTCACATATATAAATAAGAGGCAATAAATAATAAATATTTTCATGAGTCAATTTTGAATAGATTTAATAATCTAAGTAAACAAGTTATTATTAGCATATTATAAAACATGAGTTTTAATTCCAAATGATTTATTTCGGATATCCATTGGATATCCACGGGTGAAAAACCAAACCCGAAACCGAACCCGATACCAAACCCGAAACCGAAACCGAAAACCATGGATGAAAAACCATACCCAAACCCGAAACCGCAGGACCCGAAACCCGCAGGTATCCGACCCGAACCCGATCCGCTGCCATCTCTAAACGCACCTCTCTGATAAGCCGAAACAACACATCCTCTCATGACTGGGCGCCATCAACCCTAAGCACCCTCGCCGTCACCGCAACATCACCCCCAGCGGCTATCACGGACGACACCTCCTGCAGGCACCAGAGCACGATCGGCTCACGCGTGACCTCCGGGGCGCCCATGATGGGCTCCCACGTGGAGCCCGCCAGTGCTGCAGACTAGCCCTGCTAGTGGGCTGAAATCCACCCTGTAACCACACCAACCTATATTAGCATTCAACAAAAAATAACCCACCCCAATCCTTTCTGTAGTCTATAGAAACCAACTCACCCCCCGACGTTATGTTATTTCAGCCCATACTGTACCAAAGCATTGGCCAAAGTGTGGTTTAACCCACTAAGAAACCATCCCAACCCCCAACGTTATGTTATTTCTATTTCATTGCAAGTATTATTTCATTACAGTATTCACAAGTACAAAATAATGACTTCAAGGGGGGAAATGAGAACTATTTGTAACTCCAATAATTAGGTAAACATATTTGCATTGACAGCTAGGATGGCTTATCAGGTAAAACATGTAGATGATGTTGGGAATATGCTCACTAATGGTTTGTCAGGCTATGGACTGGTTCCTTGCATGAGTTGAGCTAAAGCCTGAAATATCCTATGACTACCAAATGAACCAGCACTGCCACCAGAAAGAATTTATTCACGGCACAAAATAAAGTCATAAATCATGCGCACCCAACAAATAAAACAAGAACCTCATCACTGTATCAAAAGGCTACAGAACTGGGCAACCTCTAACTCTTATAACAATTTCAGAACTGCGTGCAAGCTCCAGAGCTGCATGCATGAAGCTAGCATCCTCTCCTTTTTTATTTGAGGAATTGAAGCTAGCATAGCTCAAGCAACTCACTGATGAGACCAACAAGACCGAGTTCTCAGAGGCACAAGATCAAGGGTGTGCTCACCAAAGACGCTGTTGATGGGGATCATGGTGACCTGGTAATTGGCTGCATCTCCAATGAGAGAAATCCACCTCGGCAATGGCTACATTTCCAATAGGCGGGCTTGGGTAGTAGCTGTGAATCCACCACGCTCCTCCTTACGGGATCCATGAGGCGTTCTTGGAGAGGCACCTATGGACATCGCACGATGGAGATGGCCAGGAATCCATGATTTCGTTTCTTTTGAAAGCAAGATTCAGAAAAACAGAAGAAGAGGGAGAGAGAGAGAAGGCAGAGAGAAACACACATCTTGGAGAGCGGCGCCCACTCGGGATCTTGATATGGAGGAGCGGTGGCGGCGGCGGCGCCAATGCGTGCATGAACTGGTGGTGGCGGCGGCGACGCACTCGTGAGTGAGCATATGCGTATCTGGAACAGGCGATGCAAACCATTCACCTGAACCCAGTAGGGCTTCCTAAGCCTGCTTTTTTTTACCAGTAGCCCTAAGAGCCATGTAGGATCGGATGTTATAGTGGCTTGTAGAAACTACATATGTTTGGGGAGAGAAGGTGGTCCATGCTAAAAAATAAGAGAGAGAGAGAGAGAGTGAAAGGTCCTAATGGCTAGAGGGGGGTGAATAACATGTAAAAATGTCTACAACAATACTAAACAAAGTGGTTAGACAATTATGAGGCGAAGCGAATGTTGCGCCAGCCTACTACAAATGCAAGCCACCTACCATAATTCTAGTTGCTATTATCTCTAATCACACAATGGCTATGTCACTATAATAAGTTAGTGAGCTCTCAAAGACTAACTAAAGAGCCTCACTAACCACTAGACTCGACGAAAGCTAGCTCTCAAAACTAATTACACTAAAGAGCTTAGCTTACACACTAGGAATGTAATACAAGAGATGATGACGATGATTATACCGACATGTCGAGGTGTGTGCCAATCACAATATGGAGCCAATCAACCATAATGAAATCTAATAAAAACCTTAGAGACAAGATGACACAAGAATTTTTTACAGAGATTCACTTGCTTGTCGGCAAGCTAGTCCTCGTTATGGCGATTCACTTACTTGGAGGTTCACGCGCTAATTGGCATCACACACCAAACCCTCAATAGGGTGCTGCACAACCAACATAAGATGAGGATCACACAAGCTACAAGCAATCCACTAGAGTACCTTTTGGCTCTCTGCTGGGAAAAAGGTCAAGAACCCCTCACAATTACCATGATCGGAGCCGGAGACAATCATCAACCTCCGCTCGACGATCCTCACTGCACCAAGCCATCTAGGTGACAGCAACCACCAAGAGTAATAAGCGAATCAAGCAGCGAAACACAATCACCAAGTGCCTCTAGATACAAACACTCAAGCAATGCACTTGGATTCTCTCCCAATCTGACAAAGATAATGAATTAATGATGGAGATGAGTGGGAGGGCTTTGGCTAAGCTCACAAGGTTGCTTTGTCAATGCAAATGGCCAAGAGAGTGAGCTAGAGCTGGTCATGGGGCTTAAATAGAAGCCCCCATGAAATAGAGTCGTTGGGCTCACACAGTCAGCTTCCTCGGGCCGACCGGACGCGCAGATGAGGACGACCGGACGCACCCACGCCCGCGTCCGGTCATGGGATCCTGAAAACTCTATGTTTGGTGTTGGTAATTAGTGACAATGCCTAAGTACTAATCCTATGCCTAAGTTGTATATAGCATATGAGGATTAGTACATTCCAAGGTTGGTGGCAAGATGGACATGGTGATCATGATGGCCACACTTGGATTTGGACATAACCCTACATGATCAAGGCAAAGGTATATGCTTAAGGGTTGTGTTTTAGTAACCAAGACACCTAGTGGGTGTGGTTACATTATAGGATAGATAGCCGTACTATAAAGAGGGGAATGACGCGGCTATTGAACTCCTAAGTGCCTCTAGGTGTGCATTTCATAATCATATGCATTTGGATAGAACTAATAACGCCTCGAAAAATGATTGTGAAAATGCTAACACACTCGCACATGACGTGATCACTTGGTGGTGTTAGCACATTTGCGATGGTATTGGAGTTTGAGCGGTAGAGAGGGTTTGGGGTCCTCTCTCCTTCCCGCCGAGCTTGCGAGGTGGGATTCAGGCGTTTTCGAGTAATTGAAACGCCTATTTTCCTTTACGCCAATGTCGAGATTTGGAGGCGTTGTCATATGTTGTTTCACGAGCTAAAACATGTGCTAAAGTGACACACATACTTAGTCTAGATCATATGTGAAAGGGTGAATCAAACGGAGGCGAACGGAGGTCACAGAGGTGACCGGACGCTAGACCGGACGCGGTCTCTGTTTGACTAGACGCATCCGACCAGTGCTCAGCGTGTGTCTGTGTCTCGGTTTTCTGATCGGACGCGGTGACGCGTCCGGTCACGGTCGACCAGACACGTCCGGTCGTCGTGGGAGCTTACTGGACTCCAACCGGACGCTGGTACTGTGGCGTCCGGTCAGTTCTGCAGCGCGTCCGGTCACTGATTCGCTGGAGCGCTGCTCAGGCTTGACTAGCACGTCCAGTCCGTTACGGGACTAGCGCGTCCGGTCGAGCTTCACGCGTCCGGTCCGCACGACCAGCGCGTCCGGTCAGCGCGACTGTAGCTGTTTCAAGTTCCTAACGGCTATATTCGAAGTGGTACGTCTATAAATACTCGTTGGCTAGCTCAAAGCTCTTTCTCTAGCATTCTTTGACATACTTGTGAGCACTTTGAGCTAAGCAACTCCCCTCCCACTCATCTCTCTTGCTTCTTTGCATATTTGAAGTGAGATTGAGTGATCCAAGTGCATTTGCATTGTGAGATTGTATCTAGTTGGCACTTGGTGGTTGATTTGCTGCGGGATTCTTGTTTCTCTTGGTGGTTGCCGCCACCTAGACGGCTTGGAGCAGCTTGGAGGCGTTGGCAAGAGTTGGTGATTGTTCTTGGCCACCTCCGGTGATTGTGAGGGGTTTGTGCCTACCTCGGCGAAGCGCCAAAGACAACGTTAGTGGATTGCTCGTGTCATTGCAACCTCTTGCCATTTGGTAGGTTCTTGTGGCGCCTTTTGAGAGGCTCGGTGTGTGACCGATTAGCCACCGAACCACGTGGTGAAGAGGGACACAACGGGGACTAGCATGCCGGCAAGCACGTGAACCTCGGGATAAATCTTGTGTCATCACTTTCATATTGTGATTGATTGATCTCGGTATTCGGTTGTCTTGGTATTTTTGTTGATCACATTGGTTGGCTCAATACTTCGCCCTATAGAATTTTTAATAGGCTATTCACCCCCCTCTAGCCATCAAGACCTTTTAGATCCTCGCCACATGTCCCTGCTTTTGAACACTAGCCGTCGATCTCCAACTTTCGAAATCTCCCGCGCAAGTTAGTGATGACTGGATGCACCCGCCATGACTTGACGCTGTGCCTCCGCGTCTGGTCGCGCGCCCCAGCGCTGCCACCACACCACGACCGAACACGCCTGTCCTCTATTGCTACTGCGAGTCAGGTCGATTACAGAGAGCTCCCTGAGCGCATAAAACCTAACCTGACGCGTCAGCTCACCATCAACCGGACGCACAGCGGCGTCTGATCCTCTCCTTCTCTTCTCTGCTTCGTGAAATGGCTTGCATCAGCGTACGTCACCATGTGACCGGACGCAGGCCCTGCGCATCCAGTCACAATGACTGTGCAACGTCCGATCGTTGTCCAGTCAAGCCCGAGCGCGCCACCTTCTTCAGAATTGACCGGACGCACCCACTCCGAGTCCGGTCATCTCGAGAGCTGAGTCCGGTCAATGTTTTTCAGTGAAAAACAACTCTTTTACTTCACCAACTTCTCCACCCTTACTCAAATGTGCCAACCACCAAGTGTATTACCTTGTGCACATGTGTTAGCATATTTTTAAAAATATTTTCAAGGGTGTTAGCACTCCACTAGATCCTAAATGCATATGCAATGAGTTAGAGCATCTAGTGGCACTTTGACAACCGTATTTCGATACGAGTTTCACCCCTCTTCATAGTACGGCTATCAATCCTAAATATGATCACACTCGCTAAGTGTCTCGATCACCAAACCAAAAAGATCATACCACTTATACCTTTGCCTTGAGCTTTTTGTTTTTCTCTTTCTTCTTTTTCAAGCCGAGCACTTGATCACTATGGCTATCACCACCATGATCTTCATCCATTTGCTCCACCACTTGGCATATCTACCAACCTATCTCACATATACTTAGAGCACATAGGTTAGTAGCTAGGGTTTCATCAATTCACCAAAACCAAACTAGAACTTTCAGAGAGTAAATAAAGGTGAGGCATAATGAAAGAAAAAAATTCTTTGCAAACCACAAGCATATTTTTTGGTAATTGATGACAACCCTTACATAAAGATATAAATTGAAATAATTTTGAATCCATGTTGCTTGCCCAAGCATATTTACCATTTGTAAAAGGATATGGACAAGTTTTATGAACCCGAATTGGTAGCATTGCTCCCCCTACATATGTGCTAAGAGTTTGGATTGAAGCTTGCACATATGCTTAGATAGAAAATATATGATGCAATGTCTACCAGTGCTAAGGTATAAGAGATGGACCTTTGAAGCATTATACCAATCGAAGTGCACCAATATACCATCCTTAGCACCATTAGTAACTAGACAAGCACAAAAACTAGAATACCCCATGAGATCAACATTATAGGCAAGAGTCTAGTTTTTACAATGTAAACCCAAGTCTAGTTACTCAACCTATGCATGCTAGTTCTTCATTTCGTCATTCAAGCCTACAACTAGCATACACCACACAAGCATGTTAATTGAATTTAAACTTGACAAATGCAAGCAAGTATATGAGAATGCACATTCAAATGCATCATACAAGTTCATGAGCTTGCTCCTCTACTTGTGTGCTCAAATTTTAATTAATCCCCTTACTTTGTCATATTTCTCCCCCTATGTCAAAGTCTCCCCTTATCACTTATATCTTTGTTTCTCTCCCCCTTTGTCATCAATGGACACAAAGGTAAAATTTTAGATGGAATCAAGATTATCAATGTCAATAAATGAGGTGAGGATCATTTTCCCAAATTTGGTGCAATCTAGAACACTTGCCAAAGATATTTAACTTGGTTTGATCCAAGGACAAGCTCCTTCACACCTCCAAATAAGGGTTATCTTGTACCATGTTGAGTTAAACACTTATAGATCATTTTCTAGATCAAACACTAGGTTCACAATCCCACAAACATGTCATATGCTACCACTAGATCAAGTCAAGCATAGAAGCAATAGTGGTACCATACAAGCATCAAATTCATTTTATTTTCATGAATGAGCCTATAAGACATGGGGAATGACTAGATGCATTAAACATGTCCTTAGCAAAGGATGTATGCCATGCCAAACAACTTTTACCTTGGTAGCTCGAAGGAGAGGCATGTCATATTAGTGGGGGTGCATCAACACATATTTGAGAAATCCAATATGTTCAACTCATTTCTTAGCTTGCAAAACCTTTTCTCATCTAATGGCTTGGTGAATATATCAGCAAGTTGATCTTCGGTGCCCACACTCTTAATACAATTGTTCCCTTTTTGTTGATGATCTCTAATGAAATGGTGGCGGGCATCAATGTGCTTTGTTCTTGCATGTTATACCAGATTGTTAGTGAACTTGATAGCACTTTCATTGTCACATAGCAATGACACATTCTTGAACTTGATTCCAAAGTCATTCGATGTGGCCTTCATCCAAAGTATTTGTGCACAACAACTACCGGTGGCTATGTATTTGGCTTCGGCGGTTGATAATGCAACACTATTTTCCTTCTTTGATGACCATGAAATAAGTGATCCTCCCAATAGTTGACATATGCCCGATGTGCTTCTTCTCTCTACTTTGCATCCCGCATAATCCGAATTGGAATATCCAATTAGCTCAAATTTTGCTCCTTTGGGATACCACAAACTAACATTTTGTGTATGATTCAAGTACCTCAATATTCTCTTTGTAGCCTTCAAATGATTTTCTCTTGGTGAGGCTTGAAATCTTGCACACATGCACACACTAAACATGACATTCAGCCTTGATGCAGTCACATAGAGTAGGCTTCCAATCATACACCGATACAACTTTTGATCCACCATGTTGCCACTTGCATCACTATCCAAATTGCCATTTATTCCCATTGGTGTACTAATTGTAACACCTCAGGTGTTTAGCTTCCTTAATTGCATTGCATTTCATAAGCATGAGCATCATTAATATCATCCATATCTTTATTTTGCTTGCAACATGAGTATGCAATATGCCTTAATGTGTTTTGTTTCACAAAGTGCTTGCTTATGAAATGTGAGTGGTGCAACTTGTAGATACAACTTTGGGTCACATATTTTGAAGTATTACAATGTGTTTAGTACACCATGGTAGGCTCAATTGATGCAACAAAATATTGAAACATGTGCAACATGTTCTTGCAACATTTTGGTAGAAATATTGTTTTGCTTGTTTTAATTTATGTGGCACTAGTACTTTTGTGTAACCAAGGGGTAGAGGGGCTAATTATATCTTACAACACCTTAATTACACTTAGGGTAACTAGTGGAGCAATGTTCATGTTGACCAAAATGACCAAAATAACCTCCAATGTGTTGTTGACCAATAATGGACCTTCGAATGCTTTAGTTTGACCAATTAAAAAGTCCAGCTTAGAGACCTTGCATGGAGGAGCAACCATAAGCAAAGTTGTAGAGAATTTTCTAAGGAACAAAAGTTCCAATATGGCCATCTCATGAAAATGTTCAGAACATGCTCAAAAATGGCCCACAAGTCAGTTTGAAGGGCTGCCAACACTTAGAAAAATTCTAAGTCTGAAATTCGAAGTTTCAGTTTCAAAGTACCCCACTTCAACGCCATGTAACTTGCAAACCATGCCGAACTAGGCCAAGCTCCAATTGGCAAAGTTGTAGCCCTCATGTAGCTCTAAAACTTTACTGTTATCATCCTCTGCTAAATCAAGCTGGATTAGAAGATAATTAGCGCCAAAATTACCCTATCAGTCGTCTGATGGTGGCTTCGTTTCAGTCCTTCAGAGCTTTGTTGCCGACCGGCCGCAGGCCGTCGTCGACGTGTGGCCGCGTGGTGGCGACCGTACGCCGGCCGCGGCCCCACCAGTCAGTCCAAGGGACCTTCAAAGACCGCCACGACACATAGAGCGTCCCCATTTCCTCCCCCTCCCTCATTCAGCTTCAACACGGAGAACCGGTGCCGCCATTACCGCCTCCACTCCGACGAGCTCGCGCGCGCTCACCACCGCACCGCAAACCACCAAAACCCGTCCACTACTCTGCCTTGAACCCCTCTTCATCCTCCACCTCGCCATTGGGTCGTTTGTGCGGAGGTAAGGCGGCATTGCCATCTCTGCCACCGCCCGCTCGGGCATTTCTCGCCGGAGCAACCCCGTAGCGTGGCTGTGCTTCCCTAGCGCCTCCCTATCCTCCGTTCTTAGTCCATCACGTCCGCCTTGAACCACTGGTGCTCACCGGACCGGCCATTAGGGCCGAGCCGCCGTCCAGCTCATCGGAGCCGGCTGCCGCGGCCGCGGGCCGCCATTGCCGTCACCGGCAACATTAGCCGCCGTTGTAACCCCCTTGGATGGTACCCTTAGACTCGCATCGCGGTGGGGAACATGACGGTGCACTTGGCCTCGCCAGAACCGCCACCGGCGGCGAACTCTAGCCACCGTCCCCTCTCCTCTGCCCCTTCTCTCTCTGGCCTGCAGGCCCGCGCTGTCAGCGCCACGCGCGCGGGCGGGAGTCGGGACAGGCCGCGCGCTGGCTGGGCCGCGCTGGCAAGCCGGGCCGGCCCAGGACTTTAGCTCTAGGGTTTGATTCAAGAGTTAATTTTCACAGATTTAAATGATGTTTAGGAATTTCATATCTAAGGTTTAACTTGTCCAAAAATTGTGATTTAAATTTTGTTGGGCTCTGCATGAAGTGTAGTATTTAGGAAAAATATCAAATATGTATGTGATGTTTATTTTCTGGAAGGATTAATTAGGGTTTTGAAATGTGTTTTAAATTGGATATAAACTTGTTAAATGAATAACTGGAGTTTTGTTGTCCCAAAAATTATGAAAATTGGTAAGTAGGTTATTTTATGCATGTGCTAGCTCTGGTAAAAATTTACGTACTAGTGCTTGAGTATTTTTTAAGTTACGATGATATCATGTTATTTTAGGAAATACTTGAATGAATTTTAGTAATTTTTCTATATGTGCAATATTCATATAAATTTGTGGAAAGTGTCCTGGTACCCTAAAGTGGTTAAGAAAAATATGAGTTCTGTTGTTTGATACTTTTCAATGTGATTTGTTAATTATACAAAAATAAGCCTTTTTGGCTTGTGAATTTTGTGTAGGGAGTTTCTATGGATAACTTTAGTTCAAATTTTTACAGTAGCCTCTTTATAGGTCAGACAGTCTTCTGTAATTTTTGTAGAATTTTATAAGCAGTTTGCATATAAGTTTAATTTCCCACTTAATTAATTAAGTAAATTAAGAAAGGGGTGAAATTAAATGTTCTAGGTTGGCACACCTTACTTTCTGGTGTTTTTATGATATGTGTGAACTTTTAGTATAATTGGTTTGGTCATAGAGGAAGTTTGACACATAAATAAATATTTAATTTTCACATTTCTAGGTTCTCTGGACAGCTGGTAGCATTTTTAGGTTTGATCCTTGATAAAGGTGTTTGCTGGGAAACTTGTGAATACCAAAGTAGTAGTAAACTTGATAAACTAGCTTGTATCAAAAGTTGGGGGCATTTGACTTAGTAATCTAGGAGTTATTGCTGTTTAAAGTGGCTGTCCAGAAATGGCTGCTTTCTGTTTGGAGAGGATAGATTCCTGGAACACTAGAATTTCGACTAGGAAAACTTAGAAATTAAGTGTTGAATTCTGAAAATGATTTGTAGAAAATTTTATAAGCTTTCCAGATTGTCTTGTATCATGTCTTTTGAATTTGGGAATCTCCAGTTACGATAGAAACACTTAGCTGTTGTCCAGAATGTTTTGCTTTTATATTTTGTGCTTCGATGTGGTAACTTAAGTAAAGTTGTTCTTGTGATTGTTAAGTGTTAGGGCCTTAACAAAGGAGGAACAACTATACATTAGGTTGTATAGATTAGGTAAGTACTTCTCTACCGGAGAAGAGATTTGCACTTATTATTGAAGTGATTTGAATAGAGCTTTAGGAATGGTTGTAGTTCATTTCATCCCGAGCATGCTGCATCCTTCATTATGCATCCATGAAATTTATTATGCACTCATGCAATAGGTGTTCCGGAGGGGGTGACTCTTCTCGAGTTCGAGGGAGCAATCCCGGAGAAGATCCAGGAGCAGCCAGGGGAGCCCGAAGAAGCAGTCAGCGAAGGAGGCGCCACTGAGGAATTACCGGAGTGTCCAGATCACCGGTCGTCCTCTTTTCTGAAAGGCAAGCCCCGGTGCATGCTGACCCAATTGTTTTATAAATTAATCTTGAGTACTTTTACTTGTTTACTGCATTAAGTTGTAGGAGTTGTGTGAAAACACTTGTTGCATTATACCTGTCCTTGTCCAGATATCGTACTTAAATCCTAAATTAGGTTTAGGCACGTGTCAATGCTTAGCCCTGCTTAGTCCGGTAGAAGTTGGGTGATTTCCGGTCATCCGTGAGATGTAGAAATGGGTCACGAGTGGCTGTACTGGCTATCGTGGATGGAACCATGTCTTAAAATGAAATTGAGACCGGGCGGGAGTTCGATAGTGCAGCTGCAAGACACTTCACATCTTGGGTGCGGAGCTATGCCCGTCTGAGTCATTTAAGGACCGATTCGCTGTACATCCTTGAGTAATGTTGAACGCAGTCTAACACTTAGTTGGCCGGATAAGTCGTTCCGACCGCGAAGCCGAGTAATGCGGTTCAGGGCGGGATCCGAATGGTAGGTCGCATCTTGGAGGAGAGAAAGGATGTGCTTGGGGACATTGGCGTGAGACCAAGGAGGGTTAGAGTCCCTATCACCTGGCAGAGTGTCGCCCTTGGGGATGCGACATTAGTCGGACCCGCGGCTCCTGAACTGTACCAAAGGTGACCTGAGCAGCCCTCGCCAGGCGTGACTCGGTGAGTGTTAGAAATACCCCTCCAGCTGGATAGGAATTCGATTCGAATCGCCGTCGCTCCTGGTTAGTGAGCACTTGACTTGAGCAGCGGCAACGTAGATCTCATTAAACTGAACAGATGGTTAAGCGAATGATACAATGTTACCACAATTTATACCTGCCATGGATATAATGATCTTAATTGTTTGATTTAATCAAGTAAATGTTTAGTACAGGTGCTAAGATAGATGACAGGTAAATGCTAAAAATAACTGCTAGTACAGGTTAAAAGAGTTTCAATTACTTATGCCTTTCTGCAAAATGTGATGTCAGCTAGTCCACTTATGAAAGCCTTGCATAATCCTTGGTGTCATCTTATTTCTGATTTTTGACGGGTAAGTCTAGCTGAGTACATTCCAGTACTCAGGGTTTATTCCCTCCTGTTGCATGTAACACCCTAAAATTTGCTCTTTTCAAAATAGATGCAAAGTAATTTAATTTTGTATTCTAGTGCTCATGAAAACATAGGAAAATAATATTTTTCACTAAATTAAAATTTATCATAAGGTTTAGCAACATTGTTGTGCATACATGCTGATGCATTTATGTTTTTGCATTGCTTGGTTTTGACCAAAGATTAAAATGAATTCAAGTTGTTCTTTCAAAATGCGTTTAGGTCAATTTTCCTTCTCCGATATACATATATTATTTTTTATACAATCAAATTCCTTGTTTCTCATCCGTCAATCAACCTCTACTAACTTCTCAGGAATTTTTCTGGCTTTTTATGTAGCTTGTTTCCACTTATCTGTGAGCATAATCTAATTTTTAGATGCTCTAAAATATTTTATCATGAGCTCCAAATACTTTATTAGGGTTCCTCATGTTCCATAATGTCTCTGGAAAATTTCCCTGAATTTTCGGAGCTTTCGGAGTATTTTTCGCGGCTTAAATAATAATTCTGGACTTTTCTAGAATTATTTTATCCATGAAAATAATTAATTCCGAAAATAATAAATCTCTCATTTGTTTTCCAACTCTCAAAGCCCATGTGCAATAATCCTAATAAATCTCAAAGGCCCATGCATTTATTTACTAATGGGCTTAAATGATTACTTAGGCCTATTAGCGGAGGTGGATGGTGCAACGTTAATTAGCACTATATCGCTAGTTGACATGGAGGTGGAGAGTTTTTCTCCCTATATATACGTACCTACCCCATGGGCAAAGCACACCAAAAACTACCGTAGAGGAGCCCCTAGTTTGGGAAATCTCTCGTGTAGTAAATTATATTTTCTCCTCCTTCTCTTGTCGCCGTCCGACGAAGCCACCAGGCGTTCTACTCCAAGAAGAAGAAGAGGTATTTACTTGAATTCCACCTTCTAGATCACATTAAAAACCAGATTTTGATTTATTTTCGAAACTAGGTATTTACAAAACTGCCACTATCTTGTTTAGGCCATATCTTCTACGTTTTAACTCCGATTTGACCCGTTCAAATTGCGTTAGGTTCGTATTTGCGAGCTCTATATGTTGGTAGTACTGTACAGTAGGTTTGGAAAATTTAATTTTTGAGTTTATATTAAAGTAATTATTTATCTATAGGAAATCTTAGAAAATTCATAACTTTCACGTTTTAAATCCGAATTTCTTGATCTTTACATCTGTGTGATCGTAGTAACGTGTAGAAGAGTTTTACAAACTTTTTATACTGTTAGTGCTACTATTGGTTAGGTTTTCTACCTTTAAGATTCGATTTAATCTATTGTTTTACTAAAGAAAATCTCGTTTAATTCATAACTTATTTGTTTTAATTCCGAATTAGTCTGTTCAAATTGCAATGGATTTATAACAACATGAACTACATATTAGTATTAATGTTTTCTTTATCAAAATCTCTGGAATTTCATAGTTTAGATCTAACTTGATTAATAATTATGCAACTAGATTTATAAATAAAATATTATTGATTTCTCCTTTAGTTTTCTAAATTTAAATGTTATTTAGCCTAAGTCACTTTTGAATATCTATAAAAAGTATTTTAAAACAAATGAACTATATGATTTTATATAGTTAAAACAAATGAGACCTATAATTTTCTGTTTTATACAATAAAATCTTTCGGTAGATGTATCTTTTCAACCATAGCTCCGATTAGCGTATTTTCCGCGTTTATGTGTTCGTAGCAATGCGTAGGTTATTTTTCAAATTTCTTTAATTGTTTGGTGTACTGTTCTAATTATTATTCAGTGTTTGCTTCGTGTATGATTGCTCGATACGTGTGTGGTGATTTATTGATCAAGTTCAGTCGGTGAGATTTACGTGGAGATTCAAGAAGCTATTAATTAAAGATTTGGATCAGAGAAATGATCTCAATTTAAGGCAAGTATAGCATGGGATCATCCTTGTTTCCTATTCACCTTTAATACACTTAATTCATGTGCATGTGTCTACCTTGTTACCCCTAAGGATATCCTAGCTTTTGTATCTTCTACCTTGACACCGGTAGAACATTGCATTGGGTAGTATTATGCTAGTGCTCAAGATAAATAACCATGATCTGTAACTTGACTAATGGTATATGCAATAAACGTTTAAAAGATGCTTTATAGAAACATGGCTCAAGAGGGCTAGAGCATGTTTGGTTGTTTTTATGGTGCTCTAGTTTCTCTCCTTAAGGACTTATCTGTAAGCGAACATCCGGGACTTACAGTACAACTGTGAGGGCTATATGGCTCTGGCTTTAGCTCAGTATGAGGACATTTTCTAACTTGTTAGAGGTTACCCTTGTGGCGCAAATGGGGAAAAGCAGACTGTGGATCCCTGCGTGGTGTATCACACGGACTGACTTCTGAAACCTAGTGGCCCTAACTTGTTAGACGAACCTTTGAAAGGCTTCATAGTGAACCCTGCCTGCTCACCTTGGGAGTGTTTTGGGGATTAGCCGCCCCGGGCATATGGGCAATCACGACTCACAGTGAAAGTGTACAACCTCTGCAGAGTGTAAAACTGTTATAACAGCCGTGCTCACGGTCACGAGTGGCCTTGGACCCTTACAGAATAAATGATGAACACTGATGATAATGTTAATATTGATGATATTGATGCTCACTAATGATTATTGTTTCTTGCTATACATTATTCTCGTTTACACGATCATGAGGTTATTTGGGCTTATGTTAAACTTGTTGCTACTCAATTGCTAAAAGATGACTCACTAAAAGCTATTGCAGTAAACCCATGTCAAATCTTTTGAGCCTCATGAACCCCATGATATATTTGCTGAGTTCGACATGGACTCACTCTTGCTATTTCCCACACCTCAGGATAGTCTCTGGAGTTAATAGGCTTGTGATCAACCAGTTAGTTTGTTCCTAGAGTGAAGTCTACACCCGGTGTTCGGAGTTGTCTTTCCGCTGTGTTGCTCTCTAAGGTATATTTTATACTATTGAGTTATGTATATTAAGTATTTGCCTCTTGGTATTACACTTATCTGTGGCTATATGTGAGATTTGACTTCTTTATTTCACATATAGTGTATGTCTGGTTTTGTCCTTAAAACCGGGTGTGACAGAGTGGTATCAGAGCAATGCTGACTGTAGGACGCAAGCCTAATTAGAAATTGATCGTCTTAAGGTTTTAAAATTGCTATAACTTCCTTGGTCTATAAACATTGATATTTCTTCTCCACTATATCCCCACCCTTGATATTCATCTTCTCCATGATGCTTATTTTAAGCCTTTGATCTCATCTACACTCCTTGATTTGATATGCTTTTTAGAACCATTCCTCACCCCCTTCTTGCGAAATTGAAAGAGGAGCTTTAGGATCTTTACCCTTGGTATGAAGAGAACGATAGCATCGTAAGTTGAGTCAATAATTGTGTTGTGCACCTTTATTGCTTGTTGAATTATCATTATGCTTTTGCTTGATTTGGAGCTTTGTAATGATTGCAATGATCTTGTGGAGTATTCCTACAATTTCATTTAGATATAGGATTAAGGCATAAGGATTAATGGATAGATATAGTTGGGTTTTGGTTATCTTCTGTTTTCTCCCTATTCTGTCTTTTTAGAGCAATCTGTCTTCTTTGGCTTATACCTCTATTTTCGGACTATAAAAAATTATGGGAAAATTCTGGACAAAAGTAGACTTCTAGATCTTTCTCTGAACATAAGAACCACCTTCAAAGCTATTTTGGTTTGGGAGATACAAAAATCACAAGGCAATACAACTGCGCTGCCTGAACCCTGGAACAGTTTCTGTTGGGCACTGTGTTCGACTACCTTAACTACAGAATATGGGAAAGTGTTCTATACAAAAGTTGCAGAGGATTTCATAAGCTTTTCAACCATGTAAGGCGTGTCATCATATGAATTTTGGAACTCGAGATATAACTGTTGCAAGATGCCACATCTGTGCTGCCAGACTTTCTGGACAGATTTCATGTCTCACTCTGAAACCATATTTTAAAATCGGAATCTGGGGAGGTGATTAATAACAAAGTTGTAGAGGATTTGATAAGATCTCCAACGGTATAAGATACAATTTAATTGGATTAAAATAACATAAGTTATGATAGTTTTTCTGCATTGCTGTTTATCTACTCGCGAGGAATTTCAGATCACTTGTTCCTGCTTATATACATGAGAATCCTTGGGATATCAGGATGTCTTTATGATAGTACAAACTCACTCAAAAGAAAAAGGCAAGCTACTTTTGGTTCTCCCTACTGTATCTTTTCTTAAGGGGGGTAGCCGAGTTAAAGAAGTTGCAAGTTGAAGGATTCCAACATTCCAGTGCTTCACTTAATCGGTTATGCTCACGATGGAGAAGTCACTATCGAGTATGGACATCTTTTCTCAGGGTTGATGACTAGTTGGATCGTTTACATGGAGCTCGGGTAATCGTCAAGATGGGTCTTGGTCTTTGCTCTGATCTATCAATTGGGAGTCCAATCTTACTCAAGATAAGTTGGCATCGATATTGGACATCTATAATTGATTCCACGAAGGTTCAGAGGATGTCGACATTATGACTAGTTTAGCAATGAGCTGTGAGGGAAGAAAGTCCTCTATTTGGATAGTTATCTCTAGTGGTGAAGAAGAGCTCAAGAAAGTTGGTGATGAGGAATTCACCTAGGGATGTAAGAGTGACTCAGAGTTTCTTTTAAAAATGATGACATTTAGTTAGAAGTTGAAGGAAGGTTTATCCAAGACTCTCAAGATATTGCTACTAGAGAAGATATTAAGTATCTTTGGACTCGTGAACCTCAGAAAATTATAAAGGCATTGAAGAAGTAAAACTTATGAGTTAGATCTGCCAGATCAAGACAAGAGTGTCCCATCTATCGTGATGCACCATGTCAAGGTGAGGGATGTGTCCTTATGCAAGAAGGAAAATGTGATGGCTTGAGCATTAGGGATGCATGGGAAACATGAGTTGAACTACCTGACACAAGGAAGTGGAGATATCAGTTTATGTTCTGAAGGTTTTGGAGATATTATCCTATTGGACACAAGTGTGGTATTTACACGGTTTATAAGAGTGACACCTACATGGATTGTAAGAATATAAAGGACATCATTACTAGGTTGGGGTTGAGCTAGTGACATTGTCGATGGAACGGAATTGATTATATATGACTTCGAAAAGTGCTATCACTGGGAGGAGCAAAAGTCGTTGCCAATGTCTTTAGCAAAGGAGAGTTATGCTAAGAAGATTCGAATGACGCCATGGACTAAGAATTATATTTAGGTGTAACACCCTAAAATTTGAAGAAAAGAAAAATAGGGAAAATGTGTTTTTTTTATATTTATTTTTGTGAAGCATGCAATTATAGAATAATAATAATTTTTATAAATTTAAAATCAAATATAAGGGTAGAAACATGATTGAGCATTCATGCTACTGCATTTGA
The DNA here is from genome assembly GCA_022457205.1 of Saccharum spontaneum. Classification (NCBI taxonomy): domain Eukaryota; kingdom Viridiplantae; phylum Streptophyta; class Magnoliopsida; order Poales; family Poaceae; genus Saccharum; species Saccharum spontaneum. Next base: position 37,212,810 of record CM039593.1, read on the forward strand.
AATTTTTGTAATGAGTGGTCTAAATCAAATTCAAATTTGATTTCAAAATCTCTTGAAAAATGTCTTTGAAAAATTGGGAAAAAAAAGAAAAGAAAAGGAAATGTTCTTCTTTCTATTTTTGGCCCGCAGCCCGTCACCTCGGCCCGCCAGCGGCGGCCCGCTTCCTCTCCTCCTCCCCGATCGCCCGCGTGGGCCGAGCCGCGGCCGCCGGCCCAGTTACCGCACGCGCCGCATTCTCTTTCTCGGGCCGAGCCCAGCAAAGCCGGCCGCTGGCCCAGCAACCGCGGCCGCTGGCCCAACTCGCTCGCGAGTGCGCCTTCCCTTCCCAGCGCGTCACTGACGTCGCGGCCCCACCTGTCAGGCCATCTTCTTCCTCAAGCCGTCGCCGGATCTTCCTTTCCTTTCTTGCCGACGCCGAATCTTACTCCAAATCCTCCTCCTTCCTTACTTAGCGCCGCCTTCGGGCTATAAAACCGAGGGTGCCGCGCCCCGCCGCCTCCATCCCATCCTTTTCCAGCAATAGCCAAGCCCTCGGGACGACACCGCAAGCCCGGAGCTTCATCTCGCTGCCACCGTCCGCCTCTCCAAGCCAAGCACCGCCCTCGGCCGCCATTTGATCTCTTTCTTGTGCGGGGTGAGTTCACCGTGTTCCGCGCTACCTCCCGGTGCTTCCCCTCCGTTGAATGATGCCCGAACGCGAAGAAACGCGTTTTCCAGCCATGGCGCCGCCGGGCGGCTCGCCGTCGGCGACTGGAACGCCGCCGTCATCCTCCCCTTTTGATCTGGACCGTCAGATCTGTGATGGACGATCCAGATTAGAACATACCCTTTCATCGCTTATTTTGCTAAAGAGTCCCTGCTCTTTTCTAGTTTAGAACCCGCGGTCCAAAGCGTATTCTGGAAAAATACGTTTTTAATAAAAGAAAACGTAATTCGTTCGGAAAAAGAAAAATACGCTTTCTGATATTTACAGTTTTGCCACTGAGATTGTTTTAGTCGTAGAATCTTCGTTTTAACTCCGATTTGATCCATTCAAATTGCGTTAGATTCGTATTTGCGAGCTCTACATGATGATAGAATTGTACAGTAGGTTTGTGACAATTTATTTTTGAGTTTATATTAAAGTAATTATTTATCTATAGGAAATCTTAGAAAACTCATAACTTTTACGTTTTAAATCCAAATTTCGTGATCTTTACGTCTATGTGATCGTAGTAACGTGTAGAAGAGTTTTACAAACTTTTTATACTGTTAGTGTTACTGTTGGTTAGGTTTTCTATCTTTAAGTTCCGATGTTAGATTTAATCTATTATTTTACTAAAGAAAATCTCGTTTAATTCATAACTTATTTGTTTTAATTCCGAATTAGTCCGTTCAAATTGCAATGGATTTATAACAACATGAACTATATATTAGTATTAATGTTTTCTTTATCAAAATCTCTGAAATTTCACAGTTTAGATCTAACTTGATTAATAATTGTGCAACTAGATTTATAAATAAAATATTATTGATTTCTCCTTTAGTTTTCTAAATTTAAATGTAATTTAGCTTAAGTCACTTTTGAATATCTATAAAAGTATTTTATCTTATATATATGATTTTATATAGTTAAAACAAATGAGACCTATAATTTTTCTGTTTTATACAACAAAATCTTTCGGTAGTCGTTTCTTTTACCGTAGCTCCGATTAGCGTGTTTTCCGCATTTATGTATTCGTAGCAATGCGTAGAACATCTTTAAAACCTTTTCACTTATTGTTTCATATGTTTGGTGTACTGTTCTAATTATTATTCATTGTTGCTTCGTGTATGATTGCTCGATGTGTGTGTGGTGATTTATTGATCAAGTCCAGTCGGTGAGATTTACGTGGAGATTCAAGAAGCTATTAATTGAAGATTTGAATCAGAGAAAGGATCTTGATTTAAGGCAAGTATAGCATGGGATCATCCTTGTTTCCTATTCACCTTTAATATACTTAATTCATGTGCATGTGTCTACCTTGTTACCCCTAAGGATATCCTAGCTTTTGTATCTTGTACCTTGACACCTATGGGACATTGCATTGGGTAGTATTTATGCTAGTGCTCAAAATAAATAACCATGATCTGTAACTTGACTAATGGTATATGCAATAAAAGTTTAAAGGATGCTTTATAGCAACATGACTCAAGGGGGCTAGAGCATGGGGTTATTTTTGGTGCTCTAGTTTCTCTCCATAAGGACTTATCTGTAAGCGAACATCCGGGACTTACAGTACAACTGTGAGGGCTATATGGCTCTGGCTTTAGCTCAGTATGAGGACCTTTTCTAGCTTGTTAGAGGTTACCCTTGTGGCGCAAATGGGGTAAAGCAGACTGTGGATCCCTGCGTGGTGTATCACACGGACTGACTTCTGAAACCTAGCGGCCCTAACTTGTTAGACGAACCTTTGAAAGGCTTCATAGTGTTTCCCTGCCTGCTCACCTTGGAAGTGTTTTGGGAGTCGCGATCCCGGGCATATGGGTAATCATGACTCACAGTGAAAGTGTACAACCTCTGCAGAGTGTAAAACTGTTATAACAGCCGTGCTCACGGTCACGAGTGGCCTTGGACCCTTACAGAATAAACGATGAATTCTGATGATATTGCTGTTCACTAATGATTATTGTTTCTTGCTATACATTTTTCTCGTTTACATGATCATGAGGTTATTTGGGCTTATGAAAAACTTGTTGCTACTCAAATGCTAAAAAGATGATTCACTAAAAGCTATTGCAGTAAACCCGTGTCAAACCTTTTGAGCTTCATGAACCCCATAATATATTTGCTGAGTTCGACATGGACTCACTCTTGCTATTTCCCCACATCTCAGGAAGGGTACCAGACTGCTAGATTCTGGAATTGTTAGGCTTGTGATCAACCAGTTAGTTTGTTCCTGGAGTGAAGTCTACACCCGGTGTTCGGAGTTGTCTTTCCGCTGTGTTGCTCTTTAAGGTATATTTTATACCATTGTGTTATGTATATTAAGCATTTGTCTCTTGATATTACACTTATCTGTGGCTATATGTGAGATTTGTCTTCTTTATTTCACATATAGTGTATGTCTGGTTTTGTCCTTAAAACCGGGTGTGACAGAGTGGTATCAGAGCAATGCTGACTGTAGGACGCAAGCCTAGTTAGAACTGGACGTTTAACATGTTTCTATTTTGCCTATTTCTTGCTTTCTCTCTAACTTTGTTATTTTCTCAAAGTTATGCTTAATTCTATCCCCGTTCTGTTATAAAAACCTTGTCTCTATTTTTGAACCTTTTCTCCTTGTCTATTAGACGGCTCGTGACGAGAAGACTTTGGACTTCAGAGGTTAAGAGGATTGAACTGTGTCGCTTTTGCTCACTTTTGACAAGAAGCCATTAGCAATACAAAATCAAATATCAGAAGAAATGGCTCAACATGGAAATTCTCAACAATGCTCATCTCAAGGTCAGACCAACATATCCAAGGGGCCAGAGAAGATACAAGTAGCAGAAGCTTGGAAGAATATGAAACCCAATAAAGATATTGATAGTAAGGCACTTGGAGAGCAGAAACAATGTCATTGTTGTAAGCATTATGGTTTTCCCTGTCTTCAAAACGAGTCTAATAAGGGGAAAGTCAGGGTGGATCCAAATTTTGAGATCAACAAGGACAAGAAGAGGAAGGCAATCTCATTAGAACCACTTGAGGAAAGCAATCAGCAATCGAGTTATACTACAATGTCACATGCAGCTCCGATCCCTTGTCAAATAAATCCAAACCTTAAAGAGTTAGAAGCCTCTTCAGCTAAAACTACTCCCCATGAAGTAGTCATAGATGGGTGGACAATTACCTATAAGGAGTATCAACCCCGAAAGGCCAAACGAGCTAGGAAACAAGCCAAAGGGACGAAGGTGAACTTTTATGGTCAGCAAGATAGCAGCATACCAAACAACAGTTCTGTGGAGTATGACACCACAAAAGATCCAGCTAAGAGAAAATGTTATCATAGCCAGCAGGAAGGACATTATATCAAATCTTGCCCGCAGAAGAATCAACAACAGCGAGACCCAGGACAGGAGGTCCAAAAGGAGCATGTGCAGGGAAATAAATTAAAGAGAAATTACATCCATGGAAGGTTGAAACATGTGGATAGTACCACCATTCCTGGAGCTAAGGAGGTCGTGTTTGGATCAATTCCAGTAAGTTCAGGAAATGCCAAGGTTTTGTTTGACCCCAGTGCCTCACATTCATTCATATCTAGACAATATGTAAAAGATCATAACATACTTATGCTTCCAAGGGGGAAAACAGTGATGGTTGAAACTCCAAGAGGTGAAATAAAAGCAGACCGCGTATGCCCAAAAGTTAGTCTTGACATAAAGGGGGTAAATTTTAAGGTAAACCTCATTGTTTTGGAATTAATGGGCCTTGATGTTATCCTGGGAATAGACTGGTTATCTACTTGTAAAGGAGTGATTGAGTATGCCCAATGTTCAGTGTTTCTAACTACACTTTCAGGAGAAAGGATTGAGTATGAGGGTACTAAATCTACACCTGAGGGATACCAGGTTAACCCATCTTAAGGTATGAGTTATAAGAATGGTAAAGAGGGATGCAGAGATTCAGATGTCAATATAGAGGACTCAGGAATGTAAGAGACTCTGTCTACTCCGGATACTGCTGCAATCACACCATGATTAAGAAATAGGAGTTATGTCCCGTGTAATAAAACCGTTAGTAGCCAAGTTGAGTCGTCTTAATGTGTGGCTTATGAACTTTTAAGTGTTTAGTTGCTTTGTGCTTATGTTTATGCTTGAGTTGGAATTTTGTAATGAGTGGAATGATCTCGTGGGTTTTGTCCATGATTTCATTTAGTTTATATGTATAAGGTATAAGGATTAATGAAATAAATAGCTGGGTTTTGGTTATCTCCTGCTTTCTATATCTTGTCTTTCGGAGCAGCCTGTCTTTATCAACTTATATCTCTGTTCTTGAAAGACCAAAAATCATGAGAAAATTCTGGATAAGAGTGGACTTCAATACCTTTCTCTAAATGCAAGAATCATCTCCAAAGATGCTTTGGTTTGGGAGATACAAAAAGCATAAGGCAATGTATCTGTGCTGTCATAAACCTGGAGCAGTTTCTGATATGTACTGTTTTCGACCAAGTTAACTACAGAATCTGGAAGTATGTTCTATAAGAAAGTTGTAGAGAATTTTAGAAGCTTTCCATCGGTGTAAACTACAGCTTCATTGGATTAACAGAATGAGAGTTACAGCTGTTTTACTGCACTGCTGATTTTCTACTCGCGAGAAATTTCAGATTTCTTGTTCTTACTCATACACAAGAGAATCATTGGGATGTCAGAACACTTTTTAGCTCATCTAGAAAAGGGTTCAAACTACCTATTCAGTGTCCCTTATTTTAAGGGGGGTAGCCAATGTAAAGAAGGTTTATTAAGATTGAATTCTTTATTTGGAAGTATTGGTTAATCTCTATGATTGAGCTGCCACTCATGAGCAAAAATGTCCTGTGAACAAGGTTGATAACTTTGGATCCATGGAGATGAGAGTTGTCCCTTTAGATAGTTCATGATTATGATCATCTATACTTGCTCGTGTTGCTGATGTTGGTCACTTGATAACAGGAAGTGTAGTGTCTCATGACTCAGAAGCCCTATATGATGTTTCGCACTAATATGTGGGAAAAGACTGATATTTCTGCCATTGAAGAATGTTATGGGTATGATGAAGTTGAGCACTATCAAAACAACAATGTTGAAGAACAAGTTGGGAGTGAACTAAGTCAGAATCCACAACAACGAAAGCGAAAAAGGAAAGCCCATAAGAAGCCTGTTCAAGGAAGCAAAGCGCAGCAAAACTATGTCAATGGAAGACTGAGCAATGTGGATATGGATAAAATTCATGGAGTTACCAAAGTAGTGGGAGGTTATATTCAAGTAAGTTCAGTACAAGTTTTTGCTTTATTTGACCCTAGTGCTTCGCATTCTTTCATTTCCGCCGACATGGTAGAGACGTGCAAGATGGTGAAGTGTCCAATGAGGAGGCCTTTGCTAGTTCAAACCCCAGTGGGAGAAATGCAGGCAGATAAGATATGCCCGAATGTCAGTCTTGTCATAAACAAGGAAAACTTCACCGCAACTCTCATTGTGTTGGAGTCCCTTAAAATTCACATGGTTCTTGGTAATGGATGGCTCTGTGCACACAAAGGAGTGATTCATGGTACTCGGTGCACAATGCTCTTAACAACACCGACAGAGAAAAGAATTGAGTATCAAGGTGGTCGACTCTTACCTGAGGGAGATGAGAATGACCAATTAGAAGATAGTTACACCAAGGATAGCAAAGTGGACCATGAGTTTACAGAAGTCATAGCAGAGGAACAAATAATTTTGGAGGAGCTCAATAGGTGAGATGATCATGTTTAGGTAGATTAGTCAATCGGGATATGAGAAACTGTCTCATGACTCTGAACGAAAGATGTAATTTGGAAAATGAGGATCAAATAAAGACAAAGTGTCATTATCTCCTTTATCATCATCTTCCGAATCTCGGGACGAGATTCATCTTAAGGGGGGTAGAATTGTAACACCCTAAAATTTGAAGAAAAGAAAAATAGGGAAAATGTGTTTTTTTTATATTTATTTTTGTGAAGCATGCAATTATAGAATAATAATAATTTTTATAAATTTAAAATCAAATATAAGGGTAGAAACATGATTGAGCATTCATGCTACTGCATTTGAAATTTTTGTAATGAGTGGTCTAAATCAAATTCAAATTTGATTTCAAAATCTCTTGAAAAATGTCTTTGAAAAATTGGGAAAAAAAAGAAAAGAAAAGGAAATGTTCTTCTTTCTATTTTTGGCCCGCAGCCCGTCACCTCGGCCCGCCAGCGGCGGCCCGCTTCCTCTCCTCCTCCCCGATCGCCCGCGTGGGCCGAGCCGCGGCCGCCGGCCCAGTTACCGCACGCGCCGCATTCTCTTTCTCGGGCCGAGCCCAGCAAAGCCGGCCGCTGGCCCAGCAACCGCGGCCGCTGGCCCAACTCGCTCGCGAGTGCGCCTTCCCTTCCCAGCGCGTCACTGACGTCGCGGCCCCACCTGTCAGGCCATCTTCTTCCTCAAGCCGTCGCCGGATCTTCCTTTCCTTTCTTGCCGACGCCGAATCTTACTCCAAATCCTCCTCCTTCCTTACTTAGCGCCGCCTTCGGGCTATAAAACCGAGGGTGCCGCGCCCCGCCGCCTCCATCCCATCCTTTTCCAGCAATAGCCAAGCCCTCGGGACGACACCGCAAGCCCGGAGCTTCATCTCGCTGCCACCGTCCGCCTCTCCAAGCCAAGCACCGCCCTCGGCCGCCATTTGATCTCTTTCTTGTGCGGGGTGAGTTCACCGTGTTCCGCGCTACCTCCCGGTGCTTCCCCTCCGTTGAATGATGCCCGAACGCGAAGAAACGCGTTTTCCAGCCATGGCGCCGCCGGGCGGCTCGCCGTCGGCGACTGGAACGCCGCCGTCATCCTCCCCTTTTGATCTGGACCGTCAGATCTGTGATGGACGATCCAGATTAGAACATACCCTTTCATCGCTTATTTTGCTAAAGAGTCCCTGCTCTTTTCTAGTTTAGAACCCGCGGTCCAAAGCGTATTCTGGAAAAATACGTTTTTAATAAAAGAAAACGTAATTCGTTCGGAAAAAGAAAAATACGCTTTCTGATATTTACAATTTTGCCACTGAGATTGTTTTAGTCGTAGAATCTTCGTTTTAACTCCGATTTGATCCATTCAAATTGCGTTAGATTCGTATTTGCGAGCTCTACATGATGATAGAATTGTACAGTAGGTTTGTGACAATTTATTTTTGAGTTTATATTAAAGTAATTATTTATCTATAGGAAATCTTAGAAAACTCATAACTTTTACGTTTTAAATCCAAATTTCGTGATCTTTACGTCTATGTGATCGTAGTAACGTGTAGAAGAGTTTTACAAACTTTTTATACTGTTAGTGTTACTGTTGGTTAGGTTTTCTATCTTTAAGTTCCGATGTTAGATTTAATCTATTATTTTACTAAAGAAAATCTCGTTTAATTCATAACTTATTTGTTTTAATTCCGAATTAGTCCGTTCAAATTGCAATGGATTTATAACAACATGAACTATATATTAGTATTAATGTTTTCTTTATCAAAATCTCTGAAATTTCACAGTTTAGATCTAACTTGATTAATAATTGTGCAACTAGATTTATAAATAAAATATTATTGATTTCTCCTTTAGTTTTCTAAATTTAAATGTAATTTAGCTTAAGTCACTTTTGAATATCTATAAAAGTATTTTATCCTATATATATGATTTTATATAGTTAAAACAAATGAGACCTATAATTTTTCTGTTTTATACAACAAAATCTTTCGGTAGTCGTTTCTTTTACCGTAGCTCCGATTAGCGTGTTTTCCGCATTTATGTATTCGTAGCAATGCGTAGAACATCTTTAAAACATTTTCACTTATTGTTTCATATGTTTGGTGTACTGTTCTAATTATTATTCATTGTTGCTTCGTGTATGATTGCTCGATGTGTGTGTGGTGATTTATTGATCAAGTCCAGTCGGTGAGATTTACGTGGAGATTCAAGAAGCTATTAATTGAAGATTTGAATCAGAGAAAGGATCTTGATTTAAGGCAAGTATAGCATGGGATCATCCTTGTTTCCTATTCACCTTTAATATACTTAATTCATGTGCATGTGTCTACCTTGTTACCCCTAAGGATATCCTAGCTTTTGTATCTTGTACCTTGACACCTATGGGACATTGCATTGGGTAGTATTTATGCTAGTGCTCAAAATAAATAACCATGATCTGTAACTTGACTAATGGTATATGCAATAAAAGTTTAAAGGATGCTTTATAGCAACATGACTCAAGGGGGCTAGAGCATGGGGTTATTTTTGGTGCTCTAGTTTCTCTCCATAAGGACTTATCTGTAAGCGAACATCCGGGACTTACAGTACAACTGTGAGGGCTATATGGCTCTGGCTTTAGCTCAGTATGAGGACCTTTTCTAGCTTGTTAGAGGTTACCCTTGTGGCGCAAATGGGGTAAAGCAGACTGTGGATCCCTGCGTGGTGTATCACACGGACTGACTTCTGAAACCTAGCGGCCCTAACTTGTTAGACGAACCTTTGAAAGGCTTCATAGTGTTTCCCTGCCTGCTCACCTTGGAAGTGTTTTGGGAGTCGCGATCCCGGGCATATGGGTAATCATGACTCACAGTGAAAGTGTACAACCTCTGCAGAGTGTAAAACTGTTATAACAGCCGTGCTCACGGTCACGAGTGGCCTTGGACCCTTACAGAATAAACGATGAATTCTGATGATATTGCTGTTCACTAATGATTATTGTTTCTTGCTATACATTTTTCTCGTTTACATGATCATGAGGTTATTTGGGCTTATGAAAAACTTGTTGCTACTCAAATGCTAAAAAGATGATTCACTAAAAGCTATTGCAGTAAACCCGTGTCAAACCTTTTGAGCTTCATGAACCCCATAATATATTTGCTGAGTTCGACATGGACTCACTCTTGCTATTTCCCCACATCTCAGGAAGGGTACCAGACTGCTAGATTCTGGAATTGTTAGGCTTGTGATCAACCAGTTAGTTTGTTCCTGGAGTGAAGTCTACACCCGGTGTTCGGAGTTGTCTTTCCGCTGTGTTGCTCTTTAAGGTATATTTTATACCATTGTGTTATGTATATTAAGCATTTGTCTCTTGATATTACACTTATCTGTGGCTATATGTGAGATTTGTCTTCTTTATTTCACATATAGTGTATGTCTGGTTTTGTCCTTAAAACCGGGTGTGACATTAGGAGTTGAGCAACCCAACCTAAGCATATAGTTATTAATGTTATGAAGTTAGTGGTAATGCCTACATTGGAATAAGAGATTCACAAAGGTCTTTGGAAGACAAGAATAAAAAGGAGATAGTTATGACTATCATGGATGGAAAGGTGCCAGGTTTTTAAATGGACAAACAAGGAACATTATGATTTGGAAAGATAAGTGGCTTAACGGTTAGTGTTACCTTAGAATTTGTTGGCATACCTAATGTGTTTCAAATGCTATAGTTGGAGTAGCGATTGTGTTTACTTAAGGAGCAGACATCTTTGGACAATTCAAGGGTAAAGAAGAATCCTACCTATACAAAGTTCCTATGGAAGTGTTTGAAGTAGATACCCGGAGTAAAGTTATGAAGGTATGAAATAGGAGCTACTCAAGCAAGAGAAGATCTAAAGGCAAAGTATCCATCGCTCTTTGATCACCATCTTCCGAATCTCGAGGACGAGATTCATCTTAAGGGGGTAGAATTGTAACACCCTAAAATTTGCTCTTTTCAAAATAGATGCAAAGTAATTTAATTTTGTATTCTAGTGCTCATGAAAACATAGGAAAATAATATTTTTCACTAAATTAAAATTTATCATAAGGTTTAGCAACATTGTTGTGCATACATGCTGATGCATTTATGTTTTTGCATTGCTTGGTTTTGACCAAAGATTAAAATGAATTCAAATTGTTCTTTCAAAATGCGTTTAGGTCAATTTTCCTTCTCCGATATACATATATTATTTTTTATACAATCAAATTCCTTGTTTCTCATCCGTCAATCAACCTCTACTAACTTCTCAGGAATTTTTCTGGCTTTTTATGTAGCTTGTTTCCACTTATCTGTGAGCATAATCTAATTTTTAGATGCTCTAAAATATTTTATCATGAGCTCCAAATACTTTATTTGGGTTCCTCATGTTCCATAATGTCTCTGGAAAATTTCCCTGAATTTTCGGAGCTTTCGGAGTATTTTTCGCGGCTTAAATAATAATTCTGGACTTTTCTAGAATTATTTTATCCATGAAAATAATTAATTCCGAAAATAATAAATCTCTCATTTGTTTTCCAACTCTCAAAGCCCATGTGCAATAATCCTAATAAATCTCAAAGGCCCATGCATTTATTTACTAATGGGCTTAAATGATTACTTAGGCCTATTAGCGGAGGTGGATGGTGCAACGTTAATTAGCACTATATCGCTAGTTGACATGGAGGTGGAGAGTTTTTCTCCCTATATATACGTACCTACCCCATGGGCAAAGCACACCAAAAACTACCGTAGAGGAGCCCCTAGTTTGGGAAATCTCTCGTGTAGTAAATTATATTTTCTCCTCCTTCTCTTGTTGCCGTCCGACGAAGCCACCAGGCGTTCTACTCCAAGAAGAAGAAGAGGTATTTACTTGAATTCCACCTTCTAGATCACATTAAAAACCAGATTTTGATTTATTTTCGAAACTAGGTATTTACAAAACTGGCACTATCTTGTTTAGGCCATATCTTCTACGTTTTAACTCCGATTTGACCCGTTCAAATTGCGTTAGGTTCGTATTTGCGAGCTCTATATGTTGATAGTACTGTACAGTAGGTTTGGAAAATTTAATTTTCGAGTTTATATTAAAGTAATTATTTATCTATAGGAAATCTTAGAAAATTCATAACTTTCACGTTTTAAATCCGAATTTCGTGATCTTTACATCTGTGTGATCGTAGTAACGTGTAGAAGAGTTTTACAAACTTTTTATACTGTTAGTGCTACTATTGGTTAGGTTTTCTACCTTTAAGATTCGATTTAATCTATTGTTTTACTAAAGAAAATCTCGTTTAATTCATAACTTATTTGTTTTAATTCCGAATTAGTCTGTTCAAATTGCAATGGATTTATAACAACATGAACTACATATTAGTATTAATGTTTTCTTTATCAAAATCTCTGGAATTTCATAGTTTAGATCTAACTTGATTAATAATTATGCAACTAGATTTATAAATAAAATATTATTGATTTCTCCTTTAGTTTTCTAAATTTAAATGTAATTTAGCCTAAGTCACTTTTGAATATCTATAAAAAGTATTTTAAAACAAATGAACTATATGATTTTATATAGTTAAAACAAATGAGACCTATAATTTTCTGTTTTATACAATAAAATCTTTCGGTAGATGTATCTTTTCAACCATAGCTCCGATTAGCGTGTTTTCCGCGTTTATGTGTTCGTAGCAATGCGTAGGTTATTTTTCAAGTTTCTTTAATTGTTTGGTGTACTGTTCTAATTATTATTCAGTGTTTGCTTCGTGTATGATTGCTCGATACGTGTGTGGTGATTTATTGATCAAGTCCAGTCGGTGAGATTTACGTGGAGATTCAAGAAGCTATTAATTAAAGATTTGGATCAGAGAAAGGATCTCAATTTAAGGCAAGTATAGCATGGGATCATCCTTGTTTCCTATTCACCTTTAATACACTTAATTCATGTGCATGTGTCTACCTTGTTACCCCTAAGGATATCCTAGCTTTTGTATCTTCTACCTTGACACCGGTAGAACATTGCATTGGGTAGTATTATGCTAGTGCTCAAGATAAATAACCATGATCTGTAACTTGACTAATGGTATATGCAATAAACGTTTAAAAGATGCTTTATAGAAACATGGCTCAAGAGGGCTAGAGCATGTTTGGTTGTTTTTATGGTGCTCTAGTTTCTCTCCTTAAGGACTTATCTGTAAGCGAACATCCGGGACTTACAGTACAACTGTGAGGGCTATATGGCTCTGGCTTTAGCTCAGTATGAGGACATTTTCTAACTTGTTAGAGGTTACCCTTGTGGCGCAAATGGGGAAAAGCAGACTGTGGATCCCTGCGTGGTGTATCACACGGACTGACTTCTGAAACCTAGCGGCCCTAACTTGTTAGACGAACCTTTGAAAGGCTTCATAGTGAACCCTGCCTGCTCACCTTGGGAGTGTTTTGGGGATTAGCCGCCCCGGGCATATGGGCAATCACGACTCACAGTGAAAGTGTACAACCTCTGTAGAGTGTAAAACTGTTATAACAGCCGTGCTCACGGTCATGAGTGGCCTTGGACCCTTACAGAATAAATGATGAACACTGATGATAATGTTAATATTGATGATATTGATGCTCACTAATGATTATTGTTTCTTGCTATACATTATTCTCGTTTACACGATCATGAGGTTATTTGGGCTTATGTTAAACTTGTTGCTACTCAATTGCTAAAAGATGAATCACTAAAAGCTATTGCAGTAAACCCGTGTCAAATCTTTTGAGCCTCATGAACCCCATGATATATTTGCTGAGTTCGACATGGACTCACTCTTGCTATTTCCCACACCTCAGGATAGTCTCTGGAGTTAATAGGCTTGTGATCAACCAGTTAGTTTGTTCCTGGAGTGAAGTCTACACCCGGTGTTCGGAGTTGTCTTTCCGCTGTGTTGCTCTCTAAGGTATATTTTATACTATTGAGTTATGTATATTAAGTATTTGCCTCTTGGTATTACACTTATCTGTGGCTATATGTGAGATTTGACTTCTTTATTTCACATATAGTGTATGTCTGGTTTTGTCCTTAAAACCGGGTGTGACATTGCAGATGACATGCTTTACCGGGGCTTCTGCAAGAACTGTCTCCACCCTGCGGGTGACGAAGACTAGATCACTTGGGCGTGATCATCTGTTATGTACTTTCCTTAATGCTTTTGCGGGATGTTGATCAGTAAGACTGGCAGTAGTACTTGAACATTGGCGTGTGTTATGCTTCCACTACTTTATGAACTTGGTTTGTAATAATTTGCGACTCCGTGTGTTGTAAGTGGATTTCGGAACTACTTGTGAAATATAACGTGTGATGTATTATGTTGAATGATGCGATCTTGGTTTTAAGCAAGTTGGTTTGAAATCCTTCGTGGTTTCGATTGACTACCGGGATTATATGGGCTCAAGTTTGAAAATTTGAGCGCTTCGGCGCTTGTTTTTGTACTTGTGCTCTTATAATTTGGTCGGTTCTGTTACACTAATGGCTTTGCTATTAATCATGCCAAACTTCTTGATCATGTCTTTGATGTACTTACCTTGACTCATAAATATACCATTCTTCAATTACTTGATTTGAAGACCAAGGAAGTAACTCAACTCTCCAATTATGGACATCTCAAACTCATTAGCCATCATCTTTCCAAACTCTTCTCAATAGTCTTGATTGGTTGATCCAAATATGATATCATCAACATAGATTTACAACACAAACAAGTCTTGGCCAATCTTCTTAGTGAAAAGAGTTGTGTCAACCTTACCCATCTTGAACCCTTTGGAGAGTAAGAAATCTCTCAATCTCTCACACCATACTCTAGGTGCTTACTTCAAGCCATACAATATCTTCTTCAACTTGTACGCATGGTTGGGTTTCTTGTCATTTTCAAAACCGGGAGGTTGCTCAACATAGACTTCTTTATTTATGTATCCATTGAGAAATACACTCTTGACATCCATTTGATAGAGCTTGATGTTGTGGGCACAAGCATAGGATAGCAAGATTCTAGTTGCTTCCAATCTAGCAACCAGGGCATAGGTTTCTCCAAAGTCAAGACCTTCAACTTGAGTGTAACCTTATGCTACCAATCTTGCTTTGTTTCTTACTACTATCCCATCTTGATCTTGCTTGTTTGTAAAGACCCATTTGGTTCCAATCACATTGTGATTCTTTGGTCTCTCAACTAATTCCCATACTTAATTTCTTGTGAAGTTATTCAATTCTTAATGCATAGCATTCACCTAATCAACATCTCTCAATGCTTCTTCAATCTTTTTTGGTTCAATGAATGATACAAATGAGAAATACTCACAAAATGAAGTCAATCTTGATCTTATTTGTACACCTCTAGAAATATCTCTAATTATAGTGTCCAATGGATGATCTCTTACAATATTAGTTGGGTGGAGTATTGGAACTTGATTACTTGCACTTGCTTGATCATTGGGTTGAGATGATGTACTAGCCACTTGTTGATCTTGCACATTGTCATGAGAGCCACTTGAACTTGCTTGATTAGTATCATCTTGCACATTTGAGTTAGAGAGCATTTGCACTTGATCATCTTCTTCATCATTCACTTGCCTAGGCCTCAATTTACCAACATCCATGTTCTTCATGGCATTTGAAAGTTGAATGCCTCTAACACCATCAAGATTCTCATTCTCATTTTGGGAACCCTTGGTTTCACCAAATTCAACATCATGAAACTCCTCAAGAGTACCACTTGTCAAATTTCAAACTCTATATGCTTTGCTTATGGTTGAGTATCCAAGTAAGAATCCTTCATCACACTTTTTCTCAAACTTTTCAAATCTAGTGCCTTTCTTCAAGATATAGCATTTACAACCAAAGACCCAAAAATATGCAATATTGGGCTTTCTACCATTCAAGAGCTCATATGGTGTCTTCTCTTTCAATGGGTGACAATACAGTCGGTTAATGTAGTAGCAAGCGGTGTTGATTGCTTCGGCCCAAAAAGATTGACTCACATTGTACTCACTAAGCATAGACCTTGCCATATTAATGAGTATTCTATTCTTTCTCTCAACAAGGTCATTTGATTGTGGAGTGTACTTGACCAAAAATTGATGTCTAATTCCAAAGTCATCACACAACTCATCAATTCTTGTGTTCTTAAACTCACTACTATTGTCATTTCTAACTTTCTTGATGGTTGTTTCAAACTCATTGTGAATGCCCTTGATAAATGATTTGAAAGTTGCAAACACATCACCCTTGTCCACTAGAAAGAATACCCAAGTATATCTAGTATAGTCATCCACTATCGCAAAGCCATATTTGTTTCCACCGATGCTAGTGTATTGTGTTGGCCCTAACAAATCCATGTGCAATAACTCAAATGTTTTACTAGTGCTCATCATGCTTTTCTTAGGACGGGCGTTTCCAACTTGTTTGCAGGCTTGACAAGAGCTATAAAGTTTATCCTTCTCAAACACAACATCTTTCAAGCCTTTAACCAAGTCATGCTTGACCAATCTATTCAATTGTTTCATTCCAACATGACTAAGTCTTCTATGCCATAACCAACCCATACTAGACTAGTGAACAAGCATGTTGGCAATTGAGCATCTTTAGCATTGAAATCAACCAAGTATAGATTCTCATATCTAAAGTATTTAAAGATCAAGTTAGAGCCATCTACACTTATGATCTCTACATCATCTACTCCAAATATGCATTTGAATCCAAGATCACATAATGGAGCTACGGATAATAAGTTGAAGTTCAAGCTCTCTACTAGCAACACATTGGATATGCTCAAGTCATTGGATATTGCAATCTTACCAAGTCTTTTGACCTTGCCTTTGCCATTGTCACCAAATGTGACACTATCATAGCCATTACTATCATTGATGTTGATTGAGTTGAACATTCTTACATTATCGGTCATGTGTTGAGTGCACCCACTATCAAGAACCCGATGCCTTCCTCCGCTTTGTAATTGACCTACAAAATAAGATTAATTCTTTTTAGGTACCCACATTTGCTTGGGTCCTTGGAGGTTAGTAATCAAGCTCTTTGGCACCCATATGACTTTTTTCTTTGAGCCCATCTATGGTGCACCAATGAACTTAGTATGAACTCCATTTATACCCTTAGTAAGCACATAGAAGGAATCAAACTTAGTTGAGGATACTTTAGCATTCTTGTTCTTATTCATGCATTGTTGCTCTATGTGACCAATTTGCTTGCAACTTTTGCAATACCGGCCATTGTTCCTCACAAAACTTGTTTTGTGATTAGCATTGAGCTCATTAAAGGCTTGCTTAAGGGTTTTTAGTTCCTTGCGTAAGTCTTTGCATTTCCTTCTCTTGATGTCAAAATGTTCTTTAGCATCTTCTAACATGTCAATTAGTTTATCTTTAGTTGGTTCATCATCATCATCACTTTTACTTTCACTTTCATTATCATGTTCCTCGTGATCACATCCATCATCATAAGTTTTTACCTTAGTGGCCTTGGCCATGAAGCATGTGGAGTGTCGAAGAGAGAATGCTTCTCTTGTATGGCAATGCTTGCATGACCCTTATTCTTGGTGGTCTTGTCATCATCACTATCATCATCATCATTTGAGAAAGCATCACTATCCCAAGTGACCATATACGAACCACCCTTCTTCTTCTTGATGGTCATCTTGTTCTGCTTCTCTTTCTTTTCCTTCTTGTCCTTCTTCTTGCTTTTCTTGTTATCATCATCATTGTTGCTATTGTATGGGCATTGAGCAACAAGATGATCCTTGCTTCCACACTTGAAGCACCTTCTTGACTCTTCCTTGTTCTTGGATGAAGACTTCTTTCTTCTAGCACGGTAGCCCTTCTTCACCATGAACTTGCTAAATCTCTTGACAAATAGAGCCATCTTCTCATCATCTATGTCATCAAAGCTTGAGTCATCATCTTCACTAGATGTATCTTGCTTGGCTTTGCCCTTTGATGATGATGTGGCTTTGAATGCCATACTCTTCTTCTTCTCATCCTTCTTATCTTTCTTCTTCTTCTTTTCTTCCTTCTCATCATCATCTCTATAAGCATCATCGGTCATGATATCTCTCAAGATTTGGTTTGGTGTCATTGTATTTAAACTGGTCCTCACTAGCAAGGTGACCAATATCCCAAATCTAGCGGGTAAGCATCTTATGAACTTATGAGAGAAATCCTTGTCCTCTACCTTCTCACCAAGTACTTTGAGATCATTGACAAGCACCTTTATCCTATCTAACATGTCCAGTACACTCTCATTTTCCTTCATTTTGAAACTAGCAAATTTCTCCTTGAGAATGTATGCCTTTGCACCCTTGATTGCCTTGGTGCCCTCAAATGATTTCTCTAACTTATTTCATGCCTCATGAGCAATCTCAATGTTTTTGATTGGCTCAAATATTCTCTCATCAATAGCATCATGAATGGCACTAAGAGCAATATCATTGTTTTAGAGAAGCACTTCTTCCGCAGGGGTGGGATTCTCCGGATCCTCTATCTCAATTTTGGTCTCCACCACCTTCCACATCTTTCTATTTATTGACTTGATATGTGTGGTCATCTTTGACTTCCAATATGGATAATTTATGCCATCAAATTGGGATGGCTTCTTAGTATTGTTGATTTGAGCCATTTTGACACTGAAGGTTGTTAAGCCTCAAATCACGGTGACCACGGCTCCGATACCACTTGAAAGGTCTTAATGTCTAGAGGGGGGTGAATAGCCTATAAAAATTTCTACAATAATACTAAACAAAGTGGTTAGACAATTATGAGGCGAAGCGAATATTGCGCTAGCCTACTACAAATGCAAGCCACCTACCACAATTCTAGTTGCTATTGTCTCTAATCACACAATAGCTATGTCACTATACTAAGCTAGTGAGTTCTCAAAGACTAACTAAAGAGCCTCACTAACCACTAGACTCGACAAAGCTAGCTCTCAAAACAAATTACACTAAAGAGCTTAGCTTACACTCTAGGAATGTAATACAAGAGAGGATGACGATGATTATACCGACGTGTCGAGGTATGTGCCAATCACAATATTAAGCCAATCAACCACAATGAAATCCAATGAAAACCTCGGAGACAAGATGACACAAGAATTTTTACCGAGGTTCGCTTGCTTGTCCAAGCTAGTCCTCATTGTGGATACTCACTTGGAGGTTTCACGCGCTAATTGGCATCACACGCCAAACCCTCAATAGGGTGCCACACAACCAACACAAAATGAGGATTACACAAGCCATGAGCAATCTAATAGAGTACCTTTTGGCTCTTCACCAGGAAAAGATCAAGAACCCCTCATAATCACCATGATCAGAGCCGGAGACAATCACCAACATCTGCTTGATGATTCTTGCTACTCCAAGCCATCCAGGTTGTAACACCCCAGGTGTTTATCACTAGTTAAGCAAGGGTTTTCGAGTTCAAACATGACATTTGAAGTGGTAATGAAGATGTCGAAGCCAAGTCTATGGAATAGAGTCCCAACTTAAACATGAATATTGCACCATCGCTTACATATAGGCCCTTTTAAAAAATGTATGCTTGGGTGGTGTTATTGCCATATCTTCATATGTCTCACCTCAATAACTATCTATATTGATCCCTGGAAAAGTTTCATGAAGTTTGGAATCAAAAAGTCACATGAAATGACAAGTTCCATTCCTATTGGAATTTGCACCATTAAGTGAATGGAATTGTAGATCATCAGCCAAACCATGCAAACTTTCCCAAATGACTCTAGATGAACTCTACAACAAAAGTCATGAAGGGTTCATGTTGAGCAAATGTCAAGAAAATGTCCCGATTGGCCTAAAACCCTAGTTTAGGCTTTATTGAGTTACAACTTTGACCAAAGTGGAAGTTTAAATTCTGTACCAGTTATGAGGTTTGACCTTAAACAAAAGTTGTAGTTAATCTTATGTAGAACAAACTTTGTTTAATGGTCAAGAGCTAGTTTGGCCTCTAACCTAGTCAAATAGGGCTCACAAGATTGATTCAGCTGCTGTTTTTGGACTTCGCAAATTTGGCTAAGTGTTGGAGCTGATTTCAGTTTTGATGTACCCTCCTTTAGGATAGTATATATCTCAAACCAAGTCGAACCAAACCTAGATTCTTTAAGAAAAGTTGTAGTCCTTATATAGCTCTACAACCCTGTGGAATTGGTTTAGCTTTTGCTTGCTCGGTTTGGGAGATTGAGATGGGAGAAGATTGCAGTTTCAGTCGGTTTGAAACTGAATTCAGTTTTCAAGTTTCACCTACCCTACTTTGGAGCTACGTAGTTTCCTAACCAAGCCAAACTAGTTGATGATTCTTTAATAGAAGTTGTAGTATGTATTGAGTACAACAAACTTTGCTTTTAGAGCATACCATTTTTCAGCTTCAAAATAAGTCAAACAATGGGCCAAAGTTTGAATCTAAAGCTGTTTTCAGACTTAGAATAATTAAGTCCGAGTTTAGTGACAACTTGATTGGCATTCCGCGTTCTCCAAATTTCGTTAAGTAATTTGAGTTGATCCCAATATAAAAGTTGGAGTATATTCTTTGGAGAAGGGCATGCAAAAAGTTGGATCAAGTTTGACGCAGATTTGATCAAGTTTTGACCCTTGCCTCTAATCGCTGTTAACTCACTGACACTGTCACTTTAGAGCATAATTACTCACTAATCTACAGCTCTAATGGCCATGCAACCTTGATAGAAGTTGTAGGGTATCGAGTGGGCTCCAACTTTGCTTCTTGGCTCATGTCCAAATTCGGACCCGAGCAGGGCCAAAAACGGTCTCCAAGTCAGGCACAGCGACGCGTGACACGTATTCGAGGAAATGTCTGAACCACCGACACGTGCTCTGGACGTGGCGCCCATGCACAGAGCACACCTCGCCATTGCCGACCTCCCCACCTCCTTGCCGCGCGTCCCTGCCCTCCATACACCACGCCGAGCGGCCGCGGACGCTCTCCGCCTCCTTACACTTGCACTCGCTCTCCACCTCGGCGTCAGCACGCGAACGCGCAGCTCAAAGCACGCCGCCATGAATGGACGGGTCGAGCTCACTGCACGCCGCACCTCCAGCCAAGTCAAGCCTGGCCGACCCTCCCCAGCGTCGTCACCGCCATCCTGCGAGCCTAGCACACCATTTACCCTCCTCCCTCGGTCGCTGAAGCAGCGCACCGCCGTGCCGCGTCGCCTCCGCACCGGGGCCGTACGTGGCCGGGCCTCCTCGGTCCGCCTCAGTTCAAGCTGTGGGCACCGACGGATGCTCCTGGCCATGGGGATGCTTCCCCACCATTTCCCCATCGCCGGCGAGCCTCCTCAGGCCGCCACCGGCCGGTTCCCCCCTCCATTCCTCTGCTCGGCCGAACATGAGGTCCGCTCTGTTGTCTCTGTGAGGAAGACAATGGTTGTCCCTATGACGAGTGGGCCCCACCTAAAAGAGCAATACCACATCAAATCTACATATTTTCTTTTATCTTGTAAAATCTATATCTCATATTTGGTAGCTCCAAAAATTGTGCAATTTGTTTTGTTGGAATCCTTGTGAGGTGCTCTGCATGTTAGGGTAATTGGTTGTGCCATGCATACATGTGTTTGTGTTGTAGAAATTCATTAGTGAAATGTGGTTTTGGAAATGGATTAACTTGCTTTCATCAATATCTGGAGTTTTAGAAGTCCAAAATTAGTGATTCCAATTTTGTTGGTCTTCTAGTAATATGCACTGTCTAAGAAAAATATAAAACTTATAGGTTGTTTCCGGGTTTCAGGATGTTTTACCTAGATCTTGTTAAATGGAAAATAAATGCTTGTTTTCCTTGTTATTTTTATATCTTGAGTTGTGATACTCCAATTTATGTGAAATTTTTATGGTAGGATTGTCATGCTATGGATATACTGTGGTATAAATTTCATGATCATCGCTTACTGTATGCTCAAGTGATTGATTTAACTTGTTTATAGCTTGATAAATAGCTTATAAATAATATATAAATGATAAAATAGAAAATGTTGTTCCATTACCTTAGTACGTTGTTTCTCTATCATATTGATTCATAATATGGCCTTGTGTTCACAGAAAATATTGAGTGTTAAGTTTAACTTGCTCTCACATGATTATTGCAATAGCTATTTGTCTTTTTCTTAGAGGTTGATATACTTGTCCAGATGGATTGAAATTTGGACAGTATATTTTTGGGAGCATTTGTAGACCCCTGTAATTTTGGTAGAATTTATTGAGTATCTTTATGATGTGGTCATAATTCCACCTAATGATCTAAATAAATTAAGAAAATGTATTAAAAGAATTTATTTAGTAATTGACACTATGTTTTCTGATGTTCATTAGTCATGTATGAAATGTTGGTAAAGTTGGTTTTGTCCAATTATATGTTTGCAACATAAGTTAATAATTATTTCTTGCAAATGAGGTTTCTGAACAGATTTAAGAACATTGTTAATTACCCTATGCAAATGATGTTTTCATGTCTTGTGTGCTATAACAAAGTTGTTTTGAATTTCATGATCTAGCTACTGTTAAATTTTGGTGGCATTTGGCCATATGGTTTGGAAAATACAGCTGTTCTAAGTTGGGTTCAGATTTAGGTTGCTCTCTGTCCTTCCAGGACAGATTCTGTACCTTCTGTAGTTCGACCTGCTAAATGTTAGAATCAGGTTTAGATGATTATAAATGAAATTTAGATAATTTCATAAGCTTTCCATAATATCTTCTTGTAAGTCATTTGGAGTTTTAGATCTCCAGTTATGATTAAATTACTCAGCTGTTGGTCTGATGTCCAGAAGGTAGCAATTTCTAGTTCTAGTACTTTGATTAACTTTGTCATGCTTGGGTATTGAAGTGTGACTCATATCTTTGATGATACTTGGGTGGTACCCTGTGATCTTGTGAGACTTGTTTCTTGATTGATGTGCTTGCCCTCTTCTATGTTATGTCTTAATGAGGATTAAGTTAATTAGCTCTAGGTGTTTATGTGAACTTTGGTATGCTTGTTTGATTACTTTGTTTATTTCACTTCTATGCATTCATACACATGTATTATTGCACCTCATTTAGGTACGCTAGCTGAAGCACATGAAGGACCTGATGTGGAGCCAAACCGAAGATGGAATTGGTGGGTCTATCCTGAAGATAGAAAGACCAAACAAGTGTTAGATGGAGGGAATGCTCGCCAAGCGAGTTTCTTCTGACATACTCTAACTTGAGTCGGATCCCAGGCAAGCCCCGGAGCATTATAAGCCTCCTATCTTCAAAGCAATTAATTCTATATATGTTATAAGTATTGTTGCATTAAGTGATAGGAGTTGGTTGGAAAGTCTTGCTGCATTATATCATTCCTTGTCCAGATATATGAATCCTTGAATCCTACATAGACTAGGATCGAGTAGATGCTTAGCCCTGCTTTAAGCGGTAGAAGTCAGGTGATTTCCTGTCACCTGCGAGATGTAGGGATATTCATATATGGCACGATTGGCTATATTTGCTATCGTGGAATGGAACCATGTGTTAATAAAATGAAATGAGACCGGGCGGGATGACGATAGTGAAGCAACAAGGCATGGAGGTCTTGGGTGTGGATCTATCCCCGTCTGAGTCGTTTAAGGACCGATTCGCTGTACGTCCTTGAGTCATGTTGAACGCAGTCTAACACTTAGTTGGCTAGATAAGTCGTTCCGACCGCGTGTCACACCCATTTTTAAGGACAAAAATAGGATGCATAAAGTACTCATGTGCGCCCCAGGTCATGATCGCACACATAAGCAGACAAATTACATAGTATCATCACAGTGCTTATTACATAGCGAATAAATATTTAAAACATAGTCTTGAACGATAAATAATAATGTCTAGTAATAATCTCCAGCGGAAACTCCACACAGGGACACGGTTGACTGGTTGACACCAAGACTAGTACTCATTACGATAATCCTCATCATAATCTTCATCTGTTATGGTGGAAATAGCAAGAGTGAGTCCATGTCGAACTCAACAAATATAACACAGGGTTCATGAGGCTCAAATGGCTAGACACTGTTTAACTGCGGTTAGCTTTTAATGTTATAACTTTCATTTGAGTAGCATCAAGATAAACCACTTCCCATTAAAGAACCAATGATCAATTGCAATAATGATAACGAATAACATTAACAAGAACATAATAATAATCAACAATAATTAAGCATAATATAACAATGGTGATCATCTATCTGTAAATGTTCCAAGGCCGCTCGTATCCGTGAGCACGGCTAGTATACCAGTTTTTAACTCTGCGCAGAGGTGTACACTTTCACTGTGAGTCATGATTTCCAAATGAGTGGGGAGATCAAGCCCAAACACCCAAAACCATATAAAGCCACTCAAGAGTTCGTCTAACAAGTTAGGGCCATTAGATTCACTCGGCAGGCAGATGTAGAACCCCCCTTCCCTGTGGCACAACAACCGCAGCCTATACACACTAGGCCAGGGGCTCGCACTACACCCAACGTGGCAAGCCATTCTTACGCCATTTAAGGTAACCTCTAACAAGCTAGAAAAGGTCTCTTGAACAACTAAAGCCAGAGCCATATAGCCCTCACAGCTGTACTGTATATCCCGGATGATCACGTACAGATAAGTCCTTACGGAGAGTAACTAGAGCATCAAAAATAATACACATGCTCTAGCCCCCTTTTAACAATAATTAAATCATCATAATAATTGGTTGCTTGAATCATTATTCATATTGCAAGATCATTGTTCTTTGTTTAAGCACTAGCCACAGCTACCCATATGCATACCCAAGGTTGACAAGGAATCAAGACATCAAGCGCTAAGTTATAATCTCTAAGGTTGTCAAGGTAAGCATATGCATATATATGATAATTTTGATGAATAGGTAACAAGGATAGTCCTGTGTTATACTTGCCTTGATCAAAGCTCTCCAAATAGTACTGCTGACTTGGCTCAAAGTAATACTCCGAATCGTCCAAGTACTGCTCACCTTCTATACTCGATCATCAATCAACAACATACATGCATCCAATCAAACATACACGAAGCAAACAAATAGATATAATTAGAACAGTACACCAACAGTAACAAAACAGTAATAAAAGTTTATAAAACTCTTCTACACGTTTCTACGATCACACAGATGTAAAGATCACCAAAATCGGAGTTAAAACGTAAAAGTTATGAATTTTCTAAGATTTCCTATAGATAAATAAATACTTAATTATAAACTCGAAAAATAAATTATCAAAACTAACTGTAAAATTATACTAACACGTAGAGTTCGCAAATACGAACCTAATGCAATTTGAACGGATCAAATCGGAGTTAAAACGAAGATTTTATGACTAAAACAATTCTAGTGGCAAAACTGTAAATTACTGAAAACGTATTTTTGAATTAACCAGTTGAAAATACGCTTTCCAAATACAAAAGCGTAATCTCCTGGAATGCGCCAAGGACCGCGGGTTGATTCACTGAAAACTAAGGGTCTCTTTAACAAAATTCACCGCGAAGGGGTATCTTCTAATCCTGATCGTTGAATCACGATCGGACGGTCAAGATTCACCAGCAAGTCTACAGTATAGAAACCAACCCATCTCCCTCGGTTCCGGCCGCCGGCCACCGCGCCCGCCATGACCGCCTCGCCGGAGAACATCGGCCACGCGAAAACCGACTACCACTCACCCCCCTACCATCTCCAATCGGTGGAGAAGCTCCACACGATCTCATCTACCCGAAAACAAGTCACCTACGGTCACCGCACGCTACCCGCGACAGCAAGGGGCGGCGGCTCCATTGCCGACTCGTCGGCGACCTCCAAAACCTCGATTCATCACACTAAAACACCAATTGAAAGTGTAGAAAGCAAGAGGAGAAGAAAATAAGCTCACCCACGTAGAGAAATCGACCTCGACGCCTCCCGAAAGCTCCACCCGCAAGGCACCGCCGGTCTCCAACAACCCAAACCCTAAAACCTAATTCTCCCGTGGCAACCCTAACTTTTTAAGTGAAAAACGGAAACTAGAGGATCCCCTCTTCCTATTTATAGCCTCAAGTGACCGAAAACGATTACCAAATCCCGGATATCACGGAGGATCGCGGCGGTGTTCTTCGGTTTGAGTTCTACTCGGTTACGACACGAAGAAGAAGGAGCTGACACTGCGACCCCACCGGTCAGCGGCTCAGAGAGAGAGGAAGGCGCAGCGGCTGGACCCTGGGCCGAGCTGGGCCACGACACCGAGCTGGGCCGCGTCATTGATACTGCCGATCGGCCCACCAGGCTAAGAAGAGGCACGGGCCGCTAAGCAGGCTTCCAGGCCGCCAGTGAAGAAGGTGATGATCTTCTTCGTTTTTTTTTATTTATTTGTTTTCCAAAACCGATTTCAAATAGAAATTCTCTAAACCAAATCAAATGAAATAAATTTCACACCACAAAGTAAAATAAATGCAGCAGCATGAATGCAACACCAAAGATAATTTATCACTATTTTAATTTTGGTCATTATTTATTATCTAAATTATTCAAAATTTGTTATCTCAAAACTTGGGTGTTACAAATTCTACCCCCCTTAAAAGAATCTCGTCCTCGAGATTGGATTGCTTACTCAAACAACTGCGGATATGATTTCCTCAATTCATCCTCTCTTTCCCAAGTTGCCTCTGCCTCTGAATATCGATTCCACTGTACTTTACACATCTTAATAACCCGACTTCGAGTAACCCTCTCAGCAGTCTCTAAAATCTTAATCGGAATCTCTTCATATGTAAGATCCTCCTTAACAGTCAATTCTTCCAAAGGTATCTGCTCCTCAGGCACCCTCAAACACTTCTTAAGTTTTGAAACATGAAACACATCATGCACCCCAGATAAATTCTCAGGCAACTCTAATTGGTAAGCAACTTCCCCACGTCTAGCAATAACTTTAAATGGTCCAACATACCTTGGTGCTAGTTTACCTTTCATGTTAAATCTCTTCACACTTCTCATAGGTGACACCTTCAAATAAACATAATCACCTACTTCAAAAACTAGATCCCTTCTCCTATTATCAGCATAACTCTTCTGACGAGACTGTGCCACTCTCAAATTCTCACGAATCACTCGCACTTGATCTTCTGCGTTTCTAAGAACATCTGTACCAAACACCTGAGTTTCACCTGTCTGATCCCAAAACAATGGAGTTCTACACTTACGTCCATACAAAGCTTCAAACGGTGCCATCTTAAGACTCTGTTGATAACTATTATTGTAAGAAAATTCTGCATAAGGCAAACTCTTATCCCAACTAGTTCCATATTGCAATGCATAGGCTCTCAACATATCCTCTAATACCTGATTGGTCCTTTCAGTCTGTCCATCTGTCTGTGGATGATATGCTGTACTAAAGTTCAATTTAGTTCCTAAAGATTCATGCACAGCTTGCCAAAAATGCGATGTAAACTGCGATCCTCGATCAGACACAATCTTCTTTGGTATATAAGGTAGCTAATTGTACTCCCGTGTAATTAGTCTTGACTGGAATAAAATGAGCAACTTTAGTCAACCTATCCACTATCACCCAAATAGAATCATAACCTCTCTGAGTACGCGGTAACCCCACTATAAAGTCCATACCAACTTCCTCCCACTTCCATTCAGGAATTTTCATTGGTTGCAACAATCCAGCAGGTCTCTGATGCTCTGCTTTCACCTTCTGACAAGTATCACACAATGCCACATACTCAGCCACATCTCGCTTTAATCCAACCCACCAATATTTCTGTTTAAGATCCAAATACATCTTAGTACTACCAGGATGAATAGAATAAGCTGACTCATGAGCTTCACGAAGAATTGCCTGTCTAATAGCCTGATCCTCAGGTACACACAGCCTCTTTCCAAACCACAAAATTCCATTATCATCCATTCTAAAGCCTGGTGACTTACCAATCACTATATCCTCCGCTATCTTCTTTAGTTTCTCATCCTTCAATTGACCCTTATAGATCTCTTGCTCTAAAGTAGGCTCTATTACTAATTCCATTGCATTAGTAACAATTCCCAAGTTCAAATATTCAAATTCAGCACATAACTCACTAGTCATAGACAATGTTCTTATCTCATTGGCATAACTCTTCCTACTAAGAGCATCAGCTACTACATTAGCCTTACCAGGATGATAGTGTATCTCAATATCATAATCCTTAATCAACTCTAACCATCTGCGTTGCCTCAAATTCAGATCTGACTGAGTGAAAATATACTTCAAACTCTTATGATCAGTGTATATATCACTCTTATGTCCAATCAAATAATGTCTCCAAATCTTTAAAGCATGAACAACAGCTGCTAACTCCAAATCATGTGTAGGATAATTCAACTCATGCTTTCTCAACTGTCTAGATGCATATGCCACAACTCTGCCTTCTTGCATAAGAACACATCCCAAACCTTGACGAGAAGCATCACAATAAATAGAAAACTTCTTACTCAAATCTAGTAAAACCAAAACAGGAGCTGTAGTCAACCTCTTCTTCAATTCCTCAAAACTAGCTTGACATTTATCAGACCACACAAATTTAGCATTCTTCTCTAACAGAGATGTCATAGGTTTAGCAAGTTTAGAAAACCCTTCAATGAACCGTCTATAATATCCAGCTAAACCCAAGAAACTGCGAATCTCGCTAACATCTGTAGGTGGTTTCCAATTCAATACATCTTTCACCTTGCCTGGATCCACCGATATACCTCCATTAGAAACAATATGACCAAGAAAAGAAACTTCCTTCAACCAAAACTCACATTTACTTCGCTTCGCATACAGTTTATGCTCTCTAAGCTTCTGCAATACCAACCTCAAATGTTCAGCATGCTCTACCTCTGTCTTGGAAAATACCAGTATATCATCAATAAACACTACCACAAACTTATCCAAGTATTCCATGAACACCTTATTCATCATGTACATAAAGTATGCAGGTGCATTGGTTAATCCAAACGACATAACAGTATACTCATACAATCCATACCTTGTAGTAAAAGCTGTCTTTGGAATATCAGAGGCACGAATCTTCAACTGATGA
Organism: Saccharum spontaneum; assembly: GCA_022457205.1. Lineage (NCBI taxonomy): Eukaryota > Viridiplantae > Streptophyta > Magnoliopsida > Poales > Poaceae > Saccharum > Saccharum spontaneum. The sequence goes on from CM039593.1 coordinate 37,241,336, forward strand.
TAACCAGAACGTAAATCAATCTTAGAAAACACACAAGCACCTCTCAACTGATCAAACAAGTCATCAATCCGGGGCAAAGGATACTTATTCTTGATAGTTACTTCATTTAGTGACCGATAATCAACACACATCCTCTGACCACCATCCTTCTTATCAACAAAAATAACTGGTGCTCCCCAAGGTGATGAACTAGGTCGAATAAAACCCTTATCTTGTAATTCTTTAATTTGTTTCTTAAGTTCTTCTAATTCATCTACTCCCATCCTATATGGTCGTTTGGCTATAGGTGCAGTTCCAGGTAATAATTCAATAAGAAATTCAATGTCTCGGTCAGGTGGCATACCTGCCAATTCATCAGGGAAGACATCCGGAAATTCCTCAATCACTGAATTCTCCTTAATAGTATCTTCAATCTGATTCACCACCGCGGTTGGTTGCTTCTGCATTGCTACATCCACATTGATTTTATCTCCATTAGGCGCAGTCACAACTACCACTTTCTGCTGACACTGAATCTCTGCCTGATTTTGCTTCATCCAGTCCATACCCAATATCACATCAATCCCAGATGTTCTCAACACTATAGGAGTTATCTTAAACTCTACCCCCCTTAATACCATACTAATTGGAAGGCAACGATTACTGGTTTGCATGGTACCTCCAGGTGAATTTACTAAGAGAGGTTCTTTCATAGCTAGCATGGGTATACTATGCATTTTAACAAAAATATTGGATATGAATGTATGAGATGCTCCAGAGTCAAAAAGAACAGTTGCGGGAGTGGAATGTACATTGAACGTACCAATCATAACTTCTGGTGCACCATGAGCTGTATCAGAAGACACGTGATTCACCCTTCCAGTACCCGATTGCCTCTGGTTGCTCTTCTGGCTCTGAGGAGTCTGTTGGTTCTGCTTCTCAGGACAATTATAAGACAAATGGCCCTCTTTACCACAGACAAAGCATCTAATAGGAGTACTGGGAGAATTATTCTTCATGGGGGTAGCATTGGGATTTCCAGTACGAGGAGTCTGTTGCCCACTCTGCTGATACTGTTGACGCTGTGGATATGATGAACGCTGTTGCGACTGATTGTTTTGCCAATTTTGGGACCACCTCTGATTTGAATTGCGATTCCCCTGGCTAACCGGTCCCTGAAACTTCTGATGAAAGCCATGCTGAGAATTTGTGCGTTGGCGGTTGTTGCTTCCTGAGCCTTGCACCTTCATCTTTCTCTTTCTATCCATCTCCCTACGCTCATTATCCAGCACAATAGCTTTATTCACCAGCTCTTGAAAACTAGCATAGCTATTCCCCTTCAGTTGCAAGCGAAGATCATAATAAATTCCCTTCAAGAAAAGACGTTGCTTGTCTGCATCTTCCCTAACTTCATTGGGAGCATAGCGAGCCAACTGGGTAAACCTGTCATGATATTCACTCACACTCATCTGTCCCATCCTCAGGTTTCTGAATTCTTCCTGCTTCAGCTCAATTATACCTTCAGGAATATGACGAGCTCGAAAATCTCTAACAAACTCATTCCAAATGATAGGAGGAGCATTGTCAGGGCGTGCAGCCTGGTACGACTCCCACCAAGTCTGAGCTGTCCCTTGTAACTGACCAGATGCATACAACACCTTCTCCATATCATTGCATTGGGCTATGTTCAGCTGTTTCTCCACTGCCCTCACCCAATCATCTGCTTCTAAAGGATCAGCAGCATGAGAAAACACTGGAGGGCGTCCCTTCAAAAATTCTCCACGCTTATCCCTTACTTGAACAGGTGGTGGTCCTCCAACAGGGGGATTGTTCTGCATATGCTGCATAAACATCTGCATCAGCTGATTCTGAGTTTGCATGAGTTCCTCCATAGTAACGGGTGGATTAGCACCCCCACGACCTCTGCCACGACCTCTGCCTGACATCTGTTTCCAAAACACAGAAGATGGAATTTAGTACAATCCGAGATGATGTATACAATAGATAAACAAAATCTGATTTTCTGGGCAAACTCCAATTTCAGCAACTCAGTAAAACTGTCATATCTCGAGCTACAGACGTCCAAATCAGATGATCTTTACATGGTTGGAAAGCTTATAAAATTATCTACAACTCGTATTCAGAACACTTTTTCTGATTCTGTCAATAAATTGGTCAAAAACTGAACTTAACAGAAACTGTTCCCGAATTCCAGACTGTGCAGTAACTCCAACTTGAAACAGGTATATCTCTTAACTCATAATAGATATTAAGGTGATTCTTGTGGGATTGGAAAGATACAGAAATCTAATTATTCCCAGTAAAATTTCTTAAATTTCCCATGAACGGATTTTAAGTTATTTCTAAAACATCCCGGACTGATCCAGAAATCAGCAAAGGACAGAACTAAGTTAACCTCATGTTCACTAATATATCTTGATCAAACTTAATATTCTTAATAATAGAATTTGTAAGCATGTCAACAAAACTCCAGCACACATTACAAAGATCCAAATCACACATTATCATAATAACAATCCATCAATCACACAATTGTTCACACCACAAACTGACTCTTAAAACAATCCAAACTCGAAATTAACTCGCAACTACTATCGTTCTTATTACATAGGGATTTTTCCTATTTCCTAATTAAGCTTCTCATAAATCTTAGGACGACCTAACTCCGCCCTTAATTGGTCAATCTCCTTGTAAGCTTGCTCCTTAAGTTCCTTTTCCTTCAGCAACTCATCCTTCAAGTCCGCCTCATGAAGAGCCAATTCACGAGCTAATGCCACCGTAGCTTGTAAAGTCAAAGAGGAATCATCAGCAAGTGGCACGGTCCAAATACCCTTGTCATGCAAGAAACAAGGAAAGTGCCGAAGTGCACCCTTTAGCGTCTTGTCCGAGCGTAGACCATGGTAGTATACAAATGCATTAAAAGCGACATCCTCCATGCTTGTCTCCACGGTTGCCCGGCTCACTCGGGTAATAAACTTTGACTCCACCTTAGGCTCCTTAGTGGTAGGATCCCTTTTCTTGACCCATAACTCCGTCTTCCAATAGGAATCCATCCATGGATGACTATACTCCGCACTGCGATACTCTAAAGTAGCCTCCCAGTCGTAGTAGTAGTTGTCCAAGGTTCTTGTCAACATATCATGGAAGAAAGCATCAGCCTTAGGGACCATGATATGAAACTTCGTAGTCCACCCCATAACTACATCCTCCATAGGTGTATCACCAACTCTTGATTCAGCATCAGATAGCTCTTGATCACCCTCTTCCTTTGGCTCCTGGGGTTTGAAACGAGCAACATATTGTGCAGCTGACAGACGGGGATGAGGAGGCATCTACAAGATTTAGACATAGATTAGATAGAATCAATGTATTTTCGCAATAGAATAAAGTAGAGAAAGCATAAAACTTTAGTAATTAACAAGGTGAAAAGAGGAAGCATGAATTAAGTGAAGTATGGATACTATCAACGACCATTCTAACTAGGCTTGCGTCCTACAGTCAACACGGCTCTGATACCAATCTGTCACACCCATTTTTAAGGACAAAAATAGGATGCATAAAGTACTCATGTGCGCCCCAGGTCATGATCGCACACATAAGCAGACAAATTACAAAGTATCATCACAGTGCTTATTACATAGCGAATAAATATTTAAAACATAGTCTTGAACGATAAATAATAATGTCTAGTAATAATCTCCAGCGGAAACTCCACACAGGGACACGGTTGACTGGTTGACACCAAGACTAGTACTCATTACGATAATCCTCATCATAATCTTCATCTGTTATGGTGGAAATAGCAAGAGTGAGTCCATGTCGAACTCAACAAATATAACACAGGGTTCATGAGGCTCAAATGGCTAGACACTGTTTAACTGCGGTTAGCTTTTAATGTTATAACTTTCATTTGAGTAGCATCAAGATAAACCACTTCCCATTAAAGAACCAATGATCAATTGCAATAATGATAACGAATAACATTAACAAGAACATAATAATAATCAACAATAATTAAGCATAATATAACAATGGTGATCATCTATCTGTAAATGTTCCAAGGCCGCTCGTATCCGTGAGCACGGCTAGTATACCAGTTTTTAACTCTGCGCAGAGGTGTACACTTTCACTGTGAGTCATGATTTCCAAATGAGTGGGGAGATCAAGCCCAAACACCCAAAAACCATATAAAGCCACTCAAGAGTTCGTCTAACAAGTTAGGGCCATTAGATTCACTCGGCAGGCAGATGTAGAACCCCCCTTCCCTGTGGCACAACAACCGCAGCCTATACACACTAGGCCAGGGGCTCGCACTACACCCAACGTGGCAAGCCATTCTTACGCCATTTAAGGTAACCTCTAACAAGCTAGAAAAGGTCTCTTGAACAACTAAAGCCAGAGCCATATAGCCCTCACAGCTGTACTGTATATCCCGGATGATCACGTACAGATAAGTCCTTACGGAGAGTAACTAGAGCATCAAAAATAATACACATGCTCTAGCCCCCTTTTAACAATAATTAAATCATCATAATAATTGGTTGCTTGAATCATTATTCATATTGCAAGATCATTGTTCTTTGTTTAAGCACTAGCCACAGCTACCCATATGCATACCCAAGGTTGACAAGGAATCAAGACATCAAGCGCTAAGTTATAATCTCTAAGGTTGTCAAGGTAAGCATATGCATATATATGATAATTTTGATGAATAGGTAACAAGGATAGTCCTGTGTTATACTTGCCTTGATCAAAGCTCTCCAAATAGTACTGCTGACTTGGCTCAAAGTAATACTCCGAATCGTCCAAGTACTGCTCACCTTCTATACTCGATCATCAATCAACAACATACATGCATCCAATCAAACATACACGAAGCAAACAAATAGATATAATTAGAACAGTACACCAACAGTAACAAAACAGTAATAAAAGTTTATAAAACTCTTCTACACGTTTCTACGATCACACAGATGTAAAGATCACCAAAATCGGAGTTAAAACATAAAAGTTATGAATTTTCTAAGATTTCCTATAGATAAATAAATACTTAATTATAAACTCGAAAAATAAATTATCAAAACTAACTGTAAAATTATACTAACACGTAGAGTTCGCAAATACGAACCTAACGCAATTTGAACGGATCAAATCGGAGTTAAAACGAAGATTTTATGACTAAAACAATTCTAGTGGCAAAACTGTAAATTACTGAAAACGTATTTTTGAATTAACCGGTTGAAAATACGCTTTCCAAATACAAAAGCGTAATCTCCTGGAATGCGCCAAGGACCGCGGGTTGATTCACTGAAAACTAAGGGTCTCTTTAACAAAATTCACCGCGAAGGGGTATCTTCTAATCCTGATCGTTGAATCACGATCGGACGGTCAAGATTCACCAGCAAGTCTACAGTATAGAAACCAACCCATCTCCCTCGGTTCCGGCCGCCGGCCACCGCGCCCGCCATGACCGCCTCGCCGGAGAACATCGGCCACGCGAAAACCGACTACCACTCACCCCCCTACCATCTCCAATCGGTGGAGAAGCTCCACACGATCTCATCTACCCGAAAACAAGTCACCTACGGTCACCGCACGCTACCCGCGACAGCAAGGGGCGGCGGCTCCATTGCCGACTCGTCGGCGACCTCCAAAACCTCGATTCATCACACTAAAACACCAATTGAAAGTGTAGAAAGCAAGAGGAGAAGAAAATAAGCTCACCCACGTAGAGAAATCGACCTCGACGCCTCCCGAAAGCTCCACCCGCAAGGCACCGCCGGTCTCCAACAACCCGAACCCTAAAACCTAATTCTCCCGTGGCAACCCTAACTTTTTAAGTGAAAAACGAAAACTAGAGGATCCCCTCTTCCTATTTATAGCCTCAAGTGACCGAAAACGATTACCAAATCCCGGATATCACGGAGGATCGCGGCGGTGTTCTTCGGTTTGAGTTCTACTCGGTTACGACACGAAGAAGAAGGAGCTGACACTGCGACCCCACCGGTCAGCGGCTCAGAGAGAGAGGAAGGCGCAGCGGCTGGACCCTGGGCCGAGCTGGGCCACGACACCGAGCTGGGCCGCGTCATTGATACTGCCGATCGGCCCACCAGGCTAAGAAGAGGCACGGGCCGCTAAGCAGGCTTCCAGGCCGCCAGTGAAGAAGGTGATGATCTTCTTCGTTTTTTTTTATTTATTTGTTTTCCAAAACCGATTTCAAATAGAAATTCTCTAAACCAAATCAAATGAAATAAATTTCACACCACAAAGTAAAATAAATGCAGCAGCATGAATGCAACACCAAAGATAATTTATCACTATTTTAATTTTGGTCATTATTTATTATCTAAATTATTCAAAATTTGTTATCTCAAAACTTGGGTGTTACACCGCGAACCCGAGTAATATGGTTTAGGTCGGGAATCGAATGGTAGGTTGCTTCTTGGAGGAGAGAAAGGATGTGCTTGGGGACATTGGCGTGAGATCAAGGGGAGGGTTAGAGTCCCTATCACCTGGCAGAGTGTCGCCCTTGGGGTCGCGACATCATTCGGACCCGCGATTCCTGAATCATATGAAAAGGTGGCCTGTGCGACCCTGGCAGGGGTCTGCACGGTGAGTGTTAGAAATACCCCTCCAGCTGGATAGGAATTCGATTCGAATCGCCGTCGCTCCCGGTTAGTGAGCACTTGACTTGAGCAGCGGCAACGTAGATTCCATTAAATTGAACGGATGGTTAATTGGATAACGATGGAAAGGTTGCCTCAATTTATACCTGCTATGGTTAATATTGTGTGCTCCTAATAAAGTGAGTGCTCTAGTACAGGTTCTAATATAGATGATCGGTTAATGATAATTAACTTGATGCTTAAGCATTAATGATTACTTATCCATATTAAGCTTTTATGCAAAATGTTGTCAAGCTAGCCCACTTTATATCAGCCTTGCATGATCCTTGGTGTCACTTTATTTCTGGTTTTTGACGGGTAAGTCTAGCTGAGTACATTGTCGTACTCAGGGTTTTATCCCCACTTGTTGCAGGTTGTGATGTATCATGGCGACTGCAAGAGTTGGTTGGCTCCTGCCGTAGTGGCGGAGTGTGATCACGGGCATGATCCTTCTGAGTTATCTTCTCTCTCATGCTTTTGTGGGAAGTCGACCTTTGTACTGGCATATATTTGAAATAAGGGTGTTGTTAGTTTCAAATTACTTTGCTTCCGCTACTTTTGAACTTAAGTTGTAATAACTATGTTGAACTCCAATGTATATTCAATTACTTGTGAAATGGTTGTAACATGTGACTTGTTATGTTGAATCACTACGATCTTGGCTAGTATGTTGGTTGGTTTGAAATCCCTCGTGATTTCATTGGACTACCGGAGTTATATGGGCTCAAGTGCGAGAATTTGATCACTTCGGTGATTGTTTTTTTGTACTTGTGCTCTTATAATTTGGACGGTTCCATTACACAGGTGGCAGCAACCACCAAGAGTAACAAGCGAATTCCGCAGCAAACACAATCACCAAGTGCCTCTTGATGCATACACTCAAGCAATGCACTTGGATTCTCTCCTAATCTCACAAAGATGATGAATCAATGATGGGGATGAGTGGGAGGGCTTTGGCTAATCTCACAAGGTTGCTATGTCAATACAAATGGCCAAGAGTGAGCTAGAGCCGACGGGGCTTTAATAGAAGCCCCCACGAAATAGAGCAGTTGGGCTCACACAGTCAGCTTCTTCGGGCCGATCGGACACGCAGATGAGGATGACCAGACGCACCCACACCAGCGTCCGGTCATGGGATCCTCGCCATGTGTCCCTGCCTTTGAACGCTGGCCGCCGATCTCCAACGTTCGAAATCTCCCACGCGAGTTAGTGACGACCGGATGCACCCACCATGACCTGATGTTGCGCCTCCGCGTCTGCTCGCGCGCCCTAGCACTGGCACCACACCATGACCGGACGCGCCGGTCCTCTATTGCTACTGTGAGTCAGGTCAATTACAGAGAGCTCCCCGAGCACATAAAACCCGACCTGACGCGTCATCTCACCATTGACCAGACGCACAGTGGCGTCTGATCCTCTCCTTCTCTTCTCTGCCTCGCAAAATGGCTTGCATTAGCGTACGTCACCATGTGACTAGATGCAGACCCTGCACGTCCGGTCACAATGACTACGCAGCGTCCGGTCGTTGTCCAGTCAAGCCCGGGCATGCCACCTTCTTTTCATAATTGACTGGAAACACCCACTCCGAGTCCGGTCATCTCGAGAGCTGAGTTCGGTCAGTGTTTTTCAGTGAAAAATAACTCCTTTACTTCATCAACTTCTTCACCCTTACTCAAATGTGCCAACCACCAAGTGTATTATCTTGTGCGCATGTGTTAGCATATTTTTAAAAATATTTTCAAGGGTGTTAGCACTCCACTAGATTCTAAATGCATATGCAATGAGTTAGAGCATCTAGTGGCACTTTGACAACCGTATTTCGATACGAGTTTCACCCCTCTTCATAGTACGACTATCAATCCTAAATATGATCACACTCGCTAAGTGTCTCGATCACCAAACCAAAAAGACCCTACCACTTATACCTTTGCCTTGAGCTTTTTGTTTTTCTCTTTCTTCTTTTTCAAGCCGAGCACTTGATCACTATGGCTATCACCACCATGATCTTCATCCATTTGCTCCACCACTTGGCATATCTACCAACCTATCTCACATACACTTAGAGCACATAGGTTAGTAGCTAGGGTTTCATCAATTCACCAAAACCAAACTAGAACTTACAAAGAGTAAATAAAGGTGAGGCATAATGAAAGAAAAAAAATCTTTGCAAACCACAAGTAGTGATAGTTTGCATTGTGTGAATAGTAGTCTCAACATTTTCTAGTCTAGGTGGATCACTTTATTTATACTAGAACCACTAAGAGTGTTAGCCTCTATTGGTGGTGCCCTTAGCACCCATGGATTGGGAACGTATTTGGAACTGAAAAATCATAACTCCAACTGAACCAGCCCAACCCATTACCTCCTTAACCCAAAGCCAATCTAGCCCATAACGCACGTGAATCCATTGTCCTAGCCCAGAGCCAGTTGAAGTACAACCCAAATTGTTTAACCATTCTAGCCCAATCCATTAGCAGGGCTCGCCAACAAGCCAATAACCAGATCAGGTGAGAGACAGAGACCGAAAGCGTCGAGGCGAATAGCGGAGGAGGTTTGGGTTTGGAACCTTACCCTTGAGCACGGGAGGGACTCATCAACGGCCAGGACGTCAGCTATCCAGTGGGCCACGAAGTAGGTGGCGGTGGCGAAGACTGAAAAGGGCGGCATTGGCACAATGCAGGAGGTAGAGCCTGGAGGAGTACCAACGATTGAGGGGGTGAACTATAAAATAAAGTAACATCTACGTGAGCACCTGCAGTGTTGGCGAGGTTTGGAACGTCATCTCATTTTTTCTAGAGGTGTACTGTTAGGGCTTTTACTACAACTTGGAGTATCTCTACACTCTAATCCTGAGCCAAGCTCAAGCAAATCATAAGGCCACGTCATCTACTTTCTACAGGGTCGTTACTCAATAGCGCTAGTAGAAGCTCTTCTAGAAAATACAAGCACCGTCACCTACCAACTATATATAAGGACCGCATGTCCCTTAGGCTCTCTATCTCTTTCAATTAATCTATAGCACACTTATCATGGGCGAAACAAAAGATCATCTAAGAGGTAGGTTTCAATATACTCCGATTATGAATCGTTGTTGTAAAACAAGTAGCGATCATCTTGAACTTTCGTGTACAAAATGCCATCCTACATTCTATGTTTCTATCTCCCGGCTGCCTCCTCCCTTCCTCGTCTGAATCGTATCGCGGCCTCACGGGACTCCACACCGTGCTGTTCGGCTTGTTGTGAGAGCGCACACTGCCCCTGACGTAGCTCGTCCTCACCGTCCGTCACGGCTGGACTGCGGCGTGTGGCGGCTCACTAGGCGTGGTGGATTGGCCGGCTCCTCGGTGCCATTTTGACACCGGCACTCGCTAGCCCGTGCTGGAGCTCATCAACCTATCTTGCATGGTCAACGTCAATAGCAGCCAACACACCAGAGTCCACGATTTCATCATTATCGGCCTTTGCCTCGCAACTATTCGTAATATAAGGCGGGCACCCTGCAAGGCCGCGCAGCAACATCGCGCGTGCTTTTTTTCATTCTCACTCCGTTTCACTCAGAGAGGACGGTCCCACTCGTCATCCTTTTCCCACCCTCTCACCAATCCCCTTGGCATATTGCACAGTTCCCCATTTCAAGCGTTGGCCAAGCCCTCTCCACTCCTCGCTCGACAACACTCAGATGGAGATGGCCGATCGAGGACTTGGCTATGGCATATTGTTTCGTCTCACTTCACTCGTACATCAAGCTCGTCGTGCTGGGGCCATCTGTACATCAAGTTGTGCCAAAGACCCACCAGGCGTGGCTCCTGCTCCCTGGTTGCAGAGGGAGGCGTGCTCACCCGCAGCAGAGGGGACGCGACATGACATGAGCATGGGTGGCACGCGCGCTAGCTTCTACTCAACAGCGCGTAGCCCAGCCATTGTCATCCTTGCACGTACTACAACTCGCACGGGCTCACTCGCAATTCGCAACAGGGCCATGGGCGCCGTGGATAGCAGCTACTTACAGCGATGTCGCATCGGCGTCATCCTTCTCCATCACCTGGTGCAGGCGCGATGGGATAGCCCACCATTGTCGGACATGACGAAGTGCTTGGTGAGCCTAAGGTCTTCCACCATGGCCGGATGAGGAGCTGGAGTTGGGAATTCCAGGCAAGACAACAACTTCTACCATGGCCGGATGAGGAGCTGCAGTTGGGAATTCCAGGCAAGACAACAAGGATGCAAGTGTAGCAACTCGTCACCGTGTAGCTAGCTCTACCCCTCTTCCGTGAACATGGTGACGGGACAGGACCTGGAGCCACTGGTTCAATATGGTACCCGTGTGTGGTGAACAGCGGCGAGTACAAAACTGGCTGCAAGCTGCTGTCTGAAGCCCTAGGGCACGCAGCCCTTAGCATCATCGTTTAGTAGAAGTAGGTCACCATTCACCAGGTCATAAATGACGACCTCCGGCTTGGGGTTGTTGTCGCTGACGTCGTGGGAGGTTGAGTGAGCGGAGCATGGACATGGCGGACGTGGAGCCATAGAGGTCTCACGTGTCAGGTGTGAGGAGGATGGAGATGGAGAATTGGACATGCTACTACTTGCTATGCCGTGGAGCATGGACATGGTAGCTGCGTTTTTTTTTCTCTCACAGGTGGGTGGAGGTCGATGGAAGTTCCCAGCGTTATCTCAAAACGTAATGGAGTGGTACTTTCAGATAATGGTTATTCTTTCGGTGCTATTTCACGAACGGGTAAATTTTCAATGGTATTTTCCGAATATCGCAATCTTTCGATACTATCAAACCAATTTCTCCTTTTATGAATACGAGTCCTATTTGCATGAATATATATAATATAATATAACTTCTCTATCTCTCTTGACTGGATAAAAAAATATACGAACGGTGAGGTGAATGACCTGTGCGAGAGTACAATCCGTGCCACGACGTAACGGAATGGAATGGAACCAAACCAAACCCTGCCTATCACGTTTGTTTGGAAACGAATCTGAGCGAACTTCCCCCGTCCGCCTCGTCATCGTCTCGACTCTCGTCTCCCCGTTTTCTCGCCCAACTCGTCATTAACTCCTAAAAACCTCGCGAGAAGAGACGAAAGAGCGAGCACTTCCTACCTGTTAGCCGATTTCGCCCCAAATCTGCTGTCATCGGCCCGATCGAAGCGTCATCGGCGGTAGCGGCAATGGCGGGGCTGTCGCTGCGGTGCGGCGACTGCGGCGCGCAGCTGCGGAGCGTGGAGGAGGCGCAGGCGCACGCCGAGGCCACCAACCACGCCAACTTCGTCGAGTCCACCGAGGCCGTCCTCAACCTTGTCTGCTCCGACTGCGGCAAGCCATGCCGCTCCCAGACCGTAAGATCCCACCCACCACCCTTCCCCTCTCTTCCTCTCCCCGAATTTCCCGTCGGATTTTGGTGCCTCGTCCCTCGTAGATTCAATCCGGTGCGCGTGGCGGGACTCTCGGTCCGATTCCGATGGCGTATGGGCTCGATGATGCTTACTGATTCCGCGGGCTGTGCGCAGGAGGTGGACCTGCACACCAAGCGCACGGGCCACACGGAGTTCGCGGACAAGACCGCGGAGGCGGCCAAACCCATCGATCTCGAGGCGCCGCTTAAGCCGGGCTCCGAGGATGCCATGGACGTCGATGCGTCGGCCTCGGCGAGCGGGGAGCCACAAGGTTGGGTTTTTGTTTCCATTGTCTCAGCCGCATGAGCGTTGATGCTGTTACTTACCGACTAATTTATTGTGGTGTATTATGGTTGTGGCAGAGATGGTTGTCCCGGAGGTGAACAAGGAGATGCTCACGGACCTTGAGGGCATGGGTTTCTCGACAGCGCGCGCCACTAGGGCGCTTCACTTCTCTGGTATGTTTATCAGTGATGTCGGCTTCTCTTGCTGTAATGTTTTGAGTGCTTTGACTGAAACCAGAAAGTCTTACACTTGGCCTTGGTCAGAAAATTTTCTTCATTATATATTAGAATCATGGATAAGTGTACAATTCATGATGCCTTATTTTGTTTACTGGATTTTGATATTCTCCCTAGTTGATCATTTGCAAAGTTAAAAAAGTGGTTTTTGCCTTCCTTTAGGAAGATATGCTGTCAAGAGAATAAACTTGCATCTAACCAATGATACTGTCCTTTAGAGAAGATTTAGGATGAAACCGCAGAAGGATCTGCTTAGGCTATTTACCTTATATGATAGTCAGGATTTTTCACTCTTGGAAGCATAAATAATATTTCCGTTAAGAATATCTAACATATTCTTTCTCCAACTTGGATTTATAAGGTTCTGTAGCAAACTGCCATGCTAGACTGCAAGGAGAGTACAATGCATGAATAGTTGATTTTTTTTAATGCTGCTAAGAGACTTTGGACATGCTACTTGTATGTCAAGACTTTAGATGTCTGACTTAAAGTTCTATCATGACTTAAACTTGGATTTATAAGTATATGCTTCACAATGGAATTATCTGCCAGATGAATTCCATCCATTTCTGCTCTTTACTGCTTTTGCAAGCCTGGATTGATCTGCTATGATTGTAATTGGACACATTTTATATGCATGAATGCTTATGGACTAAATTTATAATATGACTGAACAAAAGAAATGCATGGATGCTGATATGTCTGCTATACTTTTGAGAACTCATGTTAAGGTTGATTCATATTCTTAACTAGTATCTCTTGTTGATTATAGTGAATAAAGAAATTACTTCAGCATTTGAATATGCCAATGTGTTGCCGACTATTTGGTGCTTCTATTGATATTACCTCGTATAATTGTAACACAAAACCACAATGAAAATTCGTCCTTTGGTAACCCATTTGCTTTTACTATAGGCAATAGCACCATAGAAGGTGCTATTAACTGGCTTTCTGAGCACCAGGAGGACGCAGATATTGATGAGATGCCTCTGGTATGATGATATTCTTCTTTCATTTGATTTTCAGAGTTTAGTGGTTTGTTCCTTTGATACTCTGGCGGTGCTTATCTGATCCCCTATTTAAAAAGTATAGGATGGTCTTGAATATTGATGTAACAATATATGTCTCGCTAGTAAGTGGCTTCATAGAAGAACTTGTTTCAACAATCTTTTTAAGTTTTCATTGTAGTTCCTGTGCCTATCACAATTTTTAATCTTTGTGTTATATTCTTCAAATCTCTGCAAGCAACTATTTTGATCCATATTGAGGATATTGTGTATATTTAAAATCCGGCATATTTATTGTGCTTCACATGTTCCAAATGCGTCATTTTTAATGTTTTTCACATGTTCCAAGATATGACAACGTATGATCATATCACATTTCTTTTTTAAAAAAAATATTCAGTTGGAAGCTAACTTGAAGTACATATTGTTGGTTTGAACTAGGCAACTAGTATATGCCACATTGCATTGCCAAAGTTTGGCCATTTATACTTTGCTTCCACATGCATGATTTGGATGAACATTGACAATGCAAATATTCCACTGCCACTGAGCTTTCGCACTAGGTTTCATGTGTTCCACAAAGTTTTGGCTAGTTATTCTCAGTGGAGAATATGTTAAATATTATTTATTTCTATGTTATACCAATACTTCATCAAAAAAATACTTCTCCAACTCCTACAAGTTACCATCTTTTATTATTTAGGTACCAGCTAATTCAAAAACGGAGGCTAACAAACCTAGCCTGACTCCTGAGGAAATGAAGATTAAAGCACAGGAGCTAAGGTGCTTTTATGAACGTGCTTTTATGAACCTTTCTTGTGTATATCGTGGGCTGATGATTAAATAGTTGCTTTAAAAATGTTTTTTTTTGTTAATGTTGCTAGTTCTGAATTAGTTCACTAGTATTTTAATATTTTATGTGATTGGTGTGTTCCAGCTATCTGAATATCTGATACACACTCTTGGTCTTCTGTATAGCGGTTGAAAAGTAAGAAATGATTCATGTTATTTTCCTTTGAGAACATAACCAATATATTCGTGTTGATGATGTGTTACTTGTGTATAATGATGACATGTATGGTGGTTTTGTTACATTATTATGACCCTGCTGAAGAGTTCTTAAGTGTGCCCTTTTGTGGTGCTTGGATCATTGGATGATAAAAGACCCTGATAGAAATTACACATGGAACCCTTAAAGTTTCAGTCACAGATAATACCGGGAAAATCATATTTCCTTAAAAGCAAACTTAGCATTTTTTTAACACTAGTGTTAAAAGAAACTTCTTTTTTATGTTTGCTCCTAGTTGTAGATTTAGGAAGTCAGAATGGTTTGGGCATGCCAAATGGTTTGACCATGGTTTTCAGTTTTTCACTTTCTATAACTCTTTATTCTTTGGCGAATGTGGGATATTTTCTTTGGAGACATCTTATACTGAAACTTTCCCTGTCCATTTGTAGGGAGCGTGCACGTAAGAAGAAAGAGGAAGAAGAGAGAAGAATGGAAAGAGAAAGGGAGAAGGTATTTTCTCAACTCTCCTTTTTACCTTACTGCTACTTGGGTGCCCGTCTGTTCCACTGGTTCTCTAATAAACAAATATTAAAGTTTGAGACTGTTTACATTGATTGTGGTTCATGAATATTATATATTTATAGATGTCAAATACATCAGTAAGTAAACCATAACAATCTCCTTGTACACAAACCAGTGCACTGAAGCTAAAGTGTACAACTGATCAGATATCAGAGGGATTATTGTTTATAGACTAACCTTGTAGACTATTAGGCGCTACAGATCATTTATTTATTGAGTTATTGAAATATGCTATAATCTGAATCTGAACAATACAGATTGAACAATTGGACATTTTAACATTTTCCAGGAAAGAATACGAATCGGAAAAGAACTTCTGGAAGCCAAAAGAATTGAGGAACAAAATGAAAGGAAACGGTTGGTTTTCTTCCTTCTCTGTGATTTGTTTATTTCCCTTTCTTTTGCTTCTGTTTGATTTACTGTGCTCATTCCCTAACTTCTTTTCCACCATTTGAAGCATGATAGAACTGCGAAGACTTGAGAAAGAGGAGGAGAAAAGAGCTAGAGAAAAAATCCGCCAGAAATTAGAAGAAGATAAGGTTTCTAGTTTTTCTCCACTTCATCATCAAGAATCTTTCTTGCTTTGTCATCCAATTTTTGATCGATGTAGAAAATACTAG
The DNA here is from genome assembly GCA_022457205.1 of Saccharum spontaneum. Lineage (NCBI taxonomy): Eukaryota > Viridiplantae > Streptophyta > Magnoliopsida > Poales > Poaceae > Saccharum > Saccharum spontaneum. Next base: position 37,257,151 of record CM039593.1, read on the forward strand.
TAATTGGGCCTTAAAATGTTTTCTTGGGTTCTCAGGCTGAAAGGAGAAGGAAACTAGGATTGCCACCAGAAGACCCAGCAGCTGCCAAACCAAGTGCACCACCTCCTGTTGAAGAGAAGAAGGTATTTTCTTTTAAATCTGGATTCCCCATTACTAAGATGGCTATAGTTTCCATTTTGTTCCATTTTTAAGCTCACGGTTTGCCTGACCTATTGGACTGATGAGATGAAAATTGTTAAAGAGTATTATATTTCGTAGGAGAATGTATTTCATCTACTAGTCTGCTAGGTTAATCTTAAATCATTTCTTGTTTTTTTATTTAACTCACTGCGGTATATGAATATGCAGAGTGCATTACCTGTCAGGCCAGCTACAAAGGCCGAGAGGATGAGGGATTGCCTAAGAAATCTTAAGCAACAGAACAAGGTACAATGTATAGTTGGTCCCTTGAGATCCGCTTATTCCTTTTTTCTTTTAACACATTTGCATTGGAAATCCATGCATTTGCTGTCATCTTTTGATTACTTAATAGAGCAGCTGCACCTGGGCACATATACTTTTTGATTAGGTGTATGTATAAATATGACTGCAGATGTAAAAACTATACATGCTATTTTTTAAGGTTGAGCTAATAAGTTGCACTGACAAGTGTAGGTCCATTGTGCCTTTAACTGTAAGTAGGCAACCAGATTGTAAACCTGTATTGTAAACCTGTGCTAGATAATCAAATTAGTCTTCCAGACATGGTGCTTATATAAGAAAAAATGTAACAAGACTGTAGGTGTGATGCTGCACATGACCTAGTACATATAGGATGGACTGCACAGTTTCTCAAATACTAAAGAGGACTTCAGCTGTAAAATGTGAAGAGAATTAGGCTTCACAGACTTGGAATTGTTTAATTGTAGTTCTTCGCTCTTTATTTTGATGCTTAATATGAACTTCCAAGCATAACATTATGACAAACTGTAGGGGCCAATTTCATGATCAACCATTGACATTGAAATTTATGTAACCACACCCATTTTTGTGACAGGATGATGATGCCAAAGTGAAGAGAGCATTTCAAACACTCCTTACTTACATTGGAAACGTTGCTAAAAATCCTGATGAGGAGAAATTTAGAAAGATCAGGCTGACGAATGCAACATTTCAGGTAAAAATAAATATTGGAATTTGGGAGAGTGGTTGCTTTGCAGTTGACCTTGTTAAAGAATAATGAGATCGATAACGTGCTTGTTTATGAACCCCACCTTTCAGGAGAGGGTTGGAAATCTGCATGGGGGCATAGAGTTCCTGGAGCTCTGCGGATTTGAGAAACTTGAAGGCAACGAGTTTTTGTTTTTGGCAAGGGAAAAAGTCGACAAGGCTATCCTGAACACAGCTGGAGCCGAGCTGAATTCTGCCATCACCAATCCTTTCTTCGGAGTCCTTTGAATTGTAAAAAAAACTAGTACAATGTATACTCAAACCCGCATGGTTTGTCCTTTGTTTGACATCAGTTGTGTCCACTCGGCGCCAACAGTAGATTTCCAAGTCTGTGGTCAGTGTCAGATTTCATGAATTACTATCAGATCGAGGTCACATACTACTTCCGTACATTACTGAGGCAATCTTTGAAGCAACTTTTGCTGTGCATATGTTTTTATATACCGGCGACTGGGTTCTTTCGGATTTCATCGCTTCGTTGACCTGTGACCTCCATGCATTTTACGATGCTCTGTAGCATCAAAAACAAGTGCAGATGTACTCTGATGCATGCATTTTACAACGACTTCACTTCTTAAAGATCACCAGACCATCATTAATTCATTAATTATATATAGACTATATAGTATCATCTGATTAAGAAGAGGAAGTTGCTGGCAAATCCCAGTCATCATCCTTAAAATCAGAGCTGGACCTGGCGGCCGTGAATCCAGCTGAATGGCGCGAACTCTGGGTCCTTGGCCTTGGCGTGCGCCCTCTCCTCCAGCCTCCTGAACCGCGGCCCCAGCTCGCAGACGAACTCCTGCGCGCGGCGGCCTTCCCCGGACAGCCCCGTGAGTTCCTGGACGCCCCAGCGGCGAACCAGGAACTCGAGGATGTCGGCGTAGTCCCTGGCCGTGTAGACCCCCAGGCGCTGCGCGACGGCGCTGAATCGCGCGAACAGCGCGTCGTCCTGGCCGTCGTACATGAGGTGGGCGGGCATGGCCACCTTCTTCCTCATGGTGTCCGCGAAGGCGCGCACCGTGTAGTCCGGGTCCACCTCGAACAGCTTCTCCACGATCCGCTCGTACGCCGACTCGTGCCGCTTCTCGTCGGCGGCGATGGTGCCGCAGATCTGCGCCAGCTTGGTGTCGCCGTACCGCCTGGCGTGGCGCGCCGTGTTGCCGTGGGAGATGAAGGTGGCGCGCTCCTGGAACGACGTGTAGACGAAGCCCATGTACGGGTTGGTCTCCGTCTTGGGGTCCATCCCCGAGGCGATGAGGTACTGGATGGTCTTCTCGATCTGCCTCATGTCCACCCTCCCGGTGAGGAAGAGGTACTTGTTCATGAGGTCGCCGTGCCTGTTCTCCTCGGCGGCCCAGGCCCTGGTCCACACCGCCCAGCTGGTGGGGCTGGCGCCGGTCTCGTCGCGGACGCCGCCGTCCAGGGTGTTGAGCATGGTCTGGTACGTCGGCAGCGCCTCCTCGGTGACCATGTCGCCCACGAAGCAGACCAAGTAGTCGTCGGGGATCTCCCGGGCGCGCTCCCGCAGCTCCCGGACGTCGTCGGCGAACGACTCGGAGGCGGCGTCCGGCAGGTAGTCCTGCGGCTGCCACGACCTCTCCACGGGCTTGAGGAGCACCAGGATGTTGTCCGCCGCCCACGAGTCCAGCGACTCGAAGATCTCCCGCTTCTGCGGCGGCAGCGAGTGCGCCACGGGCCGGTGCACCTCGCGAGGAGGCGCGAACGGCTTCCTGCTCGGAGCTCTCACCCTTCGTCACAAACGAAAATAAATTGAGATATGGGAAACCCGTTAATCCATCTCTCGGTGTCGGAGTGACATTTCTAAATCACTGAATTTGCAGTATTTGATTCAAAATATATATCCATCTTACAATTCATGTACCGCAAACATATTAAGGTGTGTTCAGTTCCCATGGAAACCCAAAATATTTCCTTTTCTATCCATCATATTGAATCTTTAGACGCATGCATGGAGCATTAAATGTAGGTAAAAAAGATAACTAATTGCATAGTTTGTCTGTAAATGTCGAGACGAATCTTTTGAGCCTAGTTAGTCTATGGTCGGACAAATTTTGTCAAATAATAACGAAAGGTGCTACAGTAACTTTTCACATCAACTGAACACACCCTAAAGGCTTATTTGAATACCTATGTATCTACGCGCTCAATGCACGTGTATTAGAGTGGTTTAACGTGAAATTTAGTTTAAATTCTACATCGAACCGCTTTAACACACATCTATTGAGATGATACTCGGGTATCTAAACAAGGCCTAATGGCTTGTGATATGCACCATCAAAATGTGATCTAAGACAATATTTAATCAAATTTAATAAAAACGACAAACATCAATAACTTTTAAATCATTTTAGTTTAGAGGTATATATATACACACACACATGCGCGTTGGTGAAGTTAGAAATGTGAATTTTTCTTTGTTAGAGGGTCCGGTAGTGCAAATTTTGTAAAAAAAAATAATACCTCAGTTCCAAATTATAAAACGTATATATTACATGCTTTCAGACTAAATTATAAGATAATATCTAGCTGACGAGTACTTCCTCCATCCCTAAATAAATTAATTTTTAGATTTCTTTTAATTAAACTTTTTAAAAATTCGATTGAATTTATAAAAAAGTACAAATATTTGTGATACTAAATGAGCATATTTGAAAAAATATTCTTTATAATAAAAACTCGACATGTGGGGTAAGACAGGTCCCGAGCCTTTTGCTTAAGATAGAAGATAACTTTTTCATGCAGGTTGAGAAAACCTATGAACCTCTACTCCATCCATACATAGCGGCACCCATGTGAGAACCTAGGCCGATGCTCAGACATGTGCTTTGTCGTGTGATAGATGAGAGACTTCTTTATCCTCAATTCTAGTCTTTGCTTTCACGAGGAATCGAACTCAGGACCTAAGAAATTATACTAGAGCCACCTAACCAACTAGACAATGTATATAATGATACTAATTTAGGTCTTAAATTTTGACCCTATTTTCTATAATTCAGTTAAATTCGAAAATTTTTGACTTCAAACAACTCAAAGATTTTATTTATTCAGGGATACAGAGAGTATATTACTATCCGGTGGCTCATGTTTTCAGGGCACTGCTCACAACTATGACGTGAACAAACTGAGTATAGAACCAATGAACAGACAGGCTATATACCAGAAACCAGAGGTGGTCAACAGCTCGATATGTCGGCACACAGGCACACAGCCACACAGGCGGACTAGCATACTAGTGGCATGACAGGTTTCCTTTTTTAGTGGTACTTCCTGATCCTATAACAAACACTGACTGAGCCTGTCTAGAAATGATCTTAATTATATGTCAAATGTTTTTATTTTTTTACTATGAATACCGTACCTAAAATATTAGTCTGCAGTTTGACAACACAAAACACGCGGGAGAACGAAGAAATTGAAATATCCCTGGCAAGAACAAGATTCAGAGCAGGAGAAGGCAGAGCTCACTGGGCTGCGGAAGCCATGGCCACCACAGAGAAGGCTCTCCAGCCTCTCCTCCTGCTCACTAGGCAAGGAGGCGTCGCCGCTGCCGCCGGGCAACAGAAGGGGCCGCAGGAAGGGAACACCGCCGCCGCCATGGGAGACATGGCTGTCACCTCTGATCTCCGCGATGCTCTGATCTAGCTAGCTAGCTACGTGAGGGTGAGGCTAGGCTCGCGGCGAACGATGAGCAACCGGCAATTCCATTCCAATGACGTACACGTACTATGTGTACTAGGTGATCGAGTAGCTAACTAGAAATAGCCGGGCAGTATAAGCGTTTCGCGTGTCTGCAGGTGCTTGCGAAGCTCAAACTGGTCACCATCGCATGAAGAATGCATGATGCATGCTGTCGTGTCCGGTACCCTTTCTGTCCGGCTCCCGGGGGGAAGAACGAACAAAAGGATTTCTAAATTTGCTTTTGGTTACATCCACACCCATATATGTTGAGAACCGAGAGGCGTCTAAATACATCAACGAGCTAGTTAGAGGAAACATCACTCAGATACATTCTTGGAGAAGTTTCAAGGTGAAACAACGGCTCTGTTTGGCTGGCTGGAAAAACGGCCGATACTGATGCTGATTTGTTATGAGAGAGAAACACTGTTATTTCGCTGAAACGGTACGACTGATAAGTTCAAGCGAACAGAGCCAACAACTGAATTTTTTTTATGACGGAAGTATCCCAAATTTATATATATATTGGCTATTATATTTAAATGCAGATTCGAATCGAAATACATAAATATACAGTACAATATTGTCTGACGGCTTGGCTATGCTATGCTTGAGACGAGACGAGACGACGTACAGTACAATCCTACTGTACGAAATAAAACCAGCATCTGAGACCGGATTTGATTCAGTCTGCACTGCAAAAGGCTGGTATAGATCCGGCATTACTACTCTAATGTTATTCCCGGCCCAGATATTAGCATCATTTACAGGCCTGATACAAGTAAACGTGGGCGTACATTCTGCATCATGAGACAATCAATCAAGACTTGCAAGATTAAATCCAAAATGGGAATGCACTTGAGCAGCTCATATGTGTGCAGATGAAGGCTCTACAAGTAGGCGCTGGCATGGTTTTCTTTTAAACTCTCTCCTTCAGAATCCTAAGCCAGCATCGCACTAATGAAATTTGAGCCCGGGATATACTTTCAGCTGCAAATAAGAAAAGGCAACAACTTAATCATGTCCAACAACATAAACCTTTCTACTGAGCATCAGTTGACTGTTGACAACACGGCTGTCGTTATCATGTGAGTGCCAGCAAAAAGATCAAATCAAATCAACTGAAGACCCAAAAGGCCAGAGTTCAATACAGGTGAAATGAGAATACATCATGACGCTTCAGCAACTCAATGAACTGAAGCATAAATGTCCTATTCATTATTTGTTGATGCAACACGCAAACTAAAATTTCAAACAAACTAGATTGCACATGAGACCAACCAAAGCCAGCCTCATCTGAACTCTGACATATGAAGGCAAGCAGGATCCATCCTGTGAGGATAGTAAAACTGCCACATCCCACGCATTCGAGGGCATCATCAGGCTTTGATGGTCACGCTGCATAGGCAAGAACCTGACGGCTTCAGCTTCGATGTGCACCACTCAGACCCCATCGGAGCTGCAGGATCATACATCAGCGTCTGATAACCAGGCTCTTCCTCCAGAGGGAAGAGCAGCAGCTTGTCCTCATGTACCCCGAAGGAAAAACGAGTGCTTGAGCTACCAGTAAGCGGCACGGGGACCTTCTGCCAGGAGTTGTCAGCCGGGTTGAAGATTGCTAGAGACCTCTGGTTCTTCCATTCGATGCAGAAGAGCTTCTCGCCAAGGACTGCATGAGCCGTGACCATCACACAGCCATTCTTGACCTGGTCCCAGGCATGGTTATTAGGATTGTACACGTCAACAAAACGGGAGTTGCCAATTGTGAAGCTTGAACGGCCACCCATGACATAGAGCTTCCCTTCAAAGCTGCACCCGAAGCAACCCCACCTTGGTCTGCGTAGGCCCTCAATCAATGTCCATTTATTCTGTTCTAGGTCATAAACTTCAACACTAGATAAACTCTCGCCATTTGGACCAAATCCACCAGCAACATATATCACCCCATTGACCTCTGCACAGGCGAAGTCACACCGAGCTACATTCATCTTAGCAAGATCAGTCCACCTGGTGAACAAGAGCATAAATGAATCAGCCAAATAATTCAAAATATTCAGACCTCAATATGCATCTGAATAATACATTAGTATCAGAGTTTATGAGTTTTTCTTGAATGCATTCAGATTCTCAGTATGTTGGTTTATCATTTGAATTTTTTGTGACATTAGTAAGATCACTTAGAAATGAACAGAATCTTCCATAGTATAATAAACTTATGAGAACCCAAGCATACCTGTTGAGGCAAGAATCATATTGATAAACCTCATCTGAAACACAGTCTTTCCCATGGTCAGCAGCATAGCCCGCGATAACAAAGAGCTTCCCACCAATAACAACCACACCAAACCCAGCTTTGGTTAGTCCAGGCATTCGTGGAAGAGGGCTCTGCTTTTGCCCGGAACACTCTAAAATCTCCCAGTGCGACCCCTTTGCGCCAGCATCTGGGGTCAAGACATACACCCACTCCTCAAGTTTCCCAACCTCCTTCCTCACAGCTATGAGTTCCTTGCTCTCAAGAAATGACATCCACCTCTTGGAAACTGCACCCATGACAGGAAAATGAGTACGAGGGACAAGGGCAAGACATATCTTTGCCAAGTCTTCAGGCAAGCCTGGTATTAGATCACAGTATGAATCGAATTCCTCCTGGGGCATAAGCCCTGAATAAAGTTTGGGTCTTGCAGGAGGCTTGAGCTGCATCCTAGCTCGGAAGCACGTCTGCGAATGAGCAAACTGTTGTTGTGACGCAGCAAGCATCATGAGATGCAGCAGAAAGCACCTCAACGTTGGCCTCCTATCGCAAGCCAATAGGAATGACGGCTTACTTATAGACCCTTCTCTACTATAAATGACAATGGCTGAAAGGGAAGGATTCGTGGAATCCGTCGCCGATGGGAATGGTCAGGGACAAGGGTTTGAATGATGCCGAGATTAGGTTCTTCAACTTTGATGCCTCTGTTTTCGTTGCCCTTGCTGTATCAAATGCCATCCGATCGCGAGAGACTGTGGAATGGATCTTCCTTGTAGAATCAGCAGTGCTCTCCTTATTGACGCGGTAGAAACAGTTTCCGCCCTTACACATGGCCCCAATATCTAAAGAAACAAATGAAATGAAACGTGCTGCTATGTTAGCTGAAAGAAAATTGTACTGGTTGCCAGGCATTTCCAGAGAGAAAAGGGAGGAAATGAATACCTATGTCCATATAAATTCGTATCACAATTAACCAGCAGTAGCATCCATTTCTTGCGCAAGTCTAATTGCCTGCAGTCATCAAAGGAACATGACCGAGTTAACAACAGGATTGACTTAAGCTGGTGAACTTGATTTCATCATGAAGCAGGTGGCGCAGAGGCAGACCCAGCAAAGGACATGCGCCGATAATTTTTGCAAAACAATCGAAGGTAGCAGGCATAATACACGCATATACAGTTGTAACTGGATCAGATCCCAACACAGATACCAGTAAGCTAGGAATTGGGTGCTCGGTTTCGAGCAACAGGAAGGGAAGCCCAAGGGGCGGGCGTACCTGGTGGTGCTCGTCGCCGGCGAAGGGCCCGAAGAAGACCTTGGCACCTGGCGTAGGGCAGCGACGGTTGGTCGGTCGCCCAGTCGTCGCCGAGATTGAGGGAGGGAGGAGGGAGGGAGGAGAACGCGCACGCTAGGCTGGTGGGGGTAATGTGGAAGAAGAGACAGGCCGGGTCCGTGCTAGATGGAGGCTGTAGAGACTTGTCTGATATAATAACAGCTAGCTGTCGTATCTATATATAAAGGGCTGGTTCGGCTGGTGGAAAAGCCGGCGGGTTTCGGCTGATTCAATAGTGTTTTGTGAGAGAGAATAAGCTGAAACAAGCCGAAACAAGCCGAAACATGACCAGCAGAACAGGGCCAAAATAATAAATTTATATAGGAGAGGTGGTTTTGTGAAGGAGCAGTTTGGGTATGTCATAATAACAGATTATTAAAAAGGAAATCATGTGTTCTTCCAAATTGGCGTGTGCAAGCAAGGAAAAAAAGGGCTCATTTGCCTATTATTGTGGGGCGAAAGGCTATTTGCTGTAAACAAAACCTTGTACTTTGTGAAGTGACGCATCTCTAAATATGTTCAATTCTTAATTTGTCTATAGATTATCTGTGTTCGACCAATTTAGACCACGCTTGGATTCCTGGATGGGACTTCCATGCAATCTTTCTAATTTAAGTAGGTGGTTTAGGTGATTCTCAAAACTCTTTGTTTAGAGCATGTCTAGCAATACTACTCAAAACAAGCCCTTTATTTGCTTATTTGAGTAGCCATCTATTTTGATACTATCCAACTTTTTTCCAACTCTAGCAATGCTACCTAAATCATGGCTCTCAATTTCATTTAACCATCAATGACATATGGGACCCACATGTCATCCTCCTCTCCTTGTCGTCACTGATGAACTAGGCCAGCGAAGGATGACGCCATCGCCGGGGAGGGGAACGAGGGCGTCGCCAGGAGAAGAGTCGCGACTATTGGGGTCACGCCAAGAAGGACGCCACCGCGATCAAAGAGTCACATGGGGAGGAAAGAGATGGAAGGAAAACAAATAGGTACGCGCTTGTTGGCCCAATAGAAGTGGGTAGTGGGAGGGAAAAAGTAGGGGAGCAATAAAAATAGCGATAATGATACCCTCAGGGCATCCATTCGGACGGATGGGACGGACATGCCTCGCGCCGCACACCTCTCGCCTCGCAGCATGCGCTCCTGCGCCTCGCACCAGACCCACCCCCGCGCTTCGTGCCTCGCACCCCACCCGTGCCTCGCACCGCGCGCTGTCCACGCCTTGCGCCTTGTGCTGCGCTCCCCCGCCCCTCATCTAGCCTCTATTGGGCGGCAACAAGTAGATGAGTACATGTTGCAACCGTATGCATTTCAGATGTATGTTGCATATGTTTCATCTGGATGTTGCAAAAGTAGATCCGGTGTTGCATATGCTGCAAGTGTATGTTTCAGATGTTTCAGTTATTTCAAACATATGTTGCAAGTGGTTTATATGGATGTTGCATATGTTGCATGGTCATACATGTATGTTGCAAGTGTATGTTTCAAACGTTTCATCTGTTTCAGATGTATGTTGTAAGTGTTTTATCTGGATGTTCTATATGTTTCAGTTGCTATACATATATATTGCAAGCGTCTATTCAAAATATTTTATCTATTTTCAGGCGTATGTTGTAAAGTTTATCTAGATGTTACAGTTGCTATACACATATGTTGCATACGTATGTTTATAAATGTTTCACCTATTTTAGACGTATGTTGCAGAAGTGTTTTATGTTACAACATTAGCAGGTGTAGGAAGCGGACGCTTATAGAGGCGGTCCCCACTGGTGTAGCGGTATCCACGTCCGTAGCAAGCGAAGCGGGCATGGGTGGTCCCCACCTACATGCGCATTAACAGGCATGTGGCACGTAGCTGCATGCCTACGTGCACGGCGTGCAGGCGTTGCGGCATAGGGGGTGGGCGTGCAGGCGCAATAGTTGCATGCGGGACATGCGTCGTTCCATTTCTTCATGAGTGGAGTGCATTAATTTCATGTGGAAACTGTGCATAGAGAGGAAAAATTGTTGTCACTCCTATAGTTGCATGTAGTAAAGAGAGGGCGCTACTAGCGCATGCGAGACTGAGGCGGCAGGGCGTGCAGGTGGGTGCTCGGTGCTGGGGTGGGCACACAGGAGGAGGTGAGGTGCAGTAATAAGGGCGGACAACGTGGCCGGCAGGCGCGGGCATCTAGACGTCCGGGTGTTAGCCACGCCCAAAAATAGAGGCCCTAGTAGATACTTTGCTGGAGTGTTTTTTTTTTTTGACTTCCCATATCCAAATATAGGATAAGTAGCCTGCTGCCTACTGGAGATGCTCTTGCCATCTAAAGTGGTGAAATTGGTTGATGTAACTTGGCATACAATGTTAGAATCAGTATAAGTATGTTTGCTTCTGCACTATGTGATTCGTAAAACAAATAAACAAACACTCTGATTGGATGTCCTTATTTGGTGGACCCAAGATGAGATAATACCTTTCACTACATAATTTTTTAGGCTTTTTCTCTAAGGTAGCGTTTAGTTGCCAAAAATTTGGTAAAATGGTAATGTAGCCATTTTCGTTGTTATTTGGCAATTAGTGTCCAATTATGGTCTAATTAGGCTTAAAAGATTCGTCTCGTCCATTTCATCTAAACTGTGTAATTAGTTTTATTTTTTATCTATATTTAATGTTTCATGCATGTGTCCAAAGATTCGATGTGACGGGGAATCTGAAAAATTTTGCAAAATTTCTTGCTAACTAAACAGGGCCTAAATGAAAATGACTGCAAATCTGCAATAAATACAGATACCAGACTAGGTGTAGGGATTTGAACAGCGATGTTGAAAGCCATATTCTACAAGTCCACTATATGTGAATATAAGTGATTGCCACATTGTCTCTCCATACGTGATGGCTGAAAAAGCCTGAAATGACATGGATAGGGAAATTGCCGGTAAATTGCATACAGTGTAGTGCCTCTCTTTTGTCAGGGAAATATGCATTGCCTCGTGGCCGTTAGTTGGAAGAAAAAGATTACCCATCGCCAGCATCGCAATATAGGACTGGCGAATGGTTTTTGCAGCTGATAAATCGGCTAAAGCGGATTTGTTGTGAGAGAAAAATATTATTTTATAGTTGACAAGTTCCAGCGAACAGGACAAATTTTTCATCATATTATAAATAAATGATACAAACACGATATTCTTGAGGCCAGTTTTGATACTTCCAAGAACCACAAATGTCATATATCTAACTTTTTCACACTTGGTGCGTACGTGGAGGGATAACCAACTGGATAAGTGCTTGCTACTATCTGAGTCACCAGCTTCATCTCGCTCTTGGCAGAACCGCAGAAGTGGTAATAGCTCTGTGTGTGTGTGTGTGTATCATCTTGACGTGTAGTGGGTGGTGATACGCATATGGAACGGAATCCATTCACACGGATAAGATAGGAATGTTCATTTTACTTATTATTCTCTTGATTATTGGCATTTTCACTAACAGACGCCCCTAGTGTTCCTTTATTTTGTCAACTTGGTTCAAGGGAATGTTGTACACGGTTCTAGCACCGCCACTTTGACTAGAGTAATTAATCTACTTATATAAAAAATATTTAAATAGATAGCGCAATTTAGGCCCTATTCATCTGACTTATAATCCGTCTTATTCAGTTTGTTTTTTCAGCCAGAACAGTATTTTTCTCTCACAAAAAATCAGCCAACAGTGTTTTTTAGCCGGCTTATAATTCCAGCCGAACGGGTTACTTGAATTTGATTTTTCGTCCTCATACTAATAATAACTTAACAAGGCCTGTATATCATTTAATTTACAATATGTGTATGTATACTTGATCCGGCCAATTGAATTCTAGTTACAAACTCTGATCTTCTTAACACTATTTAGTTGACTTTCTCAAACAAAGTTTATGCTTCCCTTCCTGACTATGTAGAATGGACACTAGATTAATTTGTGTCTTCAAAACCAAATTCATAATGTTGCACACTTCAGTTATCTTTATGTAAAAATATAATAATAAAGAGATTATTAACTATGAAAGATAATAAAATATACTCTTAAGAATATGTTAACAAGACCCTGTTTGTTTCGTTGAAATTTGGCTTATGCTGATGCTTATGCTGATTTGTTGTGAGAGAAAAACACTGTTCGTTCGCTAAAAAATATTGTTGAATTAGTGTTGCATATGTTATAAAAGAAACATGGGTAGCACAGAAGCTGGACCACATGCAATTATTATTAGCAAGGACGTGCTAATCACCCCCAACTTGAACCTCAACCGCCGCTTAATCAAGTTTAAAACTAAACGCTACGCTTCTCATAAGATGGGGAAAAAAGGGGTGTATATATATATAAGTAGTCGTGTTTCAGTATTATTTAGTATTTCGTGGTAGTGTGCGTAGTACTGACTGATACTGAACACGGTTCAATAGTACTCAGTATTTTTTTAGTCAATTTTGGCTTGTGATGTAAAATGAATAGCGCTGCCGTAGTACTAATTAGCAGCCTGGCCTAGGAATAGTATTGAGCGCACCAACGGCGGCCGTTGACAGTACGTCAGCTCGTCCTTTTTTTTTTTCCGTAGAGAGCAGCCTGTATATATATATACACGGCAGCGCTATTTATTCTACATCATAAGCCAAAACTGATTAAAAAAATACTGAGTACTACTGAACCGTGTTCAGTATTCAGTACTACGCACACTACCACGAAATACTGAATAATACTGAAACACGACTACTTTTATATATATATATATATATATATATATATATATATATATATATATATATATATATATATATATATATATATATATATATACTAGCAAATATGCCCGTGTGTTGCTACGGGTGAAAAATATTTTTTTAATTCTTAATTTTTTTTCTTCCTCAATCATTTTCTCTAACGGAGAAGATGAATTTTACTGTTTATTGTTTTTTTATTAGACATGTTGTGTTTTGAGCGTTTAATATGACATCGTTCAATAGTAAATACACGATACAATATGTCAGAAGTATTTTTGCTTCGTTATACTCTTTGAATATATTTCCACTATCCATGTAGTTAGGAAGAAATAGAAGAAAAAATAATAGATAAATTTAATTTCTTAATATTATGTTAGGAAATAAGCCCATGCGGCTACGGATGCACTACTTGTTTTCAAGAAAATAATAGTACCAAAAAATTACGGCATGAATGAGCGAACGGTCTGTGCACTAATATGGAGATATCACGAATCAATGTATATATTAAACAAAATTACAACTACCAAATTAATATAAAAGTAAAAAATCGGAAAGATCACTATGTCCACCTATAACGATTTAGCACTAAATTATTATTCACTCGTTGGCACGTCAAGTCCACGAAGCAAGTAGTCAAATTTATATAGTAAAATAAAAGGATATAGGGAGGACAAAGTATAGTCTTTACTCATATCTGATGATGTTCTCCGTTCTAAGCCTAACGAGCAAAAAAAAATATGCACGTGCGACATGCAATTGTTTATTATTTCAATTAATATTTTTTACCAGTCTTTTTTAGTGAAATTATTCAACCCGTTGTGCTCTAGCCTCCTTGTCCGTCAAGTCACAGGCCATGGTTCATGTCTAAGGACCTATTTAATAGAGTTCCGGCTATAACTAAAACAACTTTAGTAGTGGCTTCATCCTAGGGCAGATTTATTTTTTGGGAATCTAAAGCAGTTTGTGTGGTTTGGTTTGGTAAAACTACTTATCTGGCATGTGAAACGTGTGAAATGTCAATAATTCCTTTTTTCCTTTTTCTATTTTTTTCTTTTCCCTCCCCAACTGTCGGTGTTCGGACCCCGGGGGGTCCTAAACCAACCAGTAAAATGCTGCGTGTCCCTTCCCTGGATGGTGATGCAAGGAAAACACACGGGGGTTTATCCTGGTTCGGGCAAAAGAAGGCCCTACGTCCAGCGGGGGTGAGAGAGGTTTGTATTTCCTTGCACCGGGGTGCTTGCGTAGGGGTTACAAGCTTGCGAGAGAGGGCGACGAGCCCAAGTCTCAAAGGAGAAAAAGAAAGAGTACAAGATGATTGCTTGAGATGTTGATCGCTATGTTGGGTATGACTGGTTGTCCGTCGTGTTCTCTAGGGCCCTGGCCTACCCTTTTATAGGACGGGGTGAGGCCAGGACGATGGGAACCTTGAGATGATGTTTTGTCGATCCTGTTGAGTCGACTGTAGCGACGTGCCTCAGGAATGGGAGGCCATCCTCTGGAACGTGATGTCGTAGGCGTCGAAGTGACCCGGAGCGTCGCGCCATACCGTCCTTTCTTCCCTGTTGCGCCGTGTCGGTGGTCGAGGTAGGGTCGAGGCCGAACGGATAAGTCCGAATCCCTGGAATCCCGTTGTACGGGCCTTGTCGTATCCTCCCTCGAGGGTTAATAGTGACACACAGGATAAGGCATGGCGGGTATAGTGACGTTTTTCACCTCCCATCACGGAATGGGCGGTTGAACAGTGAGAACTGACGCTGGTATTGTTCCCACGTCGACTGTACGTGCGGCCATGCCGGTAGTTGGTAGTAGGTAATTGCATTAAATGCTTTGACTTTTCGTCCCGTGGTAGGTGGGGACTGAGGGGGTCGAGCGCCTCGACCCGGGCTCACGCGAGTCGGAACGCCCGGGGCGGTCGAGCCCCGTGCGGGTTGGAACACGGTCGAGGCCTCCCGTCGAGGGGGGTTCGTACGAGTCGGAGACGGGGCACGGTCGAGGCGCTTCGTCGAGCCGGCCTCGTACGAGGCGGACCTGTCGCACGTAGTAGGCTGTGCTTTATTGCGTCTTTAATCGTTTTAGTTTTTATGATCGTCAAATGTGGGGTACCCCTATACTATTGGTACCGACAGTAGCCCCCGAGCCTTTAGGTGAGTGTACGTTCACTCTCCTAGAGGTTTTTAGCCGATGAACTGGAGTCATAGCGCTGTTCGCTTCCTCGACAGGGACACCTGAGTGCTTCCAGGACTTCTTCCGGTGGGGGCGCGCGAGCGCACCCGCCGGGTGTAGCCCCCGAGGCCTCGGTGGAGTATTGAGAAAGTCTCCTCCGAGGTCTTTAATCGTGGTTTGCTAGGGAACAGTTGATGCGGCTGAGCCCCCGAGCCTCGTGCGCACAAGGTCGATCGGAGTTTCTGCCGTCTTTCGTTGTCCGTCCCTCACGCTCATCCCACGGAGAGGAGGAGGAGGGGTGGGGATCGTCGTACTACCCCGTTCGGGCGAGTGCGACGACCTCCGGTGAGCTACTAGCGGGGAGATTCGAGTGAGAGTCCGTGCTCCAGTCGTTAGGAGTCGGCTTGGGGCCCGGAGGCACTCTCAAATGGTGCCAAGGAGTGGTCGTGCGGATGTCGGTTCCCTGCGACGGGATTCCGAGGGCTCGATGCCTCCCCCGAGGGGATTCCTGCTCCGTCCTCATCCTTTGGCCTCGAATACGTCTCGGGGTGCCTCGAGAGCGTGGCTCGAGCCCTGGCCGTGTACGGGCGCATCCCTGGTCGTCCCTTGCTCTGTTGCTCGAGGGCGGCTGTCGAACCCAGGTCGAGGGCCAGCCTTCGCTTCCTCGAGACTTAAAATGGGCCCGGAGCCCGTTAGCGGAATCTCGGAATATCCGTCCGCGGATCTCGCCCCGCCCGTTTAGCCAGGCGCGCCTTTTTAGGGCGAGATCGGCGCGGTAGTGGGCGGCGTGGCGTTCGGTTACTGCGTGGGGACGGCCACGTGCCCAGCTCCTGTAAGGCAAGAAGGACGGTTAGGTGGGCGCATTTATTACGGGAAACTGTTGCTACCTTTCCGCACGGCCGTTGAACTTCTTCCCGGTCTATAAAAGCGCGGCCCTGGGGTCTGAGTTCCCCTCCGGTTCTTTGCGCTCTTGCCATCCTCTGCCTTAGGAAAGCCTAGCCCCCTTGCGCTTTTCGTCCGCATTGCCGCCGCCGCCGCCCTTTTTCCCCACACCTTTCCTCCCCGCCGGCGCTGATGGCTGGAAAGAGCCAGTTCCTCGCTACCGACGGCTGGGCCTCCTCTTCCGTAACGGAGAAGAAGCTGGAGGAGCTGGTCGCGGATGGGTTGCTGCGGCCGAGGACGAGCCGGTCGCGGCCGGAGTGGATCGCGCCGCCGTCGACCCATCGGGAGCCGGCCCCCCCGGAAGGCTACGTGGTGAGCTTCGTAAGCTACCACGAACGGGGGTTCGGTATCCCGTCGTCAGCCTTCATGCGGGCGCTCCTCCACTACTACCGGGTGGAGCTCCACCACCTCGCCCCCAACGCCGTTGCGCAGGCCGCCATCTTCGCGGCGGTCTGCGAGGGATACCTCGGGGTGGAGCCGCAGTGGAACCTGTGGCTCCACCTTTTCAAGGCCGAGCTCTTCGCGCGGAACGCGGGAGCGAAGGGCGCCTTCTACGCCGTGCGAGTGGGGAGCTGCGTCCTCCAGTTGAGGTCGAGTCGGTCGGAACAGTACATCCCGGCGCGGCTCATCTCTTCGAACAGCGGGTGGCATACGGGCTGGTTCTACCTCCGCAACGACGAGAACCAGCTGCCGAGGTATACCGGCCGCGTGCTGACCGCCCGGGAGCACAACTGGGGGTACGGTGTGCCGGACGTCGAGAAGCCGCGCCTGGACCCGCTGCTGGCAGCGCTGCAGCAGCTCCGTGCTCGAGGCTTGACGGCGGCGGCAGTAGCGACGGCGTTCCACCGTCGTCGGGTGATGCCGCTATGCCGACGCCGCCTGCGCCTCGACCAGATGACCCCGGAGGCGTCTTTGGAGGGGAGCCGGATGTCGCACGAGACCCTCACCCCCGAGGAGGGGCTTCGCCGAGCCCGCCGGATGGTGGGGACCTTCCAGGCGGAGGAAGCCGACCGGCTCCCCATGAGGCCCACTGAGGGGTTCGAGCCCGTGGTAAGCTCCTTAGTACGCTCGTCTTTTTAGTTCGATTCGCGTCTGAGACCTTCCCCTGACCCGATCGACGCCATTGCGCAGGACTTATCGGCGTTGCGGGAGACTCGACCGCCGGTTCCGGAGGACCAACCTGCTCGGGACGCTCGACGGGAGCACGCCTCGAAGCAGAAGGCGGCCAAGGAGTCGACCAAGAAGCGGGCGGCCCGGAAGTCCAGGGAGAAGGAGGCGCGGAGAAAACTCCGGCGCCAACAGGCCATCGACGGGGTCCCTTTGGAGCCGTCGCCCTCCGAGACCATGTCGGGAGAGGACGACGGCAGCAGCGGCGAGGATGACGACGCCTTGTCGCGGTACGAGGCCGCGACCGGGCTGGGGAACCTCCCCGACATCCGCCCTCTGCTGGAGCCCCTCGCGGGGCCATCCTCCTCGGTCGTTGTGGTCGAGGGGGTCGACGAGGACGACGAGGAAGAGGAGGAGAGGAAGAAGAAGAAGAAGGAGGAAAAGAGGGAGGCGGGCCCCTCGGCGGGAGGGGTCGCCCCGCCCCAGACCCAGCCAGGTGGGTCGACAGGGGCGCCTGCCCCAGCCCAGGCCCCGCAAGCTCAGGCGGGGACGGGGGTGGGGGTGACGACATCGTCATCGGCGGCGCCTTCATCGGGCGTGAGGACCCGAGGCCAGTTGGCCTCGGAGGCGCAGACAGCGCGTGGCGGCGCACCGGCGAGAGCTCCGAGGAGCGCCCGGTCCGCGGGTGGGGCTGCCGCGAGGCCGCCGCCTGCGACCTCGAGCGGCTCGGACCGTGGGGGGTCGAGACCCCTGGTGCCGATTTCGGGGTAAGCTTCTGAACAGAAAGGGACTCGTCTTATTTCCTGATTTCGTCGATCGACTCATCCTTTTTATTTTTCAGGCTGAAGCGGAAGGCGGAGACCATGGGGCCCACCCCCGTGAAGTCCCTTCGAGCCAGCGCCTCCGTCCTCAACCGGTCGGCGGCCCAGGACGCTGCCTGGGTCCGCGAGGTCGAGGCGGCGAAGGAGCGCCGTCGGCAACGGGAGGCCGCGGGTGCCTCGACGGCTGTCGGCCCCGATCCTGTGGTGGCGGGGTCAGAGCCGGCAAGGACGGCGGCGCCCGGCCCGGTCGAGGCGGAGCCCAAGGCGCTGCCCTCGGCTGAGGCCACCGTCGAGGTGGCCATGGAGGAGGCGGCCGCCGAGGCGACCGCGGAGGGGGCCGCACCAGCGCCAGAGCAGGAGGTGGCGCCGGCGGGGGAGCCGCAGCCCCAGGCCACACCCGCGCCGGAGCAGATTTTGGCGCCGGCGAGGGAGCCGCAGCCGCAGCAGGACCTACTGGTGCGGCCGGTGGGCATGACGGAAGGTGGGGCCGTCGGGCCTTCTTCCGGAGCCCCGGAGGCGGCCGCGCCGGAGGTCGAGGCGCCGGTCACGGGGGTACCGGCGGTGGGAGCGCCGGCGTCCGAGCCGCCGTCGAGCGAGACGCCGGCCGCAGGGGCGTCTACGGCGGAGGTGCCGGCTCCGGAGGCACAGGCTGCCGAGGGGCCGGTCACTGTCGAGGGACAAGCGCCCGTGGTCATCGTCCTCGACGACGCCCCCCTGGACAAAGGAAAGGAGATCGCGGGGGCCGAGGAGGGCGAGACCTCAAGCCGGGCGGAAGCCTCGGCCCCTGCCAGGGGCGCGGGCGAAGCCGGCCCTTCGTCCGGGCCGGGAGGTGCCCCGGCTGGGGCGTCATCATCGTGGCCGGACTTCGCCGCTCTGGCGATAGCGCGGGCCGAGGAGGAGATCCCGAGGTGGGGAGGGCCGCCCCTTGCGTTCAAGGATGCCGCAAACCTCGACGGCGAGCCCATCCTTGTCCTGAACGACAGGGACGAGGTCCACCGCTGGCAGTACCTCGAGGGCGTCCGCCAGCATCTCGATCGGCTACTCCACGTGGCGACCGACGCCGTCTCGCGGGGTATGCTGGACGCCACGGAGGTATGACCAAGTCGCCGGCTTACTCCGTGGGTCTTCGTGTCTTTTTCCCTTGGACTCATTTATTTTTTGGTTTCTTTTGAATTAGGAACTCAAAGAGGCCTCCCGCCGAAAGTCACTCTTCATCCGGAGTGAGAGTGGTGTGTGGGCGTCCCTGTCTCGGCAACGGGCCCTGGTCGAGGAGACTCAGAAGAGGCTCGCCGATCGGTCCGCTGAGCTGGCGGAACTGCGCACCGCCTTCTCGACGGTGAAGGAAGAGGCGATGCAGGCGTGGGCGGCCGAGGCCTCGATGCGCACCGAGGCAGACAAGGCTCGGGAAGAGGCTGCCCAGGCCCGCCGAGACCTCGAGCCCCTGTCTGCGCGGGTCAAGGAGCTCGAGGAGGACGTCTCCCAGGCTGGCCGTCAGCGGGACGCCCTCAACGTCCAGATCGGGCAGGTGACAGCCCAGCTTGGTGCGCTGAAGGGCGAGGTCTCGGTGCTGAATGGGGCCGTCCAGGAGAAGGACGCGGCGCTCCGGGCCGCCCTCCAGGAGATCGAGGCCCTGAAGGCGGCCGTTCGTGAGAAGGACAGCGCCCTCCAGGGGCTCGAACGGACGTGCGGGGGGCTCGGCGACGAGGTCGTGGGTTTGAAGACTCACGTCGAGGGTAAGTATAATCTGTTGTAGTTATGCCGTCGGTGCGTCGTATTGGGTGCTAATGTTAGCTTATCGTTTTCCAGAGCTGGAGCGCGAGAACCAGGAGGCCCATTCGACCGCGAACTCCCTGCAGAGCCTCCTGGAAGCCGAGACCCGGAGGACCCAGTTGCTCGAGGGCGCGATCACCACCGTGTGCGACGGTCTGGGGGTCGGACCCGACGCCGACACCGGAGAGGACGCCCCAGGGAACTGCTTCATCCGTCGGATGGCCGCGCTAGGTCATTTTGCCCGGGAGAAGATACGGGACAGCCTCCACCACGGCGTAAAGAGGGCACTGGCCGTCGTTCGCTCTGGTTTTGTGTTCGACATGGAGCTCGTCGCCGACGGCTTCATCACAGACCCGGAGCGGACGGACGCGGAGAACGCAGATGCCTGCTTGGATCTGATCGAAGCCGCGGAGGGGCCTGGGAGTCGCCTGGCCTCGCTCTTCGAGCCCGAGGTGGTGCCGCCTGCTGATGACGAAGGCCTGTGAGCCAAATCTGGGCACGGAGGCCCGTGTAACAAGTTAGTTATTTTGAATTTTGATCGTGGTGGCCCTGGGGGCCTTAAGAACTCAAAACTTAAACTAGTTTGTGACGAATCTAGTTTTATTCGAGCCTTTTTTCCCTTTCGGCCTTGGTTGTGTTCTCATACGATTTACTTAACGCGCAGTCACGCCCTTTGGCGCGGGGAGCGAGTGGAGGTACCGTAGCCTCGGGGGCGTAAGCGATCTCGCGGCTCGACTACCCTCGAGCTTCAGGGTGCTCTTGCGGCCTTGTAGATCGTGTGAGAAGCTGACCTAAGCGGCGGGGAGTGTGCTACTCTCTTTCAAAGTTAAGAACCGTCATAAGACCTACTTAGCGTGCGGTTGCGCCCCTAGAAGGCATGAGGGGTGAGTGGAGGTACCGTAACCTCAGAGGTTGAGGTGATACTCCTGACTCGAGGGCCCTTTCGAACCTTAGGGTGTTCTTGCGGCGAAGTCGATCGAAAAAGCGGTTCTTAAATTTTTTGAAAGAGAGTACAAGTTTTTTCAGGGACTGGGGGGTCCCCCCCTTGTAGCCCCCGAGGGAGGGTCGATTCTGGGAGTGCAGAGTCGATCCTTCCTCACTTGTGAAACGAAAGTTTGAACATCGCTGTGGTCTTTATTGATGAAAAAGGAAATACAAGGCCTCGAGGCTTTCTAAGGAAAAAAGCGACGTAGCTGTTCAATGTTCCAAGCGTTGGTGAAGATTTCGCCCTTCTCGTTGGATAGCTTGTAGGTGCCCGGCTTTAGTACTTCTGCGATGATGTACGGTCCTTCCCATGGTGGCGTGAGTTTGTGGCGTCCCTTGGTGTTCTGGTTCCGTCGTAGCACCAAATCGCCGACGTTAAGGTCACGCCTGCGTATGTGCCTGTCGTGGTAGCGTCGGAGACTCTGCTGGTACCTGGCAGAATGCAACAAGGCCACATCTCGGGCTTCCTCGAGCTGGTCGAGGGCGTCCTCTCGTGTGGCGTTGTTATTTCCTTCGTTGTAGGCTTTTAACCTTGGGGATCCGTACTCTATATCTGTCGGAAGCATAGCCTCGGACCCGTAGACTAAGAAGAACGGAGTGAACCCCGTGGCTCGACTCGGCGTTGTTCTCAGGCTCCACAGGACCGAGGGTAGCTCGGCGGCCCATCTTTTGCCGTGCTTGTTTAGCTTGTCAAAAATTCTGGGTTTCAGGCCTTGTAGGAGCATGCCGTTGGCACGCTCTACTTGGCCGTTCGTTTTTGGATGAGCTACGGCCGACCAGAGCACGCGAATGTGATGGTGGTCACAGAAATCCAGAAACTTTTTACCAGTGAACTGGGTGCCGTTGTCAGTGATAATGCAGTTCGGAACCCCAAATCGATGGATGATGTCGGTGAAGAAAATCACGGCTTGTTCGGACCTGATACTGGTGATGGGACGAGCCTCGATCCACTTGGAAAACTTGTCGATTGCGACAAGCAAATGGGTGAAGCCACCAGTAGTTCTTTTGAGCGGTCCGACGAGGTCGAGTCCCCAAACGGCAAATGGCCATGTGATGGGAATGGTTTGTAGAGCATGTGCCGGGAGGTGGGTCTGCCTTGCATAGTACTGACAACCTTCACAGGAGCGTACTAGCTTGACGGCGTCGGAGACCGCGGTCGGCCAATAGAACCCTTGTCGAAAAGCGTTTCCGACGAGGGTTCGAGGCGCAGCGTGGTGACCGCAAGCCCCCGAGTGCAGGTCATTGAGCAGGTCCCTGCCTTCCTTGTTTGTGATGCAACGTTGGAGAATGCCCGTAGGGCTGCGGCGGTACAGCTCCCTACCATCTCCAATGATCACAAAGGTTTTGGCCCGTCGAGCGATCCGTCGAGCCTCGGTCTTACCCGAGGGGAGGTCCCCTTGGATAAGATAGTCGAGGTACGGTGCGCGCCAATCAAGCTCGACATCAGACGGTGGGGTCGATCCCTCCACCTGCATGGCCTCGGCCCCGGTCGAGGGGGCCTCTGCCCCTGGTGGGGGGTCAAGTGATGACCCGTCGACCCCACCGTCCGATCCAAGGTCGACAGATGGCCGTTGGAGATCTTTTGCGAAAACGTCGGGTGGGACCGTAGCTCGACTTGACGCGATTTTTGCGAGCTCATCGGCGGCCTCATTATTCTTGCGTGCTATGTGGTTGAGCTCGAGGCCATGAAATTTGTCCTCGAGGCGTCGCACCTCTTGGCAGTAGGCTTCCATCTTGGGGTCGCGGCAGCTCGAGCTCTTCATGACTTGATCGATCACTAGCTGGGAGTCGCCCCGAACATCGAGGTGTCGGACCCCGAGCTCGACGGCGATTCTTAGCCCCGTAACGAGTGCCTCGTATTCGGCGACGTTGTTGGATGCAGGGAAATGGAGCCGGATGGCGTAGCGCATGTGAACTCCGAGGGGTGAGATGAAGAGCAAGCCCGCACCTGCTCCTGTTTTCATCAAAGACCCATCGAAGTACATGGTCCAGAGCTCGGCCTGGAGCTGTGTGGGGGGGAGCTGGGTGTCGGTCCATTCAGCCAAAAAGTCTGCCAACACTTGTGACTTTATGGCTTTGCGCGGTGCATAGGACAGGGTCTCGCCCATGAGCTCGACCGCCCACTTGGCAATCCTACCCGTGGCTTCCCGGTTCTGGGCTATCTCTCCCAGGGGGAAAGAAGAAACCACAGTAACTGGGTGGCCCTCAAAGTAGTGTCGGAGCTTGCGCCGTGTCAAGATGACAGCATAAAGCAGTTTCTGGATTTGGGGGTAACGGACCTTGGTTTCTGAGAGTACCTCACTAATGAAATAGACCGGCCTTTGGACGGGCAGGGCATGAGCTTCCTCGGCCCGTTCGACGACCAGTACTGCGCTGACTACTTGTGATGTCGCGGCGACATAAAGTAGGAGCGGCTCTCCTGGGGTCGGCGGGACGAGGATTGGCGAGTTAGTGAGTGCGACCTTGAGTTTGGTGAGGGCTTCCTCAGCCTCGAGGGTCCAGGAAAAATGCTCCGATTTCTTCAAGAGGCGGTACAGAGGGAGCGCTTTTTCGCCAAGGCGCGAAATGAAACGGCTGAGCGCCGCTAAGCAGCCCGTGACCCTCTGTACGCCTTTCAGATCTCGGATGGGGGCCATCTTGGTTATGGCAGAAATTCTTTCTGGATTGGCCTCGATGCCCCGCTTGGATACGATGAACCCCAGAAGCATCCCTCGGGGGACGCCAAAAACGCACTTTTCTGGATTGAGCTTGATATTCTTTGCTCGAAGGCATTTGAAGGCAACGTCGAGGTCGTTTACTAGATTGTCGGCTCGTTTGGTCTTGACTACGATGTCATCGACGTATGCCTCGACGGTTGGTCCGATGTGTTCTCCGAAAACGTGCTGCATGCATCGCTGGTACGTTGCCCCTGCGTTCCGGAGACCGAAGGGCATCGTAACGTAGCAATACATGCCGAAAGGGGTGATGAATGAAGTCGCGAGCTGATCGGACTCCTTCATTTTTATCTGATGGTAACCGGAGTAGGCGTCTAAGAACGAAAGAGTTTCACATCCCGCAGTTGAATCAACGATTTGATCAATGCGTGGCAAAGGAAAGGGAACTTTCGGACATGCTTTATTTAAACTAGTATAGTCTACACACATCCTCCACTTCCCACTCTTTTTCTTAACTAATACAGGATTAGCTAGCCATTCGGGATGGTGAACCTCCTTGATGAACCCGGCCTCCAGTAGCTTGTGGATCTCTTCGCCGATGACCCTGCGCTTCTCCTCGTCGAAGCGGCGCAGGCGTTGCTTCACCGGTTTGGACCCGGCCCGGATCTCCAAGGCGTGCTCGGCGACTTCCCTGGGTATGCCCGGCATATCCGAGGGACTCCACGCAAAAATGTCGATATTTGCGCGGAGAAAGTCGACGAGCACGGCTTCCTATTTCGGGTCGAGGGTGGCGCTGACGTTCAGCGCCTTCCCATTGGGATCAGCGGGGTCGAGGGGCACGAGCTTGACGTCCTCCGCGGGCTCGAAGCTGCCGGCGTGGCGTTTCGGATCGGGAATCTCGTTGGCGAGACCGTCGAGGTCTGCGGCCAAGGTTGCCGACTCCAAAACCGCCTCGCCGTGCTCGACGCACTCGACGTCGCACTCGTAGGCATGTTCGTATGAGGGCCCTACTGTGATGACGCCATTTGGGCCGGGCATCTTGAGCTTGAGGTAAGTATAGTTTGGCACGGCCATGAACTTGGCGTAGCACGGGCGTCCGAGGATGGCGTGGTAGGTCCCACGGAATCCGACCACTTCGAAGGTGAGGGTCTCCTTCCTGAAGTTGACCGGTGTGCCGAAACAAACGGGCAGATCGACCCGTCCGAGGGGTTCCGCCCGCTTCCTCGGCACGACACCGTGGAAGCCCCCGACGCTAGGTTGCAGGCGCGCCCTCTCGACCCCCAGGAGGTCGAGGGTTTGGGAGTAGATGATGTTGAGGCTGCTTCCGCCGTCCATGAGTACCTTAGTGAGGCGCGTGTTGGCGATGACGGGATCAACGACAAGTGGGTAGACCCCCGGATTGGGGATGTAGTCCGGATGATCATCACGGTCGAAAGTGATGGCCACCGCGGACCAATCAAGGAAGCGAGGGACCGCCGTCTGCACGGAGAAGACCTCACGCCGCTCTCGCTTGCGCTGGCGCGCTGAGAGGCGGGTTGAGGGTCCTCCGTAGATCATGAAGCAGTCGTGGATCTCGGGGAATCCCTCCTCCTTGCCATCACCCTTTGGGTCTTCCTTCTTGTCGGCGGCCTTGTTGCCAGCGCCCTCGAAGTACCTGCGGAGCATATGACAATCCTCGAGGTTATGGTTAGTGGGCCCCTTGTGGTAAGGGCACGGTTCTTTGAGCATTTTGTCGAAGACGCCCCCGCCGGGGGGGCCTCGAGGCTTCTTGCGTTCGGTAGCGGCGACAAGCTCGTCGGCCGGGGCCTCGAGCTTGCCATGCTGGCCCTTCTTCTTCTTGCGGTTGTTCCTTTTGGAGTCTCGGGCGGAGCTTGCAGGATCGTCGGTCTTCTGCTTGCCAGTGCCCTGCTCGCCGCCAAAGATGGCACCAACTGCCTCCTCGCCGGCGGCGAAGTTGGTGACGATGTCCATCAGCCCGTTGGCAGTGAGCGGGGTGTGGCGCCCCAACTCTCGGACCAACTCCTTGCAAGTGGTGCCCGAGAGGAAGGCCATAATTACATCAGAGTCGGTGACATTGGGTAGCTCGGTGCGTTGCCTGGAGAAACGCCGAATGTAATCCCGGAGGGATTCACCTGGCTTCTGCTTGCAACTCCGGAGGTCCCACGAGTTGCCGGGGCGCATGTAAGTTCCCTTGAAGTTCCCCTCGAACACCCTTACGAGGTCGCCCCAGTCGTGGATCTGTTGGGGCGGCAGGTCCTCGAGCCAGGCTCGAGCGGTGTCGGAGAGGAACAGGGGGAGTTGGCGGATGATGACTCGGTCGTCGGTGGCCCCGCCCAACTGACACGCCAAGCGGAAGTCGGCGAGCCAAAGTTCGGGTTTGGTCTCGCCGTTGTACTTGGCAAGAGTTGTGGGAGGGCGGAACCATGCTGGCAGTACCGTTTCGCGGATCGCCTTGCTGAAGACCCGAGGGCCCGGAGGCTCGGGTGAAGGGCTGCGATCCTCCGAGCTGTCGTAGCGCCCGCCCCTGTGCACGTGGTAGCCTCGAGCCACGCCGTCACCGTGCTTGCGCGTGCGGCGCTCGACGACGTTGCCACGGGTGTCTCGAGGTTCTTGGTCATGAGCGACGGGCTCGAGGGCGGGTGCCATCCGGATCCGTCGGGCAGGTTCGGGATGAACCGAGGCCTCCCTCTCCTTCCGAGAGGGCTCCGCGAGCCGCTCCGAGGCGGGCTCGCGTCGCCTCGAGGCAGAGCTCTCTGCCTGCTGCAGGGCAGCAGTCTCGAGGAGTTCTCGGATCTCATCTCGAGCCCGGCGCGCTTCGGGGTTCGATGGCTCGGGCATGTTGCGGAGGAGCATGGCGGCGGCGACGACATTCTGGCTGGCTCGAGCGAAGACCGGGGGATCGGTTATCCGGTCCTCGTCGATGCGACGGTTGACGTCGCGAGCTCTTTCGCGAGCTCTCCCGCCAAGTACGCGCTCCGCGCGCTCATGCTCAAGAGTTTGTTGGAGTAGACGCAGGTTTTCTCGTTCTTCGTCGAGCCTTTCCCGCAGCTCGCGGACTTGGTCGAGCTGCGCCCCCTGATCCGCAGGGAGCTGAGCCTCGCCTTGCCCGGCAGGGTGCCCGTCGTGAGGAGGCGTGCGCCCTCCTCCGACCGGCTGTTGCTCCTGCGAATCCGACGCGCTTTCAACATCGACGTTGAAACACTCGCGGGTCGGATCGTAGGTATCGTCAGCCGAGTCGGAGTCAGGGGCGCCGAAATAATAGTATGACGGGGGAATGCACGGTCGTTGCGAGCCGCTTCCGGGGTTGCGGCGTGGGGAGGCGGCCACACGGGGTTCTGTTTCTGGCGTCTCAGTAGAGTCCAGATAATCAGAAGCCGGCGTGGACGCGACGAGGTCAAAGGCGAAGCGTAGGTGGTGCCCAGGGAGTTCCTCATAAGCACTCATATGAGTGCTTACGGAGGAAGCGTACGCCTGGGCAGCCGGAACTAGCCCAACCGGAAACGGCGAAGGTGACATTGCCGCCCTTGCCGGGAGAGAGGCATGGGGCAGCGACGTTGCACCGGGCGGAGGAGCGGCGGGGTTCTCCGCTGGCATGCTGTCCTCGGCCAGGCCCATTGTGCCCAGACTTTCCACGAGAAAATCCGGGCCGGGGTCTGGCTGGGAAGCGCCAAACCGGGGAATCCCATTGCCCTCCGTCAGGTGGAGACGATGGTTGCGCCGGGCTCGCCGCCGCCAAGCGGCTCGCGCCAGCCTGGAGCGACGGTACCGGCGGACTGCTCCCCCAGGCTGGGAAAGCTCGTAATCCTCGTCGGTAGGGTGTCTTGGCGGGAGCAGGACCATATCGTAGCCATAGCCGAGCGACATGAACTCCAAACTCCCGAACCAGATCACCGTGGCCAACGGGATAGGGCGTTCGGGGTCAGCCATCCAGGGAAAAGGTGGGAAAGCGATGTTAGCACGCAGCGGTCCCCCTACCTGGCGCGCCAACTGTCGGTGTTCGGACCCCGGGGGGTCCTAAACCAACCAGTAAAATGCTGCGTGTCCCTTCCCTGGATGGTGATGCAAGGAAAACACACGGGGGTTTATCCTGGTTCGGGCAAAAGAAGGCCCTACGTCCAGCGGGGGTGAGAGAGGTTTGTATTTCCTTGCACCGGGGTGCTTGCGTAGGGGTTACAAGCTTGCGAGAGAGGGCGACGAGCCCAAGTCTCAAAGGAGAAAAAGAAAGAGTACAAGATGATTGCTTGAGATGTTGATCGCTATGTTGGGTATGACTGGTTGTCCGTCGTGTTCTCTAGGGCCCTGGCCTACCCTTTTATAGGACGGGGTGAGGCCAGGACGATGGGAACCTTGAGATGATGTTTTGTCGATCCTGTTGAGTCGACTGTAGCGACGTGCCTCAGGAATGGGAGGCCATCCTCTGGAACGTGATGTCGTAGGCGTCGAAGTGACCCGGAGCGTCGCGCCATACCGTCCTTTCTTCCCTGTTGCGCCGTGTCGGTGGTCGAGGTAGGGTCGAGGCCGAACGGATAAGTCCGAATCCCTGGAATCCCGTTGTACGGGCCTTGTCGTATCCTCCCTCGAGGGTTAATAGTGACACACAGGATAAGGCATGGCGGGTATAGTGACGTTTTTCACCTCCCATCACGGAATGGGCGGTTGAACAGTGAGAACTGACGCTGGTATTGTTCCCACGTCGACTGTACGTGCGGCCATGCCGGTAGTTGGTAGTAGGTAATTGCATTAAATGCTTTGACTTTTCGTCCCGTGGTAGGTGGGGACTGAGGGGGTCGAGCGCCTCGACCCGGGCTCACGCGAGTCGGAACGCCCGGGGCGGTCGAGCCCCGTGCGGGTTGGAACACGGTCGAGGCCTCCCGTCGAGGGGGGTTCGTACGAGTCGGAGACGGGGCACGGTCGAGGCGCTTCGTCGAGCCGGCCTCGTACGAGGCGGACCTGTCGCACGTAGTAGGCTGTGCTTTATTGCGTCTTTAATCGTTTTAGTTTTTATGATCGTCAAATGTGGGGTACCCCTATACTATTGGTACCGACACCAACCTTATCCACTCGCCCTCTCCACTCTCCACCGTAAGGCATCTTCTCGTTTTTCGATTAGATGATGATGATTCCCCAACCACACGGCATCCCATCGCTAGACATGTGCCGCCGCCGCCGCCGAGTGCCATGCCCATCCACGCAGCTCGCGCCCTCGCCTGAACGCTCCATCGCCACGCGCTCCCACGCCCTCGCATTGACCGCCTCCGCTCTGG
Source organism: Saccharum spontaneum (assembly GCA_022457205.1). NCBI lineage: Eukaryota > Viridiplantae > Streptophyta > Magnoliopsida > Poales > Poaceae > Saccharum > Saccharum spontaneum. The sequence goes on from CM039593.1 coordinate 37,286,079, forward strand.
CGTAGCCGCGCCGTCTCCGGCCCGGCGCCCGTCTTCTCCACGCCCACCTCCACCTAACGGCCCCTAACACACGGCTGCCGGTGGCGCTGAGACCGGTCGCGCCCTCAACAGACAGCGCGGCAGGGCAGCGTGGTGGGCGGCTCGCCCGCTTGCACCTTGCTCAGTGGCCAGCGCAACAAGGTTTGCACGGCGACCGGCAACTGGGTAGCGGCTCACAGTCAGGCTCTCAACAGGCGGCTCCAGGTAATGGCAGGAGTCGCATCCAGTTGCAAGTGCGCAGCATCGGAGCTCCGCGTCGTCGTCGCGCTCGAGCTCTTTCTCGTCATCTTTTCCGGTCTGCTTCTCTGGAGTTGATTTCCATTGGAGTCCAGTTGGTGTTAATTTTGGAGAAGAGGCCGGACGATAGAATAGGCGGACAGAAAATTGGTGGCATCTGATGTTCTCTTTGATTCGCTCTGATTTCTTTGACTCGTTTCTTTCTCTGGTGATTTTCGTATGGATGGTGGAATCTTATTTGGACAAGGAGTCTGAACGGACTATGAACGCACATAGTACCGACTCAGGCTTCGTGGAGCGGATAACGGGAGAGGGGAGGCGGACAGACAGATACGGCGAGGAGGCTGGACGACCGGATAGAAACGGTAGACAGAAAAGGAGCGGAAACAAAAAAACCGCAGAAATTTTCCCTTTTAAATATTAGGTATATATATATATATATATATATATATATATATATATATATATATATATATATATATATATATATATATATATATATATATATATATATATATATATATATATATATATATATATACCCCTTTTTCCCATCTTATGAAAAGCGTAGCGTTTAGTTTTAAACTTGATTAAGCGGTGGTTGAGGTTCAAGTTGGGGGTGATTAGCACATCCTTGCTAATAATAATTGCATGTGGTCCAGCTTCTGTGCTACGCATGTTTCTTTTATAACATATCCAACACTACTTCAACAGTATTTTTTTCAACGAACGAACAGTGTTTTCCCCTCAACCTGCCTTTTTTTAACCACCCTGCGGTTTCTTCAACAAAACCAAATATAAATCCCCTATATTATACTGTAATTTAATCCCAGCCTTATCACACGGGTTTTATACAGTTTGTATTAGCACGCACAGTATGTACTCATAGTCCTTGCAAAGTTATTACGTACTCCCTCCATCCCAAATTATAAGGCATTCCAAGAATTTTAGAGAGTCAAAAGATCTTAAGTTTGACCAAATTTATATGATAAAATAATAATATTTACGACACCAATTAAGTATCATTAGATTCTTCATTAATTATATTTTCATAGTATATCTATTTGATGTTATAAATTTTTGTAATTTTCTCTATAATTTTAGTCAAACTTAAGATGTTTTGACTCTTCAAAATTCTTAAAATGCCTTATAATTTGAAATGGAGGAGTACTCCTTGATAAGTAATAAGTCGGATCCCGAAAGATTTTGTTATGTGCAAGTGCAACGGTTGTAGCCGAATAAGCTGGTTGCGTGTGAGCTCCACCATCTCTGGTGCAGTGCAGATAAGATATATAATCTCTCTCCTGTCACAGAAAGCTAGATGTACAGTAATAACTATGAAATTTGGGTCTTGTTTAGATGCCAAATTTCTCCTCAAATTTCACTATACAAAAAGAAGATTCCTCATCACATCAAAATACCGGCACATACATGGAGTACTAAATGTAGATGAAATCAAAAACTAATTGCACAGTTTAGTTATACTTTGCGAGACGAATCTTTTGAGCCTAATTAGTCAATGTTTGGACAAAAATTCACAAATATAAACGAAATGCTATAGTGTAGAATCTTGCACTGTGCAAATTTTGGACGTCCAAAATCTGCCCAACTAAACACGGCCTTGGTCTTGTTTAGATACCCAAATTCATCCTCAAATTCTACTATGCAAAAAGAAGATTCTCTATCACATCAAAATATCGGCACATATATGGAGTACTAAATGTAGATAAAATCAAAAACTAATTGCACAATTTTATTTTACTTTGCGAGATGAATATTTTAAACCTAATTAATCAATGTTTAGACAATTATTATCAAATAAAAACAAACTATGCAATCTTTGCCTCTAAGTTTGGTATCTAAACATGGCCCTTGTATCTGCTCTCTGCTGGTTGGGTTGTTGCGATTGAGAGGGTATTAATTGTAATACTGTATTATGGATATCGGACTGAGCTATAGTAGCAGGCGAGCAGCATCCTTCCTTCCGCTTCCGCTTTCGGTTCATCTGAGGGAGGCCACGACCGGGCCGGGGAGTTGGTCTTGGTCGGCCACAACCGTGCCGGGGAGTTGGTTTTGGTCAGATGCTTCCAAGATTTTTAAAATTACTTATAATTTAATTTGTGATATAATTTAATTTGTGATAGAGGGAGTGGATCAGACGCTTACTAGGAGAGGACACGTGCATTTAAAAGTAAATTTTATATGTTTGGCTTTGGTACTTTTACTCATTCCATTCCATCAAAGTTACTTAGACCCAGTTTAGATCAGGGGCTAAAGATTAGCCCTCTCCTTTTAACCACATTTTAGCCCTTGGAAATTCAAACGGGAGGCCTAAAAGGAGGAGCTAATTTTTAGCCCTACATTAGCTCATTAGTCCTTCCAAGGTAGGCTAAAAAGGCTAAAAATACTAACGTGTAACTTTACTCTCTTTCTCTCCTCTCTCTTTCACCTTTTAATTATATTTTAGTCGTACATCTAGCCCTAGGCTCCAAACAGGTCTCAAGCGTACTCCCTCCATGTTGGTAAAAGAAGTCGTTTTGGACAAGGTTTAGGTCAAACATTGGGAATATAAATCATGAATAACTTTTAAGTCGTTGAGTTTGGAAATGTGAAAACAATATGAATAGATTTGTCTTGAAATATACTTTCATAAAAGTATACATATATCACTTTTGAATAAATATTTTTATAGAAAAATGAAGTCAAAGTTATACTTTAGGGACCATGTCGTTGTCTAAAACGACTTCTTTTAACATGGAGGGAGTACGTTTCAGCAAAATTCCTTATCAATCATTTGGTAGATGAGCGCGTGGCTGGTGGTGAAAGTGGAAACCCAAGCCTAGAGTGCGGAGTAGTTGCAGAGGGAGGAACGACTGGGGAAGGCTTTTGTGTGGTGGACTAGTGTAGCCATGTGTCGGGTGTTGAAACTCATGTTGGAGACACGTGACTTGACAATACACTGGCATTTTAAGTTAATTAATCTTAAATTTAACTAGATTTATAAAAAAAACTCTCTCCATATTATTTTGTAGGATGTATCAGCATTTTTCATTTCTACTTTAATATAGGACGCTACATCGCTATAAAGACAAGACACAAGCTATACTACTCATATATATAGGGCTTGTCCGCTTCTGCTTTTTATAGCAGCCGATGAGTTGATTAATATCAAGGCAACAGCAGCCTTCGAAGGAATAGTATCAACATTTATATCTCTGAATTATTTTTTTATGAAAATATATATTTTTTATTATTAACCTGATTTTATTTATTATGAATCATAAATGTTAATCTTCTTAATATATTTCGTCAAACTTGATATTAATCAACTCATCAGAAAACATGTTTTACATCTTTTCGGGATGGATGGAGTAAATGACAACTGGAGATACAAACTAAGCGTAAATTAGCTAGTTAAGCTCCTTGTGTTAGGATTGGCGCACCTGGGTTGAAATACTCAACCTGACTTGGGTGCTTGCATTTTCCTAGATTTATTCTAGGATTTAACAATGTTATTATTTCAAAGATAAGTGACATGCCCAAAAAGATGTAAATCTTGTTTTCTGATGAGCTAAATAATATCAAGTTGACGACCACAAGGGCAGAGCTCTTCTGGCGGTGACGACATCCTCCCCCATTTGCTCCTCCTTTGGCGGCGCCACCCTCCTCATCGTCCTCTTCCTCTTCCTCTGGTGTCCCTCTCCCCGCTTCGCTCCCTCTTGCCCCACCTGCCTTGATGAAAACCATCGATCTAGCGTTGACCTCCCCGTGTTGACGCCCCTATCCGGACTTTGATCTGCCCCTGCATGCGCCTTACCAAGATGGAGGCGAAGCTGCAGCAGCAGGAGGAGGAGGGCGTCGGGGCTCCACGTGGTAGTAGGCGCTCTAGGAGGCTCCAAGTGCGGTGGTGCATGTGAGGGCAGTGGTGGCGGCAAAATTTAGGTGGAGTAGGCAGTGGTCGATCCTTGGGTATAGGCTAAGAAGTTGCAAAGCCACATCGCCAATGACAACCACACCACTAAGGTGATTGGTGAGCCCCTTATCCTATCTCCCTTTCATCTCTCAGTCTTCCTTACCCTGCTGACTCCCTCTCACACATATGGGGTGGAGATTTGACAATCTAGCACGAATGGAGGAGGAAGCACGGTGCGAGGCAGGTAGTGGATCGACAGTGGGTTAGGCACCCTTTTTGTTTTCTTAGTCGATTTTCAAAGGTGAACACGCAGGGTCGACTCAAATATATGTAATTAACACAGACAATAACACAAATGCAAATGGGCTCGTGCCTTTAAAAACCAACTTTGGCCATATGTATTAATGATTTTGGAAGCAATGACGGCAACATATAGGCATTGTTTAGATCCAAATTTTGGAGTGTCAAAATACACTGTAGCATTTCGTTTGTATTTGATAATAATTGTCCAACCATTGACTAATTAGGCTCAAAACGTTCGTCTCGCAAAGTACAACCAAACTGTGCAATTAGTTTTTGATTTTATCCACATTTAGTACTCCATATATGTATCGCAAGTTTGATGTGACGGGGAATCTTTTTTTGCATAGTGCACTTTTTAATGCATCTAAACACTGCCATAGTGGAAAAAAGTGTGACTACAAGGTTCAAGTAGTTTGGATGGTGCCTTGTATTTGGTGCCTTGACGCAAGACGAAATCAGTTCCCACTGTTGTAAATGATTAAAGGCCCTTTGGTGTAAACGTTTAAAGGCTCTTTGGAAAGTTCAAATTTTTGCATAGGAATTAATTTATTTTCATAGAAAAAACAAAAAATAGGAAAAATTCCTCCAATCCAAAGGTGCCTTCCATAGGTAGCTACTCCCTCTGTCTCACAAAGCTGGACGTTATAATCTAAAGGTGCCTTCCGTAGGTAGCTACTCCCTCTGTCCCACAAAGCTATAGGTTATAGGATTCATCACGCAGATCAATGCTGAGTTTAAAAGTCCTGCATACCCCTACATGAATAATGATGATTCTAGTTAACAACAGGCTCCGATCCTAATGCCCAGTGCTATGCACCACCGGAGCACCACCCATCTCTGATTCTTTTCCCTTTTTATATTCATCTGCTGGTGGCTTAAAGGAGTACAGAGCTGACACGGATTGACTGATGGGATGCTTGACCTAGGTGGTACCTATGTGATGGCTATAACGCCATGCTTTATGAGACAAATTTTGAATGTTAAAACATCCAGTATTATGGGACGGAGAGAGTATGCACTACCTCTGTTTAGAAAAAATTTCAATCAAATTAAACCATCTTGAGTTGGATCGTATTCATTTAGAAAAATAAAAATATCTATGGTATCAATAAGAATCATTAGATTTTGTCGTGTAATATTTTTCATTGTATATATATTTGGTGCTATAAATTGTGATATTCATTTCTATAAATTTACTCAAAATTTGAGATAGTTTAAGCAAGGATACTACTATAATTGTATCTTTTAGAACGGAGGTAGCACCTTAACCCTACCATGACAAAAATGTAGCCATAGCTAGTGTAGCAAGCAATCTTGTGTGAAGAAAAGAGTGTAGCAAACAATAACAGTATATGTAGGCGAAAGGCATCTACTTACTACTCCCTAGCTCTGTCTCAAAAAGACCATAGTTGTAGCACTAGACACGTAAATTAAGGCAGATGAGAAATGACAATACTGCCCCGGTAAAACTGTTGCTCATGCACTGACAAGCAGGCAGAGGATGCGATGCGGCACAACAAACGTGTGGACAAGAGGGCTTCTGCGGCTTTGTTTGTGCATGAGGTAATTTTTTCCCTTTTTTTTTACCCCAGCAGCGGCCTTTATCAGCTTCGAGAGGCTTCCTTGCGACGCTCTGGAATAGACTTCCGTCTGACAACCTAGGCTAGTACTCCTACAACTACGGTCTTTATGAGACAAAATTTAAACCCTACAACTACGGTCTTTTTGAGACAGAGAGAGTATTTATTATATACAAGATAATAAATATGGATGTGCTGCCACTGCCAGTGTCTAAAGATGGGCGTGGGTCGGTTCGCCCCATCAGTTTATCGAACTGAGCCGTAGTTTCTATCCAAATGGGCCCCTCTTTGGACCCAAACAACAGCTCAGGTTCTACGGATCAAAAGCCACCTAACCAAAGGATAGAGCAGTTCGATCCACCTCCTTTCCCCTTCGCGATGACCATGCCATGCGCCGTCCCTAATCCTGGTGGTGCTGCTCCTGATCCCGCGGGTGTCGTGCGAGCACACGACGGTGGCCGGCTACAACGTCCCGGTGGGCACGCGCGTGTCGTCAACGTGTCTGGGCCATCAGCCGGGACCCCGCCATGTGGGGCAACGACGTCGGGGAGATCCGGCCGGAGCGGTTATTCCTCACCGGGAGCAATTGTGGTTTCCTCGTTCTTCGTTGTTCAGAGTTCAGGAAGATGGTGGAGAAGCTCGATCTACAAGCCCGCCACGTAGAGCACAGCACGCGGCGTAGATGTCGCCGCGGGTTCTTTAAGCACTAATCTCCTAGAGTGGCCAGGCTTCTACTCGTACCTCTCTCGTTGCTTTGTCTGGCAAGCTGCGACTGTGACCCGTAATATCCATCGGGACCCAAAGGGTCAGTAGCTAATAGAAAAATGGAGCAACCGGTGCTCCTATACTGACTAGATGGATCAATGGTTCGGCTACGGTTGGCTCTAGGGATCAACCATCCCCATCTTTACCGGTGTCGACGCAACAAACTAATCGTCTTATACTGTCATCACTCCATGTTGTTTCTACTACTCCCTCCATCTAGGAAAACATACAATTCTAGCACAGTGTCACATTTTAGTATCTTAAGTTTGAATAATTATAGATTAAAAATATCAATATTTATGATATCAAATAAATACCGTTAGATTAATTATGAAATGTATTTTCGTAATAAATTGATTTGAAGTCATAAATATGAATAATATTCATTAGAAACTTAGTTAAATATGAACTACTCTTTCTAGCACGTAATCTATAGTTGCATGTTTTCGTGGAGGGAGACGGTACGTCTGAATGAAAAATTATTGTGGAAAAAAATAGTGATGCCTGGGGAACCCCGAATGTTGTGTCCTGTGAAGAATGAAAAGGACAATGGAGTGGAGCACCCGAGCACTAGCCCGCGAGGGTCGTGCTCGTGCCTGCTGCCTGCGTGCGTGGGACGGACGCGGCAACCCGTCGCCATCCGGCCCACCCGGCAATAATTGTTGATTCCTTCCTCGTGGCTGTGGTTGTGGTTGGCCAGCCACGCCGTGACATCGGAGAGGGCCGTCCTCGCACTTTCCTTGGGAATGGGAATGGGATCGCGCAGGCAGAGAAGCGTGCGCCGACGCCCCACGCAGCGCCGTCGGTGATTTTTTTAATTTTGTTTTATCCAAAAAAAAAAAAGAAAAGGAAGCCACCCGGCCGGCCGACTGCGACCGTTTGCCGGCCTTTTTTTTTTCATTCAAGGATTCATTTTCGTGGGCTGGATCTTTCGGTCCATTGCTCGCTTAGGTTCCTTCCGGGCCTTTCCTAGTTTTCTTGACCCGTGTAATGGTGTAACCGGATCCAAATGTGCTGCCGATGCGTGTACGTGCGCCGTTAGCCCATTACCAGACGTCGGTCTTTTTTTTTTTGGAATCTCAGACTTTATTCCGTGAGCCTGGCGGGCTGCTGCAGGCCGTGCGAGGGAGAGATGGGCTGATGTGGGCCATTTTCTTTTCTAATAAAAAATGCGATAACTTTGTAATCCGTTTTCGGTTTGCACCTTACATTTTTTTTACTTTTTATCAATGTTTTAAATATCCCGCTATAGCTGCCACTATAGCTTGCTATAGCCTTTTAAGGCAGGGGTGTCACTATTTGTGTTCATGTACAATTTAGCTGCTATAGCCTGATTTAGCTCCGCTATTTGCTTATTTAGAGGTATACCGCTAAACACCTTAGCCCGCTATTTAAAACTATGTTTTCTATAGATAAAGACCATTACAATTTTTATGATGACATATATAAAACTAGACCTCTAATGTATATATTTCAAAAAATGGTAGTGGGAACATATATTATATACACACTAGCTACTTCTTGTACTAAAATATAGCAATTAATTTGATAAATCCAGCGAAGGACCAAATAGATTATGATTTCGCCACCGAAATGTGTATTTTCATACTTCTAATAATAACTCTTTGGCATTTGGAACAGTTCCTAGATCTAGGAATTATGACCTATTTGCTTGAGCTTTTGAAGGTAAGACAAACGACAGATTTTGCTAGCAATCATTAATGGATCTAGCTCGTATTTTTACGGGAATTAACAATCTAGCTCTACTGCTCTTGGCACCGTATATATATCTATATCTATATTTTTTTATAATCCTAAGCCTCACTAAAAATCTATCTCGAAATGCAATCCGTCCACACCAACATCCCACTAACACATGCAATTATGACACACATCTATTCATACAAGCTATCTACATTAGCAAACCACACCACCCACTAACACACATTTATTTATCCACGTCAGCATACCACATAATCCACTAAATTGTTTTCGTAATATCCTGCAATAGCCCCCGAGGTATGCCTCTAGTTGTAATAATATATATAATCCACCACACACTACGGTCTTGCAAGTTGCAACAGATTGTGAATCGTTAAGTGACCAAAATATATCCAGAGTTTTGGAAAAAAAAAGTATCCAACTCTGCCATCCAACTGCCCGCCTTGGCTGAGTCGATGTGCTTTTTGTTAATATAGAAAATGCATTTCACCCTCCTTCAAACGATATTTAGACTTTTTTAATCTGACATTTTCATGAGCCCTCCTTCAAACGATATTTAGCCTTTAACAACAAAGAACAAAACAAACATGTTTGAAATTTGGGCATTATTCGACATATCACTACTACATAAACGATTTTTAGCAATGTCTCTATTTTTGATGTAGGCTACTCTACAAAATCCGCCTCTAAAACTGGTATTCGAGCCAGGCCACCTCCAGAAATCAATTTTTAAAAGCGCTTGATCTTTTCCAGTTGTCTTTAGAAATGCCTTAACTGCCTCTAAAAATACCATTTTAGGGATGGCTAGGCTTTTCAGCTACCTCCAGAAGTGGAGACATTTCTTTTAGAAGTGGCTGGGAATTCTGGTAGTTTCTATAAATGGATTTTTAGAGTTGGTTGGCAGTTTAGTCCACATCTAAAAATTGGTGTAACATTTCATAATAGTCAAGTCGGATCAAAAGAAACTTTATATCAAAACTGTAGTATTTAGACAGAGCTATAACATTGCAGTGATGACCATTTCATTTGAAATCATCTAAATTTTGATTTTTTTTGTTTTAAGTTTTCATAACTTAAAATTCATTTTTTATTTGTTCCCAAAATGGTGTCCGATGAAGAAACTACATCCAAATTATCAATAAACAGTTCTTGTTATGTGCTTTTCATGTCTTGGTCTCTACCTTTTAACTATTGTTTATATTATGATTGTTATGAGATACCGATCAGTATGGTATATGTTGTTTGATCCAAATCAAATATTGATTACACTTAGCATATGTCCTTTAAATTAAATTTTGATTGCACTTAGCATATGTCCACCATATCTAAAATTTTTAGCATTGATCCGCCACTGAATACAAGTTTCAGTGCTTGTCTTAGTTCCTCCAAACCCCAGTGCCATTTTACATGTCGACCGTATTTAGAAGAAAATTATCCTAGCCTCATTTATCGGCGAGGCCCAGGGAGTATTCTAGGGTAGCAATTCGTTTCGCTGGGAGGGGCAAAAATAGTTAATTTAGTATCAAAACATAACAACAATTTTGTGGGAGTGGAAAACAAGAAAACACAAAAATCAAATATATGACCCTGTTTCGTTCTCATCAGTTGAGAGGAATTACTCAAATAATAAAACAAGAAAACGCAAATTTCAAGTATAAAGTAATCTAATAATAAAACGAGGCACAGTTTCTAGATGTTAGTTTTAATTTATACGTCGAATCCAGCTGAGCAAGTTGAATGGAGTATATTTTATGTTTATGGTATCGAGGGAATTCGCTTAAAATAAAAAGTTAAAAATAATGGAGCGCTGTGTCTCGGTATGGCACGGCCGGCGCAGAGTACAGCGTCTTGTTATTAAAAATAAAATAATTAATTAAGCTGAAGGCAGTGCCGAGGATGGATCAAATGGCAGTGAGGCACTGACACACACTTGACCTTCCCGGAGACGCAGCGCCGACCGCGCACACACTCTCGCCTAGGACTCCACAGCGACCCAACACAGCGGTCAAACAAAGGCAGCAGCGGCAGCCGGCAGGAGCAAGAGAGCCGGCACGCAGCGGCAGCGGCGAAGCACCCGAGTCAGCCTCCCTCGGGCTCCAAGAATCCGGAAAATCCCCGCCCCACCCCACCCCGAGGCTGTGATGTCGTCGGCGGTGCCCCCGCCGCCGCCCCAGCAGGAGGCCCCCTCCGCCGGCGGCGACAAGGTCCTGGCCGCGGCGCAGCACATCGTCAAGTCCCTCGCCACCTCCAAGAACGCGGCCGACGACATGATCCGCATACTCTCCGGCTTCGACAACCGCCTCTCCTCCATCACCAACGACCACCTCTTCCCCTCCCCGGACCTTTCCGCCGCCGCCGCCTCCGAGATCTCCGCCGCCGCCGCCTTCGACGCCGCCGACCAGCTCATCCAGCTCTGGGACGCCACCCCGGAGGCGCTCGTCTTCGAGGCCCCCGAGGACGACGTCGCGCAGTACCTCGCCGCCGTGGACGTCGCCATCGACCACCTCGCGCGCGGCGGCCCGGGGGGCGCGCGGGCCGGCGTCGCCGTCCAGCTCGCCATGGCGCGCCTCGAGGAGGAGCTGCGCCACCTCATGGTCCGCCACGCCGTCCCCATCGACCCCACGGGCCTCTTCTTCTCGCTCCGCCGCCTCTCGCTCGAGTCCATGGACGACCTCGACGCCTCCCCCGACTTCGACGCCGCCACGCCGCACAGCCTCGCCCTCGACGCCACCCCCGCCGGCCCGGACACCGCGCGCGGCGCCGCCCTGGGATCCAATCCCTTCGAGGACCAGGTGTTCGACCCTGTGCGCCCTGAGGCCGTCGAAGACCTACGCGCCATCGCCTACCGGATGGCGCGCGCGGGATACGCCCGCGAGCTCGCCGACGCCTACTGTGCCGTCCGCCGCGACCTGCTCGACGAGTACCTCTCCGTGCTTGGCGTCGAGCGCCTCAGCATCGACGATGTGCAGCGCATCGAGTGGAAGCTGCTCAACGACAAGATGAAGAAGTGGGTGCACGGGGTCAAGACCGTCGTGCGCGTGCTGCTGGCTGGTGAGCGCCGCCTCTGTGACCATGTGCTCGATGCGTCCGATGAGCTTATGGAGGAGTGCTTCCTTGAGTCCACCAAAGGATGCATTATGCAGATTCTTAGCTTTGGGGGTGCCGTGGCGGTATGCCCCCGCTCGCCAGAGAAGGTCCCTCGGATCCTTGACATGTACGAGGCACTCGCAGAGGTGATCCCCGAAATGAAGGATTTGTGCGTGGGAAGTTCTGGGGATGGTGTGATCAGTGACGTGCAAGCCATTCTTGATAGGCTTGGGGATGCTGTGAGGGGTAACCTGTTTGAGTTTGGGAAGATGTTACAGCAGGAGACCTCACGGAGGGCGATGACAACTGGAGAGATCCATCCAATGACGCGCTATGTCATGAACTATTTGAGGTTGCTGGTTGTTTACAGTGAGACACTTGATGTACTCTTGGCTGATGACAGCAGTGATCATGATGCTTTCAGAAGTTCTGACGATCAGGATCAGGAACACTTGGAGAACATGACCCCTTTTGGAAGGCGTCTTCTGAAGCTGATATCTTACCTGGAGGCCAATTTGGAGGAAAAATCTAAGCTCTATGAAGATGCTGCCCTGGAGTGCATATTTGCCATGAACAATTTGCTCTATATTGTTCAGAAGGTAAAGGATTCCGAGCTAGGAAAGGTTTTGGGCGATCACTGGATAAAGAGGCGGAGTGGTAAGATTCGACAATATTCAAAGAGCTACCTAAGGCTTTCATGGACCAAGGCTTTGTCTTATTTCAAGGAAGATGGACATGGGAGTGGTAGTGGTAGTGGTAGCGGGAGTGGCAGTGGCAGTGGCAGTGGGCATTCAAGTTCGAGGATGTCCATCAAGGATAGGTTCAAGAACTTCAACATGGCCTTTGAGGAAATTTACAGGAACCAGACACTATGGAAAGTTCCAGATCCTCAGCTCCGGGAAGAACTGAAGATATCAATATCTGAAAATGTGATTCCAGCTTATCGTGCTTTTCTGGGCAGATATGGCAATCAAGTGGATGGGGGAAGAAATCCAGGAAAATATATAAAGTACACACCAGAAGATTTGGAAAGCCAGCTATCTGATTTATTTGAGGGATCACAAGTGTCTGCCAATCACTCTAGGAGAAGAACATAGTTCATGGTTGGCAGGATCATGTTGCAGGTATGATTTTGTTGAACGGATTGATATTGATGAACGTTTGTACACATCACATCTGTTGATTGGATGCTTGTTCTCATAGTAGTCACTACAATATTGTAATACAACATGTGAACCTTTTGATATGCTTACTATTGCATAGTGTGAACGAAGAAATGCTGTACATTTATTTTCCTGTTGTTAATTGTGATCTGTACTGACTATTTCGCATTAGTCGTAAGACCATTTGCCACTAGGTAGGGTACAAAGTGTCCAAGGGAACTTGTTCGGTTCGATTAATTGGGGTTGACACATTTCTTTCTTTTTCTTTCTTTTTTTTTTGAAAGGAATGGGTTGCCACATTAGTCATGTGTTTTGCAGTCATAGTCTTTTGATGATGGTGGATAAATATGTGATGCTAAACAGAAAAATTTTATTTTTGCACCTTCAGTTTTTGGGTTATCCATCTTGTACTTGCAAAGTTAGAGAAAGAAAGTTTACCAGCTAGCTCATTCTTGACAGTTGACACTACTGGTAGCTCTGACTTCATTGTTTCTTACTTGACTTGTGACTTGTGGGCACCTTGTGCAAGGAACTCTGCCATTTAGCCTTTGATGATAAACTATTTCTCTGTTATCACTTATTACTTTTTCATAGTTTCAATTTCCATGCACTGATGTCTTATTCAGCCTCTTTATATATATATATATATATATATATATATATATATATATATATATATATATATATATATATATATAAGAGCTTGCCATTCAAAATTTTTATTTATGTGGTGCATGCTGCAAGCAGTGTGTTGAAGTATCCATGGATTTCACACTTCCTTAAAATATTTGCTTTTAGGACATTGGTTATACATGTAATCAATTTGGCTTAAAAATCAGAGGTCCTGCGTTTGAGACCTGGTTGTCCCAAATACATGGAAAACCATAATTGTGATGTTTTAAGGGGTCTCGTCTGTTCAAAGTAACATCAAGAGGATCCCATGGATCGTCATGGCCCTACCACTGTTGAGTTCAGAAATCAGAGTGCAGTTCACTGCAGAGTGTTTTAAGTATAAGTAGGTTGCCTGTTTTCCTCAGCAGCTTAAACTTTTGAGTGAACTGGTGAATGCTTTAAACTCAACTCTATGTAGATGGTACCTGAATGATTGAATCACCATTGCATGCCATAGGGGGCTAAACACTAAGATGGAATTATAGGTCTCCATTCAAAAGTTCTTTTACATGATAGTGCATGCCATGGAATTATAGCTTTCCATTCAAAAGTTCCTTTACACAATAGAACTCCCCAACTGCTACTTGCTTTCGCCCAAACATGGCTTTTGTATTACAAGTTACAACATGCTCCACATATGCGAATTGGAAATTATACTATATAGTAGTATCGTATTTGAAACTTGTCTTAGACAGCAGATGAGCTGAAGGATTTTATATTATCTCTGATTTGAACAAGATTTTGTCCCAAGTGTGGTAATTGGTAACTTTGATCAAGCATAGTTGCATCATTAGTGGAACGACTGTCTTACTAATATCCTGATAATATATATGTACTTTGCCTCTTAGTAAAATTGTCCAGGTTTAGTATACACTCTTGGACAGTAGACACTTATTATGCACTGCATGCTTGCTTGTATCAGCAAATAAGATTCCTCCGATGTTTCTCTTCACCAGTTTAAAGCATCCTGCTGCATTTGCCAGCACTGACCAAGTTAGATATTAAAACCATGTCTAAATAGTAAATACATCAAACATTAAAAACATGGTACAATCTCATTAGACGCTATTACTGTAAGAAAGGGAAATAATCCCGTAAATTTCAGATCTGATACTTGACTTAAATTGGAAAAGCCTGGATGGATGTCCAAATTTTTCTTTAGTTTCTAGTTTTTTCAAATATACAAAATGGTTAGCCAAACTAATTAATCCTGAACTTTGCGATCACAAGTATAGAAAGGGCAATAGACAAAGGAGTTGGGAAGTTTTTTTTCCTCCTTTTGGAGTTCACGAATCGGGAAGATTTTTAGCCTAAGTGTAGAAAAGAAAACAATTAATGAGCTGTTGATGACCTTTCTGTCCAAAGAAGCCTACTAGAACCTGGTACTGGAACAACAACTACTAGATGGGACAGATTGCACATTCACACAGGTTATCTAAGATCGATTCCAAACATACATTTATGCAAAGACAATTTAAAACTAGAGCATGTCAATGTCAGTCTACTAGTGGTTACTACTGGGGTTCTAATGGGTACAGGTTACATCATGTTGATTGCCCAAATATCAAATAGATCAACAATTTAACGTCATTGTATGTGTCCTTGTGCCATTATACAAATGTAAACTTGTCGTGTTCTCATGTACATCCTATGGAGCATCCGAGCATGAATGCATGATGCTTGACATCAGCTTTCTGACATCATACTAGGACCAAGAAAAAGGTGTCATGTTAGCCTCCTGTAGGTCTTCTTTCCCATTTGCCATCGACTGGTTTCTGATTTATTGTTCAAGCTTTGCACATGCATGTAATCTATAAGCACCTTAGTTATGCTGCAAAATTTGTACGTATATTGAAAACAAGTCTGTCATTCACATTTGAAAGGGTCTGTATATGTGTCATTGGTGAATACTTGTGGCTTTTCTGGTGCATCAGAGGTCAACTTGTATTGGTGCTTTATTTTTGTATCATTTATAGTATTGGATGCTCTTGTTGAGCTTTAACAAATGATTCCTTAAGTAATTTTTAGTTGATTCTGTCAAAAGAAAATGTACTCTTAATTTCTGCCTTTTGCTTATAGCAGTAAGTGATTTCCTATATTTTCACATTGGCCGGTTTCTACTGTTAACTATATTTGTGATATTTTCTTGGACAACTCTGTTTTCATTTGTCAACGTATTTTGTGGCAAAAATGCTGTCGACTGTTTATTGTATATTATATTGAAATATTTGTGATGCTGCTGAACGATGTACCTGTAGACCTGTAAGGCATTTTGGTGGAAACTTGAATTACTCCTTTTGCTAGTGAGGCCATAGCATTTTGGTGGAAACTTGAAAAGCATGGAGTACTGCACCTATAGCAATTTTGCCATAAGTTCCAAATTCTTAAAGCATATCAACGGCATATATGGAGTACTGCACCTATAGCAATTTTGCCATAAAGTTCTGGAATGGGTTCAAGTTTTCACTGAAAAGTGAAAACCAATTGGACTAGAAGGTTCCCATATTATCACCTGTATTGACTTCCTTGAAATTGAGATTGCTACCTGCCCTCTGGTTATGCTGCATATTGAATATTTGAAGGTACCATTTTTGTCAACCTGTCCATATATTACTTTCTAGTTGGAAACTTGGGATGAAATAGGGCGCTGGAACAAATATCTGAGTTATGGCATAATTTTCTGACAACTTATTACATTACTTTTTGTTAAAGACAGTTGTTGTTGCAAAGTGTACTTGATCCTTCATCTTTGTTTCCTGGAGAATCTATCTGAAGTTAGAAGATACACACTTTCCTGTGTAGCACTGTTGCATTGGGCCAGTGGGCTCTCCATACCCTGTGGCGTTATGCTTTTTAAATGTGGACTCCTTGATTTGTTTGCTTTCTTGTAAAGAGCTTTTACCAAGGCCGGCAGATGTGAAATGCTGCATTGTTCAAATGCATCGTAAAACCTCTTTGACAGAGATTGAGTGGTTAGATATTCTCGAATCTCGACAGCTTTGTGTGCCCCCTCTTAAAGCGTCTAGATTTCACATGTGGATGTGGTGTGTGTGAGTGCTCAGGCACTTCGTTCCTTTCACATAAAGGAAAAGTCCAGCATTTTCAGCAGAAAAAAAACATGTTTTGCAAAAATATCTTGATCATTTCTTACGTTAGTGTACTATATGAAAGCAAGGTGGGTCGTGCAATGTACAGTTAGTATGCTGTCCAATAATTCTCATGCAACTTATTTTTACTCTAACATTCTACATTCGAATCAACGACTTCATTAGTTTTTACTATTGCTCAAAGTGGTTGTTCCACCATGGAGGCTACGTCATGTTATTGCTTTGACAACACCAAGCCCTTCAGCGAGCTAAAGTTTAGTTCATGTCAATTCTCATGCAACTTATTTTTACTCTAACATTCTACATTCGAATCAACGACTTCATTAGTTTTTACTATTGCTCAAAGTGGTTGTTCCACCATGGAGGCTACGTCATGTTATTGCTTTGACAACACCAAGCCCTTCAGCGAGCTAAAGTTTAGTTCATGTCACATTGGATTTTGATCGGGGTTGATCACGGGGTTTTCAGATACTAATTAAAAAACTAAATTATATATTCGGTGGATAATCCGCGAGATGAATTTATTAAACCTAATTAATCTATCATTAGCACATTTTGTTACTATAGCAATTAGTGCTAATCATGGACTAATTAGGCTTAAAAAAATCGTCTCGCAAATTATCCTCATCCTATAGTTTTAGTTTCATAAATAGTCTATATTTAGTACTCCATACATGTGTCTAAACATTCGATGTGATGGGGATTAAAATTTAGTCTCTAGAACCAAACACCCCGTTAGTAAGGCTGGACGAAAAACTCGAAGCTCGTTAACTCGCTCGGCTCGTTACCATAACGAGCCGAGCCGAGCCAAGACTTTAGCTCGTTAGCTATAACGAGCCAACTCGAGCTAGCTCGCGAGCGGCTCGCGAGCAAAACGAGCTATAGTTTTAGGCAAAAAGTCATCATAACTTATATTATTTTTTGTATTACTTCATGTCTTGCACTCTGCAAATAGTTGATATATTAGCTCATACGAATATTTTATTCAATTTAAAACTATTGGATATATTATTTTTGTATTATTACTATTTTTAAGCTTTTGATAAATGCAAATATTAAATTTTGTATATTTTTTATAACTGGCTCGCGAGCCTAACGAGCCAGCTCCAGCTTTTAACGAGCCGAGCCGAGTTGGCTTTCTGGCTCGTTAGGATAACGAGCCGAGCCGAGCTAGCTCGTTATCCTAACGAGCCATAACAAGCCGAGCCGAGCCGAGCCGAGCCGCCTCGTTATCCAGCCTTACCCGTTAGTATTGCTACAAGCAGTTGTTCCACTACCTTCGCGCTATGTCTTAATTTATTGCTCTGACAACACCAAGACCTTGAGCTGTATGTATAGAGGGTTATGCCTAGCGCAGTTGCTCATATCCTCGCGTCCTCAATTGCAACTTAAGAACGATGTGGTGGAGGGCTGTGTGAGCTGTGAGAGAGCTGTCTCTGGGACATCGTGTTAGAGTTGCTATTTGGGAGTCACTAGCTTATTGGTCTCTCTCATTGATAGCCAATAAAATTCTTTCTAAACTAGCTATTCGGAAACTATTGGAGATGCCATTATTCACTCATATACTCTGCTTTGCAGATTAATGGTTTCATCAATTTTTTTTGTTATTGCTAGATATCACACTTTTAGACCTAGTTTTGTGAAACTCTGCCTAGCTCTCTTTCGTGTACTCTAGTAAGAGTATTTTTTATCTGTATTCTCAAAATGAACTATGAGCTGGTGAAGCTATTTTTTTTCACTGGCCCTAACTCTATTCATCGTGGCAAGGAGTCTGCAAACAAAAACGTATCAAGCAGATCCTTACATTTGTCACCATCTCCATGGTTTATGTCTTGCCTACTCCTCCGTCCAGAAAAAAAAAATGCAAGGTTTGACTCTAATCAAACTTTGTTTGTTCCACCGAATTTAGAGAAAATATATCAACATTTACATCTTCAATAATATGTTTACTATAAAAATATACTTCATAATTAATCTAATGATATTTGTTCAGGATTATAAATATTTATATTTTTTTAGACATTGAGAATTAGTGTTGAGCTTATTTTGTTGGACAAATATTAGTTGATATAATCAATTTAGGAACGTGGAAAACTATGGGCATCCTAATAAAACGCGACATGGATTGGAAACTCATACGCTCTGTTCATCCGGCTTATAATCCGTACTTTTCAGCTTGTTTTTTAGTTAGAACAGTGTTTTTATCTCACAACAAATCAACCAACAGTGTTTTCAGCCGGCTTATTAGCACAGCCAAACGGGACCATAATTTCATTTAGGGGGTGTTTAGATCCCTTCAAAATTCCAAATTTTTACGCTCTCTCTCCATCACATCAATCTTTAGACGTATGCATGGAACACTTAATGTAGGTAAAGAAATAACTAATTACATAGTTTGGTTGTAAATCACGAGATGAATCTTTTGAACCTAATTAGTTCATTATTGGACACTAATTGCCAAATACAATCGAAAGTGTTACAGTATCAAAATTCCAAATGTTTTGCATCTAAACACCCCCTTAGTGTTCAGTTAACTTTTATAACCGTCAAGTCATACATCGGACTTGATCACACCAATTCTCCCATAAAAAAAGAGGAGCACGGGCCCATCATTCTCCTCATATTCAAACGAACACTCCCAAATTAAAGTAGGATTCCAAGAAACAAACTCGATTTCTTGTCACTTATTCTAATTAAAAGTAACTAACTATACCCCGATCCCGACAGAAGTCTTTCTTGATTAATTATTAGATGAACCATGAAGATCGGCAATGCGAGTGGGATATGGACATTCAGGCGCCCCTCTCCAGCATCTCGCAGAACCTCTTGAAGGACTCGAGCTTCTGCAGCTTCATCTGCTCGTGGAAGCGGCTGATGAACACGTCCGCCACGCGGTCGATCTCGTCCTCCAGCCGGAACTCCCCCTCCGCCGCCGACCCTGCAGGAGCGGCGACGGCGGCGTCGTCCACTGTAGCAAGATGCTTCTCGCCTGCTGCTGCTGCTTCCACCATGTCCTTCTCCTCGTCGGCGCCGGCGGCGTCCCGCTCCAGCGCGAAGCTCGGCAGGCTGCTGAGCAGGACGACCGCCCTCGCCTCCTGCTCTACGACGAAGCTCGGCAGGCTCTGCAGCAGCGCGGCCTTCCTGGCGCCGCTGCTGGCTAGGAAGAGGCGCTCGCCCTCGCCATCGCCATTGCCATTGCCATTGCCATTGACGCCGTAGCCGCTGCTGCCCTGGTGGTGGTGGCCACTGCCGCCGCCTCCTCCCATGATGGCGTGGATCTTGCTCTGGATGGCGCTGAGCAGGAGCTTCTTGTTCCGCATGATGCCGAGCACGATGAGGCGCGTCCGCAGGGAGCTGGCCTTGGTGCCCACGGCGGTGGACCTGGCCTTCACCGCCGCCACGATGGCGGAGAAGAGCTGCTTCAGGTACCTAGACGCCTTCTTCATCTTGTAAATGCAATGGGCCAATGCAAGAAATGCTCTACAAATAATTAATAGAGATCAACAATGGCACTGCTGCTGTATCGTCGATTGCTTGCTACAAGTGGGAACGAAGTGGCTGGCTAGCTAGCTAGGTAAGTTAGTCGTGCATCAATATATATAGCTAGGCTAATGAACTGCGAATGCATGCAATGCAAGGACCTGCTGTGTGTTTTGGCATGGAGTTTGGTCTGAAGGGTTTCATGGGTATATATAGGCCGGCCGGCCGGCCGGGGTGGCGACGACTGGCCTCTGCTTGTCACCACCATGCATGCAATCTTCTTGTGCTTCTTCCAGGAAGGTTCAGCATCACATGGATGCAAAGTTCATGGTCGCCAGGAATTATGGGCATGCACCGAGAAAAGTAGCTAGGATCGGAGGCGGCCGGCCGGGCCGGGCAAAAGTGACCCAACATCCATCGACCAATCGATATAAGGCTACTGTACTGATTTAAAGCAAAAGTACGTGCGTGGTAACAAAAGATGGTCGATGATGCGTAGGCAAGGGTAAAGTAATAAAGAGCTGCTGCTGCTGATGATGTTTGATCTGTGTCAGTAGTGTCGATCATGTGGCCGCGGCCAGTTATGCATGGGATATTCCGTGGACGTACTGATCTAGCGAGCTTATTATTGCTCATTCCCGGCCCAGTCGTACGTGTTGATTTGCATTGGTTCCTTTTTGAGAGTTTGGTGAAATATATATCTCGTGCTTGTACTTGTGGAGCTGCAACTTGCACTTCTCCTAGATTGAGTTTGTCTATCACTTCGCTATATGTATATTATTCTAGTTTAATTTGAATTGCTTCCCGTTGTCGAATGCATGCTTGCTTTGCTGTGCACTCAAAGACCGCCCATTTTCTCCAAACCTGAGATCGAGCTGCTAGCTCAAGTGGATGCAGGGGAGTATGACCGAATTAAATGAATGGTTGTTTCAAGGCTAGGTATCGTCATAACAAAATCCTACGAGCTGCTGGTTTTCACATGATCAGTTTAGATATATATTTATATTTTTCTTGTATCAATGTTCCAACAAGCTAGTTAACAAAGTTTTTAGTGTGCATTATATATATCGATACAGTACAGTGATGGATATATCGATCCATATCTACCACCCTGTTATACTAGAGCTTCCAAAGCCTATAGCTAGCTGAATGCACACTTTTGATCTAACAATGTATATATGATGTATCCCATAATTTGTAAAAAAGGACAAGTAATAATATATAATCCGTTCCTAATTATTCCGTTAATCCATCATAGCTAGGGCCTAAACGGAATCTCAGCCGTTAATCGTTGACGCCTTTTGGAAGCCTTCGCCGCTAAGGCTCAGTTGGCTGGATCCAGTACAGTGCATGCAGCAGTGAGCCAGTGCCCAGTGATGAGCAGCGCCTCGCTTCCTTTTGTCCCCATGCATGATGAGTGGTATCTGCGATGCGTCCTGTTGCCATTGCCACCCCACGCTCCGTCCCTCCCTGCCCTACATAGCTAGGGTGGCACAACCATTTCAGTACAATGCAACTGTTGTCACGCAGGGACCAAAGTTTAACCTACCAACCTTTCCAAATGCCAAAGGCGAAATGTAGGCCGAATCTTGCCCCTTTCTTTTCCTCCCCTACCTTCTTACACACCGTAGCAAATATCATTGACAGCACATACCTATCATCTATTCCCTCCATCTCAAAACCCTCATGATTTTAGGATTCGTAGGATAAATTAATGCTCAAAACAAATTTACCCCTGGTTATTGAAGGTGATACATGCTAACTACTTCCTCTATCTCAAATTAAATCAACTTCAATAGTTGTTCTAAGGGAGCCCGCAATGGTGTCGTCAGTGCTCTCTATTAGCTTCCATGTAGGAGAGAGAATCGTGGAGCTAGAAGGAGTTCTCGCTGCTACTGGCAAGAGCCGCTAGCACGCTGAGAGGTCCTTATTTGGTTTTAATAATTGAGTGACAACCTAGGTGGACTAATATGTATTTATGTGAGATACGCAGGTAATTAGTCTATAGGTACACTTGTGTGAGCAACTCACGCCATATAGGTGAAATGGCTTGGATATGTTGCAAAGCTCACAAATGTGATGAAGGATTGCATATGAGACATGACATTGAGTTATGTGACTAAGGTAGAGAAGATCAAGACAAGACTTGACTTGATGGACTAGTTGCAAGCGTGAAGGGCAAGTTGGAGGCTTTGGAGCGATGGACCGCGTGGCGGTGAAGCTTGAGCAAGACTTGGCGCCGATGGACGAAGGCAACGGTGAAAAGCAAGTGAGGTCAAGATCGATGAACCAACAAGGTCACGTGATGATATGAAATGGATCATATAATTTGTTGATCAAGGTTGGTGCATATGTTGCATCAACATTGGAGGAGATGGAATGAAATGTGCAAGGTAAAGGTATAACCTATAGGACATTTTATTTCACCGGTCATAGGTTTGTAGGAAAGTTTATGATCGGGTTTAGGATAGATGGTCGTACTATCAAGAGGGACAAACACTACAAAAAAATACCCTTATATATGACGGTTTACTTTGATCACAGACAAGCGAAAATGCGTCACAGTTAACTCACCATGACGATCGAAAATAGCATCATGTATCCCGCGTCATACATTTGTTAGCCCAAATTGAGCCATCACAGATTAAAATTTATGTCCGTCATAGAATAGTTGTCTGCATCTTATAACCAGCCCATATCCAAGACCAGATCCAAACCATAGTGACAAAAAAGAACATTACAAACTAGTGCCAAATCATCACTGTATTAACTACATCACAGCTCATAAGATACACCAATCATATAAACTCATTCATGTATTAGCAATCCCACAGGTGTCATATTTTATTGAACTACAAATTGGCCTAGCCTACAATTATTTAGTTTGACTATCATAACGACTAAGTTTGAACTTAAAGATTTCATCTCTAGGGAGTCTAAAATAACTAAACATTTATATCCACGAGCACTTCAATTGGCTTCCAATCCATAAGATGTGTTACCTGAAAATCAAAATAAATATAAGATAAGTTAGTTTTCAGCAAAAATTCTAAAAAGAAATGTCATCTAAGTAGCAATTAACATTTGGTGTCAAATGAAGCTAAGTTCATATTCATCATAACAAGAGTAGATTAGACATTACTAGGAAGCAATAATTTAGTTTCATACCAACTCTCAAAATCTCATTAAACTTCACATAATGAAGCACAAGCAGTAATAATTTAGCAATGCTCACATAATAGAATATTCACAAAATACATGTAAGAATGTTCACGGTTCCAAGAAAATGGAGACACGTACCTATAGCTTGCCAACTAAGATTGCAATGAGCGTTAGTAGCTTGCTATGATCTGCACACATTTAAACCAAATTCAGAAAGCACGGTTTTGTGCGATTTTGATATGCATATTTAATTTAGTGACTATGAAAATGGATGAACTGGATGAAGCATCACAAGTCAATACTACATCAGACTCATTATAAGTAAGCTTAAAAAAAATTATCGTCAAAGATTCAAAAAAGAAATGTCATCTATTTATCAGTAAGCTTTGAAAGTAATTAAATAGTTCAAACAGACTGCAATGAAGCAAATAGAAAGATGACTGCATATCCCCATTCAGCTATTCTACAAGTCCAACAAAGTCTCAATGAAAATATGTAAAGAGCTTATATGATCTTTTTATCACAAAAATAGGAGTATATATAGTATCTCACCTTCTTTTAAGATTTTTGCTGCCTTTAGGAACCTTCTCATGAGACAATATGGAGTCAGCACTGACATATTGAAATTGAGTGTTTGCATCAAAGTCAAGACCAGCATGTTCAGGCTGGGTCAAAGTACTACAGAGGTGAAAACAATTGCATATCAATTACTTTTGTATACATTAGAGTTACTATAAATTTGGTAGAACATACAGAAAAAATGGTATATTTTACATAGCTGGATCCCATAGTCTCCTCAATCGAAGAAGAGACTTTAGTCTAAAACCTAACATGAACCCATAGTCCATCAACATCAGTATCAGTTGCCTTGAGAGCACCCCTTGTGTTAATGAAAATTCGGTAGTACAAGTCAATAGCTTGAAACAATAAGCTTCAGAAATCTTACATATGAACATGTTATGGTAGCATTGGTGCAAACACTACACCTCAATTGTTGACAGGAATACAGATCTGAGAGGCAACCAACTCATATTCAAAGTAACTAAAATAGTAAGCATAATTTATTTGATAGAATCACCAACTATTCGATAACTGCATAATATTAGTTAGGATTGGGGCTGACCTTGGGGGCTTGGGACTCTTGGGACTACCGGACACTAGGATTGGAGACGGGGATGAGGCATGGACGTGTCACCGGGCCATATCTGCTTGTGGGATCAGCCTATCGCCGTTGATATGGGATGACGAGCAAGCTTGAGGGGGTTGCAATACTGTCTGTAGGGTGATGAACCACCAATCGCTGACACCAAGGATGCGCTAGCCATATAGGTTGTCGGGGGTCGCAGCGGTAGTGATCGAGAGAGGAGTGCATGCGCGGTGGTCAGAGAGGAAGCAAGTGAGGGATAGAGGTCACCACAAATCTGGACTACTCATACCTTGTTGCCGCCACCATTCATAGATTGACGCACCCCTAGCGGACAACGACCCATGTCCTCCTCCATGAGATCCGGCGACCGCATCCCTAGGGCATCGAGGCCGGAATGTTACTGGCATGGCAGCATTGGGTGCCCACGCCTAGAGGCTCACTGGATGGTGGCACTGGGGTGGGGGAAGAAGCAGAGCGCCTTTGGGCATGGAAGGGTGCGCACCACGCATGCCCGTGGATAAAGGAGGGGTGGTCAGTGTGGGTTTTTTATTTTCTATTTTGTTTTTCTCTAAAGTCATAGATTAGGCATTTCTATGATGATTTCTTATAATGTCACCTCTAATTCGTCATGTATCACTAGATTTCTTGTAGTGAAACTTGTTTGCATATCGGTCATGTAGTGCCACTCGAGTGATCTAACTTTGCATCATTACTAGGATCGAGTGGCATGATGAATTGAGTGACTAATCCTTTAGGAAATGTTTGTAAAAAGCTAACACACATGCATAAGATGGTGAACACTTGGTGGTGTTGGCATATTTGCAAAGGAGAAGTTGTTGGAATTGTTTTGGATAAAGTTGGAGAGGAAAAGGTGAAGAAAAGAGCAAGTTTGGGTTGTCCGAGGGTCGGAAAACGCAACTAAACTTGCAGCTAGCGGGAAGCCCAGCCTAGGGGGTGGCATCGGCATTTCTGGTGTGCACCGCCCCCCTAGGGCAGTGGCACCGCCACCCTAGGCAAGGTGCACTGCCACCCCCTCCAGCGTGTTAAAATCAGCACCGCCACCCTTTCGTATTTTGAGCATAACTCTTAGCTCCGAACTCCGATTTCGATGATCTAGGACTTTTCGGAAAGCTAATGAAATGCTCTACAAGATTGATCTAGTGGTTTTTGGTTTTGAGCTGAAAAGGGCACCGCCATGGTCACCGGACTGTCCTGTGGTGGCACCGCCGCTTTTTTTCTAGAGAGTGCAGTTTTCAGGGGTTGGCCTGGTGGTGACCGTCACCCCTAGGGAGGTGCACTGCCACCCTATGTCCAGTTCTAGGGGCTCAATGGCTAGTTCAAATTAGCCGTTGGGACTTGACCATTGGAGGGGCACCACCCTATCCGGTGCTAGGCACCACCTTGTCCGGTGCCCTCGCAGAAAAGGAATACTTTGCTCCAACGACTCTATTTGGCTTGAGGGCTATAAATAGTGGTGGAGCTCGGCCATGGGCTGGTTGCTGAGCACCCTTAAGCCTTGGTGGCTTGTGTAGGCGTGCTTGGGAGCCCTCTAACTCACATACACTTTATAGTGATCATCTGATTGAGTGTGAGTGTGATTTTTGTGCGATTGCATCGTGAGGTTGCATCGAGTGGCACTGGGTGATCGAATTGTAAGCCAGTGGTGCTTGTTACTCTTGGAGGTTGCAATCTCCTAGACAGTTTGGTGGTGGTCTCCATCAAAGCACACAAAAAGCTTGTGCGGTGCTCCGGAGAAGGATTTGTGAGGGGTATTGTGCTCACCCCACGGGAGCCGCGAAGAGCAACTCTAGTTGAGCATGTCATTGAGCTACCCGCACTTGGTTCGTGGGGTTCTTGTAGCACCCAACATGTGGGCTTGGTGTGGTGCTAATTAGACGCCGAACCACCAAGTGAACGGTCAACACAATGGGGACTAGCGTGTTGGCAAGCACGTGAACCTCGGGATAAAAATCACCGTGTCATCCTTGTCTTCCCGTTGGTTTGCATCCCCTTTACACAAGCTTATATTTACTTTCATATACATTGTGCTTGTGTAGTTGCTCTTGAAATTAGTTAGCTTATGTAGTTTGCTAGTTATCTTCTTGTTTGTGTAGCATAGAAGTAGCTCCCTTGCGTGACTAATTCGGTTTGAGTAGCCCTCTTAGTCATTTTGCTTAGTTTGTATAGCTAAGTAATTTGTGCTCTATAATTTGGCTTATGTAGTCCTGTTATTGAGCATTGCTAGTGAGCTTAGGAGCTTTGTGCTTTTACTTACTAGATTGTGTAGGAGCTCCCTGGTTGTGTGAAGTACTAGTTGCATAGGCTTGTGTGACCTTGCAAGCTAGATTGGTTAGGTGAGCTCTACCTAGTTTGGCACTTTTATTGCCTAATTAGGATCTTTGTAAGGTGCTTATGAACTTAGATAGAGGAGTACAGTCTTGGCTAGACCGATAGTTTTAATTCCATATTTATTTTGGTTAGCCGGCGTGATTAATTTTAGAAAGTACTATTCACCTCCCCTCTAGTCCACCATCTCGACCCTACACACGCGTCTCCAAGCCAAGTGGGCACCATCTTGTGACTCCGCCTCCCATTGCTCTCCTGGTTCGCATCCACATTCATTTTCTTCCCTCCCCTTCTGTGCTCATCGACACCGATGACGGGAGGGAGAAGGCCTCTCCACCACCGCCGTAGCCCTTGCTTACGGCTTGGGCAGGAAGATCTTGACCACCGTGTGCCGTCGGTGAGGAGGAGGTCAACCGTTACTTTGCGCCAGCAGAGTGCCCATAAACCTATCCACTCTCTTCCCCCACACCAAATCAACATCTGCATCTTGGTCTTCTCTAGATCGAAGGCAAGACGATAGCGATGGGGGTGCCAAGGCCTTGGTGGGTGATCCGGCTAGCGTAGAGGTGGAGTACCAACCATTGGCACGGGGGATGTGCCATGAGTTGGGCGGACAAGGCAACCGACACGAAGGTAGAGCACCGACATTGGCAGAGCGAAGCTCGGCATCGGTGGCTGACTCATGGGAGGAAAAGCCATGGTAGGCAGTGGTCAAAGAGGATTGGCTAGCTGGCTCATGGGGAGGAGGAATAGTTGGCCCCGGTGGTGAGGCAAAGTTGGGAAGGCATGAAGACAGGACGACGACTTTGCTGCCTACCTTGAGAAGCCGAGCTTAGCGATCACCAGCATGAGCCAGGGAAGACCACCAACGTAGATGAGAGAGAGAGAGGTATTGGGGGGGGGCTAGAATGTGTTGGTGGCGGGACAAAGTGGGAAAGGTGTGATTGGGGACGGTGGCGTTGCCGCCTGCGTTGATGAGTCGAGCTTAGCCCATCAACAGCACGAGCCAAGGAAGGCAACGGGCACAGACGCACTCTTGTGTGTTGTGTGTATGTTGGGGGTGGGGTGGCATAGGGTGGGGGCGAGGGGTGCAGTTGCAAGCGGGGTAGGTCACGGTGCACTGCACTTGAGATGCAGATGTTACCGGGAAGAAGGCATTGTATATTAGAAAACTAATGACATGCGGGTCCCACACAATATAGAAAATTTATGGTATAGATAAACTATTGGGTAGGTAATCTATAGATAAACTAATGGGTAGGTAATCTATACTTACTATATCCTACTTGGACATTGCTATAGAGAGCAGACTGTCTTTATTGTTGAGAGTGCCCTAAGTCAATCAAACTATTTGAAGTTTGACCATATTTATAGAAAAAGAGTATCAATATTTATGGCACCAAATTAGTATCATTAGATACATTATATTTTCATAATATACTTATTCAGTGTCATAGATATTAGCATCTCTTATAAAGTTAGTCAAACTTAAGATAGTTTGACTGAGGGTGATCATTTTGGGATCATGGAGTAAGAATAAACCGTTAATTGAGAAGAATACATGGAGACATACAAAAGCGCGGTCTCAAACTGATATGTGCCTAACCTAGTGTCAGTGTATGGCGCATGAGATCCTGTGAACAAAAGCATCTGTTCACTAGGTAGGCCAGGGAGATTATTGGCCCTTGCCATGGAGGTATGGATGGATGATTAGCTGTGATTATTCCTCTGGTGACCACCGTACGAGTCATATGGAGCTTTGCCGACTTCCGACGGCCGTCTTGGCCCTCGCCCTTGGGTGCGCGTCAGCTGGCAATCATCGTCGTCTTCTTCTGAGGCATCACATGTTGATATATAATTAAGGCGACGTGGAGCAATAATAAGCAGGTTGATCTGCGATATATATCACCATAGTATGTGCTACTACTCTAGTTTTGTCTGAATAACAACATGGCTTCGATCAGTAACGGTTTAATTAAATATTTGATCAGGTCCAAAACTCTATGCATTTGGTTGTTGACGAGACGTACGGCTCATCAGGCTATGTACGTGTTTAGTATTTGCTATTTTTATCTTGGGTGATTTTCAAAACTCGGTGACTGAGACACATCCAACAAAAAAAACGGTGTCTATTCATCATGGGAAAGCCAACACAAGGGTGCAGGATACCAGTGCCTGGTTGCTCTGCTATTTTGAAAAAAGGGGGAAAAAAGAGACAAATAATAGTGTAGGTGTAGGGCACATGGAGAGCTTTTAATCCTATCCGAGAGCAAATTCCATGGGCTCTCGTATATGCATGAACCTCTGTGTGTGTCGACCAAAGGTTCATGCACGATACAGCAGCCTCGCCCAAGCCAAGCCAGCCTTATGAGTTTGCCCCCGATCCAGAACGAGATTAAAGCATGCATGGCTTATACACTATAATCATTCGTCCAGTTATTAATTTAATCCCTCTGCAACTAAAATGAACCCAATTAAGCCCAAGCTTAGCCTGCAGACCCACCTTTTGTTGTCACTTCCACATGGACGACACCAGCAAAGCAAAGAAACAAAAGAAAGAAGAAGATCGCGACTGATCGATGCGTCCCCTTCAGTTTACCACCGCGTACATGCGTAACGTAACGTCGTTGACAGCGTCAAGCCACCAGAACGAGATATTTTGCTAAGATTCTAACGTCAGATGCGGAATGCGGTATTGGCGGCTGGGCTGGGCTTCTTTTCATCCTGACTGCCCCACTGCCCACTTTAGTATAGTGTGGGTATACAAATATATGTGAAATGTACTAGGGTTGATCTTAAGCGGTAGATGAACTAAGACTTTAGAATTTCTCTTGGGGGGCATAAACCACTAAGGAAATGGGTCTTGAGAGCCAACTATACTGTATTAAACAAATTATTATCTTTTAAATAAACTAGAACAACTACCGATTATATTAAAAAGAAGATAAACCTAGACTGATAAAATAACCAAAGCACAACAGAGCAACACGACTCCATTAACTACTAAAAACAAGAACTACATCAGTTGGTTGGAACGAGACATTAACACGGTCCAAACAACAACGATACACCTCCAAACCACACCACTATCTCTCCTGTGAAAGAAAGACACAAATGACGTCACTCTAAACTACTAGTACAACACAACGTCAACGCTACTTACGCTACCATTGAAGGCGATGTCCCACACCGAGCGAGCCATTGCCATGCAAGGCAAGTCGTTGCAGGATATTGCAGGGTGTGTAGCTGTCGCGGCATCATTTCCGCTTGCGCCATATGTCGACGTTGTGACGCGAAGCTAACGCACGAACAGTTGCCTCTAGTCACTGATTATATAGCTCCAATCAACCCAACCGCATTGTTGCTTCCAGCAACCAATGTGAAGGTCTCTATGCAAACCAAAGCAACAATACACTTTTGTTGGCCACCTCTTGCCGCACCGGCCTCTAGCCAACTTTTTGCGAGCACCTAGAGCGCACACCGCTCTGCTGTCAAGGCCGTCTCCTGCCTCCGCCGACGTTCACTCTATCAACTCGGTCACTAAGGTAGTGTTTAGTTCAAGGGACAGGGATGTCCCAAGTGGAATATCCCACCTCACACTGGTGTTTGGTTCAAGGGCAAACGAGAGACATGACCATCCCACCTAGGAATATGACCTCTAGATGATGTGACTCCTATCCCTCTTTTATGAAAGGCCAGAGTCGTCCTCGGTGGGAGGAGCTCCGTTGTTTCGCCTGTATCTGCTTCCTCTCCATGAAATCACTAGCGTGGAGCTCCACGGGCACGACCTGCGCCAGCATGGACCTCCCTGCGTGGGCGCAAGACCCCCGCGTGGAGCTCCCCAACACAAGCTCGGCAGGCGGGGGCGCAAGCTCCCCCGCACGGGCTTCGCCGGAGCGGGTGCGAGCTTCCCCGTGTGGACCCTCAGGCGCAGGCACAAGCTCCCCTGCGGCCAAGAGTGGTGGCGTAGGGCGCCAAGGGCCTGATGGCCAAGAGCGGTGGTGGGACGGCCAAGGGCCTAAGCGCGGGGCGCGGGCTCCGGTCGCTGGCCGTGGCCATGGGGCGCGTGCTCAGTGCTCTGGTTGCTGGTATGGGTGGTCGTGTGCTGTCTCGAAGGCGTGGGCAGCGGTGGTTCGTACATCTCGGGAGGAAGGAAGGGATATGGAGAGGAGAAAGAAAAGGGATGAAATATTTACATATTTACCATCATTACGATATAAGTGGTATAAAAAATACTATGTCAGTTAGTCATGTGTTAGTGACACAGTGTAAGATGCCATCCATAATAATGGTAAATATGTAAATGCCCCGAAAGGGACAAGGAGAGGAGAAAGCAAATTTAAAAAAACTGACAAATGGGTCCCATTTGTCATTGGTAAAAGAAGAAGCATTAGAAGAGACTAGCACATGGAGCCCACCTGTCAGGTAGATGATCCCACTTTTGGTGTCTCTAAACACAAAATGGATCGATCTAGTCCCTTATCAACCAAACAGAAAATGGAGCCATTCCATCCCAGAAATCAAAGACGGACCGTTCCACCTCACCTTGCCCAACCAAACGCTACCTATAACCTCAACATCGACAGAACTCAACATTGCCGAAGTAGCTCTCTTCTGCAGCTAGCTGAAACAAGTAGCTTGTTTGGGGTGCAACCTGCGGTAACGATTCAGCTCGGGAAAGAAGTTTGCCTGCTGCAACCTGCAGTAATGATTCAGTGATGTTGCGCCCAAAATTTCAGAAAGAGCAGAGGCGAAGATGCTGAAACAAGCAGCTTGTTTGGAGCGTTCTCTGGGAAGGCTGTGAAGAACATTTGTCCATCTGATGCTTGCCAGTACATATGAGCCGAAGAGCAGAGATAGTTCTGAAAATCACTGTACGTGAGCAAGCCTGACAATGTTCAGCAATGATCAGCGACGAAGCCAGAAATGTCGTTAGGGAGGGCTGGCTTCCTCTTCTTCCTCCTCCAACCCCTCCTTTCCTTCTTCTTTCTCCTCATGGTGGTAGGAGGGGCTTAGCCCGGGCTCCATGGAAATCATGGCCGTAGGGGGGGCTGGAGCCCGGGTTGCCCCCCCGCTTGCTTCGTCGCTGGCAATGATAACTTTGAGATGCAAGGGAAAAAAGTTATATGTGCTAAATGCAGGGCATGATTATTGAAAGCCCTTGAAACTTAGTGTCGTGTCAGTATATGTATAAATAGAGCGGATAGCTAGGGTCCTGTTAGAAGAACTTACATTATTTACTAATAGTCAGGCTAGCATCCAAACGCCCGCGCCCGCTGCGCCTGCTTTACATGGAACCCACGCCGCTCCGTTCCCGCACCTACGCATGTCCACACGGGGGACACATCTGGATCTATGCCCACACTGTTTCCCGTGTCTACCACTCGCGCCCTCTCCACACCCGCGCGCACGCAGGCGAGCCCAGCAGCTATAGCAGGCTGCTGTGACAGAGGATCCCACTATAACATGTGCAACACCAGATCTACTTTTGCAACATCTAGATGAAACACTTGTAACATATGTGTGAAACATCAGGAAAACACTTGTGTAGCCATTGCAAAATATATTCAACATCTAGATGAAACACCTGCAGCATATGTGTGAAACATATGCAACATCCAGATAAAACACTTACAACATACGTCTGAAACAACTGAAATATTTGGAACAACACACTTGCAACATACATGTATAGTCATGGCAACATATGCAACATCACATGAAACACTTGCAATATACATATCAAACACGTGAAACACTTGGAACAAACGCTCGCAACATGTGCTTTCAGCGCAACATCTTTTTGCTATTTGGGCGAATCGAGGCTTGTCTACACGGAGCTAGACACCAGCACGAAAGCTCGATGACACATAGGTCACCAGTGTGGAGCTCATCGGCATAGAGCTCATCGGTAACACACGGCTCGCCCGCTTTAGCGCACGTAGAGCTCAACGACGATGCGTGGATGCCAGCGACACGGAGCTCACCGGCAACATGCGGCTCTCCGACGGGCAGCGTGCGTGGAGCTTGTCGGCGGCGTGCAGAGAGCGGCTGGGGTATGGCCGTGACATGCGTGGGGCAGGTGGCTGTGCGAGTTCGAGACAGAGAGGAGATGCACAAGCTTCACGACATCCTTCCTCTGCCTGTTGGTTTGAATGGAGAGACGGAGGAGAGAGGGAGAGAGACACGAGATGGAATCGGAGAGGATAAGTCTAAGTGGCCACCTATCGGGAGTATCAGATATTTGTGTGGTGGGTACAATATGTGGACAACGTGAGGCCACGTGTAGTGTCCGGTGTCCGAGCGTGGGACGGACGCCCACAATGGAGCATTACGGATTTACTAATGCATGCTTGGGTCTCAGGTTTATAGGAGTACCCATAAAAATGGTAAATCATATATTGTGTAACTCCTAGAATATTCTCATGTGCTCAAGAAGTACAGTTGCAAATTATTAGTGGCTGGTTATGAGTTTGGCCCTCTGTTATTGTAACGGGCCTTTGAACTTTCAGAACAGCCGGCACACTTGCAATCTGGAAACGCTTACATTGCACCAAAAATCAAACGAGATGAGAGGGAATAATCAGAGCTTCATCAGCCAAAAAAGAGAAATGCAAAAAGCGGAGGCCCGCGGTTGTTAGTTGCCTTGCAGTCCTGCTTTTCCGGTTGGTTGGCGACGCTGGGCTTGAGGAGAATGCAGGCTCCGGCGAGGGCAACATGCGTGTTGCCTATTGTCTGCTAAACTTCGTGGGCTGTGCGACTGAGTTGGTGTGGCGTGTGGGCCTAATCGTCCGTGCCTGGCCCGGGCATAAATGATCTAGGGAGGCCTTTCGTACCCAAGACGGCTTAGCCAGAGCCTATTGTAAAGCCCAGCTCACTTGTGATAACCGAGTTACTAGCGCACAGATGGTCATTCCGCTGAAATGTTAATACGCGAATAAAAAAATCCTGCACCGCACCATGCTTATCTATACGCAGCTTCCTTCCTATGGATCTAGCACATTCTTATCATCTCTCATGTTGTCGTTTTGTAAACACAACATTATCCTCTCCCCTGCTGCTTCTCCTCCCATCGATGCCCGTGCATGAGCCGACAAGATTGGCAGCGAACGTTGCTTGTGGCGCGGATGCGAAGGGACTCGTCTCACGACGCACCCATGCTCAAGATGCGCAACCGAGAGCGCGGCAAAAGATCCGGCGAACGGCGAATGGTTTGATGACAGTGGGGCATGTGCGCTCAACAGCAGGCGCCATGGTGGCTTTGCAGGATCCGCATGTCACAAGTGATCCGACCAAAAGTGACTTTGCAACATGGAGCAATGCGAGATGCAACATCTGACGTTTTTGTTTGCAACAACATAAAATATATAATAAGAATAACATCATTTGATCCCATGAAAAAATGAATTTCTGGTAGAACAAATGATGTTTCATGCTGCAACGACCGATCGGAATCCCTTTCTTCCTGTAAGAGGGAGACTTTGCAATTCATCTCTCGAAACATCCGATAATAACTCATGCAACAACAAAAAGACTAACACAACAAAGAAATATAACTTGTTGTAATATCAGAACAAGGCTACAACAACATCAAATCCATTCAACTGCAACATGAAAACGTTGCCTTCAAAGGCAGCACATGAGGAAGAAGGATACCACCATAGCAACACAAATTCCCACCTTAACATCTCAAATCAACCATTGCAACATGCAAAATCAAACATTGAAATATCACAAAATCCTATAGAGACGGGCAAGCAAAAATCAGAATAGAAATCCTAGAAAAGTGACCAAAATCCGCATCAAGAGAAACGAACAATTGAAACAAATGAAATAAATACACGAAACATCTGGACTTTACCGTTGTGACATCCACCTTGAGCGGAAGAGTCAGGTCGCCTATGATGGCAGTGGTGGGTGAGGGGCCTAGGCATTAGCGGCGATGCAGTAGAGGAAGAGCGGCGGTAGGCGGGCGTGTGAGGGGGGAAGGAGAGGTGGCTAAGCAGGGGCATGGGTGGCGCTGAGCAAGGAGTACCGCGTCCCCAATGCCGGCGAGCTCGCTCGGAGGAGGGACGGCAGCAGGTGACGACGAGGCAGCGCGGCGTTCGAGAGGCATCTGTGAGTGTCGCCGCAAATGGCGATGAGGAAGCGCGGCGTGGGGAGCTGCGAGGGGCAAGCATCACCACTAATGAGGCATCTGCGAGCGCCGCTGCGGAGAAAGAGAGAGGGTGCTGAACGGGATGAGCAGCGTGGGGGATGAAGATAGACGCGTGGGTGGCAGGGCATGTGGGGACGTGTGGGCGTGGACAGTGGGCCTGCGAAAGCGTCTGACGATTTGCGCCCGGATCAAACGTAAGACACGTAGCATTACCATTGTGATAACCCAAAGCTAGAGCACAGGCTACACAGCACAACGAGTGCTTGGCCACACACACAATCTTCATGGTTATCATCCTCATCAGTACCATCTGGATCCCCTCCTACCATCCAAAGGAACGTTCCATCCGGATCTGCACCTATCATCATGCTTCCACGATCCCAACAGTAGCAGAAGCAAAGGGTGGACTCGAATCCCCGGTGCTTGCAGTTGCAGTCTTGCAGATGGCAGTGCGGGAGGCGAATGGTCCCGGGCGGGGCGGCGACGTGGGCGGTGCGCGGTCACCGCGGCCCTCACGTCGCCGTGCCGGCCGGGCGGGCACGGCCGCGTGAGATCCGGTCAAGACGACTCGTGCTCGGGGCTCGGCCTCGGTGGATGCATGTCGTCTGCTCGCTCGTGTTTGCTATTGCTACTCTTCTTCCCCTTGCCTTGAGATCCGGGAGCACATGCACATGGACATGCCCGATCCTCTTCCACATGCCCGATCCTCTTCCACCTACCCTACTCAAGAGCAAGAGCAAGGAGCTCCTCTGTCTTCCTCCGCCGCATCCCCATGTGCAGTGCTAGCACGCATTGTTTTCTGTTCCCTCCACTAGTGTAGCCCGGTCGGCCGGTCCATTCCATCGCCTGCCGACGACTGAGGATTAACGCAGCTGCTATACCTACTGTCGGGGCACTGCACGCCACCAGGAGCACTACTAACACTCCGATTGGATCCACGGTAATCATATTCTTTATTAAGCTGACATCCTCTTGCATTGTCAAGGTCTGATTGTCGTCGGTCAATTCCCAAATCGATCGTTATGGAAACGGCAAATAGAATTCAATCAAATCAAGGTTTAAATCCAACGAGTTGTGGCATATTTTGGGCATACGCACGCGGCGTTCCTAATGATAAGTACAGGATGGATAGCTCGATCATCACTTCTGGTTTAATTCAGTGTATGTATCCCATGCAAACCAATGGACAGCTTGCACTCATGCGCTCTGTTTCTTGCTTGTAGCATCTGCCCTTCTTACCTAAACTGGATTGGATTAGTTTAGTTCAATGCACCAGTCGTAGCCTGGCCATACTCTAATCTCAAGTTAATCTCCCCAAAGGCCAAAACCAAAACCAAAACCAAGCAGCTAGCTAGCTCTCAGTCAGCATGCAATGGCCCATGCAATGCAACGCTTGCCCCCATGATAATGGAGAGTACTCTGTACTCCTCATCTTCTTGTTGCCCTGAACAGCCAATCACGCAGACAAGCAGCAGGGCGCATCGAATCCCCAATCATATGCAACAGCCAGACAGCTCATGCCTGCTGCTCCCAATCTGCATGCCGCCAACCCAAGGCCCTCCCCATCCATCCATGTTATACACACCACCCCGCACCCCCCATGTACCCTGTCTCCTCCATCCGTCCGTCAGGCCTTGCCCGCTCGTGTGTGTGCGTGCGCGCGCCATTGCTCCTGCACATACAGAGACATCTGCAGATGCATGGAAGCTCTTCTCGTGTTGCCGCACATGACTTGAGCTGATGCTACTGTAACCAGGAGTCAGGAGATCGATCGTGCTATCGCCAAGTCCCTCCTCTTCCATGGGTACCATTCCGACCTATCCTTTCTACAGTCTATAGTAGCAGTTCATTCGGTGCCCTGTATGTATAGTATAGTTCTATCTTGGGTTGGAAGCTAGCAAATTTTTTTGCGTTCTTGGCCTACTGCGTTGCATTTCTTTGAGATTCGATTTTGTCCACAAGGGTCCACGCGGCTTTCTAGGAATGGTCTTTTTCTTGGATGTCTCTGACTCTTTGTTTTTCAAACAAAAACTTTGACAGTTTCAACCTGTTGTGGTCCACGTCTTATCTGGGCGTAGTACCGTATCTTTGCTTTGTTGGTACTCATGTACTGCATGTAGTAATCTTTTGCAGGAGTACGCCTTCTTTGCACAGAGTACCTAATCCTAATCGTATTTGCTGCATTTGCTGTAGTAGAGTAGTACTACTACTGCATCTCTGAATTTTTCTCGTTTTGCGGGACTCGAATGTGGAATGGAATCCACGGTAATAGCTTTACCCTGTTCCAAGGAGTAGGAGAACGAGACGGCGAGATCCTCCCTCCATCTTTGTTGCCTTTGGCGTGCTCTTCTTATTCCTTCCACCAAGTCTAGTCACCAACAAACAAAGCTGCCTCCATCGACTATCTCCTCCTTTTCCTTTGAGATCCTCCCGCGCGCTTTCATCATCGGTTGATCCGAGTACGGGAGCTGCCAGGGCGGCGTCGCTGATGCTGTCGTGGTTGAGCAAAAGCACGCCCAAATCCCGAGGCAAATCCGAGCACATGATTAGCCCCGCATCCTTGCTCCTTTCCATTGCTGCTAAGAGTACTCCTATTACGAGCCAGGATAGTATTCATTCAGGTGGATTCTGAACTGTGATAGATGTGAAAGCATTTCGATCGACTTCTTTCTTGTGAACTTGTAGCAAGTAACAAGCGATGTTTTTTTTTGTTCCTCATGGCAAGGCAAGAAGATGTCATCTTTACCAGCTGATACCTGAATCCAGGACTGCGATGCTGAGGGAGGCCACTGGGCTGGGCAGAGGAGTTTACACCGCCACCAAGATCCGCAAGCGCTGCGCCGTGTCGCCGTCGTCGGCCGCGTCGTCCTCGGACCGCCAGAGGAGGTGGTGGGACCTGCGGGCGAAGCAGAGCGTGCGCCTGATCGGCCGGAGCGTCGGAGCCGCGTCGCATTGCCCGAGCAGGAGCAGGATAAGAGGAGGATGATGTCAGAGCCGTCCTGGAACCGGCGCTACCGCCACGCCGACGTCGAGACGAGGTCCGCGGCGTCGGCCAGGAAGCTCGTCAGCGCGCTCTGGCAGCACGGCAAGGGCGGGGGCGCGTTCGAGGACGAAGAGGAGGAGGTTGGGGAGGGGGAGGTCGGGTGGGACGCGGCCGCCAAGCGCCGGAGCTCCTCGGATCACCGGCGCAGCGCGTCGGTCGACGTGGTGAGCGCCGCCGCTCGCCGTGTCGGGCTGCGTGTGTTTGTTGCGTCACTGTCATTGGATCCCGCTCTGAATCTGTTTGTTTGCTTTCCTGCAGCTGTCCAAGTTGTCGAGAAGAAAGATCAAGGCTTTCAAGGACGATGATGGAGAGAGGAGCTGGCACAATGGCCATGGTCATGGCCACTGCTTCTCAGATGTCATGAGCAATGGCGGCACTGTGGGGGTAAGTTTCAGTCTCCGTACTAGTCTAACCCTTCCCCTTGTGCGTATGAATTATATGATGATGCACATTTCCCTGCCCTTTTAATAACTGTTTACTGTATCAACTAATGAGATTTTCATAAACGTTGTCAATACGCTGCAAGTATCGCAGATCTTCGTTCAAAAAATTCAAAACAATTCAGAGTAAGGATTTTGCTTGCCAACCTTCACATTATCATAGGCTGAATGAGGTTAGGTTACATAACCGAATCCAGCAGTTTTACCTCTGTCTGCATTTCTGATGCGAATTTCTGTAGTAGCAGCTGCCATCCCTCTGAAGTCTGAACCTTTTTGGAGCCTATCCTCGTGGTTAGGCTGTACCGACTGCGATTATCATATCTAACCTTGGCTTGCATTTCCAATGATGCATCATCTGTCTTCTGACAGCCACATGCGATCTTTGTCCACTTTCTCCACCGGCTGCTGTACTCTACACCAACCAGGCTTATTTATTCATTCATCCATTAATTCATCTGCTGATGCGATTCTCCTCATCATCACCTCAAGCCTAGCACATAGGCTGTTAGTTGGAGGTGGCAATAGCTAGTTACCTGCTGTGCCGTTGTTAATCGTCCTCTAGGTTTATGCGGCGACGGGAAAGATGAAAGTTGGAGCCGAGATTCGACGGTTAGTTAGGACCTGTTTTTCAGTTGGTACAGGGGTTAGGGCCTCGTTTAGATATCCTCCAAATTCTAAGTTTTTTTACTCTTTCTCCATCACATCAATTTTTAAACGTATGCATGGAGCATTAAATGTTGATAAAAAAATAACTAATTGCATATTTTAGTAGTAAATCACGAGACGAATCTTTTAAGTCTAATTAGTCTATAATTAGACACTAATTACCAAATACAAACAAAAGTACTACAATAGCCAGAGTTAAAAAAAATTGCGATCCAAACGAAGCCTAGACGAAGAAGAGGGCCACGACCACGACGACAGCCTCAGCTCTGACTGTGTGTCTGTCAGCGCCGCCTAATCGTGCTGCTGTTCATTTTGTCCGTCTCAATCATCCTGAACTAGTCCTTGAGATGGAAGTTTACATCAACTTTGTCTGCTGCCCATGGTAGGTGTAAACTTAGGACACTGGCAAATGCTGAGATCATGAGAACAACAGTAACAAAGAAACCATACATATACACTGTATGTAGTTGCTGACCATTTCCATCTGAACCACCACCTTTTTTCTGTTGCGTCCAGGGTTAATTCTACCGGGCGGTAAGCCGCGGTTTACCACGGTTACCGGGCTTACCGGGCCGGACCGGTTCCGGTCCGGTCCGGTCTGGTTAGGTATTCCCCAAATTTAAATTTAAAATTAAAAAAAATACTGAAAAAATTCCTAAAAATAGTTCATGATTTATAGAAGCCAATGGTGTAAAATTTTTTCAAATTCGAGTTCGTTTAGTATTTATTTATACGTATAGAAGTTTGAAAAAAAAAGAAAAAGAAAAATCCCGGTCCCGGCCCGTTAAGGCCCATGAGGCCCATTAGGCCGCCACAGGCACAAAACGCGGTAACCGCTACAAACCGCTCGGTAAGCCGGGCACAAACCGCTACAAACTGCCACGGGCAAAGAAAAAAGAAAATTCCAAACGGTTTGTAGCGGTTACCTCTCAAACCGAGCGGTAAACCGCTCAAACCGAGCGGTAACCGCTCCAAACCGCCCGGTAAACCGGTCGCAAACCGAACCGAAGGCGTGTTTGAATTCAAATTCAAATTCGACCGGTTACCGACCGGTTACCGGCAAACCGGACCGGTAAACCGGAACCGGAGGCCGGCGGTTTAAGCCGTCCGGTCGGTAAAAAAAACCCTGGTTGCGTCTAAACATCTTCCAAGTTGCTGTTCATTTGCTGATCTGAACAATTCGAGCATGAAATGGAACAATGTTGCTCCACCTTTTTCAGGGCCGCACTCCAGCTCGCCAGGGTGACAGAATGGCGCAGATGCAGGAGCTATACAACAGCCTCACCGCTTCCAACGAGCTGGTCAGGGTCCTTGCCAACGTCCTGGGACCCACGGGGGGCCTCAACCCGACGGCGGTGTCCCTCCTCGCCGCGCTGCGCTCCGAGCTGGACACCGCGCGCCAGCTCGTGAAGCAGCACAGGCGCGGCGGCGACGAGGACGACTACGAGCGCCTGCTGCGGAAGCAGCTCGCGGAGGAGGTGCGCGCGTGGAAGTGCAGGCACAGGGAGAAGGCCGCGGCGGCCGCGCGCCTTGTGGCCTCGGAGCTGGACGGGGAGCGGCGGTCGCGTAGGCGGGCGGAGAGGGTGGGCAAGAAGCTAGCGGAGGCGCTGGCGGAGGCGGAGGCGTCGCTGCGGGCGGCCACGCGGGAGCTTGAGCTGGAGAGGGCGTCCAGGGAGCGCCTGGAGAAGGTGTGCGACGAGCTCGCCAGGGGCGCTGGCGCCGGCACGGAGGCAGAGGAGGAGGAACAAAGGCGGGAGGCCGCCGCCGCTCTGGAGGAGCTGGAGCGGGAGAGGGAGATGCTGCAGGTCGCCGACGAGCTCCGTGAGGAGCGGGTCCGGATGAAGCTGGCGGAGGCGAGGCTCCACTTCGAGGAGAAGAACGCCGTCGTCGACCGCCTGCGACAAGAGCTCGAGGCCTTCTTGGGCACCAGCAACGAACGTCAAGAAAAAACGCCTGCCCACCATGAACTGGTGGCCAAGGATGTGGTGGAGGATCAGCAGCTGCAATTGGTTCTTGCCTCTGAATTCGGTGTCGACGGCATCGATCGTGTGGTCACAGAGAAGAGCGGACAAGAAGAAAATGCCGAAGCTGATGACGACTCGGAAGGCAGCGACATCGAGCTCAACATGGACGGCAACAGCTGGAGCTACACCAACACCTCCAGGTCCAGGGAGACGACGGCCAAGAACGCAGCGTCGGTGCACGGTTCACTTTCAGACAGAGCAACGGAATGTGGCGCCGACGCCGGCGCCTTCGATCGGAGATCTGAAGCAACGAGAGATGCACTGGAACAGGACTGGGCGGCGGACGGATGCAGCGACGACGGGACCACCACCAAGGACATGGACGAGGACGCGGAGAGGTACGAGGCGATCAAGAACCTCAGGGAGCAGATGCTGGCCGGCCACGCCTTTCTCTTCCTGTCCAAAGGTGAGGCCGACGCTGACAGCGATCGGCAGCGCCATGGTTTCACTTCTCATTTTGAAGACGGTGGCCTTTGGTGAGCCAAATTGCTTGGTGTTCAGCCGTTGATAGTGACATCAGCCCTCTTTCTTCAAAATTTGTGTATAGTCTGTTTTGGTTTTGGTGCTCCATTTGCACAACACAGTTTTATAGAGTTTTTTTCCTCTGGGGTTTGGATCGATACTGTACTTTGACAGGAATCGTGGTTTGAAAGTTTTGATGATTTGGCACTGGCATTTTGCGTTTGTTATCACAATCAAAACTCAAAACTCACAAAGGCCTTATTTCAGAATTATAAACCTACAACCTTGAGCCTGATTAGTTCCTAAAAAGGGAACCCAAAAAGTGCTACAGTACCTGTCACATCGAATCTTATGGCACATGCATGGAGTACTAAACGTA
This sequence comes from Saccharum spontaneum, assembly GCA_022457205.1. NCBI lineage: Eukaryota > Viridiplantae > Streptophyta > Magnoliopsida > Poales > Poaceae > Saccharum > Saccharum spontaneum. The sequence goes on from CM039593.1 coordinate 37,327,974, forward strand.
GACGAAAGAAAAAACTAATTACACAGTTTAGTTGTAAATCATGAGACAAATCTTTTGAGTCTAATTAGTCCATGATTGGACACAAATTGTCAAATAAAACGAAAAAGTGCTACAGTAGCCGAACCCAAACATTTTCACCAACTAAACAAGCCCTTAATGTTAGTGGAGGCCTACACTTTAATACCCAAGAGACTGAAAGCCCAAGTTTGATTTTGGTAATTAATGACACCAAGTTGCTAATGCCATGTGTTAAGTGTTTTGAGTTAGGCATAAGCAACACATGTAATGAAGGTGTACGTGGCAAGGAGTGGTGGCCACAAGATCACAAAGAGATGGTGCATGGACATGAAATGTTGATCATGGTGGAGATGCACATAATATGATGGACATGATGATCAAGTGAAAGAGAAGGATCTAAGAGCGCAAGGCAAAGGTATAACCATAGGGTTTTCCTTTTGCCGGTCTAAGTTGAGTAGAGAAGTGATTGACCGGGTTTAGGATACATAGCCGACTATCAAGAGGGGCAATCACGGTCAGCTCGGGAATCAAGTGCCACTAGATCAATGTCTTGAGCATATGCATTAGGATCTAGTTGAGAGCTAACATAACGCCTTGAAAAATGACTGTGAAAATGCTAACACACGTGCACATGGTGGTGTACACTTGATGGTGTTAGCATATTTACGAAGGCGGTGGTGTTTGAGCGGTAGTAAGGGGTTTGGGGTTCGCTCTCCCTCCCACCGAGCTTGCGAGCGCGGGATTCAGGCGTTTTTGAAGAAATGAAATGCCTATTTTCTTTGTGCCGGAAGTCGGAAAAGTAACGGAGGCGAACGGCGGTCACTGTGGTGACCGGACGCTGCACCGGACGCGGTCACGGTTTGACCGGACGCGTCCGGTCAGTTCAACACGGCGCGGGTGCTAGGGTTTGTGACCGGACGCTGGTCTGGCCTGACCAGCGCGTCCGGTCAGTTCGCCTGGGCGTTAAAGAAAAGCGCGCGACCGGCGCGTCCGGTCCCTCACGGAACCGGAGCGTCCGGTCAGGGGTCCAGAGGGGCAGAGCGAAGCGAAGTGCTGATCGGACGCGCGGCGCGTCCGGTCTCAACGGGAGCTTACTGGAACGCGACCGGACGCTGGTACTGTCGCGTCCGGTCATTCGCAGGAGCGCGTCCGGTCACGGTAATGGCTAGTTCTGACGCGCATTGTTCATGATTGTCTTGTAGTGACCGGACGCGTCCGGTCACCCTGACCGGAGCGTCTGGTCAGCACGATTTGAACTGCGTCGTCCGGTAACGGCTAGCTGCGTACCCCTTCGTTATAAATAGAGGGTGTTCGGGGTTTGAGGGGAACACTTGCACATTTTGAGACCTAGAGACATACTTTGAGCTAGAGAACAACCCATCCACTCATTTCTTTGCTTAGTTGCACATCTTGAGTGAGATTGAGTGAGATTCAAGTGCATTGCTTGAGAGTTGCATTCTAGAGGCACTTGATCTTCGAGTTGCTGCGGATTTCTTGTTACTCTTCTGTGTTTCCCGACACGGTAGACGGCTTGGAGCAGCGGAGGTGATTGAGCTCGCAATTGGAGATTGTTGGAGCCCTCACCAAGTGTTGTAAAGGGTTCTTGATCCTTCCCCGCGGGAGTTCACAAAATGGATACTCTAGTGGAGCTCGTGGCTTGGAGGATCCCCATCTTGTGTGCGGTTGTGCGGCGCCCGCCGAGTGCTCGACTCTTGATAGTCGATTAGCTCGCGAACCGACAAGTGGGTGCATCGCCACAACGAGGAATAGCTTGCCGGGAAGCAAGTGAACCTCGGTAAAAAATATTGTGTCATCTCTTTGCCGAGGATTTCTCTTGTGGTTGATCATTGTGATTGATTCTTTAAGTGCATTACTTCTCTACATCGTTGGTATAAGAATCAAGTCACTTGCTCTTTACTTTCTTGTATTAGTCCTAGTGTAGCTTTTATCACATAGGAGTAAGTAGCTTAGTGACTTAGTCTTGTTGGTGTATACTAGAGATCATAACCTTGCTTTACTAGTATTGTATAGGTGGCTTGCATAGTGTAGTTGAGCTAGTGCTAGAATTAGCTTAGCCATCTTTTATACTAACGTGATTGTTTAGTGAAGCTTGTAGATTTTTTAAATAGGCTATTCACCCCCCCTCTAGCCTTTTGGACCTTACAAGTGGTATCGGAGTCGAGGCACCGTTTATTTGAGGCTTAACAACCTACGGTGAAGAAGAAATGGCTCAATTAAGTTTGCACATCAACAACACCAAGAAGGCACCTCACTTTGATGGCACAAATTATGCATATTGGAAGGTTAAGATGACCGCACACCTCAAATCAATCAATAGAGAAGTGTGGAAGGTCACCGAAACAAAATTTGAGGTTGCTAATCCGGAGGCACCTACACCGGTGGAAGAGAAGAAGCTCCAATGCAATGATATTGCCATTAGTGCTCTTCATGAGGCATTAGATGACAAGACATTTGAGCAAGTGAAGAACATAGAAGTTGCACATGATGCTTGGGCCAAGCTTGAAGAAACATTTGAGGGCACCGAAGGCACAAAGACCACTAAAGCATATATCTTGCAAGAAAAATTTTCAAGCTTCAAGATGCAAGATGATGAAAGTGTACCGGAAATGTTTCATCAATTGCAAGTCATTGTCAATGAGCTCAAGGCACTTGGTGAGGAGGTCAAGGACAACCAATTCTCTATGAAGTTCTTGAGAAGCTTGCCCAAGAGATTTGATACATTGATCACCGTGCTAGTGAGGACTATATTGAAGGATTCAACTCCTCAACAAATATTTCAAGAAGTAATGACCGATGATTTATATAGAGAAGATGATGAGAAGGATGAATTGGTCAAGAAGAAGAAGAAGGAAAATGAGAAGAATGATGATGAAAAGAAGAAGAGTGTGGCATTCAAAGCCACCACATCCAAGGGTAAATCCAAGATTGAATCATCAAGTGATGAAGACTCAAGCTCTTGTGATAGTGATGACATTGATGAGAAGATGGCTCTTTTTGTCAAGCAATTTGGCAAATTCATGAAGAAGAAGGGCTTTCGTGCAAGAAGGAGGAAGAACTCATCCAAGAAGAATGAGCATACCATGAGATGTTTTAGATGCCATAGCAAGGACCATCTCATTGCAAAGTGTCCTTATGATAGTGATGATGAAGATGCTATCAAGAAGGAGAGGAAGAAGCAAAAGAAGAAGCAAGAAAAGAAGGAGAGTTCTCATAAGAAGAAGAATGATTCTCATGTTGCTACATGGGATAGTGATGACTCCTCAAGTGATGATGAGGATGACAACAAGAGTAAGAAGAAGGGACATCCTAGCATTGCCATCCCAGAGAAGGTCTCCCTCTTCGACACTCCATCGTGCTTCATGGCTAAGGCCGCTAAGGTATCATCCGACGATGAAAGTGATCATGATAATACTAGTGATAGTGATAGTGATGAAGAAGAATTCACTAAAGATGAACTAATCACTATGCTAGAAGATTGCACTCAACATTTTAAAGAATCTAGAAAGGAGTGCAAGGGCTTGCTTAAGGAAAAGAAAAACCTTATGCAAGAACTTGATGAGCTTAGGGCATCTTATGAGAGTCTAAAGGTAGACCATAAGAAGCTTCAAAAGTCTCACACTAAGCTTGAAGAAGCTCATTCCTCTCTAGTTGAAAAATGTGAAAACATGCCAACTAATATTGAGAAAGCTAAAACTTGCAATATAGGCATATCTTGTGATATAATTGATGAATCTTGTCATAAGCCTATTGTTGTTGCTCCCACTAACCCTTCATGTAGCTCATCTACATTATCCTCATCTAGTAGTGACGGTTTCACTTGTGACTCCACACTAATAGTTGAGAATGAAAATCTCAAGAAGGAGGTAAAAGAGCTCAATCACACCTTAGCCAAGGCTTATGGTGGTGAGGACCGCTTGCTTATGTGCTTGGGTAGCCAAAGAGCTTCTCTCTACAAAGAGGGATTGGGCTATAACCCCAAGAAAGGCAAGGCCGCTTTTGCTCCTCACAAGACTCGTTTTGTAAAGAACAATGGTAGCTATTGCAAATGTTGCAAGCAAGTTGGTCACATAGAGCAACATAGCATGAACAAGAAATACAATGCTAATGTATCCTCAATTAAGTTTGATTCTTTCTATATACTTACCAAGGGTACAAATGGTGTTCATGCTAAGTTCATTGGTGCACCATGGATGGGCTCAAGGAAGAAAGCCATTTGGGTACCAAAGAGCTTGGTCACTAACCTTGGAGGACCCAAACAAGTTTGGGTACCTAAAAAGAATTGATCTTGTCTTGTAGGTCAATTACAAAGCCGGAGGAAGGCATTGGGTGCTTGATAGTGGGTGCACTCAACATATGACCGGCGATTCTTGTATGTTCAAATCTATTGATACAAGTCAAAATGGTAGTTTTGATGCTATCACTTTCGGCAACAACAAGAAAGGCAAGGTCAAGGGGCTTGGTAAAATTGCTATCTCAAATGACATGAGCATATCTAATGTATTGCTAGTTGAGAGCTTGGACTTCAATCTTTTGTCGGTGGCACAACTTTGTGATCTTGGCTTCAAGTGCATATTTGGTAGTGATGATGTTGAAGTCATAAGTGTTGATGGATAAAATTTGATATTCAAAGGATTTAGACATGGTAGTTTATACTTGGTTGACTTCAATGATAGTGAGACACAATTGACATCATGCTTGCTTAGCAAATCTAGTATGGGATGGTTGTGGCATAGAAGGCTTGGTCATGTTGGAATGAAACAATTGAACATACTTTTGAGGCATGACTTAGTTAGAGGCTTGAAAGATGTGACTTTTGAGAAGGATAAACCTTGTAGTGCTTGTCAAGCCGGCAAAAAAGTTGGAAATACACATCCTAATAAGAGTGAAATGAGCACATGGACTTATTTGGGCCATTGCACATGGACTTATTTGGGCCAACAACATACACTAGCATTGGTGGAAACAAGTATGGTTTTGTGATAGTGGATGACTACACTAGATACACTTGGGTGTTCTTTCTCTATGACAAGAGTGATGTTTATGATCTATTCAAATCTTTTGTCAAAAGAGTGCAAAATGAGTTTGAAATCACCATCAAGAAGATTAGAAGTGACAATGGTAGTGAGTTCAAGAACACAAGAATTGAGGAATTGTGTGATGATCTTGGTATTGGACATCAATTCTCTCCAACATACACTCCTTAATCCAATGGTGTAGTTGAAAGAAAGAATAGAACTTTGATTGACATGGCTAGATCAATGCTTAGTGAATACAATGTGAGTCATTCATTTTGGAGTGAAGCTACCAACACGGCTTGCTATTGTAGCAACCGTCTTTATTGCCATGGGAAGCTTGGGAAGACACCATATGAGCTATTGAATGGAAGAAAGCCCAACATTGCATACTTTAGAGTGTTTGGTTGCAAATGCTATATTCTCAAGAAAGGCACTAGATTAAGGAAGTTTGAAAAGAAATGTGATGAAGGGTTCTTACTTGGTTATTCTACCACAAGCAAAGCATATAGAGTTTGTAATCTCACAAATGGCACCACTACTAAATTTTGACCCTATTGCATCACGTCCCCTTGCATCAAACACAAATATGATGCAATAGGTGGCTGCTATTGCATCGATTTTCAAAATCTGATGCAATAGGTGGTCGTTATTGCATCGAAAATGAGTTGGATGCGATAGTAATTCATATCGATGCAATAGGTATGATCTATCGCATCATTTCGAAAAAGGGACGCAATAGGTAGAAATTATTGCATCGGACACAGTTGGTTGCGTTAGTATTGATTTTTTGATGCAATATGTAGGTGGTATTGCACCGGTTTAGAATATAGATGCAATTAGGAAGTACTATTGCAACGGATTTGTGTTTGATGCAAGGTCACCTTGCGACTGCCTAGCTGGCTGGTGGGACCACGTCTAAGTGAATAGGTAGTTGGTGGGACCACGTGTAAGCCTCTATTTATGTTGTATTGGGGTGTTCTATTTCTTTTCTTTAGTGATTTTTTATTATGCGCGGAATGACAAGAAGTGAAGAAATAAAAATTAAAAGGGGTATACATTTATATGTATATTAATTAACAAAAAAGATGCAAAATAGAAACAATTTTTTTTAAAAAAAACTTACAACAAGATAAAAATTAATATGGGTATACATTTAAATAAATATTTAAACAAGACAAAATTTAAAAAAAGCGGAGTCCAAAAGGAGTCAAACTTGGGACCACATAAATTAGAAATGTAGGTCTTTACCACTAAACTAATGACACAATTATATTAGTGGTTTGTCTTTTTCTATAAATGTTATCATCTTTTTTTTAGGAAATAAATTTTATCATTTGGAGCTCTGCATTCGAGCGGAAGATGGGCTGCTGGCGCTTGAGCCAGCCCAACGCGGACGGCCCAGCATGTGGAGGATGGAGGCCAGCCCAGGTGAGTATTCAAAGTGATTTAAAAAAATAAATAAAAAATATGCTCCAAGTGGTACTTGAACTAGAGACCGTAGGTCCTAAGTTTGCAACTCTACCATTGAGCTACGAAACCTTTAGTGGATATCCAGTTTCTCTAGGCTTATTTGATCGTATTAACATTTGTTTCCTGATTTCAACAAAAAGAAAGAAAATAGCAAAATGAGCGTAGCACATAGGATTCGAACCTGGCAACTTCGTAAGGGAAGCCGAGTAGGCAAACCACTGCGCCATTGCTCCATTAGTGAACGGTAAGGTTCATTGCCCTTTTTGTAAGCATACGCACGTACATGTTCCAAGTAGGAAAATTCCAGAATTGAGCCACACAGAAAAATAATTAAATCCATTAGTGATCAATATGGAATTATAGATATTGATACTACCCGTCTCAGATATTCAGATGAGCCCTATATTCTGGCGACACAAGGAGAGCAGGTGTTTTACGTCAAACACGCAAAGAAATCAAATTGGTGTAGCGTTGTTCGAATCAAACCAAGAAACCTTTTCTCCATGCCGGAATCAGCTAGTGTTGAAGAGGAAGCAGAAATTGATGTTGACTCATTGCTCGTTGGGGTGGAGGACATGACTGTTAGAAGCGATCAGGGGGACTTGATGAATTGGCGACGAACGGACATGGAAGGGGAAGCAATTGATACTTCTGTTATTCAGAAAGCAATTGCTCAATCTGTACTAGAACCAAATGATGAAGATTTTAGTGATGAGGGTGACGATGATGTAGACGCATATATTGACGATGGAGTTGTCGCGCATGCCGTTGCCACAGATGACGAAGCTGATGATGATTTTTTCGTTTAAGTATTCACAATTTTTCTAGAATGACGTTTGGATGTTCTTAGCTGATCAACAGCATGCTTATGTTAAAACGTGCATTTGTGTGTGTGTGTGTGTGTGTGAGCAGTAACTAGCAGGTTTGAATTTTTGTGAAGGATTATTTTCTGGATTCCCAGCTACTAGCATGTCTAAATACTTGCGTGACTCATTTTTTAGATCAAATGCTTATGCCAGCTTTATTAGAAAACACAAGTTGAGTACCAACTGTTTTGGCTTCCCAAAACAAACTGACCAACTGTCCATAGAGCAGCTGCACATGTAAATAAATTCACACGCCTATGCACACCCTTCAGGCTTCCACGAACTTAGTATGACCAAGCTGCTTAAATGATTTTAAAAGGTAATAAATGATTTCAAATAAAAAGCAATAAATGATTTCAAATAAGTGAATAATAAATTGCATTGATAAAATCGATTCTATCTGTACCAAGAAAAGAAGGAGAGTTCTCATAAGAAGAAGAATGATTCTCATGTTGCTACATGGGATAGTGATGACTCCTCAAGTGATGATGAGGATGACAACAAGAGTAAGAAGAAGGGACATCCTAGCATTGCCATCCCAGAGAAGGTCTCCCTCTTCGACACTCCATCGTGCTTCATGGCTAAGGCCGCTAAGGTATCATCTGACGATGAAAGTGATCATGATAATACTAGTGATAGTGATAGTGATGAAGAAGAATTCACTAAAGATGAACTAATCACTATGCTAGAAGATTGCACTCAACATTTTAAAGAATCTAGAAAGGAGTGCAAGGGCTTGCTTAAGGAAAAGAAAAACCTTATGCAAGAACTTGATGAGCTTAGGGCATCTTATGAGAGTCTAAAGGTAGACCATAAGAAGCTTCAAAAGTCTCACACTAAGCTTGAAGAAGCTCATTCCTCTCTAGTTGAAAAATGTGAAAACATGCCAACTAATATTGAGAAAGCTAAAACTTGCAATATAGGCATATCTTGTGATATAATTGATGAATCTTGTCATAAGCCTATTGTTGTTGCTCCCACTAACCCTTCATGTAGCTCATCTACATTATCCTCATCTAGTAGTGACGGTTTCACTTGTGACTCCACACTAATAGTTGAGAATGAAAATCTCAAGAAGGAGGTAAAAGAGCTCAATCACACCTTAGCCAAGGCTTATGGTGGTGAGGACCGCTTGCTTATGTGCTTGGGTAGCCAAAGAGCTTCTCTCTACAAAGAGGGATTGGGCTATAACCCCAAGAAAGGCAAGGCCGCTTTTGCTCCTCACAAGACTCGTTTTGTAAAGAACAATGGTAGCTATTGCAAATGTTGCAAGCAAGTTGGTCACATAGAGCAACATAGCATGAACAAGAAATACAATGCTAATGTATCCTCAATTAAGTTTGATTCTTTCTATATACTTACCAAGGGTACAAATGGTGTTCATGCTAAGTTCATTGGTGCACCATGGATGGGCTCAAGGAAGAAAGCCATTTGGGTACCAAAGAGCTTGGTCACTAACCTTGGAGGACCCAAACAAGTTTGGGTACCTAAAAAGAATTGATCTTGTCTTGTAGGTCAATTACAAAGCCGGAGGAAGGCATTGGGTGCTTGATAGTGGGTGCACTCAACATATGACCGGCGATTCTTGTATGTTCAAATCTATTGATACAAGTCAAAATGGTAGTTTTGATGCTATCACTTTCGGCAACAACAAGAAAGGCAAGGTCAAGGGGCTTGGTAAAATTGCTATCTCAAATGACATGAGCATATCTAATGTATTGCTAGTTGAGAGCTTGGACTTCAATCTTTTGTCGGTGGCACAACTTTGTGATCTTGGCTTCAAGTGCATATTTGGTAGTGATGATGTTGAAGTCATAAGTGTTGATGGATAAAATTTGATATTCAAAGGATTTAGACATGGTAGTTTATACTTGGTTGACTTCAATGATAGTGAGACACAATTGACATCATGCTTGCTTAGCAAATCTAGTATGGGATGGTTGTGGCATAGAAGGCTTGGTCATGTTGGAATGAAACAATTGAACATACTTTTGAGGCATGACTTAGTTAGAGGCTTGAAAGATGTGACTTTTGAGAAGGATAAACCTTGTAGTGCTTGTCAAGCCGGCAAAAAAGTTGGAAATACACATCCTAATAAGAGTGAAATGAGCACATGGACTTATTTGGGCCATTGCACATGGACTTATTTGGGCCAACAACATACACTAGCATTGGTGGAAACAAGTATGGTTTTGTGATAGTGGATGACTACACTAGATACACTTGGGTGTTCTTTCTCTATGACAAGAGTGATGTTTATGATCTATTCAAATCTTTTGTCAAAAGAGTGCAAAATGAGTTTGAAATCACCATCAAGAAGATTAGAAGTGACAATGGTAGTGAGTTCAAGAACACAAGAATTGAGGAATTGTGTGATGATCTTGGTATTGGACATCAATTCTCTCCAACATACACTCCTTAATCCAATGGTGTAGTTGAAAGAAAGAATAGAACTTTGATTGACATGGCTAGATCAATGCTTAGTGAATACAATGTGAGTCATTCATTTTGGAGTGAAGCTACCAACACGGCTTGCTATTGTAGCAACCGTCTTTATTGCCATGGGAAGCTTGGGAAGACACCATATGAGCTATTGAATGGAAGAAAGCCCAACATTGCATACTTTAGAGTGTTTGGTTGCAAATGCTATATTCTCAAGAAAGGCACTAGATTAAGGAAGTTTGAAAAGAAATGTGATGAAGGGTTCTTACTTGGTTATTCTACCACAAGCAAAGCATATAGAGTTTGTAATCTCACAAATGGCACCTTGGAAGAAGTTCATGATGTTGAGTTTGATGAAACCTAAGGGTCTCAAAATGAAGCTCAAAACCTTGATGATGTGAGAGGAGATCAATTGTCAAATGCAATGAAGTATATGGACATTGGTGACATAAGGCCGAGGCAAGTTGATGATGATGATGATATTCATGTGATCAACCAAAGTGTACACATTGATACAAATCAAGCAAGCTCAAGTGGTACTCATGATGAAGCTCAAGTTCAAGGTCAAACAAGTGGAAGTAATCAACTCCCAATACTCCAACCTACTAATATTGCAAGAGATCATCCATTGGACCAAATCATTGGTGGAATTCAAAGTGGTGTTCAAACTAGATCAAGGCTAGCATCGTTTTGTGAGCACTACTCATTTGTGTCACTTGAAGAACCTAAGAAAATAGAAGATGCTTTGAAGGATTCCGATTGGGTAAATGCCATGCATGAAGAACTAAACAACTTCACTAGAAATCAAGTTTAGGAACTTGTTGAGAGGCCAAAGAACTACAATGTGATTGGCACTAAGTGGGTCTTTAGAAACAAGCAAGATCAAGATGGTATGGTTGTGAGAAACAAAGCAAGATTGGTAGCACAAGGATATACTCAAGTTGAGGGTCTTGACTTTGGAGAGACATATGCACCGGTTGCAAGATTGGAGGCAATTCGAATCTTATTAGCATATGCTGGTGCACACTACATCAAGCTCTATCAAATGGATGTCAAAAGTGCATTTCTCAATGGCTACATCAATGAAGAAGTTTATGTTGAGCAACCTCCCGGTTTTGAAGATGACAAGAAGCCCAACCATGTTTACAAGCTCAAGAAGGCATTGTATGGTTTGAAGCAAGCACCTAGAGCATGGTATGAGAGATTGAGGGACTTTCTTCTCTCTAAAGGGTTCAAGATGGGAAAGGTTGACACCACTCTCTTCACCAAGAAAATTGGAAATGACTTGTTTGTGTTGCAAATCTATGTGGATGACATTATCTTTGGATCAACTAACCAAGACTTTTGTGAAGAGTTTAGAAATATGATGGCAAAAGAGTTTGAGATGTCTATGATTGGAGAGCTTAGTTACTTTCTTGGACTTCAAATCAAGCAAATGAAGAATGACACTTTTGTAAGTCAAGGGAAGTACATCAAGGACATGATCAAGAAGTTTGGATTGCAAGATGCTAAGCCAATGAGTACACCAATGGGCACAAACGATCAATTGGGTGTTGATGCTAGTGGCAACATGGTAGATCAAAAGCAATATCGGTCTATGATTGGAAGTTTGCTATATGTCACCGCTTCTAGGCCGGATGTGATGTTTAGTGTGTGCAAGTGTGCAAGATATCAAGCTTCACCTAGAGAAAGTCACTTGAAAGCAACCAAGAGGATATTGAGATATCTTAAGGGCACTCATGATGTTGGATTATGGTTTCCAAAGGGGTCTAATTTTGAGTTGATTGGATATTCAGACTCCGACTATGGTGGATGCAAGATTGATAGAATGAGCACAAGTGGCACTTGTCAATTGCTTGGAAGGTCTCTTGTTTCATGGTCATCAAAGAAACAAAATAGTGTTGCACTATCTACCGCCGAGGCCGAATACATTAGTGCCGGTAGTTGTTGTGCACAATTACTTTGGATGAAGGCCACTTTGAATGATTTTGGAATCAAGTTCAAGAATGTGCCTTTGTTTTGTGACAATGAAAGTGCTATCAAGATGACACAAAATCCGGTTCAACATTCAAGAACGAAACACATTGACATAAGGCATCACTTCATAAGAGACCATCAACAAAAGGGTGATATTAGCATTGAGAGCATTGGCACCGAAGATCAACTAGCCGATATCTTTACAAAGCCACTTGATGAGAAGAGTTTTTACAAGTTGAAGAATGAATTGAACATACTTGACTTCTCCAACTTGAAATGAGTGCACCCCCACATTCTTAAAATGGCATGCCTCTCCTCCGACATAGCAAGGTAAAGTTGTTTGGCATATCATCTATACTTTGCTAAGGACATGTTTAGAACATATAGACATATTTGCATGACAAATAGGCTCATTCATGAAAATTAAATGAGTTTAATGTATATATGGTACCACTATTGCTTCTATGTTTTGATTGATCTAGTGGTAGCATATGACATGTTTGTGGGCTTGCAAACTTAGTGTTAAATCTAGAAAATGAGCTCATGATGTGTAATTCAACATGGTCAAGATAACCCTTATACTTTATGAGGTGTGAAGAAGCTTGTCCTTGGATCAAACCGAATTACATATTCTAGGCAAGTGATCTAGATTGAACCATAATTTGGACTCCCTCATTTTGATTGACTTAATTCTCACTAAAATTGGCACCTTTTTGGTGATTGTTGACAAAGGGGGAGAGAAAAGTCACAAAGATAGAAAAGTCACAAAGATAACAAAGATAAAAAGTTAAATTGCAAAGAGGGAGAAAAATATAGTAAGGGGGAGAGAAATCAAAGTTATGACTTTGGAAAGGGATCAATTAAAATTGAGAACACAAGTAGGGGGAGCAAGCTCATGAATTATTTGCTGCATTTGTATGTGCATTAACATGATGAATTGTTGCATTGCAAAGCTTAAATTTATATTCATGTTTGTATGGTGATTGCTAGAATTAGAACTTGAATGATGATTTGTTGTGAGTAGCTTTACAAGTGGTATCTAGACACCTTTGCTTATAATGTTGATCTCACGGGGTACTTTAGTGTTTGTGATCTTTACAAGTGATGAATTACAAGTGGTGTCTAGCTACATCGATGCTAAGGATGGTATATAATGGTAACTCCGATTGGTATCACGCTTCAAAGGTCCATTCTATATACCTTAGCATCAATTTGATAGTAGTAACTCTCCCAAAATTCAAATCCATACATATGTGCACAATTGAACCAAACTCATGGAAGCACATATGTAGGGGGAGCTAATACTATCGAAATTGAAAATTGATTTCATTTCATATCTTTGTGATGGTTGTCATCAATTACCAAAAAGGGGGAGATTGAAAGCCCAAGTTTGGTTTTGGTAATTAATGACACCAAGTTGCTAATGCCATGTGTTAAGTGTTTTGAGTTAGGCATAAGCAACACATGTAATGAAGGTGTACGTGGCAAGGAGTGGTGGCCACAAGATCACAAAGAGATGGTGCATGGACATGAAATGTTGATCATGGTGGAGATGCACATAATATGATGGACATGATGATCAAGTGAAAGAGAAGGATCTAAGAGCGCAAGGCAAAGGTATAACCATAGGGTTTTCCTTTTGCCGGTCTAAGTTGAGTAGAGAAGTGATTGACCGGATTTAGGATACATAGCCGACTATCAAGAGGGGCAATCACGGTCAGCTCGCGAATCAAGTGCCACTAGATCAATGTCTTGAGCATATGCATTAGGATCTAGTTGAGAGCTAACATAACGCCTTGAAAAATGACTGTGAAAATGCTAACACACGTGCACATGGTGGTGTACACTTGATGGTGTTAGCACATTTACGAAGGCGGTGGTGTTTGAGCGGTAGTAAGGGGTTTGGGGTTCGCTCTCCCTCCCACCGAGCTTGCGAGCGCGGGATTCAGGCGTTTTCGAGGAAATGAAATGCCTATTTTCTTTGCGCCGGAAGTCGGAAAAGTAACGGAGGCGAACGACGGTCACTGTGGTGACCGGACGCTGCACCGGACGCGGTCACGGTTTGACCGGACACGTCCGGTCAGTTCAACACGGTGCGGGTGCTAGGGTTTGTGACCGGATGCTGGTCTGGCCTGACCAGCGCGTCCGGTCAGTTCGCCTAGGCGTTAAAGAAAAGCGCGCGACCGGCGCGTCCGGTCCCTCACGGAACCGGAGCGTCCGGTCAGGGGTCCAGAGGGGCAGAGCGAAGCGAAGTGCTGATCGGACGCGCGGCGCGTCCGGTCACGTGTGATCGGATGCGTCCGGTCTCAACGGGAGCTTACTGGAACGCGACCGGACGCTGGTACTGTCGCGTCCGGTCATTCGTAGGAGCGCGTCCGGTCACGGTAACGGCTAGTTCTGACACGCATTGTTCACGGTTGTCTTGTAGTGACCGGACGCGTCCGGTCACCCTGACCGGAGCGTCTGGTCAGCACAATTTGAACTGCGTCGTCCGGTAACGGCTAGCTGCGTACCCCTTCGTTATAAATAGAGGGTGTTCGAGGTTTGAGGGGAACACTTGCACATTTTGAGACCTAGAGACATACTTTGAGCTAGAGAACAACCCCTCCACTCATCTCTTTGCTTAGTTGCACATCTTGAGTGAGATTGAGTGAGATTCAAGTGCATTGCTTGAGAGTTGCATTCTAGAGGCACTTGATCTTCGAGTTGCTGTGGATTTCTTGTTACTCTTCCGTGTTTCCCGACACGGTAGACGGCTTGGAGCAGCGGAGGTGATTGAGCTCGCAATTAGAGATTGTTGGAGCCCTCACCAAGTGTTGTAAGGGGTTCTTGATCCTTCCCCGCGGGAGTTCGCAAAATGGATACTCTAGTGGAGCTCGTGGCTTGGAGGATCCCCATCTTGTCTGCGGTTGTGCGGCGCCCGCCGAGGGCTCGACTCTTGATAGTCGATTAGCTCGCGAACCGACAAGTGGGTGCATCGCCACAACGAGGAATAGCTTGCCGGGAAGCAAGTGAACCTCGGTAAAAAATATTGTGTCATCTCTTTGCCAAGGATTTCTCTTGTGGTTGATCATTGTGATTGATTCTTCAAGTGCATTACTTCTCTACATCGTTGGTATAAGAATCAAGTCACTTGCTCTTTACTTTCTTGTATTAGTCCTAGTGTAGCTTTTATCACATAGGAGTAAGTAGCTTAGTGACTTAGTCTTGTTGGTGTATACTAGAGATCATAGCCTTGCTTCACTAGTATTGTATAGGTGGCTTGCATAGTGTAGTTGAGCTAGTGCTAGAATTAGCTTAGCCATCTTTTATACTAACGTGGTTGTTTAGTGAAGCTTGTAGATTTTTTAAATAGGCTATTCACCCCCCTCTAGCCTTTTGGACCTTACAGAGACACGCGAAAAAAATAAATTCTAGAAATTCTGATAAGAATAAAAAAAATCTAGCAATCGGTTTAGTATACTTAAATCACTAACCACCGGATCTATTATTTTTTTGAAAAATATTCACAGTGTCATCTAAATTTGTATCAAATTTACATGCATATGCCATCATAAAACGCAATCTAAATTTACATCTAAACTAGAAAGTACGCGCGGCGTTGCCGCGCGATAGCCTGCCGTGGCCAGCCCGTGATGCGTGGAGTAACTATTTTGATTATATGTTTGGAACATACTAACGATATTTATAATGTCAAATGTGTTTACTGTATAAATATGTGGTGCAATGAGTGTAACGATGGTTGTGCTGTAGAGATTTACGTAAGATGCTTATTTGGTATTCTATCGGTTCCTATTTATATATGTTGTTCTCACCGAGAAATGACTTTGAATAATTTTGTAATAAAAAGTATTAACATTTATGATCTATAATTGTTATCATTAGATAGTTCTTTTGAAGTTTTTTTTTTGTAAATTCTTTTGAAGTTATTTTTGTAGTAAATTTATATGGAGTTATAAATATTGTTGCATGTATGGAAACCAAAAAGATAAATATTTAGACAAATATTTCTATTTCGTTTTATTTTTGAAGATTTTTGTGAAAGCATTATGGGATTCGAAGTTAAGATGTATAAGATATAAATTTCGTAAGTTTATCAGGAAAAACGCGAATGGAAATGAACTTGGAAATTATTTTGGATTTTTAGTTGATGGAAAAGAAGTGGGAAAGGTTTGGGTAGATTGTAGGGTGGCTCTAGTTTATTTCAATTTTTTCTGAAAATTTTTTCTAGAATGAGAAAGGGCTTACTTGAATCTCTTGTGTACGATTTCCGAGTGCACGTAGCAATTTTCTTCTGGCTGACGCGTGGGCCAAGGATGTGGGCTAGGCCTACTGCACTATTTCATGGACCGGCTCTTGCACTATTCTATGGACCGCTCGCTCCCTCTCTCGGTTCATGCGCACCAGGTCTATGGATGCGAGAGGGGAGAGCACAGGCAATGACGTGTGGGGTCCACGGGGCAAGATGGTCTGCTCCTATTGGGCCGAGTGACGTGGTTGTGCGGTCGGTACTGGCTTCCGTTCAGTCAGACTCGGTCATCCTCATCCTCTTCGTCGAGCAGAGCCTGGACAGAGAAAGAGAGGGAGAGGGAGAGAGAGAGGGAATAGAGGGAAGGGAGAAGAGCAGGGAGCAGCGCCGACGACAGTATCTCCGGTGGCCAGGGGTGCCGGGCCTGCAGCAGCGCTAGGCGCGGCTTAGGAGGCGGCAAACGGCATCGTTGTCATCTTTTCCGTTCTGTCGATAGAGAGAGATGGAGGCGGAGCTCCGGGCGCCGGCCCTCTTATCTCTATCCCTCCCGAGATGACGGCGCTGCGCCCGGCCCGATCACGGCGTCCTCCTCGTGCTGCGCATGGCCGGTGTCCCAGCGGCGGGCGACCCCGGCCCGGCATGGCGCGCCACCGTCGCGCCTCTTCCTCTGCCCCGGTGTCGTGCCGCACCGTCTAGGCCCCCGCTGAAAGTCCCTAGTTTGGTTTTGGCTAATTGATGAAACCTAGGACTAACCTTTGTATCTAAGTGGATGATTTAGATAAAGGTGGTCATTGAATATGAGACATGACATTGACTCATATGACCAAAATGGTGAAGACCAAGATGAGGCTTGGCTCGATGGACCGGTTGTGAAGGTGAAGGGCTAGTCGAGGCTTCGAAGCGAAGGACCATGCGATGGTGAAGCTTGAGCAAGACTTAGCGCTGATGGACCGATGCAACGGTGAAGAGCAAGTGAAGTCAAGGTCGATGGATCGAGACGGTCATGTGATGATATGAAGTGGATCAAATCATTTGGAGAAACAAAATGGGCTCAAGGCAAAGGTATAACCATAGGGCCATTTTGTTTTACACTCAAGACACCATAGAGGGTGTGAGTGGTTTAGGGTCGATAGCCGAACTATTAAGAGGGGAAGTCTTATCGGTTATTCGACGCACGGGTGCCACTAGGTGAATTCATGAAGTGCATTGCATGTAGGGCCTAGTGAGCTAACTAGAAAACCTTTGAAAATGATTGAGAAAAAGCTAACACACAAGCACATGGAGATGCACACTTGATGGTGTTGGCACATTTGCAAAGGAGAAGGTATTGGAGTTGTTTTTGATCAACTTGGTGAAGAGAGAAAGGTTTTTCGGTGTTGTCCGGACACTAGGGTGGCTCTTAGAATGAAATACTTCTTTGATCCATTGTGAACTGGATCAAGTGCTTTAGTGGGTTGTGTAGCCCTCAGAGTAAGCTTTCCAAAATGTCCAAGATCATCGAAATCGGAGTTCGGAGCTAAGAGATATCGCCATTTTACCGAAGAGTGGTCTGTGACCGGACTCGTGACCGGACGCGTTCGGTCAGCACCTGCGCGTCCGGTCAGCGCGTCCGGTCAGTGTTTTTCGTGGGCGAAAGTGACCGGATGCTGCAGCGAGTCCGGTCAGTGATGACCGGACGCGTCCGGTCGCATCGGGAGCTTGCTGGAACCTCTCTGTTCGCTGTTTCGCTACGACCTGCACGTCTGGTCCCGTTAGTGACCACCGCGTCCGGTCAATACAAGTTTATACGCGCGAAAACTAGCCGTTGGAGCACGCTACTGACCTACGCGTCCGGTCAGTTTTGACCGGCGTGTCCGGTCGTCCCGAAAAACGCTCAGTGGAGTGGCAACGGCTCTATTTGTATGGGATGCTTATAAATACTCGTTGGCCGGCCCTTGGGGAAGTCTCTTGGCATTTCTAACACTCTTGTGCATCTTTTGAGCTAAAGCTTCTCCTCCCACTCATCTCTCTTGCTTGATTGCAAATCAAAAGTGAGATTGAGTGTTCCCAAAGTGCATTGCATAGCTTGAGGGCATCTAGTGGCACTTGTGGGTGGTTTAGCCGGTGGATTTCTTGTTACTCTTGGAGAGTACCGCTCCTAGCTGGCTTGAAGATTGTTGGAGGCGTTGGCAAGAGAAGGTGATTGTTCTTGGCCACCTCCGGTTGATTGTGAGAGGTTCTTGTGCTTTCCTCGGCGGGACGCCAAAAGCAACTCTAGTGGAATGCGCGTGTCATTGAGTTACCTCACTTGAGAGTGGTGTCTTACAGTGCCTTGCGGGGCGTGCCTTGAGGGGCAAGTGACTTGAGGGTCACACTGGGAAACCATCTAAGTGTTGGTCGACACAACCGGTGACGTAGCTTGTCGGTGCACGAGTGAACACCGGGTGAACAAAAATATTGTGTCTCTTGTCTCCCGGTGATTGGTCTTCATATTATGTTGTTGTCAATATTGATTGATTGTATATTATCTTGGTGATTGGCAACATCTTCTCTTCACCGTCGGTATAAGAATCACAATCATCTCTCTTGCACTTACTTTTACTAGATTATCTTATGTAGCTCTAGTGGTAGCTTTGCTAGTAGTGTTGTTAGCTTGTTCTCTAGTGTAAGATTAGTCGCATAGCTCTTGTGTGAACTAGAGATCATAATCTACTAGACTTGTGGATAGGAGGCTTGCATCACAACCTTTGGCTAAGCAAAACTCGCTTTACGCCGTTTGTTATTCTAACAAGTTTGCTTAGTGGTATTTGTAGAATTTTTTTTATATAGGCTATTCACCCCCCTCTAGCCATCTAGGACCTTACAAGTGGTATCGGAGCCGTGGTCACCGTTTTAATCAAGGCTTAACATCCTTCGGTGCGAAAAATGGCTCAAATTGTGTTCAATCATGTTGGGGGCAAGCCACCGTTCTTTGATGGTGTTAGTTCTTTTGCTCATTGGAAGAGAAAAATGACAATGTACCTTGGTTCTATTCATGAGAGAGTATTACAAGTCACCGAGAATGATTTTGCTATCATTGATCCCGATCATCTCAGCGATGTGGATAGAGCAAATAGAACATGCAATAGAATGGCTCTCAATACACTCTACAATGGTATTGACACAAAAGTGTTTGAGGGCATCAAGGATTTAGAATTGGCTAGTGAAGTATGGACAAGGTTGAGTGAGACATATGAAGGCACTAAGGTTGTGAAGAGTGCCAAGCTATATGGGCTTAAGAGTGAGTTTGAGAACTTCAAGAAAAAGGATGATGAAACAATCATTGAAATGTTTCATAGATTGCAAGTGATAGTCAATGATCTCAAGAGCTTAGGGCACAAGACTCAAGATCAAGATTTTTGTCACAAATTCTTATTGAGCTTACCTAGAAGATTCAAGATGTTGATCATGATGTTGCAAAGAGATGGGCTTGAAGCAATGAAGCCTAATGATTTGCTTGGTGAAGTATTGACCTATGAAAAATATGATCAAGATGTTGATTACAAGGAGAAGGTGGAAGATGAGAAGAAGAAGACTGTGACATTCAAGGCCACCTCCTCCAAGGGCAAAGCTACCATCATTGAAGAAGAAGACAACAATGAAGATGGGGAATTTGAAATTGATGATGAGGCACTTGCTCTTGTAGTCAAGAAGATGGGTCACATGTTCATCAAGAGAAGAGGCTTTAAGAAGAGAAATGACAACTTTAAAAGAAATGAGCAACAAAGGAAGTGCTTCAATTGTGATAGCACCGAACACCTTCAAGCCGAATGTCCCTATGACAAGAAGAAGAACAACAAGAGGGACAAGTTTGAGAAGAAGAAGAGAGAAGCCAAGATGACATTCAAGAAAGGCAAGAATGTGCCTAAGTAGTCACTTGGGAAAGTGATGAAGAAGAAGATGAAGAATCATCATCTAACAAGGTTTTTGCTTCTATTGCTATCAACAAGAAGCCATCACTATTTAGTTCATCCTCTTCATGCCTCATGGCTAAGGAATCTAAGGTATCATATGATGAGAGTGATGACGAAAGTGAAATGGAATATGTTCATGATCGTGATAATGATAATGAAAAAGATGATGATGAACCAACTAAAGAACAACTATATGACTTGATGCAACAAACTAGAGACATAGCTATTGCCAAGGACAAGGAGTGTAAGAAGCTTTCAATGAAAGTAGCAATACTTAAGAAAGTCCTTAGTGAGCTTAAGACCACTCATGAGAGTCTAGTGGAAGACCATGAGGATCTTGGTAAGGCTCATTCCAAGCTTAAAAAGGCTCACTCATTGCTACTTGAGCAACAAGCAAAGAAGGAGGCTATTGTATCATGTGATATAGGCGTTACATGTGATATAATTGATGAATCCTTTTGTGAACCTATCATCATGTCAAATGCTAACCCTTCTTGTAGCTCTTCATTCACCACCACCGACTCTACCTTCACTACTAGTGATGGTTTCACTTGTGATGCCTCACTAATGGTTGAGAATGAGACTCTCAAAAAGGAGGTGGATGAGCTCACTCACGCCCTAGGCAAGGCCTATGGTGGTGAGGCCCGCTTGCTTAAGTGCTTGGGTAGCCAAAGGTTCTCTCTTAACAAAGAGGGATTGGGCTACACCCCCAAAAAAGGCAAGTCGGCATTTGCAACTCCAAAGCCTAGCTTTGTGAAGGGCAATGGTCGGTTTTGCAATAGATGCAAGCAAGTTGGGCACCTAGAGCATAATTGCAATAAAAAGAACCAAAGCAAGAACCTTGTTAATGCTATACCTTTTGATTCTTGCTATGTACTTACCAAGAGTGTGAAGGGTGTGCAAGCTAAGTTTATTGGTATGCCAATTGTGGGCCCAAAGAAGAAGGCTATTTGGGTACCAAAGAGCTTAGTTACTAACCTACAAGGACCCAAGCAAAAGTGGGTACCTAAGCTTCATTGACTTGCTTGTAGGTCAATTACAAAGCCGGAGGAAGGCATTGGATTATTGATAGTGGGTGCACTCAACACATGACCAGTACATCAAGAATGTTTGACTCAATCAATGACAATGATAGTGGTGTTGATTCTATCACATTTGGCAATAACAAGAAAGGCAAGGTTATTGGCTTGGAAAAGATTGCAATATCAAATGATATGAGTATCTCCAATGTGTTGCTAGTTGAAAGCTTGGATTTCAATCTTCTATCCGTGGCACAAATATATGATCTAGGCTACAAATGCATCTTTGGGATTGATGATGTGGAAGTTATTAGTGTGGATGGTTCAAATGTGGCATTCAAGGGTTTTAGATATGAGAATCTCTACCTAGTTGACTTCAATGCTAGAGAAATTTCTTTGACAACTTGCTTAATCTCTAAATCAAGCATGGGTTGGCTTTGGCATAGAAGGCTTGGTCATGTTGGCATGAAACAATTGAAGAAGCTTACAACTCACAATCTTGTCAATGGTTTGAAAGATGTTGAATTTGAGAAGAATAAACTTTGTAGTGTGTTGGGCATTCTTAACGTCATTACCAAAAGTAGACTTAGTTTTCTAATTCTGATAACGGCGCCAAAAATGCCGAACCTATCCCTCATGCCACTTAAGCCAAGTTGTCATCCCCAGCATGACATGAGAGACGCGGTATTGAAATATGCAACTGCTCTTCTAAATAAATAATAAATAAGATCTGCAAGCGCACAGATTAATACCGATGTAGCATTTTAACCGGGAAGTATTCCAGGTATCGTTATTTATATTTTTACCACTGGGAAGGGATTACTAACATCAATGTTGATTATGGAATGGAATATAGGAATGAGTATCAATCATTGCATGTATAAGTGAGAGCATTCATCTATCTCTTTCATACAGGGGTAAGTGTCACATAAAATATAGATAAAGTATGAATGGTGACAAAGATAATTAATCTGATAAGCTAGCCACATATAATAATAATAAGCACCTCAACAGATATTCTAGCAAGTCATTAGCATGGTATTAGGACGAACTACAAGGATATTTCCTAAGTTATTCTTAACTATAAAGTCTAGCATATCATAGTTAGTGCAAGTACACTTGGCAATCATTGCGAGAAAGGACTACGCCCATGTATAGTGATATTATCAAGGAAGATGAGAAACATAGCAATCACTCCCCCGTAATAATGTTGCTCTGCCTGCCTTACACACGGGAGGGGGACTATATAAGAACCAACGAAGCTGTCACCATCGCGGACCATCCCACGATCCGGCATATAAGGTGCAATCGCAGATAAATATGGTCTAAGCACCACGCCTACACAATATTTATCATTTACCCATGGATCCGATGGATAAACGCTATACGATCCTAAACATGTATATAATTCCAATCTAACTAAGCCAAGCTTATAACTACGATAAACTAAGAACAATATAATCGCAAACATAAACAAGTAGAGCATAGTCAAAATCAATATATTGAAATAGAACAAAGTTGTATTCATAATATTGAAGAACAAAGATGAACAATGAAGAACAGTAAAGGAATTACCAAGAATCCTCTTGACAGATCCTGAAACCAATCGAAGATTGACTCCTTCTAGTTCTAATCCTATGTAGCTATGCTATACTAGAGATCTAGTTGATGTGGTGGCTCTAGGGCTTGATCAGAGACTCTCCTCCTAAGATTAGGGTTTGAAGAATTGAGAATGAGGGAGTGCCTCCTCTAGGGGCCAGGGGTCCTGCTTATATAGCCCCCTCAAGTGAACGTGGGCCGTCGGATCAAACCGACATTAATCGCACGGTTTTCCTTGATCCCTTAGGTCGGTGGAGCATAATCCGTGAGACGGAGCCTGATTGGCTCTCAGGCCAGGGCGGGCGCCCTAGGGAGCAGGGCGGGCGGCCTGCCTCCGGGCCCGTTCGGCCTCCCGTTCGTTCTCGTGGCTTCTGGAGTCTTCTAGATGATAGAAAATCGGTGAACACGTTATTATCTCTATGTAAACCCGACGTGTGGGCCTTTCATCCGTATTTTCTGATAACCCCCTGCAGAAACAGACAAACACCAAAACTCGTGGAATTCTGTCAGATAAAACCCTAAGTCTAGGTGTTGGTTGCATTTGGATCCTTTTCTTTATTTATTTGATAACTATATTTGGTACTTAAGGACCGTCAACAAACTCCCCCAAGCTTACCTGCTCGTCCCTGAGCAAGGATAGACTCATTATGGAGCAGAAGTTGCTGCAACGCCTTTGAACGTTGACGGTACATATGCTTTCAAATAAGGTCTCATCCCTGAGTTAGAGTAAACTGTCAAGACTTAAAACTTACTCATTTTACCTTTCACCATGGGGCTTGCAACCGTCACCTGCATCTTGAGTGGTTAAAAGATAGAACGGTCTAGTCAAACGCCATGTCTCTTATTCTTGATCAGCTATAGCTCTGGAGTTTTTGCAAATTTTTCAAATAAAACTCAGAGATTCCTTGTATGACTTTCTCGGGTCTCTCTTTTGTGGTATTTCTGGATCCTTACCAAGGCAGTAATGGTGTATGCCTTCTCTCTCAAAGTATGTGGTATTTATGGTATAAGGCGTAGTGACATTGCCTTCTCTCTCACCCTACTCTAATAAGGCTTTGATATCTGGAGCTCATAGGTGGGAGATACAGTATACATACTCATAGAACATTTATTGCATAGTCAAACCATGGATCCAGAGAAACAAGTCAATAAGTCAAATCAAGATGTGCATGTGTGGTGAATGAGTGGTGTATGGCGATAACAAAAGTCTAATGCTCTTTTTGAGGGAATACATACCTTTCTTGCTTTTTAAAACTTTTGAGGGGAATGAGATGCTCTATATTTTTTTTCTTTTTCTCTTAGGTGGGTATCTTGTACCCCTAATTCTACTGTCGGACACTTGTCCATTTTTACCTCTCGTCTCACTTTTTCTTTCTTCGAGGTTCCGAGCACTTGCTCCTTTTTATTTCCTCATTTTTTTAGAGCAATCTCCCTCTTTTGAAAATATAGCAAGTGGTAGTAGAAATGACTTGAGCATTAACTTCACAGGGAATAACAGGAATGGGATAATGTTTTTGGCTATTCTCTTCTGGGTCAGGAGTAGAATAATTTTGGGTGAATCTGGAGATGGAAATGAGTGGATATATGTGGATGCGTACTTCCGGAGTAGAAGCAACATGTATGAGTGAACGTGCAAGTGAATCTTGATTTTAACCACATGACAAGTTCCTAAGGGTTTACACAGCTTGACCACACTCAATGCCCATAAGCAGTAAGTAGTAAAAGTGCGGCTCCTAATCTAACAAGCATGTATATATGGCTGTGGTAGGAATTTAAACTCTCATCATACAGGAACTCATCATGCAACATTTTAAAGATTTTCAAAGATAAAATTCTCCAGAATTCTAGCATCTCTAGGAACAGATAAACAGCAGCTCAACCTTCCCATATCATATCCGCAAACAATCGCAAACATAAACAAGTAGAGCATAGTCAAAATCAATATATTGAAATAGAACAAAGTTGTATTCATAATATTGAAGAACAAAGATGAACAATGAAGAACAGTAAAGGAATTACCAAGAATCCTCTTGACAGATCCTGAAACCAATCGAAGATTGACTCCTTCTAGTTCTAATCCTATGTAGCTATGCTATACTAGAGATCTAGTTGATGTGGTGGCTCTAGGGCTTGATCAGAGACTCTCCTCCTGAGATTAGGGTTTGAAGAATTGAGAATGAGGGAGTGCCTCCTCTAGGGGCCAGGGGTCCTGCTTATATAGCCCCCTCAAGTGAACGTGGGCCGTCGGATCAAACCGACATTAATCGCACGGTTTTCCTTGATCCCTTAGGTCGGTGGAGCATAATCCGTGAGACGGAGCCTGATTGGCTCTCAGGCCAGGGCGGGCGCCCTAGGGAGCAGGGCGGGCGGCCTGCCTCCGGGCCCGTTCGGCCTCCCGTTCGTTCTCGTGGCTTCTGGAGTCTTCTAGATGATAGAAAATCGGTGAACACGTTATTATCTCTATGTAAACCCGACGTGTGGGCCTTTCATCCGTATTTTCTGATAACCCCCTGCAGAAACAGACAAACACCAAAACTCGTGGAATTCTGTCAGATAAAACCCTAAGTCTAGGTGTTGGTTGCATTTGGATCCTTTTCTTTATTTATTTGATAACTATATTTGGTACTTAAGGACCGTCAACAAACTCCCCCAAGCTTACCTGCTCGTCCCTGAGCAAGGATAGACTCATTATGGAGCAGAAGTTGCTGCAACGCCTTTGAACGTTGACGGTACATATGCTTTCAAATAAGGTCTCATCCCTGAGTTAGAGTAAACTGTCAAGACTTAAAACTTACTCATTTTACCTTTCACCATGGGGCTTGCAACCGTCACCTGCATCTTGAGTGGTTAAAAGATAGAACGGTCTAGTCAAACGCCATGTCTCTTATTCTTGATCAGCTATAGCTCTGGAGTTTTTGCAAATTTTTCAAATAAAACTCAGAGATTCCTTGTATGACTTTCTCGGGTCTCTCTTTTGTGGTATTTCTGGATCCTTACCAAGGCAGTAATGGTGTATGCCTTCTCTCTCAAAGTATGTGGTATTTATGGTATAAGGCGTAGTGACATTGCCTTCTCTCTCACCCTACTCTAATAAGGCTTTGATATCTGGAGCTCATAGGTGGGAGATACAGTATACATACTCATAGAACATTTATTGCATAGTCAAACCATGGATCCAGAGAAACAAGTCAATAAGTCAAATCAAGATGTGCATGTGTGGTGAATGAGTGGTGTATGGCGATAACAAAAGTCTAATGCTCTTTTTGAGGGAATACATACCTTTCTTGCTTTTTAAAACTTTTGAGGGGAATGAGATGCTCTATATTTTTTTTCTTTTTCTCTTAGGTGGGTATCTTGTACCCCTAATTCTACTGTCGGACACTTGTCCATTTTTACCTCTCGTCTCACTTTTTCTTTCTTCGAGGTTCCGAGCACTTGCTCCTTTTTATTTCCTCATTTTTTTAGAGCAATCTCCCTCTTTTGAAAATATAGCAAGTGGTAGTAGAAATGACTTGAGCATTAACTTCACAGGGAATAACAGGAATGGGATAATGTTTTTGGCTATTCTCTTCTGGGTCAGGAGTAGAATAATTTTGGGTGAATCTGGAGATGGAAATGAGTGGATATATGTGGATGCGTACTTCCGGAGTAGAAGCAACATGTATGAGTGAACGTGCAAGTGAATCTTGATTTTAACCACATGACAAGTTCCTAAGGGTTTACACAGCTTGACCACACTCAATGCCCATAAGCAGTAAGTAGTAAAAGTGCGGCTCCTAATCTAACAAGCATGTATATATGGCTGTGGTAGGAATTTAAACTCTCATCATACAGGAACTCATCATGCAACATTTTAAAGATTTTCAAAGATAAAATTCTCCAGAATTCTAGCATCTCTAGGAACAGATAAACAGCAGCTCAACCTTCCCATATCATATCCGCAAACAACTTAGACTTCAGATCAAGTTCTCTTCCCACTAGTTCAGGTTTAGAGCCAGTTTTAAATTATAACAGTTATGTCTAAACTAGAGAGAGAACAAATTTGAAAATTAGACAGAGCAACTATTCATCATATCCATGCTAGAGTTTTATTTTCTAGATTCAGTTTAGCATAGCTACTTTATTTATTTATTAAACTAAGCAAATATATATAAACACAAAATATTTATTTGGGTTTTCATGATTATGCATCTTTCTATTTTAATAAAGCATAGGTATAAATGTAGATAAAAATACTTATCAGGATAAATGGGGGTGCTCTCCCCCAAGCTGGATCTTGACGTAATTTCTTCTGATGTAGCTAGCAGGTGCAGAGGTGTATTTGAATGTCGACAGCACCCTGACAACGATTAGGATGTCCTCCATCTGCTAGTCTTCCAGAATTCTGTGGAGCTCAAATAGACAACAAAGCTTCGTGGAACTTGATTAAGCGTTAGCATAAATATCTAGCCTTTATCATGTTTGAGCTTCCTTGATAAATGTCACTCTCTATTTTTATTTTCATTTTTATAGAACAGAAAAAATATATATTATTATATTTTTTTATGCCACCACAGTGAATGTACTTATGGGTTTTATGCCACTCGCATACTCACATGGGGCTTACTGTTTTCAACATTTTTTTAGACAGAATGAACATGATTAACTGAGCAATAATTAAAGGGAAAATGATAACTACCAAGTTTACCTCTTGGCACGGCGTTCGGTGTTTTTAAGTCCTCCGAACAGGACTTCTTTTCTTCTTAGTTGTCCTGGGATTTGGGTGGCGTAGACGGTGGTTCCGGCAGCGTCTCCTCTTCTTGTGTAACTGTCTTCACTTTCCATACCCGACTTGGTGCTTCGGTCTCCTGTTGTGTATCCTTGGGCCTTATGACCTCTCCTTCATAGTCTGCCCATACGTCCTTGATGGTTTGCCTCCTTTGGTTACGGTTACGTCGCCTTCTTCTTGTCCTGACCTGCTTAGAATCTTCAACTATATAGTTAGGGTCATTAAAGTAGCGGCGTACCTTCTCAGAGGGGAAATGCATATGGACTTCTCCGGTTCCAATGTAGATGATTGCTTTGACGGTGCCTAGGAACGGTCTTCCTAGGATGATGGGTGGATCGTACTCGTCGTCTCCCATGTCAATGACCTGAAAGTCTGTATGGACAAAATGATCGTTAATTTTAACAGGGACATCGGTTACTATACCTTCAACCTTTCGGGATGTCTGATCTGCCATCTGGAGCTGAGTGTATGTTGGTTTTAAGGGCATGGTCCCGTACAAGAGCTGATAGGTGACTGTGGCCATTATGTTGACGCCTGATCCAGTGTCGCAGAGCGCCTTCTGAAAGGAGTATCCATTGATTGAGCACTCAATGCTTGGCATACCTGGGTCGTCCTTCTTGTTCAGGAAGGGCGACTTGAGTCGACCATCTTGACCTCCTTGAACTGCAGTGACCATCTTAGCTGATTCGGTCCATCCTTGGTTGTTCTTGTTTTGCTTGTTCCTCCTGTTGGTCCTCTTCCTTGGTTCATGTTGGGGTTGCTCTGCGATTTGTGTAATCTTGTTCTTGAAGGAAAACGTCTCCTTCCTCCCCTTGATGTTGAAGTTGATCTTCGCAGCGCTGGCATAGATGACAGCTCCTGAGGTGTTCAGGAATGGCCTTCCCAGAATAACTGGTGACCTCTCATCGGACCCGGTCTCTATCACCACGAAGTCAGCTGGAGCGTACGAGGTACCAACTCGGACACACATGTTCTTTAATATTCCTTGAGGAAAGCTTAGTGTCCGATCTGCAAGCTGCAAACACATAGTTGTTTCTGATAAAGGATATGTAAAGAATTTTTCATAGAGTACCCTGGGCATAATGTTGACGCGGGAGCCAAAGTCACAGAGTGCTTCTGGGAAGTCCACCATGCCGATGGAGATTGGGATGACGGGGCGTCCTGGATCGCCTCTCTTGACTGGCAGAAGGTCATTATGTACTCCGACAGCGGGATTACTCCAATAGTTACCTGCATCAAACATGTCTACAAGATTTGCAGATTCTAATCCTTCTGGTTGTGATGGTATACCGGGGTTAGTAGCAGGAACAGCAGCAGCTATTTGATTTAACTGAGATTCAATCATTTTATTAAAGCTAATTTGGTTTTTGGTGGCAGTAGAGAAATTATCCATTCTATTATTTATGTTTTCTAGTATTTTATCATTGGATGCCAATTTCTTAGACAAGTTATCCATTAGCTTTCCTTGATTAGACACTAACTCTCTCAGGGGTGGAAAATTATTATTGTTGTTGTAAGAGTTATTACCTTGATAATTACCTGAGTAGTTACCTGAGTAGTTAGGCCTCTGTTGATTCCAACCTTGATTTTGTTGAGGACGGTTGTAGTTGTTGTTGTTGTTGATGTACCTTGCATCCTCAAGCATCTCAGGGCAGTGATTGCCTGAGTGTCCAGTGTCTCCACATTCCTCACAAGTCATGTGAGAGTCGTAGACGTTCATGACTTCTCTTTTGTCTCCAGCTTTGTCATCGAGCTTTTTCATGAGTAGGTCTAGCTTTGCAGACAGCATGTCTACCTCCTTGAGCTGGTGCATACCTCCACCCTTCTTGCGTGTTTGAGTCCTCTCTTCGTTCCAACCTTGGTTGGACGCCATCTTCTCCACAAGGGCTGTAGCTTGTGGTATGGTGAGTGATAGAAATGCGCCTCCAGCTGCAGCATCCATGGTCTCACGAGCACTAGTGATGAGCCCATGATAGAAAGTCTGCATAAGTAGCCAGCTTTCCATTCCATGATGGGGACATTCTAGGATGTAATCTTGAAAGCGCTCCCATGCTTCTGGAACGGATTCATCATGTTGTTGCTGAAAACTTGTAATCTTCCCACCGAGAGCATTGGTCTTGCCCATGGGAAAGAACTTAGCCAGAAAGTTCGTAGAGCAGAGTGCCCACGTAGTGTTCTTATCCTTCGTCGCGTAGAACCACTGCTTCGCTCTCCCCAATAGTGAGAATGGGAAAAGGCGAAGTAGTATGGCGTCTCTGGGAACATCTAATATAGTGAATGTGCTGCAAATCTCTAGGAAGTGTTGGAGATGAGCACTTGCATCTTCGTGCGGCTTCCCACAAAACTGGTTGGCTTGTACCATGTTGATGAGCCCTGGCTTGAGCTCAAAGTTCTTGTCGATGGCCGCGGCAGGTCCAGTGCGGATGTTGTCCGTAGTGGGAGCTGAGAATTCACGGATCGTCTTGTTCGCCATGGCTGCGAACTCTGTTGACAAATTCCGGATGAAACTTCGGCGGTCTTCTGAATTGGATGAAGTGTTGCGTCGAAGTGTTGACTTCTTGAGCTTGGCTCTTGCCCCTCTGATTAATGCTTCGGGGTTGTCAACAAAATTTTCTGGAAGATGTCCTCTATTCATACATTACCCTGCAAAACAATAAGAATGGAAAAATACAGGGGTAAATCTGTATGGGAGAATTGATGATCTCAATCACTTAATGATGCGAATGATGACTCAAATTCTGTATTCTTTCCTTGTTAGTAAATCAACCTTCCCCGGTAACGGCGCCAAAAATGCTTGTTGGGCATTCTTAACGTCATTACCAAAAGTAGACTTAGTTTTCTAATTCTGATAACGGCGCCAAAAATGCCGAACCTATCCCTCATGCCACTTAAGCCAAGTTGTCATCCCAGCATGACATGAGAGACGCGGTATTGAAATATGCAACTGCTCTTCTAAATAAATAATAAATAAGATCTGCAAGCGCACAGATTAATACCGATATAGCATTTTAACCGGGAAGTATTTCAGGTATCGTTATTTATATTTTTACCACTGGGAAGGGATTACTAACATCAATGTTGATTATGGAATGGAATATAGGAATGAGTATCAATCATTGCATGTATAAGTGAGAGTATTCATCTATCTCTTGTATACAGGGGTAAGTGTCACCTAAAATATAGATAAAGTATGAATGGTGACAAAGATAATTAATCTGATCAGCTAGCCACATATAATAATAATAAGCACCTCAACAGATATTCTAGCAAGTCATTAGCATGGTATTAGGACGAACTACAAGGATATTTCCTAAGTTATTCTTAACTATAAAGTCTAGCATATCATAGTTAGTGCAAGTACACTTGGCAATCATTGCGAGAAAGGACTACGCCCATGCATAGTGATATTATCAAGGAAGATGAGAAACATAGCAATCACTCCCCCGTAATAATATTGCTCTGCCTGCCTTACACACGGGAGGGGGACTATATAAGAACCAACGAAGCTGTCACCATCGCGGACCACCCCACGATCCGGCATATAAGGTGCAATCGCAGATAAATATGGTCTAAGCACCACGCCTACACAATATTTATCATTTACCCATGGATCCGATGGATAAACGCTATACGATCCTAAACATGTATATAATTCCAATCTAACTAAGCCAAGCGTATAACTACGATAAACTAAGAACAATATAATCGCAAACATAAACAAGTATAGCATAGTCATAATCAATATATTGAAATAGAACAAAGTTGTATTCATAATATTGAAGAACAAAGATGAACAATGAAAAATAGTAAAGGAATTACCAAGAATCCTCTTGACAGATCCTGAAACCAATCGAAGATTGACTCCTTCTAGTTCTAATCCTATGTAGCTATGCTATACTAGAGATCTAGTTGATGTGGTGGCTCTAGGGCTTGATCAGAGACTCTCCTCCTGAGATTAGGGTTTGAAGAATTGAGAATGAGGGAGTGCCTCCTCCAGGGGCCAGGGGTCCTGCTTATATAGCCCCCTCAAGTGAACGTGGGCCGTCGGCTCAAACCGACATTAATCGCACGGTTTTCCTTGATCCCTTAGGTCGGTGGAGCATAATCCGCGAGATGGAGCTTGATTGGCTCTCAGGCCAGGGCGGGCGCCCTAGGGAGCAGGGCGGGCGCCCTGCCTCCGGGCCCGTTCGGCCTCCCGTTCGTTCTCGTGGCTTCTGGAGTCTTCTAGATGATATAAAATCGGTGAACACGTTATTATCTCTATGTAAACCCGACGTGTGGGCCTTTCCTCCATATTTTCTGATAACCCCCTGCAGAAACAGACAAACACCAAAACTCGTGGAATTCTGTTAGATAAAACCCTAAGTCTAGGTGTTGGTTGCATTTGGATCCTTTTCTTTATTTATTTGATAACTATATTTGGTACTTAAGGATTGTCAACATAGTGCATGTCAAGCCGGGAAGCAAGTTGGAAGCTCACATCCAAAGAAGAGTACAATGAGCACATGCAAAGCATTTGATTTGATGCACATGGATCTATTTGGACCAACAACATACACAAGCGTAGGCGGCAACAAGTATGGCTTTGTTATAGTGGATGATTTCACAAGATTCACATGGGTATTCTTTCTAAATGACAAAGGTGAAGTGTTTGACACCTTCAAGACATTTCTCACTAGAGTTCACAATGAGTTTGAGATTAGAATCAAGAAAGTGAGAAGTGACAATGGAAGTGAGTTCAAGAATACAAGAATTGAAGAACTTTGTGATCACTATGGCATTGGACATCAATTCTCGGCCAAGTACACTCCACAATCAAACGGCCTAGTTGAGAGGAAGAATAGAACATTGCTTGATATGGCTAGATCAATGCTTCATGAGTATAATGTGAGTCAATCTTTTTGGGATGAAGCAATCAATACCGCTTGCTACTACATCAATAGACTATATTGTCATCCATTGCTAGAGAAGACCCCATATGAGCTACTTCATGGAAGAAAGCCCAATATTTCTTACTTTAGGGTGTTTGGTTGCAAATGCTATATCTTGAAGAAGGGCACTAGATTGGGGAAGTTTGACAAGAGATGTGATGAGGGGTTCCTACTTGGTTATTCAACTGCAAGCAAAGCTTATAGAGTTTGGAACAACTCAAGTGGCATTCTAGAAGAAGTCCATGATGTGTAATTTGATGAAACCAATGGGTCACAAGATGAAGAAGAGAATCTAGATGATGTTGGTGGAACTCAATTAGTGGAAGCAATGAAGAACATGGACATTGGGGACATTAGAGCAAAGCAAGTAATTGATATTCAAGATGATGATAAAGATCAAGTGCTAAATTCTCCATTCAAGCTAGCTAGTGACTCTCAAGTGCAAGATCTTGGTGCTAGTACATCTCATCAAGATACATCAAGTGATCAACCAAGCTCAAGCAATCAAGTGCAAGTACTCCAACCACAACATGTTGCAAGAGATCACCCCATTGATAGTGTTATTGGTGATATTAGAAGTGGTGTGCAAACAAGATCAAGATTGGCTATGTTTTGTGATCATGCATCATTTGTGTCAACCATAGAACCAAAGAAGATAGAAGAAGCTTTGAGGGATGCCAATTGGATCATGGCTATGCAAGAAGAGCTTAACAATTTCACAAGAAATAATGTTTGGGAGTTGGTAGAAAGGCCAAATGACTACAATGTGATTGGAACCAAGTGGGTGTTTAAAAACAAGCAAGATCAAGATGGCATTGTAGTGAGAAACAAAGCAAGACTAGTTGCTCAAGGTTACACTCAAGTTGAAGGTCTTGACTATGATGAGACATATGCTCCCGTGGCAAGATTGGAGGCAATAAGGATTCTATTGGCTTATGCTTGTGCACACAACATCAAACTATATCAAATGAATGTCAAAAGTGCATTTCTCAATGGGATTATCAATGAGTTAGTCTTCGTTGAGCAACCGCCCGGATTTGAAGATGACAAGAAACCCAACCATGTGTACAAGTTGAAGAAGGCTTTATATGGCTTAAAGCAAGCACCTAGAGCATGGTATGAGAGGCTAAGGGATTTCCTTCTCTCTAAGGGATTCAAGATGGGCAAGGTTGATACAACTCTATTCACCAAGAAGATTGGGAATGATCTATTCATAGTACAAATATATGTTGATGACATCATCTTTGGATCAACCTATCAAGCTTATTGTAAAGAATTTGGTGCTATGATGGCCAAAGAGTTTGAAATGTCTATGATTGGTGAACTTAGCTACTTCCTTGGTCTCCAAGTCAAGCAATTAAAGAATGGGACATTTGTGAGTCAAGGGAAATACATAAGGGACATGTTGAAGAAGTTTGGAATGCAAGATGCAAAGCCAATTTCAACTCCAATGGGTACAAATGGAAATTTGGATAGTGATCTTGATGGCAAAATGGTGAATCAAAAGGAATATCGGTCCTTGATTGGAAGTCTACTCTATGTCACCGCATCAAGGCCGGATGTCATGTTTAGTGTTTGCATGTGTGCTAGATATCAAGCCTCACCTAGAGAAAGTCATCTCACGGCCGCAAAGAGAATATTGAGGTACTTGAAGCAAACAAGAGATGTTGGACTATGGTATCCCAAGGGGTCAAAGTTTGAATTGATTGGATATTCGGACTCCGACTATGGGGGTTGCAAGATCAATAGAAAGAGCACAAGTGGCACATATCAATTACTTGGAAGATCACTTGTGTCATGGTCCTCAAAGAAACAAAATAGTGTGGCAATCTCTACCGCCGAAGCCGAATATGTGAGTGTGGGGAGTTGTTGTGCACAATTACTATGGATGAAATCAACTTTGAAGGATTATGGCCTCAACTTCAAGAATGTGCCATTGCTATGTGATAATGAAAGTGCAATCAAGATGACACAAAACCCGGTTCAACATGGAAGAACAAAGCATATTGACATAAGGCATTATTTCATTAGAGATCATCAACAAAAGGGAGATATTGCCATTGAAAGTGTTGGCACCGATGATCAACTTGCCGATATTCTCACTAAGCCACTTGATGAAAAGAGGTTTTGCAAGCTAAGGAATGAATTGAACATTCTTGATTTCTCAAACATGAGTTGAATGCACCCCACCCACTTATTGACATGCCTCTCCTTCGACATTGCAAGGTAAAGTTGATTGACATGTCATTCATCCTATGCTAAGGACTTGCTAGAGCATGTAGACATATTAAGTGGTATGCATGAGCATTCATGATAAATCAAATGAATTTGATGGATATATGTTACCACTATTGCCTCTATGTTTGTTTTGATCTAGTGGTGGCATATGACATGTTTGTGAACTTGCACACCTAGTGTTGAATCTAGAAGATTTGCTATAAGTGTTTAGTTCAACATAGGCAAGATAACCCTTATTAGGAGGTGTGAAGAAGCTTGTCTTTGGTTCAAATCGAAGTAAATATCTTTGGCAAGTGTTCTAGGTTGAACCAAATTTGATAAATTTTAACCTACTCCATCAAACTTTTTTCTTCTCTCCACAATTTGATCCCATTTTTGGGTAACTTGTTGACAAAGGGGGAGAGAAAAAGATGATTCAACATGATAAAGGGGTAAATAAAATTTTTGATGCACACAAGTAGGGGGAGCAAGCTCATAAACAAAGTTGTTGCATTTGTTTGTGCATTTTCATATGACTTGCTCATTGCACATGTATTTAAAGTCAATATACATGCTTGTGTGATGCAATGCTAGTATAGATCTTGGATGATGAAATGATCTACTAGCATGCATAGGAATAGTTTACACGTGGTATCTAGACATGCCTAAAGTTTTTACAAGTGGTCCAAGAACCTTTACATATAATGTTGATCTCACAAGGTTCTTGAGTTTTGTTGGATGTCTAGTTACTTCATGATGCTAAGGATGGTGTAAAAGGCAACTCCGATTGGTATCACGCTTCAAAGGTCCATTTCTTATACCTTAGAATCATTTTGGTAGAATTACTCTCTCAACACTTCTATCTATGCATATGTGCAAAGCTTTCAATCCAAACTCTATGCACATATGTAGGGAGAGCTAATGCTACCAAAACCGAGCTTGTGATAATTATCCAAATTTTACTTATGAGCAAAATGATTCGACAAGTATGACAAGTTCAAAACTTTTATTATCAAAATCATCTTTGTGAGGGTTGTCATCAATTACTAAAAAGGGGGAGATTGAAAGTCCCTAGTTTGGTTTTGGCTAATTGATGAAACCTAGGACTAACCTTTGTATCTAAGTGGATGATTTAGATAAAGGTGGTCATTGAATATGAGACATGACATTGACTCATATGACCAAAATGGTGAAGACCAAGATGAGGCTTGGCTCGATGGACCGGTTGTGAAGGTGAAGGGCTAGTCGAGGCTTCGAACCGAAGGACCAAGCGATGGTGAAGCTTGAGCAAGACTTGGCGCCGATGGACCGATGCAACGGTGAAGAGCAAGTGAAGTCAAGGTCGATGGATCGAGACGGTCATGTGATGATATGAAGTGGATCATATCATTTGGAGAAACAAAATAGGCTCAAGGCAAAGGTATAACCATAGGGCCATTTTGTTTTACACTCAAGACACCATAGAGGGTGTGAGTGGTTTAGGGTCGATAGCCGAACTATTGAGAGGGGAAGTCTTATCGGTTATTCGACGCACGGGTGCCACTAGGTGAATTCATGAAGTGCATTGCATGTAGGGCCTAGTGAGCTAACTGGAAAACCTTTGAAAATGATTGAGAAAAAGCTAACACACAAGCACATGGAGATGTACACTTGATGGTGTTGGCACATTTGCAAAGGAGAAGGTGTTGGAGTTGTTTTTGATCAACTTGGTGAAGAGAGAAAGGTTTTTCGGTGTTGTCCGGACACTAGGGTGGCTCTTGGAGTGGAATACTGCTTTGATCCATTGTGAACTGGATCAAGTGCTTTAGTGGGTTGTGTAGCCCTCTGAGTAAGCTTTCCAAAATGTCTAAGATCATCGAAATCGGAGTTCGGAGCTAAGAGATATCGCCGTTTTACCGAAGAGTGGTCTGTGACCGGACTCGTGACCGAACGCGTCCGGTCAGCACCTGCGCGTCCGGTCAGCGCATCCGGTCAGTGTTTTTCGTGGGCGAAAGTGACCGGACGCTGCAGCGAGTCCGGTCAGTGATGACCAGACGTGTCCGGTCGCGTCGGGAGCTTACTGGAACCTCTCTGTTCGCTGTTTCGCTGCGACCTGCGCGTCCGGTCCCGTTAGTGACCACCGCGTCCGGTCAATACAAGTTTATACGCGCGAAAACTAGCCGTTGGAGCACGCTACTGACCTACGCGTCCGGTCGTCCCGAAAAACGCTCAGTGGAGTGGCAACGGCTCTATTTGTATGGGATGCTTATAAATACTCGTTGGCCGGCCCTTGGAGAAGTCTCTTGGCATTTCTAACACTCTTGTGCATCCTTTGAGCTAAAGCTTCTCCTCCCACTCATCTCTCTTGCTTGATTGCAAATCAAAAGTGAGATTGAGTGTTCCCAAAGTGCATTGCATAGCTTGAGGGCATCTAGTGGCACTTGTGGGTGGTTTAGCCGGTGGATTTCTTGTTACTCTTGGAGAGTACCGCTCCTAGCCGGCTTGGAGATTGTTGGAGGCGTTGGCAAGAGAAGGTGATTGTTCTTGGCCACCTCCGGTTGATTGTGAGAGGTTCTTGTGCTTTCCTCGGCGGGACACTAAAAGCAACTCTAGTGGAATGCACGTGTCATTGAGTTACCTCACTTGAGAGTGGTGTCTTGCAGTGCCTTGCGGGGC
The DNA here is from genome assembly GCA_022457205.1 of Saccharum spontaneum. Classification (NCBI taxonomy): domain Eukaryota; kingdom Viridiplantae; phylum Streptophyta; class Magnoliopsida; order Poales; family Poaceae; genus Saccharum; species Saccharum spontaneum. The sequence goes on from CM039593.1 coordinate 37,365,153, forward strand.
GTGCCTTGAAGGGCATGTGACTTGAGGGTCACACCGGGAAACCATCTAAGTGTTGGTCGACACAACCGGTGACGTAGCTTGTCGGTGCACGAGTGAACATCGGGTGAACAAAAATATTGTGTCTCTTGTCTCCCGGTGATTGGTCTTCATATTGTGTTGTTGTCAATATTGATTGATTGTATATCATCTTGGTGATTGGCAACATCTTCTCTTCACCGTCGGTATAAGAATCACAATCCTCTCTCTTACACTTACTTTTACTAGATTATCTTGTGTAGCTCTAGTGGTAGCTTTGCTAGTAGTGTTGTTAGCTTGTTCTCTAGTGTAAGATTAGTGACATAGCTCTTGTGTGAACTAGAGATCATAATCTACTAGACTTGTGGATAGGAGGCTTGCATCACAACCTTTGGCTAAGCAAAACTCGCTTTACACCGTTTGTTATTCTAACAAGTTTGCTTAGTGGTATTTGTAGAATTTTTTTTATATAGGCTATTCACCCCCCTCTAGCCATCTAGGACCTTACACCCGCGCTGCCAGTCCTTAGGCGAGGCGGCGCATCGGCGCAGCCGGGCCTTAGTGACATCGGCACGGGCGATGAGCCGATGACCCCGTCGACCCCGGCGCGAGCGGGCACGGCGACCCCGGCGCGGGCGGGTGGGCCGCCACCGGTGCTACTCCCACGCAGTGTCCCGGACACGACTGGCCAGCGTGTGGGCATGGTCGCCGGAGCCCAGCGCGGGCAGCGGTGGCGCGTGCGCTGGGCCCGGGTACGGCGGCGTCTCCGGCGCGCAGTAGTGGCGGCGCCTGCTGGCCCAGTGACCCTGGCACCGGGTAGGCGGGGGGTGCACGGCGCGGTGACCCCAGACACCCTGGCACTTGCGGGGGGCGCGGCCGGGGCCGCCCGCGCCCACGGTGGCCAGGCGGCCACCCGGGTCCAGGCATGCGGGGACCCGTGCCCGCGCGCTCACCTCGGCCACGCCACGCCGCGTATTGCCGTGCCGGGAGGCGCCCACTGCCGGGGTCGATGGACGCGCACAGCGTGAGGAGGCCGCCGCGGTCGGGTCTGGCCGGTGCGGCGCCATGTCGTGAGAGAGGAAGGGGGCTGGATCCCGCTTTATCGGTAGCAGAGTGGAGGCTGGATAGGTCATGAACATTGTGGAAGCTTCGCGAGAGACGGTGAGCCAAAGACTATTGATGCCTGCACACAGCCCCATCATGAGGGAGAGAGAGACAGAGAGAGTTGAGGTGGACTGGGGAGAGCCGCTAGGGAGAGAGGGCGGAGGAGAGGGACATATTTTTAGCTAAACACGTGGCAAGAGAATAAGCACATGGTGATGGTGCGGATTTTGTTCTTGTAAGATTACCTGCTATGCTATCAAGTGTCCCCTTGAAAGGGTTGAATGGTCGAAGAGGTGGGTGGTGGGTTGGGGGGGAGAGGGGAGCTGAATTGTGCTCTAAAAAAAGTAAACCGACAACCTTACGTTATGCAAACTGTAGACCCCTAAGTACCTTTGGTTCCTAAGTTCTTCTAGAAAGCAATCTATCGAGTCCTTAGAGGCAACACACTAATCATCTCCTTAGCTAGGATCACACTTAAATAAGGTCCTTAGATAGCGTCATAGCGAGTATGAAATCTATGCTAAGCACACCAACATAACGCCTAGTTGTCACACAAGAAACATACAATCAAACAATAATGTAAAGCAAGTAGTAAGAAAGGTCGAGACAATTGGATTTTTTTTCCTGTGGTCTCGGGTTGTTGCCATGGGGGAATCATATGCTGAACTAACCTTATTTTCTATGACACTATAAATTGAAGATACATCTTCATGGGTAGAGAATTGTCAACAAGACAATAGAACAGAGGTTCATGAAGGGAGTTGAAACTAGGGGGCAACACCATGCCAATGTTGCGGATCAAGAACTATTAGTGGTGCTACAAAGAATTGCTTATCAGATCTATCAGGCATAAGGATTCATCCTACTGACCAATCTTCCTATGAGGTTTAGAGTTTATGGTTATCTAGCTAGTCATCTAGTATAAAGCTAGGGAACATCTACAAGTATCTTGCTACCGATATTATAAGCTAATATTTATTGGGAACTTATTACACTTGAACCGTGCCATGTGTTGTATGTTGTGCTTCATCTAAAGTCTATTTCTTATGTGATTAGATCACTAGAGGAAAGCCTCTGAGTGATCATAGTACATGTCCCCCACAATCTCATAGAAATATACACATGGGCCATTATGGGCTAAATTCAAACTAGATCGGATGTCACATTTCTAGCCCTACCTCTCATGCTAAAAATAGATTAACCTTTCAAGTAGAGTTAACTGACATTTTTAGTTTTTGTCATCCATAAATCAACTAACTTTGGATACATATATATTTCTATGCTTAAAGTAGCAAAGAAGAAACATTGGAGTCACCTTGCAATTTATAGTTTTCCTCCTTTTTCCAAATTTCCAAAAAGCCAATGGCAAGCCAAGTATCTCCATTCGCCCATTCCCTAAGCCCAAACTAGTAGCTACAAAACCAAATATGAATGCATGGGATAGTAAAACACTAAGAGAGGTGAAATACAATCATAGGAGTAGAGGATTAAAGTACGTACATCACCTTAGACTTTTAGGAGATCCAGTTCAGTAGCATGTTAAGTCAAGGTTGATGATGAAGATTTCTCACATAAGTTCTTGAGAAGCTTTGCACTGAGATTCAAGACTCTTGTCACCATCATTGTGAGAGAAGGATTGAAGAACCTTACTCCCACTCAAGTTCTTGGAGAGGTGGTAACCCAAGGTACATGACCAAGAAGAGGTTGAGGAAGTGGAGAACGATGACAACAATAAGAAGAAGAGCATTGCATTCAAGGCATCCTCTACCAAGGGCAAGAAAAAGAAGGAAGAATCAAGTGATGATGAGGATTATAGAAGCTCAAGCATGGAGGAGGATGAAATGGCTCTCTTTGGCAAGTACATGAAGAAGGAGGGCTTTGCTGGTGGAAATAGAAGAAGATCATCATCTAAGATGAAGGAAGGAAGAAGATGCTATGATTGTGGCAAGGTTGGTCATCTTGTGGCTGATTGACCCAACAAGAAGGACAAATCTTCCAAGAAAGATAAGAGCAAGAGCAAGGAAGACAAAGAAGGAAGAAGAAGAAGAAGAAGAGGAGGAGGAGGAGGAGAAGAAGGTTATTGCGTGCAGTAGGATTCGGATGCCTCCACAAGTGATGATGAAGAGAAGACCCATCCAAGTTTATTGCGGGCATTACTATTAACAAGAAGCCCTCCATCTTTGACACTCACACTTACTTCATGGCCAAGGGCCCTAAGGTAAAATATGATGAAAGTGGTAGTGGTAGTGATAGTGAGGAGGAGGAGCTCTTGGAGCTTTTGCAAGAGGCCCAAGATTTCATGAACAAGAAGGAGGAATTCAAAGAATGGCACAAAAGACATAGAGCTCTTGAGCAATCCTTTGAAGATAATTTGGCTACTCATGAGGCTCTACTTGACTTTAATGAGAAGCTCAAGGATGCTCACTCCTTTCTTCATGCTCAAAGGGATGAGCCTATTGCAAAAGATAACATCGGAGTCACATGTGATCTAATTGTTGAAAATATTTGTGCTCCTATTGTTGTTGCTACTAACCTTTCTTGTAGCACTAGCAAAGCTACCCCTTTAAGTGATCCACCACTAATTCATCTCTCATTATGGAAAATGAGACCCTCAAGAAGGAGGATGATGAGCTCACCCATGCATTGAATAAGGCAGACATGGGTGAAGCACGCTTGTAGGAATGTCTAGGGAGCCAAAGGTTTTGCCTTAACAACGAAGGCTTAGACTATGTCCCTATGAAATGCATGAAAGCCTATGTCTCGCACAACAGTTTGTGAAGAGCAATGGCAAGTATTGCAATAAGTGCAAGCAAGTTGGGCAGTTGGGAATGTAAGAACAAGACTAGCACCATATACTCCATCAAATTTGATTCTTGTTGTTTACTTTCCAAGGGTGCTAATGGTGAGGTTCATTGGTACACATCTCAATTCTGCATCACTAATTAGGGTGTCTCCATTATTCTATTTTGGCATAGTGATAGTTGGTTTTAACCCCCGTTTTTTATAAAGACACTCAAAAGTGTGCCTACAAAAGATGAACAACATGACGCAAAATGATCTCTAAAAATAAGAGTATATCAAAGAGTAATTTTGTTATCTTCTTCCTTCGATCATCCACTGAGAGCTTGAAAATCACATTCAAAAGACAACAAAGAAAAAAAGGATACCTGCAAACACCATCGCCATCCAAGCCTTTGAAGACTGCAAAGCCACACATCATGATGAACAATGAGATCTAGTACTCATAAAACATTGCTAGAGGAAACCCCCAAGGAATGCAGACTTACAACCCTTCACCATTAGAATAGAGTGTTGAAGACACCAGACCTTGCTATAGAATAGACCAAAAGAAGGGATCAGAATCACCACATTGAAAGCCTTGCTTCCCTTGACAAACACAGCAGTTGCCAAGATCTAAAGAGAACCAACAGATCTGACAAACCATACACTTATTGGCCCCTCGCCGACGTTGAGTTGAACATCGTCGAGGTAGGAAGAGGCTGAAGAGACCTTATTCCAATACACCATCATCACCACCACCTCATCAATGATTCTAGAAACTAAAATCTAGCTGAACAAGGATCAATAAAACCTAAATTTATGAGGGGACTAGATTCCGCTTCTATAATCATCGATGGGAGGGAGAGGATGGGAACCGAGGCACAGTGGCATGGAGTGGCAGTGGCAGATGTTTCTCTATCTTGTTAGTGTTTTAGATGGATGCTATCCACCAGCTTAGCCCCTCCCCTTCAATTTGGGTAGTATTGTACCTTGCTCATGCATGAAAAAGGAAACCCACACAAGTCAGAATGCGTCATCATGCAAATTGAAGTTTAGTTAAACAACTAACATGTTTATTTAGTTAAACAATGATCATGTTTAATTAATATCGTATTTGTAAATATACATCAAGACTAGATCATCGGAACATTCTCTACAAACAATTTGCTTATGGTGTCCTTGATGACATGACTATTTGTGTAAGCGTCATCTTGCTTGTACATAAACTCCATTGTTCTTGTAAGGTTGAATATTCTCTCAAGTAACTCCTTCGGCATGTGATTGTTAGTGTTGAACCATTCCTCGTTAAAATCTTTCCATGTTTCCTCTATCATGTCTTGTATAATCTCACGTGCCACGTGAACCGGTACTTTATGCTCTTTCATGCAGCTCTCGATTGTTGAAGCAACATGATGAGTCATTTTCTCTCGCTGCATACAAATGAAATGTAATTCCTTGCTTATAATTCTGGGAAATGTGTAACAACAATGCATATACCTGGTATCATATTACATCGCTTTATTATATAGTTCGGTAAACCTATTTCTAGTAGTAGTATAAGTGAAACTGTAATTATGATAAGTTAAAACTGAAACTTTTCTTTTATGAGCAAGTTCCAAAGGTATAGTAGAGATGATGGTAATAAGGAACCCCCAAAAAAGATAGATATTTACCTCATATGATTTCAGATCATCAGAAAGTCTCAAAATAATGCAGAGCATCTTCACCAATTTAGGTACATTAGATACCCAATCAAAAGCTTCTTTTGTGGCTATATCTGTCATTCCAACAAACGATGCGCACGACAATAAGTGACAGGCACCGCTTCTTGCTGAAACCTGCAAGTGTTCCTCAACTGTTGCAGGGACATACCCTTCTTCACGCCATTTGACCTCCTTATTGTAAGCTCTAACTAGATCTATAATCTGCATTAGTGGTACATAGCTATTAGTAGGGGTGGTTAACGAGCAAAGAAGAGAGTGTAGCTTAGTCTATTTAAAAAGCTCAAGCCTTTGTTAGTCTTGCTACAATGGCGGACCTCCCTTGATTCAAGGGTATTATGTTCATTTGAAGGCCTAAAATTTGTGTCTGTATGCATAGAACTTTCTATTATTAACTTATATATTTTTTATTAGAATTCTTATGTGATGTAGGATATTTGAATGCCCAATGTAGAAATCCTACTTGGTAGCTCATCATAATTCAATGTTAGTATTAAGATTACTTAAGTAGAGATGATATTAAGCAACTTGTCCTAATTTCCTCATGTTATAATATCTAAAATGATAATTCATGATGACATTACCGAAATCACCAACATGATTCAAAAAATTAATTAGAACATAGATGTTTGTAGATTCAGATGGATTTTAATACTATATTGGACTTAGTAGTTGAATGCCACGTTTAATTGAACCAACTTATAATGCTACCATAATACTAAAGAAACTAGAGTTTAGTATATATTTTCATATTTGTCAGGCTCATTGAGACAGTGTTGGTTCCATTATGCTTATAAAAAGTGGATATAAGTCTTTGTTGAAGAACACCTTTAAGATTATTTACTACATACTTGGCACAATTTTCCAGAGTATGATAGTAGTAAGAGCATGAAATTGGCGCACCGAAAGGGTTAACTTACAAAGTTTTTTAGGTAGGGCATGCGGTACTTCTCCTCGGGTGATAGCTCATCCTCAATGCTTTGATAGGTTTCCATAATTTTCCCAAAAATGAACTTCATGTTCTCTGGGAGACCATCAGCCATCATACGGTCCCAGCTAGACAAAAGTCACTTGCATCAATGATATAGAATTTACCATTTAGATCCATAGTGATTGTTGGCAAACTACTAATTTGTCTCATATTTTATTAATAAATTCACAATGAGCAAACATCAATGAATGATTACTGGACAAAAATCCATATTACATAAAATTGTTCCAATAATGTTACCATAAAAGATAAAACAATGTGGCAGAAAAGGATATGAGATTAAGTATACGGACCTTTCTACACAGCTTGTAAATAACTCACACTCTTGTAAAGTTCCATAGACATCATAAGTGTCATCCAAAATGGAAACAATGGCAAGCACTTTTGTCAATATTATTCGTCCTCGTGAGTAACTTGGTTCATAATATACTCCTACTATCCAAAAATAGCATTCCACAACTCTATCACGAGCAAATGATAACCTTGATTGAAGTTCTAGGTCCTTCCACCACCTGGATATTTGTTAACCACTATCTTAAATATGAATTGTCATGTCCATAAAAAAATTTGGAAACATAGAGCTCTGCCTTTTGTGTGTTGGGGTACTTGAATATATAAGTTGTTTTTTAATTAATGCCTTTTGTGTGCTTGACAAATATAAATTAGTTTTAATGAGATTAGAAACTTCACCTCGTGATGATTCTGAGCTCTCGCTGATATTGGAGTTGTACAATATTATAGTTCAACTTCGCGAGTTCCATTATCACTTCATTGGCTTGTCCATGCATAGATATGTAGTACTTGGCTTCATATATTCTTACCCTTCTGGGGAAAGGTATCTCAAGTGCACACTTCACTTCATGGGCTAATGGCCCTTGTAGGTTGGTTAATACTGATTCTAAACTCCTTTTGGTGAATGAAACAACCTCATCAAGAATTATCTCTCCATTAGTCCTTAGATATGCAGCATTGTAAAGGCTCAGTACCTCCAATGGATTGTTTGCTGCAAAATTCCCTTGTTCATCTTTGAACTTTGCAAAGACATCTGGAGCATGAAGGAGAGTGATAACATTATATCTTAATTTTGGACTTGTTACCATTTTTGAAGGTTGTAAAGGGTACTCACTCGGGCATAAATAAGTGATTTTTGGGTATTGTAGCTCAGAAGTGGAATGAGCATATTTGTTACAATGAAAACTAGTGGACAATGTTTAGAGTAGTTGACTATAGGGGGTACTACACACTTAACTAGGAATAAAATCCATATAGGAATTCCCATTACCTGGAGAAACCTGATATCCATGTTTACGAAGTAGATAGAACCACAAAGCTGTCGTTTGAAGATCACTCCCACTAATATCATTAGTTTTGTAAATTTCAGATAGTATGACATTAATCTCCTCTTTGAAAAGATGATCCAGGCAGACACGTTCCAAAACATTAATGAGTTGCATCCTTTCATACAGGCTACAATTACTTGAAGCTGATATTGTCTTAGACACATTTCTTGTCAGATGATTCGCTCGTTCTATCATCCTTGTCAGCTGAGAAAATAAATATTGAATCAGCATATGTGAACTAGAAAAAAGATGGTGGTTTTGAGTAGCTAACTGTTCTTATGCATGATTGATGCAATATTCCTTGTTATATAGTATTATTATGCATATGACATATGATACAGTAGCAAATGTTATAAGCACAGCCGCCTTGATTGTTTCTTTTCGAAAAGCACTATGCGAAAATAAGTTAGTAGCTGGGTATGACCTTGTTGGTAGAGAGGCCCAAGCTAAGCTCAATGATCTATCCTATCATTTTAGAAACGGTTATTTTCTACCCGCAAAACGCTTGAAGCGGTTATTTGCAAATAAAAAGACCAAGATGTTGCCATGGCATGCCAAAAAATACTTGAATGATGAAAAGCTCAAGCACCGAGCAGATGGATCTCATAGTGGAGAGCTATTAATAACTTCAAATACAAGAAGTTGTTTGCATGGAATCATACACTGGTCGTGATGAAGAGCTCAACACCACCAGATCATACGCTGAGCTGATTTAGAGCTCATCACTGCTGGATCATTAGCTAGATCGGCGGTTTTGAACATATGGTGATAACCCTGCTTATCATTGCCCACTTTCACTAACGATGGTGAAAATCAGCAGTGAAGGTGCGTCTAGGACTAGCGGCAATGAGGTTTCTGAATCAATGAACTGTAGGGACACCATCTTTAATGATGCACATCAAGTAGCTATAAAGATTTTCATGTATTTGTTTATCTATGCTGATGGGTGTAGGAGTGGATCCGCTAGCAACTCATAGTTAGTTGGCTCGTAGCTCAGAGCTAAAATTAGCGGGGTAATAATTAGCTGTAAGGTGTTTGTATCTCATTAGCTAATAGTTAGGTGGTTAGAGTGCTATTTTATAATAATACCCCTTTTTTACTATTGCACGGCTAATAGTTAGTTGCTATCTTTATCAATAGGTGGGCACATATATTTTGGTTAACTTACCATCAATTAACTGATAGTATATTAGCTAGGTTCACTGGCTAATATACTACGTACTACTTTTCCCATTATCCAAGTACGTACTCCGTGGGTTAGTTTCCCTTTTAGTTTTCTTTTTTCCTTATTCTTCTCATTTCTTTTCTTTTCCTTTCCTTTCCTTTCCTTTCCTTTTCTTTTCTTTTCTTTTCTTTTCTTTTCTTTTCTTTTCTCTTCTCTTTTCTTTTTCTTGTTCTTTACGTGCTTCATTTGTATTATATATTTCTTTTCTTGTTTTATGTGATTTTATTATTCTTTTAACTTTTCATTATTTATGTTTCTTTTATTTCTTTATCTTTTCTTTTCTTTCCTTTTCTTATTATTTTTATTTCCTTTCTTCATTTTTTATATTTTTGGTTCATTTTTCGTTTCATGTGATTTTAATTATTCTTTCCATTTTTTATATTTTTCTTTTGTTTTCTTTTTCATTGATTTCTTTCCTTGCTTCTATTTATTCTTTATTTTCCTTTTCTTTTTAATTTTGATATGTTTTTTTAGTCTTGTCTTATTTTTCTTTCTTTTCTTTCTTTTTAACTATACTACTACTACTACTTTTTATGGTTCTTTATTCTTGTTTTCCTTTTTCCTTTTTTATTTTATATGATTCAATTTTTTATTTATATTTTCCGTTTTCATGTTTTATTCTTTTCTTCTCCTTCTATTTCTTTCTTCTTTTCTATTTCTTTTATGTTTTCTATGTATTTTATTATTTCCATTTCATTTTTTATTTTTAAATTTTACTTTAGTTACTCTAATTTTTTACTTATTTATTATTTTCTTTTTATTCTATGAGGTACCTATGATGCGAAATTTTTCCCCTTTTGGGCGCTCTGATGGAAGCTGCGTGTCGAGCTGTGAGTGTGAATACTGTATCAGCAGGCACAACCCAATGCGGCACACAGGTAATGCAACTGCATGGCCCGGAGCATTGTTTATACGGAGTAGTTCGCAATGTTTAAGTAGTTTCCTAGGTTGCTTAGCGTCAGATTTTTCAAATCTTTTTTATTCTTTTTCTTATTTCATTTCTTCTTTTATTTATTATTTATATGGTATTTTTTCTTTAAACTTTTATGTGTATTTTTGTTTCTATGATCTTTTATGTGCATTTTTCTTTACCATTTTACTTTATTTAGTTATTTTAATATTTTTTTTAATTTTTTAATTTTCTATATTATACGAGATATATGTGAATTCGCGTGCTATGTATGTGATGTTCTATAACGCATTATGTAATGTTTACGTGATATTCATGTAATGTTCTATAACGTATTATGTGATGTTTACGTAATATTCATGTGATGTTCTATGACGTACTTTGTGATGTTCACCTAGTATACATATGTTCTATTATGTTTTTTATGATGTTCATGTGTTATACATGTGATGTTCAATGATGTTTTTTATGTTCACATGGTATATATGTGATGTTCTATGATGTATTTTTATAATGTTCGCGTAATATATGTGATATTCATGTAGTATACAATGATGTTTTATGATGTATTTTGTGATGTTCATGTAGATACATGTGATGTTCTATTATATTTTCTGTGATGTTCACATGATATAAATGTGATGTTCTACGATGTATTTTTTGCTATTCTATTTCATTTCTTTTTATTTTCACATTTTTTTTATTTTTCCTATATTACTTCTCTTTTATTATATAATTCTATATATTTTATATTTTTATTATTCTTTTTTATATATTTTTATGAATATTATACTACCAATCACTTAAATCTATAACTTTTTTCTTATTTATCTAGAATACTATATGTTTACATAATTTACATGTGATGTTCTCTGATGTGTTTTGTAATGTTCACATAGTATGTGATGTTCTGTGATGTATCTTGTGATGTTCATATAATATAAATGTGATGTTCACGTAGTATACATGTGATGTTCTATGATGTTTTTTTAATATTCATATGATATTTATTTTTATGATGTTCACGTACTATTTATTTTTGTGTTTTTATTATTCCTTTTGGTTTTCCTTTATTTTCTTATATTTCTTTTTTTCTTCCTATTCTCCTTTATGTTTTCTATATATATTTTTCCTTTCTTCTTTCCTCCATTTTCTTTTTATGTTTTCTATATATTTTTTATTATGTCTTTTATTTGGTACTACCTTTTATGTTTTTTAAGCTATCTATGTTATTTATGTTCTACCTATAATTAACTTAGTATTTTTTTAGCTTTTGTAGATCCTTTTTTGTTGTCATAGCTACTATAATACGAATCGCATGAACCTACAATTGGTTCTCCTAGATCTAAATATCATTGTCGAAACATTATTTTCTGAAACTAGAATATCACATATGCTCAATAAATGAAAATGTTCTATCGTAACGGGACAAATGTTCATTACTGAAATTTTATCGAAATGTACTCATGTGGGATCTTGTTTTGAAGAATTTATTGTAACAAAAATAATGGTACAATTGGAATTTGAATTAGATGCTTGATTTGTAAGCTATATATTTTTTAAAATTTGTAACAAACCATGACATCATCACGTTGCTCTATCATGCGAGCTTTCTGCTTTTTCGTACGCACATAAGATGCGGCAACCAGCATTAACCATCCAGTCTAGCAGCGGATTCAAGAGGCCCAACAACCCAATACGCCTCCTAAACGGCTCAAAAAAGGGAATAAAGGGCGGAACGCGTGCACGGGTAGACACGCTGCCTCGGCCTGGAGCGAAGTTTCGGCGGGAAGCGGCCGGACGGAAGTTCCCGTCCGATTGGGCGGCCTCTAGCACGCGCCGTGCAGGATGAGCGACAACGCAGGGCCTCCAATTCCCATAGGCCTCCAGGTATATATTACATTACCCAATTAGTTAAGCACACTAGCTTTGGCCTAATAGCATCGCCCATTAGCAAGCCTATTAGGCTATTAGCCTAATAGAAAATGATTTTCTGGCCGGCCGCACGGACGTCGTTTTGTCTCCCAATTGCTGCGATCCCAACCTCTCGACGTCTCCTATCGCCCTAACGTCCTATCGGGCGGCGGCCGCGTATCGTGAGTGTGACGAACTGACGGCAATGGCGAGGCCCTAAGGCCTTGAAGGTAATACTAATCAAGTAATCATTCATATTTTTTCTCAGTTCATTCACAATCACAGCAAACTATAGCGAGGCGAAGGTAATACTAATCAAGTAATCAAGTAATCCTTTGTATCTTTTTTCTCAATTCAATCATCAGCGGAGCAAAGCTTCTCTAAATCAAAGCTATTGAAGTCCTATTTGTGTTCTACAGTGACACAGGAACGACTTAATGATTTGGCTATAATAGCACTTAAGAGCGAAATGTTGGAGAAGATTGATTATGAGCATATCATTGAAGATTTCATTTCAAACACCATTAGAAGAATGATGCTATTCAAGTAAAGATTATGCAACATACTCCCAATGTTCAAAAAAAAAAGAGTCATTCTCACTTCTAAAAAGTCAACAACTTCTAACTTTGACCAAATATATTTAACAAAATATTAATATTTATGGTACATAATTAGCATCATTAGGTAGATCGTTGAATATACTTTTATAATAAACTTATTTGGAGATATAAATGTTATACGTATTTTCTACAAATCTAGTTAAAGTTGAAAAAATTTGACCAGCACGATTCCCATAACGACTCTTTTTCTGGAACGGAGTAGTAGATACTATTCTTGACATATCTTATTGTAATGTAATATATTATATCCTACATCTTATTTTAGAACTATTTTTCTCAAGCTAGTAGGGCTCTTTTTTTGTTAGTATCCTACGAGGCCTCGGATTTCCTCGGAGGGCCCTGACGCTACTACGAGGTAAGATGAATTAAAATTGGTTGTCCTGACAACCGAACGAGTGCAGGAGGAGGTTGGAGTTGGATCGCTGATTTTTCAATTGCGGGGCCGACCTTCTTACTGGATGTACACTGTGTGAGTGGGGGAATTAGACTACTGGCACTCACGAACCTCTATATTCATCCTCTAAAAGGAATATTTCATCCTAGTCACCACAAAATATACAGTTTTTTCACACTCATCTATCCTCTATATTATCCTCCATCCATTGTGGAGCCTACTTGTCACTTTATCTAAATATATTCATGTGAGATCTAGTTTTGAAGAATTTATTGAAACGAATTTAATGATGCAATCAAAATTTAATTTGAATTTTTGGTTTGTGAGATATAATATTTTTTGTTTGAAAATGAAGTGGGGCCACGCTGCATGCACCTTTCTCTCTTCTTACTCTCACGCCCGTGGACGGCCAGCTCTCAGCGCATGCGCGTGGTGGGGTCAGCCGCAGGGTAGCGTATGTGCGGTAGAGCGCCAGGAATAGCGTTGTCCTCTCGTTTACAGGACCTAATAGAGTAGCCGGTGCAGAAGATTTTTCCGGTATCGTGACCTGCAGGATGCCTTTAATGCACCCGGTACGAAAGGTCTTACTACCTTACTTATCAATTCCATTCCGGTACTAGCCGGAATGGCCGAAACGTATTGTACCAGCGAGTAAAACGTCACAGAACATCTGGTATCCCGTACCGGCTTCTGTCCCGGACGATTCCGGTCGTTTCGGCTAATCTCGGCCATTCCGGGCAGAACTGCCAGTGCCGTGGATACCGGTACTGGCCGTGACGGAGTATCCCCAAAGGCCATCTCCGATATCCATAAATCCAGAAATCAAAGAGGAAGCAACCAGATTTTCAATCGGAAGAAAGGCATCGAGAAATACTATCTCTTGCCTCAGCAAAGATTGAGGTGGAAATGTTCAAGATCTGAGAAAAAAGCAAATTCAGCAAATAAAAGGAAACACATGGGAAGCAACGGACGGACTGCAGGCCGACAATAGCTCCAGCCTTCAAGCTCTCACGAACAGCAGAAGATTCCAAGCTCTCACGGTGCAGCAGAGGTAAGCCGTACGCGGCATCCACGGCGGCGCGGCGCATCGAGGACGACGCGGCGGCTGCGCCATGTTGAAGCTTCTAGCGCTCTAGGCTGCGAGGAATCACCCCGCTGATGGTCTAAATGTTCTTTTCCCTTTGGTCCAAGTGGACTTCTATATGGGCCTACATCTTGGGCTATCGTTGGGCTATAAGCACCGTATTTCATATCTGCTTAATTACATTTACTGAATTTATAAATTTATTTATATAGATATACGATATATATTATTATATATGTTGAACTCTGGAACAGTATACCGGAATGCACCGGTATCGGTACGTTCCATTCCAGCACGTAAACCGGAATGGCCACCAGAACGGAACTGTTCCTTGGTCCCACCTTCCTACCTAGGCAGACAAAATACATTGGCGCTGATGCTCTAAGCAGTTAGCTAAAAACATACCAGTTGGGTGGAGGAAGCCAAAGGACTGGAGTAGGTGAGGAAGAAATCTCCCCAGACGGACGGTTCAAAATTTGAGACATTCCTCCTGCTAATAATTTGATTTCCCTCTTCGTCCAGAAGCTCTTGACGTACGGTAGTAGCACTACTGGTGGCGGCAGCGCTGGCACCAATGGCCCAAGTCCGAACACGGTGGCTCCACGAAAAACACGGGAGTCGCCGAGCCAGCACCGGCTTGGACTCCAAGACGCCGCCGCCGATCAGTACCGGCGGTGCAGCGGCGGAGGCACCTGCAGCTTTGTGGTGGTGGTGGCTCCCCTTGGACCCTACCTGCTTCGCGGGGAGGAAGGCGAGACCGACACACGTGGTTGTCTGCATCTCCAAACTCTGTAGTATAATTTTGCGGCTCCTTGAGCACACTCTGCAACGTTTATATAGGCCACACGTACTATACGTCTATACGTACGGCCCTCGCCCCTACCACTTAATGCTGCTTTTGGCATTTTCACCAGTACATATGTATACTTGGTTGGAACTTTGTTATGGATTGAAATCGTGTCAACCACCAGCTTGTTTGAATCGGTGTTTATGGACTGGAATCGTGCGAGTCACAGGAACAATCCAAGAGATGAATGGAAATGTGTCGCTCGCTCGCTGAGATCCACACATTGGTCCAACGTTGGCTTGCTTTGCCTGGTCCAACGTTGTTAGCACGTCCTGCCCAACTGCTACAGGCCTACAGTTGTGTCGCACTTACATGTTCTACGTAGCTATAGGCTGGACCCCGCGTGCGGCACGGCGGCTCTCACTAGTCATCGGGGTTGATTAAAGACTGCTCGACTTCGCACGCACCACAGAATTCTGGCATCCGTGGCTCCTTCCTGTGTGGACGCGTGTCTCTGCATATTTTGCAGAAAAGCCCTTCATCTTTTTCGAAATGAACCCGCAATCCAGTTCATAGGCCTACAATAGAATCCACGTTTGGATATTTTTCGTATAAGTGCCTAACATAAATTTTATTCTTATGCAAAGAAGAGAAAATCTGAAGATTGTCTTTTTTCTGCATAAAACACCTCATTGGAGATTTTTCGGAGAGCCCCCTCCAACAGGGCCGAACGATCGAACCTGACCCCTTCCTCATTCCCCTCTCTCCTCTCTCTCTTCTCCTCGCTCCCGCTGCCGCACGTCCGCTCGCCCAGCGAATGGATCTGGCCAGCTCCGGCATGGACCGCAGGCGAGCGGATCTGGCCGGCTCCGGCATTGACCGCAACGGATCCAACTCCCCTTTTGTTCTCTTCTCCATGCCGCTGCCCCCTCACGCGTCTCTCGGTGCCGCTGTCGCTTGAGCACGGGGATCCGCCGAGATCGGCGGTGGTAAATCGGGTGGAGCTCTCCAACTTCCACGGCGTGGAAGGCGCAGCTCGTCGGCCTTCGCAACAGCAGTGGGGGTATGGGTACATGGATTACAGGTGTGGTGGAAGGCGTGGAGATCGTTCTGCGTTGGGTCCCTGACAACTGCCTGACACTCCCACTGGAGGTGCTGGAGATTGGAGAAGATTCAGATGCGGTCTAAGGATCCCGTTGTCACATCACATCGGCCACAAGTTGGAGCCTGCTTGTTCATCTTCTCGACTAAGTACGGCACCATGAGCAACACCGAGCTGCTAATCGGCTGCGTCACCGAGGCCACATGGAGCCCCTGGGCTACGCCACCAAGGCCACAGCTAGGCGTCCCTGTCCTCTGGTGGCGCGGTCGTGCCTGCTCTTGCTCGGCAACGACGTCAAGGGCTCGGTCGTCCGCCTGTCCGCGCCACCATGTCGCATGCTGCCATTGGCGGCAGTCCAGGTGAAGCCACAGAACGGAGCGTGCAGGCTAGCCATGGCCGGCAGCTGGCTGCGCGGAAGGGACCAGGACTACCGACGGCCCCCAAGCCGAAGGGGATGGCGTCCACGGCATCCCCGCCACCTACTGACCTACACTAGCGTTCATTGTCCCAGCAGCACCCACCATCACCACCTCCAATGCAGGACTCGACGTCGACATCAATACTGCACGGGAGGTGTTCGATGGAATGGCCATGAGGTAAACGACGTGTCCTTTGTTCTCCATGTTTATGCCATGAATCTCTGGATACTTGGGTTGTGTTCCTGATCTTGTTTCCAATACTAGAGAATCCTCTTTGATAGTTAGTTACTCACAATGATGCATGTGTCTATGTCATGAATGGTGAATCACGATGTGCAAGCAGTGAACTGCATTTGCATGCATTCTTGCTTTAGTACTTGACGCTCTTTTCACATCTTTGTCTTCCGTTTATTTGCTTGTGCTAATATATCAAGATTGAAAGTCTCACAGACACAATTTGGAAGCCAAAATGCTTGTGCTGTTATCAGGTCCTACTGAAAGTGTATTTTTATAACCATGAATAGCTACAGAAACATGTTTTCTTCAGACAGTTGCGCTGTATATGAATGCCTAGCCCCATTATCGTGTCAATGCCTAGCCGTGCTATCCTAGCTCCAGAAAATTCTTAGATCATCTCAAATGTTCAGTGAATCAAACAAATGAATATACCTATTGGATGATAATAGTCTGTTATGTTTCAGATTAGATTTCTCTACTCTACTCACGGTATCTTGCGGAACCTAAGACACTTTTTTTTGAAAGCCGAACCTAAGACACTGGACGTGTTATGTGAACTCTACATCAAGGATGTCGAGGTATTGTTTCTCTTGCATTGGCCCTTTTGCTTTTGTTGTTCCTCTTCATATGCCTGCTGAAAATTGGGAAAGTTTTTTGGACAAAACTAAGATGTTAGTATTATTTAGACTTTTGATTGTAAATTTAGTTTCTCACTTTCAGTTCTCTGGTAAAATCTACTGCAATTCAATTGATAGCTCAAAGGCTCAAATAGTGTCATACTCATTCCTTTATTTCATGGCGTATGTTAGGAAAGGATTGTGGTGGGTTGTGCTACTGAATACTAACCACCTTATATTTAGTTCCTTCTTGTTACAGTTCATTTCCCCAAATCTCTATGGATGCTTTTGCATGTTGTATATTATTCCATTAGATGGATGAAAAAATATGCGAGTTCCTGTATTATGTGACACATGGACAGTTATTTGGTGGATTGGAGTCTGCCCTCCAAATACTATATATGGGCCTTTCTTCAGATGTATTTCACTCCAATTAGTTACTTAAACCATACTTTAGCCTCCAATTCCTCAGTGCTGCCTTTTTTATGCAGGTTGAATTGAATCAGCTACAATGGAAGACATCTTGGCTTTTCGAAGATCTTAATCTAAGGCTGATGTTAAAGATCCTAAACACAAATGTAATGATAGTTCTATGATGTATGCATGAATAGAACCATGACGATTGTGGTGGCCATACAAACCGTACTATATGCGGATGCTTCATAATTGACTGTGCTTATGTATCTTAGGCACATCTGGTATAAATTGGTTTTTGTTCCTCAAATCATTGCAGGGCACCCAAAGGGCGCCTGATGTTCTAGTTAGTAATTATTACCACTTGAAACTATACTAGCCCCAACACGCGCGCTGCTGCTGCTGCACGGGTTGGGGACAGTAAGCGGTAAAAAACAGCGGTGCACAGTAATCTGATTGGTTAAGGATCCGTTTGACAGGGCTCTGCTCTGTGATTTTGTAGCTCCTTGATTCTTCGATGGAGTGATTTCATTAGATTCCTAAGGTAAGGCCGTAGGGGGAGCAGGGTAGTGAGTTGGGAACAATCCGGGGAAGTAGGTTTTTTTTCTCCCGCTTGTATACAAAATAGAGAAGTGATTTCCTTGATTCTCTCAAGAAGCTGAGTCATTTTTTAGCGTTTAGATGCCGGGGGAGTGATTCTCTTCGAGAATCTGCTCCATGGAGCACTCCTAAACAGGTCCTAATACTCCCTCCATTGAAAGTTGAAGCAGCATTAAACGGTGCCAAACAGTGCTAAACAGTGAGTGAATAGTAGCAAATGGGCTGAGCGGCCTCAAGTTTATTTGTGGTTGAGGATTATTATATTTTTATATATATCTATCGTTTTGACTTTTCCCTCTCAATAGCAGCCTCTTAAAATTTATGCTTACACGTGCACATGCTTGTCATACCACGTGCATCACTTATCTCATAATAGCATAGAAAATAATATCGTTTGAGATTGAAATAAGATACTTGAAAAGGTTGATAATTTTGCGAGAGGTGTTTCTGTAATCTTTAGGTAAGTGATGTTGCTCGAAAATACCCTGTAAGTGCAAAATACGATCCATATTATATGGCATCTATTTTATCAGTATATTTGAAAGCTTAACATTTCATAAGCACTATCTTGTCTTGTTCATCTAGACTGCAAAACTTAGTGGTGCCAAGTTTTCAAAAAAAAAGGTGTTATTCACTTAGCTAGCATATTATTCTCAACTAGTAGAAAGTAGCAAGAATTGATCGTGCGTTGTTACGAGTTTAAATCTTGCAAACAGTCGTCAAGATAACAAACAGATCCGATTGGGTAATACTCCCTCCATCCCAAATTTTAAGTCATTCTAACTTTCTTGTAGAGTCAAAACATCTCAAATTTCACCAAATTTTATATAATAAAATGATAGCACTTACAATACTAAATAAGCACCATTAAATTCTTCATCAATTATATTTCCATATTATATTTATTTGATGGCATAAGTTCTTGTAATTCTCTCTATAATTTTGGTAAACTTGAGATGCTTTGAGTCTCAAAAAGTTGGAAATGACTTATATTTTAAAATGGAGCGACGGTAAAAAAATACCCCCTTAAATTGAAATGAAAATAGTTTTGGCAGACGTAACTTTGGCCTAGGCTAGCTGCTAATTCGACCCAATTAAGGAATAAGGATGGCGGAGAACAAATCACACATGTCATAGACTCTCAAATATACCCTTGCTTTTTACACTGGGATGTATAACTTGTTATGCAATTATTTAGATCTATCTGTGCCACTGAGTTATTCCCTCCATCATCCCAGATTATAAATCATTTTGACTTTTCTAGATACATAGACATTGTTATGTATCTGGACATAGCGTATATCTAGGTACATCTGCAAAAGCTATGTATCTAAAGAAAGCCAAAATGACTCATAATTTAGAATGGAGAAAGTAACTATCATCATTGGATTTAATTGTACTCCATCTAACCTTATTTTAATTAAATCAAATAAATTGAAAGGTCCGTACATAGTGCTATGTGCAATAAAGGATTATTCTCGTATTAAAAACTGACTGAAGATTGTCTCAACTTATATGGGTTGATACAATGCACCTCTTGTAAGGTTAAGAAATGTGGCAAGTGAGCCACTTGCCCGTGTGTATGCTGATGAGTCAAGCTCGGGCGTCTAGGGCACTACATGAGTGGTGTGCCAACAACAAAAGTTTGCATCTCTAAATAGTAATACAACCGACATATATTGTGTTGCAGGAGGATATAGTTTATTATCTCTACTGGGCCTCAGGCTCCTGGCGTGGATCTGTGTTTTCCATTTGTTAAAGCGAGAAAGGTGAGAGTAGTAATTGATAGAAGTAGAGACGCGCGAAAGGGTGGGAGCGAGGGATAGAAGAATAGGCGCAAAAGTGAGAGACAAATGGAAGGGAGAAAGAGTGACAGACCAGGAGGAGTGGGACCGTGGGAATGATAAACCAATGTTGTATTGGAGGTGGATACAATCTATCTCTATTAAGGTCGGACTCCTGTTGTGGATATGTGTTTTCTATCCGTGAAAAGCAAGAAGGATGAGGGTGAGTGGAATAAGAAGAGGTGTGGGAAGAATATAGGTTGAGCGATAGAAGAATTGGTATAGAAGTGAGAGATGGATGGGAGAAACAGTGACCGGACCAAGAGAGACAGGATTATGGAACAACGGGCGAATGGATGGAGGAGAGAGAGAATGAGGAAGAGACAACATAAATTTGCTCCTTATAATAATATTAGGTACATATATAAAGAGAAATTACCTTATTCTCAATACGTAAATTTGATAGGTGGAAACTTTGTTATGGATTGAAAATTTGTAATGGTGTGAGTCACAAACTGATTCAAATAATTCAACTGATGAAAGTATGTTGCTCGATCGCTTGCTTATAACCACTCAAATTGTCCCAAGTTGTCTTGATTAAATATCTTTTCTTTTCACAAGATAAAATGGTCGCAGTGGGGGCTTGCACTTCTGTTAGGGCATTAATAGTGTAGATAGAAAAACAAGGGGTCGTAACTAGTAAGCAACTAAGGGACAACCCTATACGCTACGTCCATGGTTTCAAACGGACCTTAAGCGCAAAAAAGAAAAAGACAAAAAAAAAAAAGCAGGACGGCTTGAAGCCGGCCTCAGGGCAAGGGCTGGGTCTCAAGGATTAAGATTTTCATTCACGGGGCCTCCTACCAGCCAATGCAACTTGCAGGAAGATAAAAGAGATGCTGCGATTTTTTATTGCATAACGTGGGTCCTAGCTTAATACCTACTCCCTCCGTACTCAAAAATAAAGTCGTTTCGGATAACACTTGGGTCAAACATTGGGAATATAAATCATGAATAACTTTTAGGTTATTGAGTTTGGAAATATGAAAACCATATCAATAGATTTGTCTTGAAAAATACTTTTATAAAAATATACATATATCACTTTTCGATAAATATTTTTTATAAAACAAGAAGTCAAAGTTATACTTTAGAGACTGTATCGCTGTCCAAAACGACTTTATTTTTTAGTATGGAGAGAGTATGGTAGACTTTACACACAACGGAGCCTGGTATTATGACGTGTGAGACCCAGCTTAAGGTCTCCGTCTTAAACGCTATGGTTGTCCTTAGCGCACATTAACTGTGTTGATGCTAGCATGATGGTCGCACACCTCGAATGCTACATCGCACGTGCCACACAAATGCGGTGATGACCGATGAAGTTCTGAAACCTGGTCTAGCTGAGTTTAACCTAGCTAACCTCTACAAAAACATCATGAATCCCACGAATGCCTCTCGCGATGATCCGTCAGGAAGACGGATTAGGGCTTTGATCTATGGTCAACAAGGCCACCTAGGTTGCCCACGAAACTCATTAAGAGATGCATAGAACAATATGTAATTGTGACCTACTCCCTTCGTTCTAAATTATAAATCATTCTAACTTTTTTGGAAAGTCAAAGCATTTCAAATTTGACCAAAATAATAGAGAGAATTATAAAAAAAATAATGACATTCCAACTATTTTATTATATAAATTTAGTCAAGCTTGAGATGTTTTGATTATTCAAGAAAGTTGAAATGACTATAATTTGGGATGGAGGGAGTATTAGAGGTGCTGTAACAAGGATAGTGTCACAATCTAGGAAAATCCTTATGTTACTCAAGTTAGGACACATGCATGCACCAGGTAATTAAATGCGAGTAGGATTTTCAACGTGCTCAAGGGAACACTTGTCTGTTGTCAAAAAAAAAAAGGGAACACTTGTCTTCCTCTAAATCCTATTGCTTTTGCCCAAGCTCGTCTAAGGACTGCTCCTGACCAACCACTTGTTGGCCTTCTACATGTCGCAATGTCGATCACACATAGGCACATACAAGAAAGCAAACAAAATAGATAAACCACTTCTTGGCTTTCTACACGTCGCAATGTCGATTACACATAGGCACATACAAGAAAGCATACAAAATATATTAAAAACAGTACAATAAACATCAGTATTCGGCAATCATTTAAAGCATGCTAAATAGTAGTACTTATTATAACGATCGTGTAGGTGCAGGGACAGATATAGCGGTGGGGCGAGGAGGGGGGCTCAAGCCCCCTACCGCCACTGATCTCATGGAGCCCAACTAGCTAGAGGCCCTCCAAGAATTTTAATTTTTTCATAGTTGCTTTGAGGAGAAGAGACTCAAGGTTGAAGATGAACTTTCATCCTAGATCTATCAATGTGTAGGCGCAAATTTCATCGAAAACTGATTTGGAACAAATTTAATATGAAATATATATGTGTTAGCAGTGGTGGACTCAAAATTTATTTTAGATAGAGCAAAATTTAGCCCCAACCTAAGCCAAAAAAAAAACAGAGAGTACATACAACATATTGACATCACAAAAATAGAGCTAAAC
Source organism: Saccharum spontaneum (assembly GCA_022457205.1). Taxonomy (NCBI): domain Eukaryota; kingdom Viridiplantae; phylum Streptophyta; class Magnoliopsida; order Poales; family Poaceae; genus Saccharum; species Saccharum spontaneum. The sequence continues at coordinate 37,387,784 of CM039593.1, forward strand.
AAGAGAGCAAACAACCTTTGATGATAATACCTCTAATTTTAACAATGAATACTATTTTCACCAAAATACATCAAAAGAAAATGAACCAACTTGTAAATTTTATAAAGATCGATAGTGGACGCTAATGAAATGATCATACACCCTTGAATATTGAGGAGTATTACAAGAATATATAGGAGGGGTCCTGATAGCTCGACGCCTAGGCCTAGAAGTGGTCGCTCCACCTCTCTCTCCCTCATTCATCAGGCGCCATTCTATGTTGGGGCTCTGATTCAAGATGTTGGGGGCTTGGGGCTATGATTTGAGGTGCTGCTGGCCTGGGAGCCTCAAGCAACATGCATCATCTCCGTATGAGTTTACAAATGCATCTTCGATAGACTCTGTTGCTTCCTGGCCTGCTATCAAGTTGGAAAGTAGTGTGTTTTTTGGCCTATATTTGTCTAGTTCCGATCGGTGCAGTAAAGCGCATTGCCCCATGACACTTCCACACAAGTCCGGCAACTGGTTGTCTTTTCCAGATGCCCCCTTCCGTCGCTAACTCCTAGTTCTCTGTCTATCCGTGTGCCAAGGGATACAACTACAACATTCATGGAGACGAGGAAAAATAAGGGATGATGTGAGGCTCGAACATCAGTATACAACTACCGCTATCCAGTAGCTGTGGTGGCTGCCCCAGCTCCCCTACATGGTAGGTCCACCCCTGGTTGTTAGGGCTAAAACGCAAGGAAAACTGTCCAGACTCACTGATTTTACGATAGGGGTTTCTTTGTGGCCTATCTCCGAGGCCCACCGCTTGTCCAACTACATGGCCATGGCGGGTTCATGGCGCTTGGCCGGCTTTCCTTGCCGGCTGGCCGAGACGACAGCCCGAGCGGCTAAGAAGGGTCGTCGATGATGGTAGATATGTGGCCAAGGAGGACGGCGGCGGCTAGCGGCTGTGATCCAGATCTCACCTTTACTACATTTTAATTCAGATTGAGTATAGATACAGATCGTGTCGAATACGAATATGAAAAAGAATCTCAAATTCGGATTTCTATTCAGATATTTACTCAATTCAATAAATATATAATATTTATCAATTAAATCTATGTGTAATATTTATCAATTAAATTAGTATACCAATTAATCAATCATTATTTATATAATATTTATCATGAAATCATAATTTATATAAAATAATTTACATCAGTAAAAAATAAATTAAAGTAATAAAATAATTTGCTACAACAAATATATTAGGTTTAAACTAAATTAGAAAAATACTAAAATTAAATATTTATGTATCATTAATAGCGACAGTGTTATTCTACACCCTAGGTGTCGAATATTATTTTACACCAAGTAGCTAAACTAAAAAAATACTGAGTACTATTTAACCGTGTTAAGTATCAGTCAGTACTACGCACAATACCACAAAATACTGAATAATACTGAAACATGACTACTAAATAGTACTGAATTTTGTTTAGTATAACAGTTTAGTGTAGAATAGCACATGTATCATTAATAGTATTAAATTAATATTAAAGGTTACTTATAGATATACTACTAACTAGTTCCAAAGGATCATTAATAATATTAAAATTAAATAATTAGTCACTAGTCATGAGAAAGCTATTCTTCACGAATACGGATAAATGTCGGATATTTTATATTTTTGTCGAATACGGATCTGGAATTGATAGAGAAAAGTACTGAAAATATTCAGATACATCATGTCGGTGTTTTGAGAACCGACCAGTAAATTTAGCACTGCGCTGCTCAAGGGAGTCGATGGCTGCACTCGAGACACCAGGAATCTATACTGGTTCGGGACGAATCCCTATGTCGAGTGCTGGAGACTACGAGTATGTGTTTCTCAGTTGAAGTGCTCCAAACGGCTTACAACAAGAGGTGTGCAAGTTAGGGTTCTACTAATAGAAGGGGTTCGAGGTAGGAGAATTCGATCTATCTAGCTAGGAAGAAGGCATGACTCCCCTTATATAGCCGTGGGGCCGCCGGGATACAATTAGAGGTGATGGTCTCCTGACCCAAGTGGCCGAGAGCCTGAGAGGAGGGAGGAGCTAGTAGTCTTAAATGCGTCCACCCACCTCCCGTCCTTTCCAAGTGGCTAAGGTCGGAGGTGGTTGAGGGCACCACGTGGTGCATGGTGGAGAGGCAGGAGATATATATCAAGGCGAGCCTTGTACGGCTTTGGGGAAGAGAGGTCGAAGCAGGCCACGGCTAACTTGGGTCGTGGCCAGTTGGGCCATTCTGAACTATTCTCTATCTGTGTCTTAGGATACCCTAGTTGTGTATCTCCGACACATCCATTTAATATCCATACTTGACGAACTGATCATAGATTGGTTGGTTATGTTCCTTGTGGTGGAATCTATCCACTTAAGTTTAAGTCTTTGACTTGGCACGGGTGCTCGTATTTTTCTGGATTTATTCCAAGATCTAACGGCGCTATGCTTTCAGTGATAGGTGACATCCTGTCGACAATGAGGCACCGATGGTGACTTCGTAAATCTTGAGATCTGCTGGCTCAATCTTTCAAAAATGCTCGTAGGGGTAAGGTTTGTGTATATGTGTTCATAGGGGTGAGTGTGCGTTTGTGTTATAGGCGTGTGCGTTGTAATGTGTAATTTAAAAAATCCAAATTAGAAACACGAATATCCATATTACATAGTTTAGTGGATACGGAGTCATATAATTCGGACTTCCTGACGCCCATTTCCATTCTATTTATGAGCCACTGCCCAGAAGCAAGGGAGTGAGACTCCCCGCAGTGGGTACTCTAAAGAGATACTCTAAAGCTTTAGAGTATGAATATAGAGTAAAAACTGCTGCACTAGGTACTCTAAAATGATACTCTATCCTTTCTCTCACTCTATATTTAGAGTGGTACAGTGCTTACTCTATAGTGGGCAGTGGCGGACCCCACTAACTAAACAAAGAAAAAAATGCTATAACTCACAAACCAGAAATCCAAATTAAATTTCGATTGCACCATTAAATTCGTCTCAATAAATCCTTCAAAACTAGATCACACATGGATATATTTAGATAAAGTGATAAGTGGGTCCCATAGTAGATATAGAGGATGGATGGATGCGGGAGAATTGAGTATAAAGAAGAGAATCTTGCTGATTAGGACATATAGATGATGAATATAGAGGTCTATAAGTGCGGATAGCCTGAGGCGGACGGCTAGTCTCCCCAGCTGGGCCAGCAGGTGGCCGTGTGGGATGAGAGCCCGAACCCAATAGGAAGGTAGGAGATAGGGGCTGGGATCTGGGCCGAGAAAAGGATTGGTTGGCCCAAGCGTTGAGAGAAATGGAAAGGAAAAAGTCACTTTAGCTCCCTCAACTTTCGCGAAAGTCCGTTTTTCCTTCCTGAACTCTAAGCTAGGCAAAACACCTTTCTTAACTTTTAAAACCGTTCATCTTACCTCTTGATCCTGTTATAAGCAGTTTTAAAGGCGGTTTTGTCTTTTTCTATTTTATTTATTTCGGTTGAATATTTGAAAAATTATAGTAAATCACAGAAAAATCATAAAATAGAAAATCTAATTTTGTTAGACTCTACATGAGTAGATCTACATAGTGAACATATGATATGGTATGGTATGCTTTAGTATAAAGTTTTTTAATGTATCTTTAGATCTATGTTTTTCTGTAATTAATTGAAATCATTCATAGCTGCAGTTTATATGGTCCAATTGTGATGAATTTTTTATGGTTGGCTAATTATTATATGATTGAACTGTAGTAAAAATTTTATATGCATTGGATCATGTATAGCTTGGTTATAGATTTATTTATATTTAAGAAGCATAAACCTAAATAAAATTTATAACTAAATTATACATGATCCAACGAGTATAGAATTTTTCTACAGTTTAAGCATACAATAATTAGCCCACCATAAAAATTTCACCACAATTAGATCATAGAAACTGCAGTTATGAATTATTCCATTTAATTACAGAAAACTATACATCTAAAGCTACAGCAAAAACTTTATACTAAAGCATACCATATCATATGTTCACTGTATAGATCTACTCATGTGGAGTCCAACAAAATTAGATTTTTCATTTTATGATTTTTCTGTGATTTACTATAAATTTTCAAAGATTTAGCCGAAATAAATAAGAAAGAAAAATATAAAACCGCCTTCAAAACTACTTATAAAAGGGCTAGGGAGGTAAGATGAACAGTTTTGGCCAGGGAGGTAAAATGAACGGTTTTAAAAGTTGAGGGAGGTGTTTTGCATGAATTTGAAGTTCAGGGAGAAAAAGCGGACTTTTGCGAAAGTTGAGGGAGGTAATGTACACTTTTTTCAAATGGAAATGAAAAAAATTGGAATGTGCTTAGGGAGTGGGCCAGCATTTCTAATTGCGCAGGAATCGAGCCGCCGGAGGGGAAACTAATGATCAACGTTGATGCAAGCTTTGATAGTGATACAAGAAGTGGAAGCACAGGGATTGTCATTAGAGATGCCACCGGTGAATGTGTTGTAGCGTGGTGCTGCCATTTGCCTCATGTAGTGATGAAAGCGGACGGAAACGAACGGAAAATCACTCTACCGTTTTCATTTTCATATTTTTAAACGGAAACGGGAGCGGGAGCCGGACAGCCGGGAACGAAAACGGTAGCGGGATAAACGGTAATACGAAAACGGGTAAATACGGTCGGAAAATAGACGGAAACGAACGGTAAGCGGAAACTTAAGCCGGAACATATATGCAACATATAAAATATATATTGCCCAGTGCCCACACATAAATACGCTCGTAGATGAATGAATTATCAGATGATGAAAGGGCGGACACTGGCACACTGCTATGTACTCTACCAAAACAAAAAGATGATGACTTTAATATATATGTGACATGTCCACACAGATGAAAAGAAAAATAAAAGTAACTCAGACATGTGCTTTTATGGCCCAACAGGCCCAACATCTCCTAAAAAAACAGGCCCAATAGACCCATCCCGTATTGAAGAAAAACGGGACGAAAAACGGGATATCTCGGTTAAAAACGGGATACCGCAAATACGGACGGACAAATGCTCTACCGTTTTCGGTCCCGTTTCCATTTACTCCGTCCCGTTTTCGGTCCCGTTTCCGTTTATCCCGGAAAAAACGAAAATGGTCGGGAAAAAACGGTATACGGTTGCGGACGAAACGGGATTCATCCCGTCCGTTTTCATCCTTGGCCTCATGTCACGGATGCAGCGATGGTGCTGGCGGAGGCATATGCGCTAAGAGATGACCTGAAACTAGCTCAACAAATTGGCAGTAATCGGTTCATTGTTCAGGTAGATTGTATGATGGTGGTCGAAACAATGGAGGGGGGTTTTCGGCAACTTCGACAGCACCAATTTTCGACGATTGCTATAATATGTGTAGAGACTTTGTGGATGTTTCAATTGAACATTGCCATAGGGATGCCAATCGGGTCGCTCACGAGATAGCTAGGAGATGTTTTACTAGTAAACAATCATGTATTTGGGTCAATGAACCCCTAGCTTTCTTCTTGATTACTTGATGAAAGATGTAACTATTCTGATGAATCAATAAAGTTGCCGGTGGCTGTGGGTTCTCCTTCAAAAAAATTGCGCATCGAAGGGAAGACCCTTTTTCCTTTATATAAATACCTAAAAATTCCTGAATAAAAGCATTTCTTCAAACTGAAATATTAGAAAAGCATAAACATGATTTCTATACACAAAAAATAAACTATTTCTAACATACAAAATTAATACATACAGTGGCATGAATGCAACAAACATATTCAACATATGCTTAATTTTGTTGTTGCATTAGAAATCAACTTTTCCCACACCCTAACCAACCTGAGCAAGTTGATTAAACTAAGGCAAATTATTTTTTTATCATGGAACTAAAATTAGGGCATTTACAAACGACCCCCGGTATCACCAAGGTAGAAATAATCCGTTAGCTTGACTTACCATGTACTACAAGAAAAGGCTCTAGCTAGATGTGCCTCTGTAACATCCTAGATGTTAAGAAATAATTAAAATATGATAATGATGCATCATCAAGCATAAGTATCAAGTATTATGCCATAAATGCATTCATATTGCAATAATAGATATCATATGTTGCATATGTAATGTTGCCATATGACATGTTTCTTTGTCATGTTCACATATTGTAAATCTGGTATTTTAGTTAATTCCATGAAATGATGGCATGTTGATACATTAGGTTCTTTATGAATTTATATATGAGAATTGGTTTACACAATTAAAGTTTTGTTTAAATAAAAGTTGTAGGGTTAAATGTGCTTTTTAATATGGGATCAAGGTTTGATAATAATTTGTAAGTCAAACATGTTTAAAATGAAGCTTCAAGTTTGAGTTTAATTTTGGAATCCAAAACTTGTCGCAAGTTTTCCGACTCGAATTTGAATACAAATTTGGGGAATTATTAAAAGATTTTTAAAAGTCAAATTGGTCAACCAAGAGTGGCATTTGGTCAAACATGTGATGCTTGACTCAATGATGCCCTTGGATGATGGTTTGATCACTAAATAATCACCAATTAATAGAGTATCAAGTTTCAATTTGAAATCTTTCCGAAAACCCTAAAAAGGCAAAACCCTGATTTTACCCCTTTTTGAATAATTCAAAATCTAAGCTAAATTTGGGAAAATGTGTAAAACCAAGTTTGTAGATCTTTTCAAGGGCTACAAGTTTGGTGTTTTGAGTTTTCAAAGTTTCAGTGTAAAATTTGGAGTAATTTTGAAAATATTCAAATCTCAAATTTGACCCCTTTTCATCTCTCCAATCCAATTTCAAAATGGAGGCAGAATTTGAAAATGTTTTGAATAGCAAAGTTGTAGGTCTTACCTAGATGTACAACTTTGGCATTTTGAATTTTTGAAGTTTCAATATAAAATTCAAAGTAATTGTGAATTTACAGATTTTCAGAAAATGTCCCCTTTTCAATTCAAATTCAAATTTCAAAATCTAGGCCGAATTGGAAAAAGTTTATATTGAGAAAGTTGTAGAACTTTGAAAATTGAGCAACTTTTGTTTTTACAGATTTTCAACTTCTATAGAAAATTTGAGAGTAATTTGTAAAATTTCGCCAGTGGCATTTCTGTAAATTTTTCAAAATCACTGCCAACCGCAGGGCGCCACCTCCCGCCGTCGTCGGTGATCTTCGATCCGCTTCTAGGTGCGCTCGTGGTTGCCACCTCTTGCTCGGCATGGGCAGTCGTCCATCGCGTGTCGCTTCCCCGTTGCCTCGCCTCGGCTATTAAGCCCGAGCGCCACCGTCGTTCTCTTTTCTTTCTCCTCTGTTTCCGCCACCGCCACAGCTCCGCCGTTCGCCGTTGCCTCCGTCGAGCTGTCTCCGGTTGCGCAAAAAGCTCTACCTCATTTGCCTCACTCCCGCGCACCTCCTCGGCCGCTCGCACCAACCCATTCCGTCCAGGACGTCCGCGTAGCCGTCTCCTTCCTTTTCTCTGGTGAGCCGCAGCCGCCGTGCCGCCTCACCATGGACAGTAGCCTCCGCTGTCTATCCGTGCTTGCCAGTTACCTAGTCGTGCTCGTGGTGAGCCATTGTTACTCTTTATACTCTCAATTTTGATCCTTATCGGCTTTACTCGCCGGGGTGGCGTGAGCCGCCGCCACCGAGCCGCCATGGCCGTCGGGGAGGGGTCTCCGGGGTACGTACATCGGTGTAGAGCGTCGTAGTGGGTTTGCGGGGTTGGTATGGTCGCGTTGGTGTGTCTCAGTCTCACCGGGGGCTTGCTGTCGGCGAGGTAGTGGTCGGCAGTCTCCGTTGGCCATCGGCCGATGTGGGGGAGGAGGATGACACGCGGGGCCGCGTCGTTAGAGAGAGAAAGAAGGGCGAGGGAGGGAGTTGGGCCGGGGAAAGAAGGAGCGCGCGTGGGCACTGGCGGGCCGCGCGCACGCGTCTGGCTGGGCCGAGCGAGGGGAAGGAGAAGGGAAAAGACCCGCGTTGAAGTTTTTCGTTTTTCTTTTTTTCTGAAAATACCAAATAGTAATGAGTTTTGTTTATTTTGTTGTAAATTATTTAGAGCTCCAAAAATAATAACAATTTTTGTGTAACCTCCCTGTGATGTGTATTATTTAAGAAAAATACTAAATGTCAATTTTGATTACTTTTTGTATGTTAATTAATTAGTTCCATTAATTATTAAATGCAACTTCCATGAATTTTAGTAATTGAAATAAAAGTCAAAAAAATCATGAAATTAAATTTTGGTACTGTTTTAGGGTAAGACTAATCTGTAGAAAAAGTTTGGGCTTAATTGAATAAAATTTATTTTATTCTTAATTTCTGTCTTAATTAGTTAATTAATTAAACATGTGTTTAACTTGATAATTTAGGATTTGTGTGACTTTGAGATTGCTTGTTGACCTTGGATCATTAACATGTGATGATCCATGACATCTTATTGAGTTGCTTGAGCTCACGATTAACTTGTTAATTAAGTTTTGTTAATGATAATTAATGTATTTAACATAGATCATTATTGACTAATGATTTCTTGTGTAAGTAATTAGTGGTCTTATGATAGACTTACTTGTTATTAGATGCAACCTCTTGGGTAAAAACAAAGTTATGGTTAGTCAACCTTTAAATTAACCTGTTGGCTTGTAACGGTACCGCGAAGAAAAGTTGTACTCAAGTAGATAACTAATGTTTATCCTTTCTAAATGTCTCTTGTATGCTATGCTTTGCTAATCATCATGCATCATGGCATGCATTCCATCATATTAAGCCTCGCATCATTTGTATACGTGTAGTGCATACAAGAGTGTTTTGGATCATGTCGATCAAGCTTCGGAGAAGGTGATCCACCCGTGGTGTTGGTGTCAAACTTGACTTCTACGAAAACTAACCACCACTGCAACGAAGGCAAGCTCCAGACATACAACCACTCTTCTGTTTTTAAATGCTTAATTACACCTTAAGTCTAGTGTAATGTGCATTATGTTAGTAGGAGTTGGTTGATACCGTTGCTGCATGATTACCTTGATCTACACTTATATCCAGATGATATCCCACTAATATATGTAAGTCGATCTCTTATACTTGGTAATGCTTAGACTTCAGTAGAAGTCGAATGGTGGTTTCAACGTTCACGAGAAACAGGTTTACCTTTGCTTCTCCTGACCTAATGACGGGTCATGAGAGTATATGAATATGGTAATATTAAGCTAAGACCGGGCGGCTGGCTTGCATCGTGAAATGAGTCGATATAGTGCTCCGCTTGTGTCAATTAAGGCCCGTACTGTTGGAGGCCCGCCTGTGTTTCGAGAATTTGCAACTGACCGCATGCTCCGGTAAGCCTAAAACCTCGGTAATGTCGTAATGTGAACGGCCAACCACGCACTGGGAGTGGAGAGATGGCGAGAGTGGTGTGTACCCTCGTAGCCAAGGGCTGGATTGGAGGTGTACTATACTCTCGGGTGGCGCTGGACCCGGTCACGTTATGGAGGATCCGAGTGAAGGTTGATTTATGTAGGTTAGAGTCTTACATATCTCGTGTGGTTAGGGATCCCCAGCTGGGTATAATCGGTTCGAATCGTCGTTGCTCCTCGGTTATGGAGACTCGATCATCTGACCTACATCGTAGTTAACAATGGAACATGGTGATTATGGAAATGAGATGGAAAAGAAATGGATATGAAATGTGATGCTTGATACAAGTGATTAAGATAGAACAAGTGCAAATCTATCTATAATAAGCTTCACTAAAATTGATGCTAAAACTTGTTTAAAATATTGAAAGTAAGGATCCACGTATAGTAAAGTTTTTCTGCAAAACTCCTCTTTTCTAGCTCCACTACTTCCCTTAAAGCCAGCATATCCTTGGAGTCTTTTCTTTTCGTCGGATAAGTCTTGTGGAGTACAATTGAGTACTCAGGGTTTGTTAACCCCTGTTGCAGGTGTTGATTGGTGCTGCTAATCAGGTCATGTTAGTAGGCTCGTCGTGATCTGGTTATCATCTCCTAACTTAGGTGCTCTACCCAAGTTATCTTCTGTAGTTCTACTCAACTTCCGCCATTTAAGTTAAGTTTGTAAAAGTTAACTTAGTCATGATTTGTAAATCTATTGTTGTTATTCTTCAGCACACTAATGTAAAGTTTTGTAACAAATGCTGTAATATTGTAGTTACTCCTTTGTTGATCTTGTGTGAGTTGTAAAAATGTGGATGATTCAGGTTTTCCGAGGACACCCGACAGACTTCTTAAGTTTTGTGGTACATATGTATGGTTGTTAGAGGTCTTTAAGACGATGACAAGTTGAAAGGTCCAAATGGCCAGAGGGGGGTGAATAGCCAACTATGTAGAGAAGTAATGCACTCAAAGAATCAATCACAATGATCAACCACAAGAGAAATCCTCGGCAAAGAGATGACACAAGATTTTTACTGAGGTTCACTTGCTTCCCGGCAAGCTACTCCTCGTTGTGGCGATGCACCCACTTATCGGTTCACGAGCTAATCGACTATCAAGAGTCGAGCCCTCGACGGGCTCCGCACAACCACACACAAGATGGGGATCCTCCAAGCCACGAGCTCCACTAGAGTATCCAATTTACGAACTCCCGCGGGGAAGGATCAAGAACCCCTTACAACACTTGGTGAGGGCTCCAACAATCTTCAATTGTGAGCTCAATCACCTCCGCTGCTCCAAGCCGTCTACCGTGTCGGGAAACACGGAAGAGTAACAAGAAATCCGCAGCAACTCAAGGATCAAGTGCCTCTAGAATGCAACTCTCAAGCAATGCACTTGAATCTCACTCAATCTCACTCAAGATGTGCAACTAAGCAAAGAGATGAGTGGAGGGGTTGTTCTCTAGCTCAAAGGATGTCTCTAGGTCTCAAAATGTGCAAGAGTTACCCCCAAACCCTGGCCAACTTCTATTTATAGCAAAGGGGTACGCAGCTAGCCGTTACCAGACGACGCAGTGAAAACGTACTAACCGGACGCACCGGTCAGGGTGACTGGACGCGTCCGGTCACTACAGGACAAGCGTGAACAGTGCGCATCAGAAGTTACCGTTGCCGTGACCGGACGTGCTTTAGCGTTTGACTGGACGCGCTGCACCTGGCGTCCGGTCGGAGTCCAGTAAGCTCCTACCGCGACCGGACGCGTCCGATCGCACATGACCGGACGCGCCGCGCGTCCGGTCGACTCTTCGACCAGTTCTGCACCTCTGGCTGCCTGACCGGACGCTCCGGTTCTGTGAGGGACCAGACGCGCTGGTTGGAAACCCTAACACTCGCGCGCCTGACAACTGTTGAGAACTGACCGGACGTGTCCGGTCAAACTGCGATCGCGTCCAGTGTAGCGTCCGGTCACCACAGTGACCGCCGTTCGCCTCCGTTTCTATTCCGACTTCCGGCGCAGTAGAAAATAGGCATTTCACTTCCCCAAAAAGCACCAAATCCCGCCTCGCAAGCTCGGCGGGAGGGAGAGAGGAACCCAAACCCCTCTCTACCGCTTAAACTCCACCGCCTTTGCAAATGTGCTAACACCACCAAGTGTACACCATCATGTGCATGTGTGTTAGCATTTCACAAACATTTTTAAGATGATATGTTAGCTCTCAACTAGATTCTAATGCATATGCTCAAGACATTAATCTAGTGGCACTTGATTCCCGAGCTAACCATGATTGCCCCTCTTGATAGTCGGCTATGTATCCTAAATCCGGTCAATCACTTCTCTACTCATCTTAGACCGGCAAAAGGAAAACCCTATGGTTATACCTTTGCCTTGCGCTCTTAGATCCTTCTCCTCCACTTGATCATCAAGTCCATCATTTTATATGCATCTCCACCATGATCATCATTTCATGTCCATGCACCATCTCTTTGTGATCTTGTGGCCACCACTCCTTGCCACATACACCTTCATCACATGTGTTGCTTATGCCTAACTTAAAACACTTAACACATGGCATTAGCAACTTGGTGTCATTAATTACCAAAACCAAACTTGGGCTTTCACAAGTACATGTGGGCTATATTATTTAGGAGGTTCTGCCACAGCCTCTAGATATGGAGACCTTATAGTAATCGAACTAGAAACGAATAATAATAGGAAAGAGACCAACATGTAACAATACATCGGACCATATAAGGTGGGCAGAGGTTTCTAGATCAGAAGACCCAGTAGACATCTCATCCCAACACGTAGCGAACATACATAGAGCCTCATCAAGCAACATCTCTCGATGTCCCTAAACATCCCACATCAAACTAAGCTAGGCAAAATCCATGGATATATGGATACCCCTAGGTCAGAATACATCAAAGTACCAATATACCAATATATAGGACTAGGGTATTACGTCACTGTAGGATCTGAATTTCTATAACTTGTGTCTTGTGTTATCATCGAGCTCTCGATCTAACGTATAGCCCCATATTCATTGCAAGAAAAAACATTTAATGCTAAACAATTTGTCATCTAGAGTTAAGCTACTCCTCTGTCACTGAATAAATCAATTTTGTCTTAAGCCAAAAAAATTAAGTTTGACTGAATTTATAGAAGTGTGGCAAGATTTATGACACCAAATTATGCACCATAAACTATATTTTCATAATGTGCTCATGTGGTGTCACAAATAGTTATAATTTTTCTATAAATCTAGTCAAATATATATAAAAAAAGTTTGACTTAAGGGAACTCTAGAAATTGTTTATTCAGGAATAGAGGGAGTTTTTGTGATAAACTACACAAGGACTCATAATGGCTGCTCAAACAAGATAGACAATCGAAGTAAATGGTCATTCAAATAAATTTTAAAGAGGATAAACTACTAGCCGTGCCCATACCAGCTGATGGCCAGCTTCTATCACTGTGATGCCGTTAGGTGCAGTTTTTTTTCCTTGGAGGTGTTGTTATAGCATTATTTCTCTTACCCTCAATATTGATCTCTATGTGAAAACCTTGGTTTGGTTTTCAGGACATCCCCTTTCTCTGGTTTTTTAGACAGGTGGGTTGTGTTATTATACACTTATACCTTGTCATGTTCTCCATAGAGCTGCTGTTTTAGAAAACGTTCTTTATGCTGAGGGAGGCTCACACCTTATGCTTCTTGAACATTGTCGGTACCAATAATATAGGGGTACCCACATTTAACGATAATAAAAACTAAAACAGTTAAGCCACGACAAAACACAGCCTACTTCAGAACGCGCGACAGGTTCGTCTCGTACGAGGCTGGCTCGACGGAATGCCTCGACCGCATCTTGTCTCCGACTCGTACGAGGCCCCCTCGACGGGAGGCCTCGACCGCGCTCCGACCCGCACGAGGCTCGATCGCCCACCGGGAGCGCTCCGACTCGCGTGAGCCCAGGTCGAGGCGCTCGATCCCCTCTTTCTCCACCTACCACGGGACAAAATTCATGGCATTTAATACAACCACCAACTACCACCTACCAGCATGGCCGCAGCCTGGGTCGACGTGGGAACAATACCAGTGTCAGTCCTCACTGTTTTACCGCCCATCCCGTGATGGGAGGTGAAAAACGTCACTGTGCCCACCGTACCTCACCCTATGCATCACTATTAACCCTCGAGGGAGGATATGACAAAGCTCGTACGCCGCGATTCCAGGGATTCGGACTTATCCGATCAGCCTCGACCCGGCCTCGACCCGGCCTCGACGCCTAACACAGCACAACAGGGAAGGAAGGATGGCATGGCACGGCGCTCCGGGTCATTTTGGTGTCTCGTCCGCTGCAACTCCATGGCGTCCAGGGATGGCCTCCCATATCTAGAGCACGTCGCTGCAGCCACTTCAACGGGGATCGACAAAACATCGTTTCAAGGCACCATCGTCCTGGCCACCTCCCGCCCTATAAAAGGGGAGGCCGGGGCTCCACAAGGAAGGGGGGACGACAATCCAAGCACCAGATAGCGATCAACATCTCAAGCAATCGACTTGTATTCCTTTTTCCTCTTTTGAGACCTGGGCTCACCACCCTCTCTCGCAAGCTTGTAACCCCTACGCAAACACCTGGGTGCAAGGAAATACAACATCTCCTCCCCCCAGCTGGACGTAGGGCCTTCTCTTGCCCGAACCAGGATAAATCCCCGTGTGTTCTCCTTGCATCACCATCCAGGAAAGGGACACGCAGCATTTACTCGTTGGTCTAGGACCCCCTCGGGTCCGAACACCGACAGTTGGCGCGCCAGGTAGGGGATCGCTGCGTGCCAACGTCGCTTTCCCGCCTTTTTCCTGGATGGCTGACCCCAATCGTCCTATCCCGTTGGCCACGGTGATCTGGTTCGGGAGTTTGGAGTTCATGTCACTTGGCTACGGCTACGACATGGTCCTGCTCCCACCCAGGCACCCAACTGACGAGGATTACGAACTCTCCCAGCCTGGGGGAGCGATCCGCTGGTATCGTCGTTCAAGGCAGGCGCGAGCCGCTCGACGACGACGAGCCCGGCGTAACCACCGCCTTCATCTCGCGGAGGGTGACGGGATCCCCCGGTTCGGCGCCCCTCAGCCGGACACCAACCCAGACTCCCTCATTGGAGGTCTAGGGAGGATCAGCTTAGCCGAGGGCGACATGCCGACGGAGAATCCTGCCGCTCCTCTGTCCGGTGAAACACCGCTACCCGGAGCACCCGTTCCGGCGTGGACAGTCACATCTCCTTCGCCGTTCCCGTTTGGGCTAGATTCGGCTGCCCAGGCGTACTCTTCTTCCGTGAGCACTCGCATGAGTGCTTATGAGGAACTCCCTGGGCACCATCTACGCTCCGCTCTGGATCTCGTTGCGTCCACGCCGGTTTCTGATTATCTGGACTCTACTGAGGCACCAGAAATAGAACCCGGTGTGACCGCTTCCCCACGCCGCAACCCTAGTGGCGATCCGCAACGGCCATGCATTCCCCCGTCATACTATTATTTCGGCGCCCCTGACTCCGACTCGGCTGATGACACCTACGATCCGACCCGTGAGTGCTTCAACGTCGATGTTGAAAGCGCGTCGGATTCGCAGGAAGAAGAGCCGGTCGGAGGAAGGCACACGCCCCCTCACGTCAAGCTCCCTGCCGAGCGGGACGAGGCTCAACTCCTTGTGGATCAAGGGGGGCAGCTCGACCAAATCCGCGAGTTGCAGGAAAGGCTCGACGAGGAACGAGAAAACCTGCGTCTACTCCAACAAACTCTCGAGCATGAGCGTGCGGAACGCGTACTTGGCGGGAGAGCTCGCGGAAGAGCTCGCGACGTCAACCATCGCATCGACGAGGACCGGGTAACCGACCCCCTGGTCTTCGCTCGAGCCAGCCAGAACGTCGTCGCCGCCGCCATGCTCCTGCGCAATATGCCCGAGCCGTCAAATCCCGATGCTCGCCGGGCTCGAGATGAGATCCGAGAACTCCTCGAGACCGCTGCCCTGCAGCAGGCTGAGAGCTCTGCCTCGAGGCGACGCGAGCCCGCCTCGGAGCGGCTCGCAGAGCCCTCCCGATAGGAGAGGGAGGCCTCGGTTCATCCCGAACCTCCCAGACGGATTCGAATGGCTCCCGCCCCCGAGCACATGACTCACGACCAAGGGCCTTGAGACACCCGTGGCAACATCGTCGAGCGCCGCACGCGCAAGCACGGTGACGGTGTGGCTCGAGGTTACCACGTGCATAGGGGCGGGCGCTACGACAGCTCGGAGGACCGCAGTCCTTCACCCGAGCCTCCGGGCCCTCGGGTCTTCAGCAAGGCAATCCGCGAAACGATACTGCCGGCGCGGTTCCGCCCTCCCACGACTCTTGCCAAGTACAACGGCGAGACCAAACCTGAACTTTGGCTCGCCGACTTCCGCTTGGCATGTCAGCTGGGCGGGGCCACCGACGATCGAGTCATCATCCGACAGCTCCCCTGTTCCTCTCCGACACCGCTCGAGCCTGGCTCGAGGATCTTTCGCCCCAGCAGATCCACGACTGGGGTGATCTCGTGAGGGTGTTCGAGGGAAACTTCAAGGGAACTTACATGCGCCCCGGCAACTCGTGGGACCTCCGGAGTTGCAAGCAGAAGCTAGGTGAATCCCTCCGGGATTACATCCGGCGTTTCTCCAGGCAACGCACCGAACTCCCCAACGTCACCGACTCTGACGTGATCATGGCTTTCCTCTCGGGCACCACTTGCAAGGAGTTGGTCCGAGAGTTAGGCCGTCACACCCCGCTCACTGCCAACGGGTTGATGGACATCGTCACCAACTTCGCCGCCGGCGAGGAGGCAGTTGGTGCCATCTTCGGCGGCGAGCAGGACACGGGGAAGCAGAAGACCGACGATCCCGCGAGCTCCACCCGGGGCTCCAAGAGGAACAACCGCAAGAAGAAGAAAGGCCAGCAGGGCAAGCTCGAGGCCCCGGCCGACGAGCTTGTCGCCGCTACCGAACGCAAGAAGCCTCGAGGCCCCCCCCGGCGGGGGCATCTTCGACAAAATGCTCAAAGAGCCATGCCCTTACCACAAGGGACCCATTAACCATAACCTCGAAGATTGTCATATGCTCCGTAGGTACTTCGAGGGCGCAGGCAGCAAGAACACCGACAAGAAGGAAGACCCAAAAGGTGATGACAAGGATGAGGGGTTCCCCGAGATCCACGACTGCTTCATGATCTACGGAGGACCCTCGACCCGCCTCTCAGCGCGCCAGCGCAAGCGAGAGCGGCGAGAGGTTTTCTCCGTACAAACGGCAGTCCCTCGTTTCCTTGACTGGTCTACGGTGGCCATCACTTTCGACCGTGATGATCATCCGGACTACATCCCCAATCCGGGGGTCTACCCTCTTGTTGTTGATCCCATCATCGCCAACACACGCCTCACCAAAGTACTCATGGACGGCGGAAGCAGCCTCAACATCATCTACTCCCAGACCCTCGACCTCCTGGGGATCGAGAGAGCGCGCCTCCAGCCTAGCGTCGGACGGGTCGATCTGCCCGTTTGTTTTGGCACATCGGCCAACTTCAGGAAGGAGACCCTCACCTTCGAGGTGGTCAGATTCCGTGGGACATACCACGCCATCCTCGGGCGCCCGTGCTACGCCAAGTTCATGGCTGTGCCGAACTACACCTACCTCAAGCTCAAGATGCCCGGCCCAAACGGCGTCATCACTGTGGGGCCCTCGTATGAACATGCCTACGAGTGCGACGTCGAGTGCGTCGAACACGGCGAGGTGGTTTTGGAGTCGGCGACTTTGGCCGCAGACCTCGACGGTCTCGCCAATGAGATTCCCGACCCAAAACGCCATGCCGGCAGCTTTGAGCCCGCGGAGGACGTCAAACTCGTGCCCCTCGACCCCGCTGATCCCAACGGGAAGGCGCTGAACGTCAGCGCCACCCTCGACCCGAAATAGGAAGCTGTGCTCGTCGACTTTCTCCGCGCAAATATCGACATTTTTGCGTGGAGTCCCTCGGATATGCCGGGCATACCCAGGGAAGTCGCCGAGCACGCCTTGGAGATCCGGGCCGGATCCAAACCGGTGAAGCAACGCTTGCGCCGCTTCGACGAGGAGAAGCGCAGGGTCATCGGCGAAGAGATCCACAAGCTACTGGAGGCTGGGTTCATCAAGGAAGTTCACCATCCCGAGTGGCTAGCTAATCCTGTATTAGTTAAGAAAAAAAGTGGGAAATGGAGGATGTGTGTAGACTATACTAGTTTGAATAAAGCATGTCCAAAGGTTCCCTTTCCTTTGCCACGCATTGATCAAATCGTTGATTCAACTGCGGGATGTGAAACCCTTTCGTTCTTAGACGCTTACTCCGGTTACCATCAGATAAAAATGAAGGAGTCCGACCAGCTCGCGACTTCGTTCATTACCCCGTTCGGCATGTATTGCTACGTTACGATGCCCTTCGGTCTCCGGAACGCAGGGCAACGTACCAGCGATGCATGCAGCACGTTTTCGGAGAACACATCGGACCAACCGTCGAGGCATACGTCGATGACATCGTAGTCAAGACCAGACAAGCCGATAATCTAGTGAACGACCTTGACGTTGCCTTCAAATGCCTCCGGGTAAAGAATATCAAGCTCAATCCAGAAAAATGCGTTTTTGGCGTCCCTCGAGGTATGCTTTTAGGGTTCATCGTGTCTAAGCGGGGCATCGAGGCCAATCCAGAAAAAATCTCTGCGATAACCAAGATGGGCCCCATCCGAGATCTGAAAGGCGTGCAGAGGGTCACGGGCTGCTTGGCGGCACTCAGCCGTTTCATTTCGCGCCTCGGCGAAAAAGCGCTCCCTCTGTACCGCCTTTTGAAGAAATCGGAGCATTTTTCCTGGACCCTCGAGGCCGAGGAAGCCCTCACAAAACTCAAGGTCACGCTCTCTAACTCGCCAATTCTCGTCCCTCCGACCCCAGGAGAACCGCTCCTACTTTATGTCGCTGCAACGTCACAAGTAGTCAGCGCGGTCCTGGTCGTCGAACGGGCCGAGGAGGCTCATACCTTGCTCGTCCAAAGGCCGGTCTATTTCATTAGCGAGGTGCTCTCGGAAACCAAGGTCCGGTACCCTCAAATCCAGAAACTGCTATATGCTGTCATCTTGACACGGCGCAAGCTCCGACACTACTTCGAGGGCCACCCGGTTACTGTGGTTTCTTCTTTCCCCCTGGGAGAGATAACCCAGAACCGGGAAGCCTCGGGTAGGATTGCCAAGTGGGCGGTCGAGCTCATGGGCGAGACCTTATCTTATGCGCCGCACAAAGCTATAAAGTCACAGGTATTGGCAGACTTCCTGGCTGAATGGACCGACACCCAACTCCCTCCCGCACAACTCCAGGCCGAGCTCTGGACCATGTACTTCGACGGGTCGTTGATGAAAACAGGAGCAGGCGCGGGCTTGCTCTTCATCTCGCCCGTCGGGGTTCACATGCGCTATGTCATCCGGCTTCATTTTCCTACGTCAAACAATGTCGCTGAATACGAGGCACTCGTCACGGGGCTGAGAATTGCCATCGAGCTCGGGGTCTGACACCTTGACGTTTGAGGCGACTCCCAGCTCGTAATCGACCAGGTCATGAAGAGCTCGAGTTGCCGTGACCCCAAGATGGAAGCCTACTGCCAGGAAGTACGACGCCTCGAGGACAAGTTTCACGGCCTCGAGCTCAACCACATCGCACGCAGGTATAACGAGGCCGCCGATGAACTCACAAAAATCGCGTCCAGTCGAACTACGGTTCCACCAGACGTTTTCGCAAAAGATCTTCAGCGGCCATCCGTCGACCTTGGGCCAGACGGAGGGGTCGACGGGACGTCACTCGACCTCCCACCTAAGACCGAAGCCCCCTCGACCGGGGCTGAGGCCATGCAGGTGGAAGGCTCGACCCTACCATCTGGCCTCGAGCCTGACTGGCGCGCCCCGTACCTCGACTACCTTATCCAAGGGGACCTCCCCTCGAGTAAGACCGAGGCTCGACGGATCGCTCGCCGGGCCAAAACCTTTGTGATCATTGGCAACAGTAGGGAGCTGTACCGCCGCAGCCCTATAGGCATCCTCCAACGTTGCATCACAAACGAGGAAGGCAGGGACCTGCTCAGCGACCTGCACTCGGGGGCTTGCGGTCACCACGCTGCGCCTCGAACCCTCGTCGGGAACGCCTTTCGACAAGGATTCTATTGGCCAACCGCGGTCTCCGACGCTGTCAAGCTAGTACGCTCCTGTAAAGGTTGTCAGTACTATGCGAGACAGACTCATCTCCCGGCACATGCTCTGCAAACCATTCCCATCACGTGGCCGTTTGCCATCTGGGGCCTCGACCTTGTCGGACCTCTAAAGAGGACAACTGGCGGCTTCACCCACTTGCTCGTCGCTATTGACAAATTCTCCAAGTGGATCGAGGCCCGCCCTATCACCAGCATCAGGTCCGAGCAAGCTGTGCAATTCTTCACCGACATTATTCATCGCTTTGGGGTCCCCAACTGCATCATCACGGACAACGGCACCCAGTTCACTGGTAAAAAGTTTCTGGATTTCTGCGACCACCATCACATTCGCGTGCTCTGGTCGGCCGTGGCTCATCCAAAAACAAACGGCCAAGTAGAACGTGCCAATGGCATGCTCCTACAAGGCCTGAAACCCAGAATTTTTGACAAGCTAAACAAGCATGGCAAAAGATGGGCTGCCGAGCTGCCCTCGGTCCTGTGGAGCCTAAGAACAACGCCGAGTCGAGCCACGGGGTTCACTCCGTTCTTCTTAGTCTACGGTTCCGAGGCAGTCCTCCCAACCGATATTGAATACGGGTCCCCAAGATTGAAGGCCTACAACGAAAGAAATAACGACGCCGCAAGAGAAGACGCCCTCGACCAGCTCGAGGAGGCCCGAGATGTGGCTCTATTGCATTCTACCAGGTACCAACAAGGTCTCCGACGTTACCACGACAGACACATCCGCAAGCGTGACCTCAACGTCGGCGATCTGGTGCTACGACGGAACCAGAACACTAAGGGACGCCACAAGCTCACACCGCCATGGGAAGGACCGTACATCATCGCAGAAGTACTGAAGCCGGGCACCTACAAGCTATCCAACGAGAAGGGCGAAATCTTCACCAACGCTTGGAACATTGAACAGCTACATCGCTTCTTTCCTTAGAAAGCCTCGAGGCTCTGTAATTTCTTTTTCATCAATAAAGAATACAGCAGTGTTAAAATTTTCGTCTCACGATAAGGGAGGATCGACTCTGTACCACCAGAATCGACCCTCCCTCAGGGGCTACACAGGGGGAACCCAGGGGAACCCCTCAGTCCCCGAAAAAACTTACACTCTTTTTTAAAATTTTAAGAGCCGCTTCTTAGATCAACGGCGCTGTAAGACCACTCTAAGGATCGAAAGGACCCTCGGGCCAGGAGTATCACCTACGCCTCCGGGGCTATGGTGCCTCCACTCAGTCCTTACGCCTTCTAGAGGTGCAACTTCACGCTAGGGAGACCTAAATGACGGTTCCTAACTTTGAAAGAGATTACACTCCCTGCCGCTTAAATCAGGTTCTCACACAATCCGCGAGGCCGCAAAAGCACCCTGAAACTCGAGGGTAGTCGAGCCGCGAGATCACTTGCGCCTCCGAGGCTACGGTACCTCCACTCGCTCCCCTACGCCAAAGGGCGCGACTGCGTGTCAAGTAAATCGTACGAGAACACGATCCAAGCCATTAAGGGAAGAAAAGCTCGAATAAAACTAGATCCACCACGAACTAGTTTATGTTTTGAGTTCTTAAGGCCCCTGAGGCCACCACAACCAAAATTCAAAGTAACTAACTTATTACATGGGCCTCCGTGCCCAGATTTGGCTCATAGGCCTTCATCGTCAGCAGGCGGGACCACCTCAAGTTCAAAGAGCGAGGCCAGACGGCTCCCAGGCCCCTCCGCGGCTTGAATCAGCTCCAGGCAGGCGTCTTCATTCTCCTCGTCCGTCCGCTCCGGGTCTGTGATGAAGCTGTCGGCAACGAGCTCCATGTCGAACACGAACCCCGAGCGGACGACGGCCAGCGCCCTCTTCACGCCGTGATGGAGGCTGTCCCGAATCTTCTCCCGGGCGAGGTGGCCCAGCGCCGCCACCCGACGGATGAAGGAGTTCCCTGGAGCGTCTTCACCAGTGTCGGCGTCGGGCTCGACCCCCAGACCGTCGCACACCGTGGTGATCGCGCCCTCGAGCAGCTGGGTCCTCCGGGTCTCGGCTTCGAGGAGGCTCTGCAGGGAATTGGCGGACGAGTGGGCCTCCCGGTTCTCACTCTCCAGCTCTGAAACATGACAAGGCAAATTAGCACCTAACGCGATGCCTCAACTCTATGGCCATAACAAGTTACTTACCCTCGACGTGGGTCTTTAAACCCACAACTTCGTCGCGGAGCCCCCCGCACGTCTGCTCGAGCCCCAGGAGGGCACTGTCCTTCTCACGGACGGTCGCCTTCAGTGCCTCGATCTCTTGGCGGGCGGTTTGGAGCGCCGCGTCCTTCTCTTGGACGGCCCCGTTCAGCCCCGAGATCTCGTCCTTCAGCGCACTAAACCAGGCCATGACCTGCCCGATTTGGACGTTGAGGAGGTCACGTTGACGGCTGACCTGGGAGACGTCCTCCTCGAGCTCCTTGACCCGCGCCGCCAGGGGCTCGAGGTCCCTGCGGGCCTGGGCAGCCTCTTCCCGAGCCTTGTCCACCTCGGTGCGCATTGAGGCTTCAGCCGCCCAAGCCTGGATCGCTTCCTCCTTCACCGTCGAGAAGGCGGTGCGCAGCTCCGCCATCTCAGCGGTCCGATCGGCGAGCCTCTTCTGGGTCTCCTCGACCAGGGCCCGTTGCCGGGACAGCGACGCCCACACGCCACTCTCACCTCAGATGAAGAGTGACTTGTGGCGGGAGCACTCCTTCAGTTCCTAATTCAAAAGAGACCAAAAAAGATAATGAAACCAAGGAAAAAAGACACTGAGAGCCACGAAAGAAGCTAACAAATTAATCGTACCTCGGTGGCATCCCGCATACCCCGCGAGACGGCGTCGGACGCCACGCGGAGTAGCCGATCGAGATGCTGGCGGACGCCCTCGAGGTACTGCCAGCGATGCACCTCATCCCTGTCATTCAGAGTGAGGATAGGCTCGGCGTCGGGGTTCGCGGCGTCCCTGAACTGAAGGGGCGGCCCCCCCCACCTCGGGATCTCCTCCTCAGCCCGCGCTATCGCCAGCGCGGCGAAGTCAGGCCACGACGATGACGACGCGGCCGGGGCGCCTCCCGGCCCCGTCGAAGGGCCGGCCTCGTTGGCCTCGCCCGCAGCTCCCGCGGCCCCAGCGGAGGTCGAGGCGTCAGCTCGACTCGTGGCCTCACCCCCCTCGACCCCCATTATTTGTTTTCCTCTGTCTAGGGGGGCGTCGTCGAGGGCAATGACCACGGGCACCTGCCCCTCGGCGGTGACCGGCCCCTCGGCAACCAGTACCTCTGGAGCTGGCGCCTCCGCCGTCGACGCCTCCGGGGCCGGTACCTCGCCCGTTGGTGGCTCGGAAACCGGCGCTCCGGCCAACGGTGCCCCCGCAACCGGCACCTCGACCTCCGGCGCCACTTCTTCCGGGGCTCCGGTAGAGGGCTCGATGACCTCGCCCTCCGCCGTGCCCACCGGCCGCGCCGGCAGGTCTTGCTGTGGCTGCGGCCCCCTCACCGGTGCCACCTCTTGCTCCGGTGCCAGTGCAGCCCCCTCCACGGTCGCATCGGCACCCGCCCTTTCCACGGCCGCTTCAACGGTGGCCTCGGCCGAGGGCAGCGCCCTAGGCTCCGCCTAGACCGGGCCAGGCGCCACTACCCTCGCCGGGTCTGACCTCGCCACGGCAGGGTCGGGACCGGTGACCGTCGAAGCGCCTGCAGCCTCCTGCTGTCGACGGTGCTCCTTCGCGGCCTCGACCTCGCGGACCCAGGCCGCGTCCTGCTCCGCCGACCGGTTGAGGACGACGGCGTTGGCCCGAAGAGACTTCACGGGGGTGGGCCCCATGTGCTCCGCCTTCCGCTTCAGCCTGTAAAGTAAAAAATGAGGTCGGCCGACGAATTCGAAAAAAAAGAGACAAATCCCCTAAGCCCGAAAACTCACCCGGAGATCGGCACCAAAGGCCTCGACCCCGCACGGTCCGAGCTGCCCGAGGCGGCAGGCGGCGGCCTCGCGGCAGCCCCACTCGTAGACCGGGCGCTCCGAGGGGCCCTCGCCGGCGCACCACTACGCGTCTTCTACGCTTCCGAGGCCAGCTGGCCTCGGGTTCTCACGCCCGATGGTGGCGCCGCTGACAACGATGTCGGCGCCACCGCCCCGATCCCCGCCCGAGCTTGCGGGGCCTGGGCTGGGGCAGGCGCCCCCGTCGACCCCACTTGCTGGGTCCGGGGCAAGGCAGCCCCTCCCGCTGAGGGGCCCGCCTCCTTCTTCTCTTTCTTCTTCTTCTTCTTCTTCTTCTTCTCCTCTTCCTCGTCGTCCTCCTCAACCTCCTCGACCACGATGACCGAGGAGGATGACCCTGCGATGGGCTCCAGCAGGGGGCGGATATCAGGGAGGCTCCCCAGCCCGGTCGCAGGATGACCCTGCGATGGGCTCCAGCAGGGGGCGGATATCAGGGAGGCTCCCCAGCCCGGTCGCGGCCTCGTACCGCGACAAGGCATCATCATCCTCACCGCTGCTGTCGTCGTCCTCCCCCGACATGGTCTCGGAGGGCGACGGCTCTAGAGGAAGCCCGTCGAGGGCCTGCTGGCGCCGGATTTTCTTCCGCGCCTCCGCCTCCTTGGCCTTGCGGGCCGCCCGCTTCTTGGTCGACTCCTTGACCTCCTTCTGCTTCGAGGCGTGCTGCCGTCGAGCCTCCCGGGCAGGCTGGTCCTCCGGTACCGGCGGTCGCGTCTCCCGCAGCGCCGACAAGTCCTGCACACCGACATCAACCGGGTTAAAGAGATCCAAGAAACGAACAAAACCAAAACAAGCGTACCAACTCAAAGAACTTACCACGGGCTCGAACCCCTCAGTGGGCCTCATGGGGAGCCGGTCAACTTCCTCCGCCTTGAAGGTCCCGACCATCCGGCGGGCTCGACGAAGTCCCTCCTCGAGGGTGAGGGCCTCGTGAGACATCCGGCTCCCCTCCAGAGGCGCCTCCGGAGTCATCTGGTCGAGGCGCAGGCGACGCCGGCACAGCCGCATCACCCTGCGGCGATCCAGGCGTGGCTTCTCGGCATCCGGCACCCCGTATATCCAGCGGTCCTCCCGGGCGGTCAGCACGCGGCCGGTGTACCTCGGCAACTGGTTGTCATCGTTGCGGAGGTAGAACCAGCCCTCGTGCCACCCGCTGTTCGAAGAGATGAGGCGAGCCGGGATGTACTGATCCGCCCGGCTCGACCTCAACTGCAGGACGCAGCTCCCTACCCGCGCCGCATAGAGGACTCCCTTCTCCCCCGCTCTCTTCGCGAAGAGTTCGCCCTTAAAGAGGTGAAGCCACAGGTTCCACTGTGGCTCCACTCCGAGGTACCCCTCACAGACCGCCGCGAAGATGGCGGCCTGTGCGACGGCGTTGGGGGCAAGGTGATGAAGCTCCACCCGGTAGTAGTGGAGAAGCGCGCGCATGAAGACCGACGAGGGAACACCGAACCCCCGCTCGTGGAAGCACACGAAGCTCACCACGTATCCTTCCGGGGGCGCCGGCTCCCGGTGGGCCGGCGGCGGCGCTATCCACTCCGGCCGCGACCGGTTCGTCCTCGGCCGCAGCAGCCCGTCTTCGACCAGCTCCTCCAGCCTCCTCTCCGTCACCGAGGAAGTGGCCCAGTCTTCGGCGGGGAGGATTTGGCTCTTTCCGGCCATTGGCGCTGTCGGGAGGGGGATGAGCGGAGGGGAAGGCGGCGGCGGCAGCAGCAGTATGGGCGGAAGGCGCAAGAAGGCTAGGGTTTCCTGAGGCTAAGGATGGCAAGAGCGCAAAGAACCGGAGGGGAACACAGAGCCCCGGGTCTCGCCTTTATAGGCCGGGAAGAAGTCTAACGGCCGCGCGAAAAGGTAGGAACAGTTTTCCGCAATAAATGCGCTCGCCTAACCGTCCCTCACGTCTTACAGGAGCAAGGCACGTGGCCGTCCCCCACGCTGTAACCGAACGCCACGTCGCCCACTATCGCGCCGATCTCGCCCTAAAAAGGCGCGCCTGGCTAACGGGCGGGGCGAGATCCATGGACGGATATTCCTAGATTCCTATAACGGGCTCCGAGCCCGCTTTAAGTCTCAAGGGAACGAAAGCTGGCCCTCGACCCGGGTTCGACAACTGCCCTCAAGCAACAGAGCAAGGGACGACCAGGGATGCGCCCGTACATGGCCAGGGCTCGAGCCACGCTCTCGAGGCATCCCAAGACGTATTCGAGGCCAAAGGACGAGGTCGAAGCAGGAATCCCCTCGGGGGAGGCATCGAGCCCTCGGATCCTGTCGCAGGGAACCGACATCCGCACGACCACTCCTTGGCAGCTTTGAAGAGCGCCTCCGGGCCACAAGCCGACTCCTAACGACTGGAGCACGGACTCTCACTCGAATCTCCCCGCTAGCAGCTCACCGGAGATCGCCGGACTCGCCCAAACGGGGTAGTACGACGTTCCCCACCCCTCCTCCTCCTCTCCGAAGGAAGAGTGTGAGGGCCGGACAACGAAAGACGGCAGGGACTCCGATCGACCTCGTGTGCGCGAGGCTCGGGGGCTCGGCCGCATCGACTACTCCCTGATAAACCACGAATAAGACCTCGGAGGAGATTTTCTCAATACTCCACCGAGGCCTCGGGGGCTACACCCGGCGGGTGCGCTCGCGCACCCCCACCGGAGAAGTCCTGAGGGCGCTCGGACGCCCCTACTGGAAAAGCACACGACGCTATGACTCCAGTTCATCTCCAGTTCATCGGCAAAAAGCCTCTAGGAGAGTGAGCATACACTCACCTAAAGGCTCGGGGGCTACTGTCGGTACCAATAATATAGGGGTACCCACATTTAACGATAATAAAAACTAAAACAGTTAAGCCACGACAAAACACAGCCTACTTCAGAACGCGCGACAGGTCCGTCTCGTACGAGGCTGGCTCGACGGAATGCCTCGACCGCATCTTGTCTCCGACTCGTACGAGGCCCCCTCGACGGGAGGCCTCGACCGCGCTCCGACCCGCACGAGGCTCGATCGCCCACCGGGAGCGCTCCGACTCGCGTGAGCCCAGGTCGAGGCGCTCGATCCCCTCTTTCTCCACCTACCACGGGACAAAATTCATGGCATTTAATACAACCACCAACTACCACCTACCAGCATGGCCGCAGCCTGGGTCGACGTGGGAACAATACCAGTGTCAGTCCTCACTGTTTTACCGCCCATCCCGTGATGGGAGGTGAAAAACGTCACTGTGCCCACCGTACCTCACCATATGCATCACTATTAACCCTCGAGGGAGGATACGACAAAGCCCGTACGCCGCGATTCCAGGGATTCGGACTTATCCGATCAGCCTCGACCCGGCCTCGACCCGGCCTCGACGCCTAACACAGCACAACAGGGAAGGAAGGACGGCATGGCACGGCGCTCCGGGTCATTTCGGCGTCTCGTCCGCTGCAACTCCATGGCGTCCAGGGATGGCCTCCCATATCTAGAGCACGTCGCTGCAGCCACTTCAACGGGGATCGACAAAACATCGTTTCAAGGCACCATCGTCCTGGCCACCTCCCGCCCTATAAAAGGGGAGGCCGGGGCTCCACAAGGAAGGGGGGACGACAATCCAAGCACCAGATAGCGATCAACATCTCAAGCAATCGACTTGTATTCCTTTTTCCTCTTTTGAGACCTGGGCTCACCACCCTCTCTCGCAAGCTTGTAACCCCTACGCAAGCACCTCGGTGCAAGGAAATACAACATCTCCTCCCCCCAGCTGGACGTAGGGCCTTCTCTTGCCCGAACCAGGATAAATCCCCGTGTGTTCTCCTTGCATCACCATCCAGGAAAGGGACACGCAGCATTTACTCGTTGGTCTAGGACCCCCTCGGGTCCGAACACCGACAAACATGTTGATCTATAAGCACATTTAGGTTCCATAAGAGTACGTTGTTCCAGGGCGTATTAGGCTTTTAGTGTTACTCTCCTGAGCCAGTTTGTGGTGTTATATTGTCTTTGATCCTATAGTTGTTTATATAGTAGTATTTCAGAGTGAAAAGCCATCCAGTTATTTCCTCGAGGTTATGACACTGAAGTTGCCTTGGTCAAGTTGGGGTATATCAAAGTTATGGGACGATGTGTAGCACTCCAGCCCTGTTTTATGGGGGTTTTATTCTAATTTTTCTCTTATAAATTATGCAAATTTTCTTCCTCTATTGATACGATGGAGAAGAAAAAAAGGTTTGGCCATGCTTATTTCCACTTATAATCACTATATCATAGGGATTTTTTTCGTTCTAAATTCTAATGTATAATGATCAAAAGAATAAAAAATAATCAAAGTTTTTGGTGGATTTTTTATTTTTTTATTGAGAAATCCAATTACATGCAGAAACAAACAAGGTCTTTGTCCCCCTTTTAAAAAAAACCAACCATATCCTTTTCTAGCTTTGCAGTTATTCACCGGGATTTCCAAGGAAAAAGTTGTCTTCCGAGATGCCGGTCCACATCATTATCCTGGATCTGGATGCGTATTCCTTGGGCCCTTCCCATCCTCTCGTGTCTCCACTCAAACTTTCCACCGCCGGTGCGTGAACGCCTGCAAGATGCAGAAATCTTCTCTGCAACTCCTCGAGTTTTTACTTTCTGCAAGCGTGCTCCACCACCGCCACGCTGCTGAGCACGAACTGATGCCAAATGGCTGAAAAATTGGACAGAAAGTCGCTCCGCGGGTAAAAATAGCTTCAGCATTGCAACGAGTGAGCCCAAATCCGTGCCTGCTCTCTTGTTCCCTTGCTGTTTTTCTATCATCAAAACGGTTGCTTCCGCATGCATAGAGTATTAAATGTAGGTAAAAAAAAATAACTAATTGTATAGTTTATCTGTAAATGTCGAGACGAATCTTTTGAGCCTAGTTAGTCCATGATTGGATAAATTTTACCAAATAATAACGAAAAGTGATACAGGAACTTTACACCAACTTTTACACCATCTACTTCCCTCAAAATTCCAAAAATTTTATAAGAGCATCTCCAAGAGTTTGCCAAATGAGATTGGCATCCTTTCAATTTTGGCAAAATGAGAAAATTTGGGTTCCAACAGCTTGGCAAATGAGGTTGGCATTCTTGGCAACTTGCCATCCACCGGCCTCGCACGCGCAATATGCGCGCGCGGAGCGGACTTGGCATCCGTATGTACAAGAGAGGTGGAAGGGCACAAAAATAATTTTGTTTCTCTCTCAGGGTTCCTGATGTAAGTTTTTAAGAGGTGGAAGGGCATAAACATAATTTTGTTTCTCCCTTAGGGTTCCTGATGTAAGTTAGATCTGGGTTTGGCAAGTGAATTATACCAAACTCTTGGAGAGAGACTGTTTTTTTACTTGACATATCTTTTTACAACTTGGCAAAACACAAGATTTGCCAAATGAAAATTGCCAAACTCTTGGAGATGCTCGATTCCCCGTCACATCGAATCTTTGGACGCATGCATAAAGTATTAAATATATGTAAAAAAATAACTAATTGCACAGTTTGTCTGTAAATGTCGAGACAAATCTTTTGAGCCTAGTTAGTCCATGATTG
Organism: Saccharum spontaneum; assembly: GCA_022457205.1. NCBI lineage: Eukaryota > Viridiplantae > Streptophyta > Magnoliopsida > Poales > Poaceae > Saccharum > Saccharum spontaneum. The sequence goes on from CM039593.1 coordinate 37,416,975, forward strand.
AATAAATTTTACCAAATAACAACGAAAAAAAATGCTACAGAAATTTTACACCAACTTTTACACCATCTAAACCCCATAGGAGAGAGACAATGGAATGGAATGACGACCTGGTCCCCTTCCCAAACTGCTTCACTTTACCCGCCATCTCATCTCGATCTCGTGGTGTTCCTCCGCTTGGCGGGGCCGACCAGAAAAGCTTGGACGGTTGGCTCCGGATGCGTCTCCGGCCGTCCGCCGCCGCCTGATTTTTACTACTTGTGTTTCCATTCTTCGTTTCCACAGTGCGAATCACCTCCCAGTTTTTAGTCAAAAATAGCTGCTGGAGCCCATGGAGATGCAGGTGGCGGCGACGGAGGAATTGAGGGACCCGTTCTTGCCGCTGCGGTGGGAGAGCACGGGCGACCAGTGGTGGTACGCCACGCCCATCGACTGGGCGGCGGCCAGCGGCCACTACGACGTCGTCCGGGAGCTCCTCCGCCTCGACCCCAACCTGCTCGTCAAGCTCACCTCCCTCCGCCGCATCCGCCGCCTCGAGTCCGTCTGGGACGACGACGCGCGCCTCCGCGACGCCGCCACGAACCGTGCCGCCGTCGCCCGCCGCCTCCTGCTCGACTGCGAGAAGCCTGCCGATAAGCACCACCACCTTCCCCGCGGGGGAGGCGACGCCAACCGCCTCCTCCGGGCCGGATACGGCGGATGGCTCCTCTACACGGCGGCCGCGGCCGGGGACGAGAGGTTCGTGCGGGAGCTGCTCGCGGCGCAGCCGCTGCTCGTCTTCGGCGAGGGGGAGTACGGCGTCACCGACGTCCTGTACGCCGCGGCGAGGAGCGGACGCCCCGAGGTGTTCCGCCTCCTGTTCGATGCCGTGCTGTCTGCGGCGTCGTGTCCGGTCGGGGGAGAGGGTGACGAATTTAGGCGCGAGATGATGTGCCGCGCCGTGCACGCCGCCGCGAGGGGAGGCAGCCTTGACGTGCTCAGGGACCTCCTGCGCGGCTGCTCCGACGCCGCGGCCTACCGGGACGCGCAGGGATCAACGATCTTGCACTCAGCGGCTGCAAAGGGCCAAGTTGAGGTATGTCTTGCAGTTGCAGTTGCAGTTGCAGTTGCAGTATTTCTTTCAGGATGAATGCGCATTGTCATCTACAGCTACAGTACTATGTAATGTATATGTCCCGGAGAACATCAGTTTCATGGAACATTCATCAGCCTTAACGTTTTCACTGCTTGATTTGAAATTACTTGTGCGGCTTGATTTGAAATATATGTTGTCTTTCACTTGATTCTCCTCGTAAATTGACTCGGAACATTTTAGCCAGGTTGTCAGCAGTCTCCTTTACAGGCATCCTTGTTGTTAGATCTGTTCTATATTGCATAGTTTAATAGAGTGGGAGAAGCATGCTGATCATTGTCTCCGATTCATTTAGAGTTAATACTGCTTCTCTGATCTGTAATCTAAGAATTGTTTATCCCCGTTGTGTTTGACATTATTCTCACTTTGGCCCTTTAAGTTGATCCCGTGCACATGCTTGCCAGGTTGTTAGTTGATCATTCAAATATGGATCAAACTTGTGCTATGTCTTGATTAAACTAATGGCTGTACTTGTTGGCATTCACATTATTTTTTAACACTGGATTAGAGTTTCATAAAGGTTGCCTGCCATCAAAATTTCACAGCAAAAGAGTACTTAAGGTTTGCTTGGTAGCATGTGAATTTATGATGAACACTTTGATTTATTCATTGATGCTTTGGCGATGGAAATTTTTGTTCACGTGCCTAGTCATTACATTTGTGTTGCTCGCATGGAATCTTTTGTTTTTGTTATGTTCATTGATTGAAGGATGATCATTCGAGATGATTCTTCATCATTAGAAGGATGACCTTTCCTTCGTTGAGTTGCTCCACAGTTAAACCTTGAAATGGGTCCTACGCTTATGTACAAACAGTTTACAAAGTACTAAACTAAATTTATGACAAAACACTGCAGGTTGTCAAGGATCTCATTGCATCTTTTGATATAGTGAACTCTATAGATGACCAAGGGAATACAGCATTGCATATAGCAGCCTTTCGAGGCCATCTTCGAGTGGTCGAGGCTCTCATTACTGCATCATCATCTCTTATATCAGCAACGAATGAAGCTGGTGACACGTTCCTTCACATGGCACTGACTGGCTTTGGGACTCCTGAATTCCGAAGGCTTGATCGTCAGATGGAGCTTATTAGGCAATTAGTTGGTGGAGCAATTGTGGATATCAGCAGTACTATCAATGCACAAAATTATGATGGAAAGACAATTCTTCACTTAGCTGTGGTTGGCAATCTGCATCCAGACCTTGTTGAACACTTGATGAGTGTGCCTTCTATTGACCTCAACATCTGTGACAATGATGGCATGACTCCTCTGGATCTACTCAGGAAACAGCCACGAACGACGTCATCAGAAATACTGATCAAACAATTGATTTTGGCTGGTGGGTTCACAAACTCAAGGGACCATGAGACTAGGTCAGTTATCGCTTCTCAGATAAAGATGCACTCCATTGTAGGAAGCCCAGGGACATCATTCAAGATATCAGATGCTGAGATCTTCCTCGATGCTGGAATTGACGTGCCGGGCATCAGCGAAAGAGCAGTATCATTTTCCTCCATTATTGGCAGGGTAGATGCTGACATCCTGAGACCCAAACTGAAGAAGCTGAATTCTTTCCAAGATGCAGCAAAGCATATCAAAGTCCTACTCAGGTGGCCTCACCGCAAATGGAAGAAATCAGGCAGCGGCCAAAAGGATCTGGATGATGATGCCTCGTCCGTGGACTCTGCCAAGACCTGGAGCCATGAAGAGACTCCGACACCACTGAGGCAAAGGTATTCCAGGATCAGCTCCCTGTTCAACAAGCGGACCTATGCGGGCAAGACTTCACCTAGCGAAGCAATGCAGAAGACTGGAGTGGTACAGCCTGATTCTATTCCAGCTTCTACATCTTGGTCATCGTCATCGTTGGTTGACAAGATTGAAGCTGCCCATCTGGACAAAGATCTGTCTCCTTATGTCAGTAGGCTGATCAGGCATACACCTAAGAAATCTGGATCACTGAACAGTAGACTTATGAACCAGTCCTTGCGCCTCAGGGCATAAGACCTGCCCAGGAGTCAACCTCCGAGCAGCATTCGGATCTGATATTCAGGCGATCACATATGTTACTAGCCTGATTAAAACATCTGTTAGCAGATAGGCACCAACATTAACAAGGCTTGCTTCCCTCACTGGTTACAATTTACAACTTCACTGATACCAGATAGATGATTCTCAATATCTAGCCGCCCTGCCACAGCAGGCAGGTTTGTATCTCTGTGGTTGCCGGAGAGTGGTTTTGAGTTTAGTTCGTGTTTGTGTGTAACTATTATTGAGATATACAAATGTGATACACTTACAATGCAAATGTAGTTTTATACTGGACTTGAATTTAACTTAAATCATAATAAGACATGATTTGACTTCGACACACACCGCCGAGAGATGGTGTCATGTTCTTCAGCGTTTCATTTATCGTCTCGCATTTGCGTTTGCATTGTTTCGGCAGTTTTTATGCTATATACTCTAAAATGATTGTGAATCATCCATTTAGTTAGATTTAAATGGTAATTGGACTTCACCTTTAACCCTATTTGATTTGATGTAAATGTAACACGTGATAATCTAATTAAGTTCACCTTTTAACGTGACATGATAAACTAATTCAGATAACCAACATGTACTCCACCTGATAACTAACATGCAATCCACCTCCACCTTTTAACGGGACAACATGATACGTTTCGATCAAACTAATCAGAGAGTAAATCGCAAAACAAACAAACAAACAAACCTAATCAGAGAGTAATAATTTTGTTCCTCATCTCTTAGCTTGGGCCAGATCTCCATAGCCCATTCCCTCCTGTCTGGACAAAACAGCAGGCCTCAACCAACCCCTCTCCATCTTGGGCACTTTTCGGCTCCTGGCCCGCACAGCCCAGCAGTTATGTAAGACTTCAGCGTTCGAACTCACATGCAGTGGCGGATCCAGAAACGGACCAAGAGGGGGCTAAATAACAGCGAGCAAAAAAGTTTTGCTCGCTATACACAGTATACTAATAGATAGGGATGAAAACGGATCGGATACGGACGGATATAACTGATATCGTATTTGTTTTTATATTTATGTCCGGATTCGGATTCGAATACGGATAATATAAAAAATATCAGATAGAATACGATTGAATATTGACATCATAAATATGTGATTTAAATATTCGGATACGAATACGGTATCGGATGTTAAATATCCGGACTCGGATATGGACGGATTAAAACCCCTCTAAACGAATTCGGTCTCGAATACGGTCGGAAAATATCCATACCGTTTTCATCCCTACTAATAGATATAGCAAAGATTGGTATCGATTCAAAGTGCTCAAAGATACAAAGAACTATAATGAGGATAGAAAAGTACCAAATGCAAAGAGCTAGCCTTCCATAATAAAAAAAAAATCCATGTCTCATGTCGTCAGTCTTTACGGATTCACACCACTGAAGCATCTTTCTTACCAAAATATTTTTCCATTCCAGTCTAAGTTACTGAATATATACCCTACAAAGTAAAATCACATCACTGAATCTGAATATTCAAACCAAAAAAATTGAAAACGAGCAGCAGAGTTGAGCAGGCACCTCACTGAGGAAATGAGCAGCAGGTAGCAGACAGCAGAGCCCGCACCGGCCTGGGCGCCTGGCGCCTTGGCCGGCTGGCCGCTGGCCGCCGACCGCCAGCAGAAGCGCAGAGCGGAGGGCGGGGCACGCGGCGAGCCGGCGTGGCGGACTAGTGGAGATGGGCAGACGGCGAGGATGCGGCGCGGGAGAGTCGGAGACGGCCGGCAGACGGCGTAGCGCAGCGCGAGTGCGCGACCCGCGAGGCCGCGACTGGATGCGGCGCGGCGCGGGGGCGGGAGTCGGGAGATGCCAGGACGGGGTGGGACGCGCCGCTGCAGCCTGCAAGGGGGTTGGACCTAGGTTTACCTTGAGTTTTGGGCTTGGGCTTGGGCTTCTCTAGGCTCTGAAGAGTCGCTCCCTGGAAATTTGGCCCACGGGGGGGGGGGGGGGGGGGGGGGGCTGCAGCCCCACTATCCCCCCTGCGTCCGCCCCTGCTCACACGACACGTACGATAAGTAGTAGTACCACCTTAACTTATTGTGACGTTAGAAGCATTGGTAGGGAAAATCTCAACCCCAAACTAATTATTGAGAAACCTATAATTTTGTTTCGAGGGTTTTAAAAAGCTTCACCTCCCATAGAACGAGAAAATCTCAACCCCAATATTTCCTCTAACATGTGGGGCCAATTTATCATTTATGAGACCCTTTCTTCTATTTTTTCTCTCCCCACCCATTCGTTCTCTCCCCGACCTTCGAGCGCCACATACCTCTTCCGCCGCCAATCCCCTTTCCTACCCACCAGCTCCTCCCCTACTGCTCCTCCTCGGCCACCTCTCCTCCTCCTCTGCCGTCAGCTTCGTCTGTTGGGCATGTCACCAAGCCCCATATGGCCGATCTACGCCTTGTGCTGCTCGTCGTCGCCGACAATGGAGAAGACTCCGAGACTGCTGACTCGGAAGACGCCAGGTGTGTGCTACTGCTCGTATTGGGGGCGGGTTTTTTTAAACTCCCTCGACTTTTGAAAACCATTCACTTTTGCACCCTGGCGGTTTTGATAGTAGTTTTGCTAATGTGACGCCACGTTAGATGGGGTAAATCGAACGAAGTTAAAAGTTCAAGAAGATAAATCAGACTAGAAACATTTTTTTTATAAAAATACCTAAAATTAATAAAAAAATTCAATTATTTATTCAAACTTATTTTTACATGGAAAGTTCTTGTAATTAAAAATCCTAAAACCTAGTTTAATCTTGAAAATTCATAGAAAATTTATTTCAGCTCAGAAAATTACGAAACTTGTTTTAAATTTTCTAAAATCATCCTCTATTTTATGGTGCCTAGGTTGAAATTGCTTGAATCCAGACCCATTTTGGTGCTTATTTTCTTGTACAAAAACTCTCGTATCTATTATAATTAGTCGATATTGATCGTCCGAGCTACACAAAAGCTCTAGTAAAGCATTGTTAGGACTATAGTGGGAGAGATAAATAATTTTAAAAGTATTCGTGTTAGCCTACCCTGCCACACACATGCACGCATACGTGCACAGGGTCATGATATTTGTACAGATAGAATCAAGTGACATGCAGAAATAACTTTTAAAAATTTATCCAAGTATTTTTTTTCTAGAAAATAGTTAAAATTAACGAAAATCTTATTTAACCATAGAAAATTTGTTTTTACTCATAAAAAATATGAAATTGGTTTTATTTAAAAAATCATGCTCTACATTTTTGTTCCTTGCCTAGAATTGTTTGAATCTTATATAGCATCCTAAAATCTAAAACTAGGCCAAATATGAAATGGGGGATGTGCCAATTCCTTGAAGACCACAGCGCGCGCAACCCGCCATGCAAACTGCAAACAACATTTCTTCAACAACACATCTTTGCTTAACCATTAAGTCATGCATGGAAAATTCTAAATAAAAAAATCAATGTTGTTCTATAGCACTTCTGCCTTTTCAGGGTTATTCTGCATTTCTGAAATATCAAGGATGGATCAAACATGAAGAGATATACAGTACTACTTCTACGTTCCTAAAAGAAGTCATTTTGGACAGTGATATGGTCTCCAAAGCATAACTTTAACTCCTTATTTTTATAAAATATACATTGAAAAGTGATATATGTATATTTTTATGAAAGTATCTTTTAAGACAAATATGTTCGTATGATTTTCACATTTTCAAAATCAACAGCTTAAAAGTTATTCATGATTTATATTCCCAATGTTTTACTCAAACCTTGTCCAAAATAACTTCTTTTAGGAATATAGAGAGAGTACTATGGACATAGAAGACTACGACAGCCCAATTGTAACAGAACCGTCCAATTATACGAGATTAAGTAAGAAAATCATCCAACGGAAGGACAATTTAACAAACTTAAGCCCGTATAACCCGGTAGTCCGTGAAATCTCGACGGATTTCAAACCATTCACATAACAGCCAAGATCGTACTAAGTTTAGCGGACACCATCATAAGTTACATAGAAGTTCGTGGCACAAAATACATCGGAGTTTAAACATAGTTATTACAAACCAGGTTCGAATAAAAGTAGCGGAAGCAGTAGTTCAAATCACGCACACACACAGCGTTTGAAATAAAATGCCAGCTTGTGATCATCTCCAGCAAAAGCATCAGACGAGAAGTAGTGAATGACCATTGCCCATGGTCCTAAGCTTCGCCCATCGCAGGGTAGAGATAGTTGATACAATAACCATAGTACATCTGTCCATCTGCAACAAGTGGGAACAAAGCCCTGAGTACGAGAAGGTACTTAGCTAGACTTACCCGACAGAACCAAAATAAAATGACACCAAGGATCATGATAGGCTTTTTGGTGGGGTAGCTGACTCATTTACAAGAAAAGCATTTTAACTTAACGGTTCTTTTACAAAAGCATGCAGTATTTTAATCTTTATTACCCTGTCAGCTATGTTTGCACTTATGCTAGAGTAACCATGTAATTTAGCAAGTAAGGATTACCATTGATCATTAACAATAGTTACCATGTCATCTTTCACATAACTATCCAAGTGTTTCATCAATATTACTACGATGAAGTAGCTCAAGTCAAGTGTTCACTATCCAGTGAACGATGGCGATTCGAATCGATTATTAACCAGCTGGTAATTTATTCCTCACACAAACCTCACTCACCCGCTAAAGTGAGGTATTGGTCACCGAGTCAACCATTCAGGTAAAGTCGCGAGCTTGCCAGGAACCACATGTACCCGGGGGCCGCCCGACTGCTCTTTGGCCTTATCATCGCGCCCCCGTTTCCTGCCACTACTGCTCCGGTACAGTGCGTTGCGGGCAATCCACTCGGCCCGAATAATCTCCCGGCTTCACGGTCGAAAGGTACTTTATTCGCCAGCTAAATGTGAGGCATGCGTTCAACATGACCCGAGGCCCAACAACGGACGGTCCTTAATCGACACAGACGGAAGACACTACAGTCCGAAACCCTGCAAGCTTCTGTCCGGTCTCAGATTCATTTCGACACTTAGTTATTCTCATATGACATTCTTCACATAAATCCAGGTAATCCCCTATAGCTCGCGGATGACAGGTAATCACCCGACTTCTACCGGTCTAAGCAAACTAAGCAATTTTGACCGCGGACACCAGGGTAACAAGGATCGGGTAAAGCAAGGTGAAACAAGGTATAATGCAGCAACGTTTGCAAACAACTCCTAAACGTAATGCATCAAATTAAGTAAAGTTAATAATAAATTATTTGCAAACCGGGGGAGAAATGCTCCGGGGCTTGCCTCTCTCAAACGAGCTTGGACGGTGGTCGGGGCACTCCGAAAGATCTTCACCGACCTCCTCTTCGGCCTCGGTCAACTCCTGCTCTGGCACCTCGGACTGCTCTTCTGGGTCCTCGGGAACTGCTACCGGGGTCACTTCCTGTGATCCTGTATGATGCAGAAGTATAAGTGCTCATGCCTAGGTGCATTGCAGGGATGACATGAGATGATGGTGATGAATGCATGCAATGTAAATAAGCATGTTACTTTACTTGGATTACGTGGAACTTACGACTCTTCTACGAGGTAGTCTACGTCATCCAAGAACATGTACTCGAAAACTACCACAACTATTCTCTACCATGCAAAGGCACTTTGACACTCAAGATGCTTCAAAGATACACCAAAGTATGGTTTACTAACTAATCTTGCATTAAAGAGTGCATGTAAACCCTAATTAGCCCTATGCTTGAACAGCAACACATAGTTTAGTAGCACAGAAAAAACTTAGAAAATTACAGTGGATTACTAATATCAAAACTAGCCTGACACAAGATTTTCACTGCAACTGGATTACTAGAACTGTCTATACAAAATAACAAGCTAAGGTCTAAAAATGAATATTTAAAATACTTTGCATTATGAAAAGTATCAAACAATAGATTTAGAAATTTTCCTACTTTCTACACAGTAAACAAACACTATCGAAAAATTATCACTTGCATGTTTTATTCAAATTTATTTAATTAACAAAAATAACAATTATTAGTGATAGAAAGCATTTGAACTACACCTACACAATTTTCTACAGAACAGACATGATATAAATTTTTCTTAGCAAGTACATGGCACAAAAAGATTAACAAACTTGGAATCACATTTTTCTGATTTTTCTAGGATTTATTAAGCATTTATCAAGAAAACAGCCATTTCAATAGTTAATTAAAAACTCTACAGAAAAGTATCTCAAATTTGACATGCAATAATTTTATATCATAGATCTGGTTCTAATGAATCTAGAGAAATTTATTTCACAATTTTTGGAGCTGAAATGACTACTAAAACATTTTCCAAAGCATTTTTATCAAGAATAATAAAAGAAAATAGAAATGAATTTTTCATAACGGCACTGGGCCGGCCCGGGGGAGTCAAGCGGCCCATGGCCATTCTCGGCCTAGCTTGCGCGTGCGAGGGAACGGCCGAGCCGGCCCGCTCGGGGCGCGGCCCACAGGCGCAGCCCAGTCCACCGAAGGGGGAGAAAGGAGGGCAGAGCGAGTTCGCCGGCGTCCGTGGCCTCGACGTCGCGGCGGTGGCCGAGGGCCAACGGCCGGCTCCGGCCAAACCGAGGCAAGCTAATGCGCGCAAAACGTTCGCAAGGGAGTGGCGAACGCGAGAGGGAGACGCAGGAGGGCAGAGAGAGGGCAAGCGAGGCGGTGGCGGAGCACGGGCTCGGCGGCACCGTCGCGGTGGCGCGGCGAGGCGAGGGAAAATTAAGCCCTACCGGGGCAAACGAGGAGATGGCGTCACCCGTTCGGAGGAGGGGAGGATGGGGCGGAGCCTTGTGCACGGCCAATTGGACGGAGATGGTCCACCGGTGCCGAAACAGGGCGGTGAAGGTGGCGGAGCTCGGTGGCGAGCGGCGTTCCGCTGCGGTTTTCACCGGAGGGAGGAAGAAGGGAAGAAGCGAGGCGCAACTGGGAGGGAGACCAGGTGCCCGGGCGTTTTTGAAGCAGAGCGCGGGCGCGGGGTCCACGACGGCCACGCAGTGGAGTTGCCGGCATGCGGCCGCCACGCGGCGGGCGTTTGCTGCCGAGGCGCCAGCGTGCGCGCGCGAGCGGGAAGAAGGGGGAGGAGGCTGGCTGGGCCGGGCCGCGGTGGAGGCGGACACGGGCGCGCGCGGGAGTGGCGCGGGCCGATTCGACCAGCGGGCCGAATCCGAGGCGGCGGCCTGCTAAGCTGGATTTGATTTTTTTTCAAATTTTTCAATTCAAATCAAATGCAAACACAAACTTCAAACCCCATTTTGAACAAGAAGAAGACATTTTATGGAATTGACCCAAAAATAAAAGTTGCTCAGAATTAAATTCTCTACAACTTTGATTAAGGGGCCAACTAAAAATTTTCAATAGATTTTGAATGGCAGAATAAAAGCTAAAATAGGGAGTATTTTTGAATATTTTTAATTAATATTTTTGAACAAGTTTTTGACAAAACTTTGAGTCATCTAGTTGCTCCAAAAATTGAACTATGGTTCTAAGTGATATAAAATTTATAGTTGCAAAATTTTGGTATAATGTGATTAGCACATTAATATATTACATCACATATACCGTTTCCAAGCTTTTATTTAACTCAATTTATAATATTAACATGTATGATTATGATGATATGAAATGTCATGCTTATGATTGTCATGCAAATGCATTGCGTAACACCGGAGTGTTACAGCCCTCCCCCCTTATAAAAATCTCGTCCCGAGATTTGGGTTACGAACCATTTATTATAAAAATCTTCGTATGCTTTTTGTAGGTATTCACCCGTTTCCCAAGATGCATCCCCTTCATCATGATGACTTCATTGTATCTTATACGTTTTCACCACACTATTTCGAGTAGCCCTCTCCTTGGAATCCAAGACTCGAATTGGCTGCTCACGATACACCAGATCTGACTTAAGTTTTATGCCTCGAGGTTCAATTCTTTCCTCTGGAACGCGCAAACACTTCTTGAGATGTGATACGTGAAAAACTGGGAATATAGCACCCATTGCTTCTGGTAATTCCAATTTGTAAGCTACTGGACCCTTCCTTTCTAAGATTTTGTAAGGTCCTACAAATCTGGCGGCGAGCTTTCTGCGTATACCAAACCGCTTCTTTTTCGTTGGCGTGACTTTTAGATAAACATAGTCACCAACTTCGAATACAAGCGGTCTCCTTCTCTTATCCGCATAACTTTTCTGACGTGACTGAGCTACCCTCATATTTTGCTGGATGATATGAACTTTCTTTTCGGCTTCCTCCACAAAGTCGATACCATAATACCTTCTTTCTCCTGGCTCAATCCAGTTTAAAGGTGTTCTATACTTTCGGCCATATAGAGCCTCAAAAGGTGCCATCTTGATACTTTCTTGATAGCTATTATTGTACGCGAATTCTGCTAACGGTAACCATGACTCCCATGAACCTCTGGAAGACAACACACAAGCTCTTAACATATCCTCTAAAACAGCATTAACTCTTTCAGTCTGACCATCTGTTTGAGGATGGTAGGCAGTGCTACGAATCAGACTAGTCCCCAAACCTTTGTGCAAATGCTCCCAAAAGTGAGCAGTGAACTGTGACCCTCTGTCAGACACTATAGTTTTTGGTATTCCATGCAATCTCATAATCTCCGCAATGTTCTTCTCGGCGTATTGAGGTGGTCTATACTCTGTCTTGACAGGCAAAAAGTGGGCTATCTTGGTAAGACGATCCACAATTACCCAAATCGAATCGTGACCTTTCTGAGTAGTAGGCAGACCCGTGATGAAATCCATACTTATATCATCCCACTTCCAACTAGGTACTGACAAAGGTTGTAGCAATCCGACAGGTTTCATGTGAATCGCTTTCACTCTACAACTTGTGTCACATCTGGCTACATACGCTGCAATTTCCTTCTTCATCTTTGTCCACCAATAACGAGGTCTTAGCTCTTGATACATTTTACTGCTGCCAGGATGAATGGACAACTTAGAGAGATGAGCTTCATCCATAATTTTATTCTTAACCTCTCTATCCTTTGGAACAACAAGACGGTTGTCGAACCACAACACATCTTGCTCATCCACTTTGAAGTGTTTCGAGGGTTCTTCTTTAATTTTCTTTTTGATGTGGAATATCCCCTTGTCTGCTTTCTGACCTTCTATAATCTTACTTTCCAAGGAGCAACTGATCTGTATACTGTGTAACATGGCAGGATGCATTAGATTAAAACCATCTTTGAGTAAGGGTTGCATATTCAGACAATGTGACTTTCTAGTCAAAGCATCCGCCACCACATTGGCTTTCCCAGGGTGATACTGTACATTTAAGTTATAATCTTTAATTAGTTCTAACCATCTTCGCTGTCTCATGTTCAATTCTGGTTGGGTGAAAATGTACTTGAGACTCTTATGATCAGTGAAAATATTGCACACATTACCAAGCAAATAGTGTCTCCAAATCTTTAAGGCATGCACTACAGCGGCAAGCTCAAGATCATGTGTCGGATAATTGATTTCATGTTTTCTCAACTGCCGGGAGGCATAAGCAATGACTCTTCCTTCTTGCATCAGAACACATCCTAATCCTGTTTTTGATGCGTCGCAGAACACATCAAAAGGTTTCTCGATGTCAGGCTGTGCAAGAACTAGAGCAGTGGTCAACAGTTTCCGCAAGGTGTGGAAAGCCGTCTCACACTCCTCTGTCCACACAAACTTGTGATCTTTCTGTAATAGACTTGTCATCGGCTTGGCAATCTTTGAGAAGTCTGGGATAAAGCGGCGATAGTAACCAGCTAACCCTAGGAAACTCCTGACTTCTGACACTGTGGTTGGAGTTTTCCAATCCATAACCTCTTGCACTTTACTCGGATCTATAGAAACTCCATTCTCAGATAGAATATGACCAAGGAAAGGAACTTTCTTCAACCAAAATTCATATTTGCTGAACTTAGCATACAACTTATGATCTCTCAGTCTGGTCAAGACAATTCTCAGATGCTCTTCATGATCTTTCTCATTCTCAGAGTATACTAGAATGTCATCAATGAAGACAACTACAAACTTGTCCAGCTCGGGCATGAAAACCATGTTCATCAGATACATAAAATATGCAGGAGCATTTGTTAAGCCAAAAGACATAACAAGATACTCGTACAACCCGTATCTGGTAGAAAAGGCGGTTTTCGGAACATCTTGTGGCCTAATCTTTATCTGATGATACCCTGACCTTAGGTCTATCTTGGAGAACACTCTAGCCTTAGCCAACTGATCAAACAGAACGTCGATATGAGGCAAGGGATATTTATTCTTGATAGTCACAGCATTAAGAGGTCGATAATCCACACACATCCTTAGAGTACCCTCTTTCTTTTTCTTCACGAACAAGGCAGGACATCCCCATTCAGACTTACTTGGGCAGAGAAACCCCTTCTTTAATAATTCTTCCAATTGCTTCTTCAGCTCAGCTAACTCTTCCGGAGGCATCCGATAGGGTCTCCTCGAAATAGGAGCTGTCCCGGGGATCAACTCGATTCCAAACTCAACATCTCTATCTGGAGGAAGGCCAGGTAACTCATCTGGAAACACATCTGGGAACTCACACACTACCGGGATCTGGTGGATAGGAACAGCTTCCATGGCACAGGTCACACTCACAAGGTCTGTTCTTTTAGGCAATGGTACCCGGAAAGTACCCTCTGCCTGGGGATCCTTAAGGGTAAGCATCCGACTGCTTGTATCTATGACTGCTCCCCAGTCCTTCATCCAGTTCATTCCTATTATTACATCCAAAACTAGTCCAGGCATAACTACCAGGTTCACTCGAAACTTCCGACTACCTAACTCAAGGGTTGCCCCTCTAACCATCTTATTGGTTAACACATCAGCTCCTGCTGAACTTATGCGATAACCATAACCCAATTCTATGCATAGTTGTTCATGCTTCCGTGCAAATGCTTGACTCATAAAAGAATGCGAGGATCCAGAATCAAATAGAACAACTGCAGGGTGATGGTTAACAAGAAACTTACCGGCAGTTACAGGCTCTCCCTCAGGAATCTCATCAACGGTGGTGTGGTGCACACGAGCATTGTAAGTCTATTGCTTCTTTTTAGGCGGATAAGGGTAGAACTTTGAAAAGTGGCCTGGCTGACCACAATTGTAGCAGGGCCCCTTCACTGTACCAGCAGACCCTATAGCTCCCTTGGAGTTGCTCTGTTCTGCAGCTGCGGTGATCTTTGTCGGCGGCACGGCCATCTTGTACGGCTTCTGTGGTCCCTTGTAGTGCTGAGTTTTATGCTGTGGTGGCCTGAACCTGGCACCAGGTGCGGACGGACGATAAGAAGGATGATTTGCAGTGACAACTCTGGACTGGGATGGTCCTGACTCAAACACCCTCTTGCGATTCTTGGATGCAGTGTAGACGTTGTTGTTCTTTTCTTGTTTCAAACAATCACTGATAAAGTCGTTGAATCTGGCGCGAGTATTGGTACCCACATGCTTCATCATCTTCGGACTTAACCCTCTCTTGAAACTAGCAATCCTCTTTGCATCTGTGTCAACCATGTCGGGAGCATAATGGCACAAGTTGTTAAAGGCATGCAGATACTGTGTCACAGTCTTGGTACCCTGATTCAAGGCCAAGAACTCTCCGAGCTTCATCTCCACCAACCCTGGGGAATATAAACTCCCCTAAATGCTTTAGTGAAATCTCTCCATGTGATTTGGGCATTGGGAGGAAGGGTGGTGCGGTGATGCTTCCACCACATTCTTGCCGGTCCCTGTAGCTGATGTGCAGCATACTCTGTTTTCAGAACTTCTATCAGCCTCAACACACGGAACTTATCTTCCATAGTGTTGATCCATTCTTCGGCATCGAGTGGCTCTGCTGCTTCCTTAAAAATAGGTGGCCTAGTATCCATGAAATCCTTGAAATTGCTGTACTGGTTCACCCCATGGCCACCACCTTGATTATTACCTCTCTGAACATTTTCAGCGATGGTACATAGAAAATCTTCCATATTCCTCTGTGACTGCTCGGCATTGCGCTGACTTCCAAGGAACTGCGCGAAGAACACCTCTGCAGTGAGCGGTGGAGGAGGGGGCAAATGTGGCTCTGGCTGTGGCTCCTGATGGTTGATGTTGTTTGCACCACCCCCACGAGCTCCTGCACCGTTGCCACCAGTTTCAGCGGCCTCATACGTGGCACGACGAGTGTTTTCCATCTGCATATTTCAGCAACAAGCAATAATTGAGCGAAGTTGTAGTAATTGTATTCGAATGAACAATCATGCCATACTGAATTCATTGGAGAGAACAAGTCATACAATAAAACAGGGGCACAATAATCGCATTCCAATTAAAACAACATCACTAATTAAGTTACTTCGAATGCAACATCGCGTTCCATACAACCACGTTGCCAGCATACACACACTGGACTTTTATGCGTTCGGGCATCGCATACACAACCAAGACCAGAAGATCGTCAGTCTCAAGATCGAATAGGATACAACACGATACATGGAAACCAAAAGAAGGCCATCGCGACAAAGCCTCACTACTAACGCAGGACACTATCCTACTCTTCGGGGCCGTCGTCGAGGTCGGAGGCATCACCACCACTACCTTCAGCAGCAGCGTCGTCGTCGACGTCCATCTGGGCGGCGTCCGGAGGAGCATACGGGCCCATCCCATTGTAGAGGGCATGAAACTCTTCATGCAAGTTAGCATTGTACTCTTCTAGCTCCTCGACCCTCTGCCTCAGAAGGTCCCTCTCGTTCCAGGCTTCATTCCTTTCTTGCACTAGCTGTCCCATCATACGGTCTGCATTTCTGTTGGCCTGAGTCAACGTCTACACCCGCTGCATAGAACTCTCGCCTCTCTCGAGAGCTCGGTCCCGCTGCAAGCTCATGTCGGCCAATGTTGGGCATTCTTAACGTCATTACCGAAAGTAGACTTAGTTTTCTAATTCTGATAACGGCGCCAAAAATGCCGAACCTATCCCTCATGCCACTTAAGCCAAGTTGTCATCCCCAGCATGACATGAAAGACGCGGTATTGAAATATGCAACTGCTCTTCTAAATAAATAATAAATAAGATCTGCAAGCGCACAGATTAATACCGATGTAGCATTTTAACCGGGAAGTATTCCAGGTACCGTTATTTATATTTTTACCACTGGGAAGGGATTACTAACATCAATGTTGATTATGGAATGGAATATAGGAATGAGTATCAATCATTGCATGTATAAGTGAGAGCATTCATCTATCTCTTGCATACAGGGGTAAGTGTCACATAAAATATAGATAAAGTATGAATGGTGACAAAGATAATTAATCTGATCAGCTAGCCACATATAATAATGATAAGCACCTCAACAGATATTCTAGCAAGTCATTAGCATGGTATTAGGACGAACAACAAGGATATTTTCTAAGTTATTCTTAACTATAAAGTCTGGCATATCATAGTTAGTGCAAGTACACTTGGCAATCATTGCGAGAAAGGACTACGCCCATGCATAGTGATATTATCAAGGAAGATGAGAAACATAGCAATCACTTCCCCGTAATAATGTTGCTCTGCCTGCCTTACACACAGGAGGGGGACTATATAAGAACCAACGAAGCTGTCACCATCGCGGACCACCCCATGATCCGGCATATAAGGTGCAATCGCAGATAAATATGGTCTAAGCACCACGCCTACACAATATTTATCATTTACCCATGGATCCGGTGGATAAACGCTATACGATCCTAAACATGTATATAATTCCAATCTAACTAAGCCAAGCGTATAACTACGATAAACTAAGAACAATATAATCGCAAATATAAACAAGTAGAGCATAGTCATAATCAATATATTGAAATAGAACAAAGTTGTATTCATAATATTGAAGAACAAAGATGAACAATGAAGAACAGTAAAGGAATTACCAAGAATCCTCTTGACAGATCCGGAAACCAATCGAAGATTGACTCCTTCTAGTTCTAATCCTATGTAGCTATGCTATACTAGAGATCTAGTTGATGTGGTGGCTCTAGGGCTTGATCAGAGACTCTCCTCCTGAGATTAGGGTTTGAGGAATTGAGAATGAGGGAGTGCCTCCTCCAGGGGCCAGGGGTCCTACTTATATAGCCCCCTCAAGTGAACGTGGGCCGTCGGATCAAACCGACATTAATCGCACGGTTTTCCTTGATCCCTTAGGTCAGTGGAGCATAATCCGCGAGACGGAGCCTGATTGGCTCTTAGGCCAGGGTGGGCGCCCTAGGGAGCAGGGCGGGCGCCCTGCCTCCGGGCCCGTTCGGCCTCCCGTTCGATCTCGTGGCTTCTGGAATCTTCTAGATGATAGAAAATCGGTGAACACGTTATTATCTCTATGTAAACCCGACGTGTGGGCCTTTCCTCCGTATTTTCTGATAACCCCCTGCAGAAACAGACAAACACCAAAACTCGTGGAATTCAGTCAGATAAAACCCTAAGTCTAGGTGTTGGTTGCATTTGGATCCTTTTCTTTATTTATTTGATAACTATATTTGGTACTTAAGGACCGTCAACAAACTCCCCCAAGCTTACCTCTTGCTCGTCCCTGAGCATGGATAGACTTATTATGGATCAGAAGTTGCTGCAACGCCTTTGAATGTTGACGGTACATATGCTTTCAAATAAGGTCTCATCCCTGAGTTAGAGTAAACTATCAAGACTTAAAACTTACTCATTTTACCTTTCACCATGGGGCTTGCAACCGTCACCTGCATCTTGAGTGATTAAAAGATAGAACGGTCTAGTCAAACGCCATGTCTCTTATTCTTGATCAGCTATAGCTCTGGAGTTTTTTTTGCAAATTTTCAAATAAAACTCAGAGATTCCTTGTATGACTCTCTCGGGTCTCTCTTTTGTGGTATTTCTGGATCCTTACCAAGGCAGTAATGGTATATGCCTTCTCTCTCAAAGTATGTGGTATTTATGGTATAAGGCGTAGTGACATTGCCTTCTCTCTCACCCTACTCTAATAAGGCTTTGATATCTGGAGCTCATAGGTGGGAGATACAGTATACATACTCATAGAACATTTATTGCATAGTCAAACCATGGATCCAGAGAAACAAGTCAATAAGTCAAATCAAGATGTGCATGTGTGGTGAATGAGTGGTGTATGGTGATGATGGTGATAACAAAAGTCTAATGCTCTTTTTGAGGGAATACATACCTTTCTTGCTTTTTAAAACTTTTGAGGGGAATGAAATGCTCTATTTTTTTTCTCTTTTTTTAGGTGGGTATCTTGTACCCCTAATTCTATTGTCGGACACTTGTCCATTTTTACCTCTCGTCTCACTTTTTCTTTCTTCGAGGTTCCGAGCACTTGCTCCTTTTTATTTCCTTGTTTTTATATTTTTATTTTTTTTAGAGCAATCTCCCTCTTTTGAAAATATAGCAAGTGGTAGTAGAAATGGCTTGAGCATTAACTTCACAGGGAATAACAGAAATGAGATAATGTTTTTGGCTATTCTCTCCCGGGTCAGGAGTAGAATAATTTTGGGTGAATCTAGAGATGGAAATGAGTGGATATATGTGGATGCGTACTTCCGAAGTAGAAGCAGCATGTATGAGTGAACGTGCAAGTGAATCTTGATTTTAACCACATGACAAGTTCCTAAGGGTCTACACAGCTTGACCACACTCAATGCCCATAAGCAGTAAGTAGTAAAAGTGCGGCTCTTATTCTAACAAGCATGTATATATGGCTGTGGTAGGAATTTAAACTCTCATCATACAGGAACTCATCATGCAACATTTTAAAGATTTTCAAAGATAAAATTCTCCAGAATTCTAGCATCTCTAGGAACAGATAAACAGCAGCTCAACCTTCCCATATCATATCCGCTAACAACTTAGACTTCAGATCAAGTTCTCTTCCCACTAGTTCAGGTTTAGAGCCAGTTTTAAATTATAACAGTTATGTCTAAACTAGAGAGAGAACAAATTTGAAAATTAGGCAGAGCAACTATTCATCATATCCATGCTAGAGTTTTATTTTCAAGATTCAGTTTAGCATAGCTACTTTATTTATTTATTAAACTAAGCAAATATATATAAACACAAAATATTTATTTGGGTTTTCATGATTATGCATCTTTTTATTTTAATAAAGCATAGGTATAAATGTAGATAAAAATACTTATCGGGATAAATGGGGGTGCTCTCCCCCAAGCTGGATCTTGATGTAATTTCTTCTGATATAGCTAGCAGGTGCAGAGGTGTATTTGAATGTCGACAGCACCCTGACAACGATTAGGATGTCCTCCATCTGCTAGTCTTCCTGAATTCTGTGGAGCTCAAATAGACAACAAAGCTTCGTGGAACTTGATTAAGCGTTAGCATAAATATCTAGCCTTTATCATGTTTGAGCTTCCTTGATAAATGTCACTCTCTATTTTTATTTTCATTTTTATAGAACAGAAAAAATATATTATTATTATTTTTTTATGCCACCACAGTGAATGTACTTATTGGTTTTATGCCACTCGCATACTCACATGGGGCTTACTGTTTTCAACATTTTTTTAGACAGAATGAACATGATTAACTGAGCAATAATTAAAGGGAAAATGATAACTACCAAGTTTACCTCTTGGCACGGCGTTCGGTGTTTTTAAGTCCTCCGAACAGGACTTCTTTTCTTCTTAGTTGTCCTGGGATTTGGGTGGCGTAGACGGTGGTTCCGGCAGCGCCTCCTCTTCTTGTGTAACTGTCTTCACTTTCCATCCCGACTTGGTGCTTCGGTCTCGTGTTGTGTATCCTCGGGCCTTATGACCTCTCCTTCATAGTCTGCCCATACGTCCTTGATGGTTTGCCTCCTTTGGTTACGGTTACGTCGCCTTCTTCTTGTCCTGACCTGCTTAGAATCTTCAACTATATAGTTAGGGTCATTAAAGTAGGGCATACCTTCTCAGAGGGGAAATGCATATGGACTTCTCCGGTTCCAATGTAGATGATTGCTTTGACGGTGCCTAGGAATGGTCTTCCTAGGATGATGGGTGGATCGTACTCGTCGTCTCCCATGTCAATGACCTGAAAGTCTGTATGGACAAAATGATCGTTAATTTTAACAGGGACATCGGTTACTATACCTTCGACCTTTTGGGATGTCTGATCTGCCATCTAGAGCTGAGTGTATGTTGGTTTTAAGGGCATGGTTCCGTACAAGAGCTGATAGGTGACTGTGGCCATTATGTTGACGCCTGATCCAGTGTCGCAGAGCGCCTTCTGAAAGGAGTATCCATTGATTGAGCACTCAATGCTTGGCATACCTGGGTCGTCCTTCTTGTTTAGGAAGGGCGACTTGAGTCGACCATCTTGACCTCCTTGAACTACAGTGACCATCTTAGCTGATTCGGTCCATCCTTGGTTGTTCTTGTTCTGCTTGTTCCTCCTATTGGTCCTCTTCCTTGGTTCATGTTGGGGTTGCTCTGGGATTTGTGTAATTTTGTTCTTGAAGGAAAACGTCTCCTTCCTCCCCCTGATGTTGAAGTTGATCTTCGCAGCGCTGGCGTAGATGACAGCTCACGAGGTGTTCAGGAATGGCCTTCCCAGAATAACTGGTGACCTCTCATCGGACCCGGTCTCTATCACCACGAAGTCAGCTGGAGCATACGAGGTACCAACTCGGACACACATGTTCTTTAATATTCCTTTAGGAAAGCTTAGTGTCCGATCTGCAAGCTGCAAACACATAGTTGTTTCTGATAAAGGATATGTAAAGAATTTTTCATAGAGTACCCTAGGCATAATGTTGACGCTGGAGCCAAAGTCGCAGAGTGCTTCTGGGAAGTCCACCATGCCGATGGAGATCGGGATGACGGGGCGTCCTGGATCGTCTCTCTTGACTGGCAGAAGGTCATTATGTACTCCAACAGAGGGATTACTCCAATAGTTACCTGCATCAAACATGTCTACAAGATTTGCAGATTCTAATCCTTCCGGTTGTGATGGTATACCGGGGTTAGTAGCAGGAACAGCAGCAGCTATTTGATTTAACTAAGATTCAATCATTTTATTAAAGCTAATTTGGTTTTTTATGGCAGTAGAGAAATTATCCATTCTATTATTTATGTTTTCTAGTATTTTATCATTGGATGCCAATTTCTTAAACAAGTTATCCATTAGCTTTCCTTGATTAGACACTAACTCTCTCAGGGGTGGAAAATTATTATTGTTGTTGTAAGAGTTATTACCTTGATAATTACCTGAGTAGTTACCTGAGTAGTTAGGCCTCTGTTGATTCCAACCTTGATTTTGTTGAGGACGATTGTAGTTGTTGTTGTTGTTGATGTACCTTGCATCCTCAAGCATCTCAGGGCAGTGATTGCCTGAGTGTCCAGTATCTCCACATTCCTCACAAGTCATGTGAGAGTCGTAGACGTTCATGACTTCTCTTTTGTCTCCAGCTTTGTCATCGAGCTTTTTCATGAGTAGGTCTAACTTTGCAGACAGCATGTCTACCTCCTTGAGCTGGTGCATACCTCCACCCTTCTTGCGTGTTTGAGTCCTCTCTTCGTTCCAACCTTGGTTGGACGCCATCTTCTCCACAAGGGCTGTAGCTTGTGGTATGGTGAGTGATAGAAATGCGCCTCCAGCTGCAGCATCCATGGTCTCACGAGCACTAGTGATGAGCCCATGATAGAAAGTCTGCATAAGTAGCCAGCTCTCCATTCCATGATGGGGACATTCTAGGATGTAATCTTGAAAGCGCTCCCATGCTTCTGGAACGGATTCATCATGTTGTTGCTGAAAACTTGTAATCTTCCCACGGAGAGCATTGGTCTTGCCCATGGGAAAGAACTTAGCCAGAAAGTTCGTAGAGCAGAGTGCCCACGTAGTGTTCTTATCCTTCGTCGCGTAGAACCACTGCTTCGCTCTCCCCAATAGTGAGAATGGGAAAAGGCGAAGTAGTATGGCGTCTCTGGGAACATCTAATATAGTGAATGTGCTGCAAATCTCTAGGAAGTGTTGGAGATGAGCACTTGCATCTTCGTGCGGCTTCCCACAAAACTGGTTGACTTGTACCATGTTGATGAGCCCTGGCTTGAGCTCAAAGTTCTTGTCGATGGCCGCGGCAGGTCCAGTGCGGATGTTGTCCGTAGTGGGAGCTGACAACTCGCGGATCGTCTTGTTCGCCATGGCTGCGAACTCTGTTGACAAATTCCGGATGAAACTTCGGCGGTCTTCTGGATTGGATGAAGTGTTGCGTCGAAGTGTTGACTTCTTGAGCTTGGCTCTTGCCTCTCTGATTAATGCTTCGGGGTTGTCAACAAAATTTTCTGGAAGATGTCCTCTATTCATACATCACCCTGCAAAACAATAAGAATGGAAAAATACAGGGGTAAATCTGTATGGGAGAATTGATGATCTCAATCACTTAATGATGCGAATGATGACTCAAATTCCGTATTCATTCCTTGTTAGTAAATCAACCTTCCCCGGCAACGGCGCCAAAAATGCTTGTTGGGCATTCTTAACGTCATTACCAAAAGTAGACTTAGTTTTCTAATTCTGATAACGGCGCCAAAAATGCCGAACCTATCCCTCATGCCACTTAAGCCAAGTTGTCATCCCCAGCATGACATGAGAGACGCGGTATTGAAATATGTAACTGCTCTTCTAAATAAATAATAAATAAGATCTGCAAGTGCACAGATTAATACCGATGTAGCATTTTAACCGGGAAGTATTCCAGGTATCGTTATTTATATTTTTACCACTGGGAAGGGATTACTAACATCAATGTTGATTATGGAATGGAATATAGGAATGAGTATCAATCATTGCATGTATAAGTGAGAGCATTCATCTATCTCTTGCATACAGGGGTAAGTGTCACATAAAATATAGATAAAGTATGAATGGTGACAAAGATAATTAATCTGATCAGCTAGCCACATATAATAATGATAAGCACCTCAACAGATATTCTAGCAAGTCATTAGCATGGTATTAGGACGAACAACAAGGATATTTCCTAAGTTATTCTTAACTATAAAGTCTGGCATATCATAGTTAGTGCAAGTACACTTGGCAATCATTGCGAGAAAGGACTACTGTAACACCCCGGGTGTTATAGTGCTAATTAATCTGCCATGTCATCATAATGCATTGCTAATCATACCTTTTAGGTTAACCTTGTTATGCATCAACTAAAACAAGTTTACTTAATTAGGTTGAATGTGTTTCTCCGTGGTGTGCTCCGGAATCGAAAACCCTAATTTCGAATACCACTGCAAATACTTAGTCCATGCCCTGCGTAATTTGAAGTGCGCGACTGTGTTGCACACTAGTGTCAAATGTAGGGTATGAGCTCAAGTACAACATCTAAAATGAAGCTCCAAATTTGAGTTTGAATTGGAGTCCCAAAACTTGTCACGAGTTTTCCGATTCGAATTCGAATTCAAATCTGGGGAGAAATGTAAAACAATTTCAAAAGTAAATTGGTCAACCAAGAGTGACATTTGGTCAACCATGTCATGTTGGTCCAAATGATGCCCTTGGGTGAGGTTTTGATCACTAAGTAATCACAAATCAAAGTAGAAACAAATTCCAATTTAAAATCCCTCCAAAAACCCTAAATTTCAAAACCCTGTTTTACCCCTTTTGAAATAATTCAAAATCTAAGCAAAATTTGGGAAAAAGTTCAAAACAAAGTTTGTATAACTTTTCAAGGGCTACAACTTTGGTGTTTTGAGTTTTCAAAGTTTTAGTGTAAAATGTGGAGCAATTTTGAAAATAAACAAATTTCAGATTTAATTCATTTTTGTCCCCAAACTAAGATTTCAAAATGGAGGTTGAATTTGAAAAAGTTTTGAACAGCAAAGTTGTAGGTCTGGCCAAGATATACAACTTTGATGTTTGGAGATTTTGAAGTTTCAATATAAAATCAAAAGTAATTTCTAAATTACCAAATCTGAAAAATGTGTCCCTTTTTGAATTTAAACTCAAATTTCAAAATCCAGTGAGAATTTGAAAAAGTGTTCAATATCAAACTTGTAGAGCTTGAAATTCTGAAGATTTCATACATTGGAAGATTTTCAAGTTGTTATACAAATTTGAAAGTAATTTAAGAAAACAGTTTGAATTTCAAAATTTGGGGGGGGGACAGCTACAGTGCACGACGTATCACCGCCGGCCACCGCGCGGTATGGGCGCCGGCGAGATGCCGGACGGCTTCGGCCGGCTTCCAGGCATGTCCTCGATCGCCAGCACGACATCGCGCGTCTTCCAGTGAAGTAAACCGTGGTCGTTACCTATATATACATGAGTTCACCGTGACGTTTTCCATTTTCGCCATCGCCGCCACCGCAGCTCCGCCGCTCACTGCTGCCGCCACCAAGCCGTCTCCGGCCACGCTAACAGCACCCTTAGCTCCGCGTCATCCTTGCGCATCTCGTGAACCAGCTGAGCTAGCCCAATTCCGCCTGGATCGCCGGGGAGCCGTCGTCTTCCACCTCGGGTCGCCGCCGCTCCAGTCGAGCTCCGCCACCGTCGCCAGCCGCCTCCAGTGCCTCCCCGCTTCAACCGATCACTCCGTCATGATCGTGGTACGCCCCTGATGCTCCCTGATCCCTCGCTTTAATCGCTAGCGCTTTGTAACGACGAGTCGCCGGTCACCGTTTCCGTCGAGCCGCCACCGTCGTCGGTGAGCTGTTGCCGGAGCTTGAGCTAGGGTGTTTAGTAGCAAAACGGGTTCGCTGGGTCGTGTAGAAGGTGTTGGTCAGCTCGGTTGGTCGACTGGGTCACCGGTCGTCGGCCGGCCACTGCGGGGAAGCGAGCGAGCGCGCGGGAGAACGAGAGGGAGACGGAGGTGAGGGATGACAGCTGGGGCCGGCTTGTCAGCGAGCGCGGGAGAGAGAGCACGCGGGCGCGGGGCTGGCGCTGGGCTGGGCCGCTTGCTGGGCCAAGCACGTGCGGGCGCGCGCGCGTACGCGGGCCGGTTGGGCTGGGCCGGATCGGAGAGAAGAGGAGAAGCAGCCCGAGTTCGGTTTTGTTTTTGTTTTTGTTTTTCTTTTTCAAATAAATGAATAGTGTTATTATTTGTTTATTTCATTATAAATTGTGTAGAGTTCCAAAATTTATGAAAATTTTTGTATAAGCTTCTGATTGTATAAACTATCTAGGAAAAATATTAAATCATGAATTTGAATACTTTGTGCAGTAGAATTAATTGGTTCCAATAAAGATTAAATGCAACTTCCAGTAATTTTAATAATTAATTTAATTATCCAAAAATTATGAAATTTATTATGACACTGTTATAAATCATTCTTAACCCATAGAAAAAGTTTGAACTTGTTTAGATAAAGTTTGATCAACTTCTAATTATGCCCTAACTATTTGAATAGTAAATAAATATTAATTTGAGAACTTTAAGTGTTGTGTGCCTTTTGATTGAGTGATGTCCTTAGGTCACTACCCTGTGGTGATCTCTAGCACCTTAATTTCATGATTGAGCTCGTTAGTAACTTGTTAGGTTAAAAGCTGGTATCGCGGGAACTCGACGCTGCTAGTTAGTAGGTTTTCTGTTTACGACTGTACCGTGGAGGGAAGTTGTACTCGAATCGTAACCATGGCATGTTATCATCAAGCATCATGTTATCATCGAGCATTAGGTTAAAGCATGTTATGTACTCATGTAGTCACCGCTTTCGAGGAAGCCGAAGTCGTCGAGCAAGCTTCCGGAGAAGAGCGATCGTCAGTGGGTTCCGGACCAGACGTTGGAGTCTCCGAGTCTGAGTCAGTCGTCGTGTCAGAGCAAGGCAAGCCCCGGTGCATTTAAACCCTACCTTGAATTTTACAAATATTTTATTATTTATTTTATGGTTTATTGCATTAAGTAATTAGGAGTTGAGTGATAACCTAATTGCTGCATTATCATCCTTGATTATTGCAATATTACCCTTGATACCTGTTTTACGGAAAATGCGTAGTATGCTTCGCTATGCTTAGAAGTTAAGCTTTTAAATGAAATGTTTACATAGCCATGACGGCATCCTTAATGAATATTGAAAAATGTGAATGAACTTGTAAGATCGGGCGGGTGGTTTGGCCACTGCTAACGTGCATTGGGAGAGGAGTCCCAATGTATTGTTTCCGCCTTATCAGTTAAGGACCGTACGTTGTTGGCCCTCGCGTCATGGAGTTTTTATTAGTACTAGCCATGTGCCCATGTCGGGTAAGCCTTACTTTGGCTAGTCCATTACGAGAACGTCTAACCTCGCACTGGGAGTGGAGAGATGGCGAGAGTAACGTGTACCCTCGGGGCTAGAATGTGGCCGGGTTCGAGGAGTACTGTGCTCTCGGGTGGCGATGGACACGTTCTGGTTTTGGGTTATTCGGGTAAGAGTTGATATATGCTAGATTCGGTTCTACATATGTCGTGTGGTTAGGAATCCCCAGCTGGGTAAATGAAGCGGTTCGAATCATCGTTACTCTACGAGAAAGGAGTCTTGGCCTTGCACCAACATCGTAGTTAAGAACTGGAATTGAAAGAAAGAATAAGAAAGGTTTTGATGATAATTGCTTTGATCTAGACTAGGATCACCTAGATTTGGTTAATGAACCATCAATGGTAAAAGTAAAATGTTGAAGATAAGAACTCACTTTAGTAAGCTTTTCTGCAAAAGAAAATCTTGATTCTGATCTATCCGTACCTTGATTCCCTAAAGCTAGCATGCCCTTGGAGTCTTTGTTTTAGTCGGGTAAGTCTTGTTGAGTACTCTCATACTCAGGGTTTGTTAAACCCCTTGTTGCAGGTGCGGTTCATGAACAAGTCTGCTTCGAGCCTTGTTGCATGACCGTCGTGGTTGAAGAAAGCGACGACGAGTAGACTGTGTGGCCTTTGGGCAAGGCATCTCGTTTGAGTTTTGTAATAAAGTTACTACCGATACTTCTCTACTAATGGTTTGTAATAATGTACATAAGGTTTGAGGTTTGAAAACTGGTTTGTAAACCTATGTTATTGTAAGACTTCCGCTACTTTACTCTGTTGAATATTTTGAATAAACTGTTGTAATATTGCAATACTCCTGTGATTGGATCCTGTTCGGAGGAAAGCAGGCCATTTAAGTTATGGTGAACATAAGTATGACTGTCAGAGGTCATTATGGCAATGACGTGTACTTGTGGGCCATCATAATTAGGAGGTTCTGTGACAACTACGCCCATGCATAGTGATATTATCAAGGAAGATGAGAAACATAGAAATCACCCCCCCCCCGTAATAATGTTGCTCTGCCTGCCTTACACACGGGAGGGGGACTATATAAGAACCAACGAAGCTGTCACCATTGCGGACCACCCCACGATCCGGCATATAAGGTGCAATCGCAGATAAATATGGTCTAAGCACCACACCTACACAATATTTATCATTTACCCATGGATCCGGTGGATAAACGCTATACGATCCTAAACATGTATATAATTCCAATCTAACTAAGCCAAGCGTATAACTACGATAAACTAAGAACAATATAATCGCAAATATAAACAAGTAGAGCATAGTCATAATCAATATATTGAAATAGAACAAAGTTGTATTCATAATATTGAAGAACAAAGATGAACAATGAAGAACAGTAAAGGAATTACCAAGAATCCTCTTGACAGATCTGGAAACCAATCGAAGATTGACTCCTTCTAGTTCTAATCCTATGTAGCTATGCTATACTAGAGATCTAGTTGATGTGGTGGCTCTAGGGCTTGATCAGAGACTCTCCTCCTGAGATTAGGGTTTGAGGAATTGAGAATGAGGGAGTGCCTCCTCCAGGGGCCAGGGGTCCTGCTTATATAGCCCCCTCAAGTGAACGTGGGCCGTCGGATCAAACCGACATTAATCGCACAGTTTTCCTTGATCCCTTAGGTCGGTGGAGCATAATCCGCGAGACGGAGCCTGATTGGCTCTCAGGCCAGGGCGGGTGCCCTAGGGAGCAGGGCGGGCGCCCTGCCTCCGGGCCCGTTCGGCCTCCCGTTCGATCTCGTGGCTTCTGGAGTCTTCTAGATGATAGAAAATCGGTGAACACGTTATTATCTCTATGTAAACCCGACGTGTGGGCCTTTCCTCCGTATTTTCTGATAACCCCCTGCAGAAACAGACAAACACCAAAACTCATGGAATTCTGTCAGATAAAACCCTAAGTCTAGGTGTTGGTTGCATTTGGATCCTTTTCTTTATTTATTTGATAACTATATTTGGTACTTAAGGACCGTCAACAGCCAACTACTCCTGCAAGTTAGCTATAGCACGTGCTTGCTTCTTCTTCTGCTTCCTTGCTTCAAGCCGGTCATCACCACGTAGGCCAGTCAAGGTCCAATAGGTATTCTCAAGACCCTAGTATGCTCTGATGGCTGCATACATGGCACTCATGGTGTGGTTGTCGCTAGCCTGTTCTTCACTGGGGCCTCTAACCAGGGCACTTCCCTGCGGCTATACCCAAATGGCATCGCGAGGATCATCTCTCGGGAAAGTACCGGCCAAAGCTGCTGCCAACTCATTGGGGAACCTGCTCATGATGTCTCGGATGACGTGAAAGGCCACGCCCTCTGCACCCTCAGCAGGAGTGCGTCCTTCAAACTCCAAATGCCAACCATCCCATTCTGGCGCATCACCAAGAGCAGGGACGGTGATTTCCATGACTGCAAGTCTATCCTCAGCTAGCTGGCTCTCGCTCCAAGAGTACACCGGCTCTTGACCCTCTGGGTACCCCACATCATGGAGCACTCTCCAAAGCAAGGTGGGCATGCCAAACTCGCTTAGAAAAGTGTCCGTGTTGCGGTGCTCCCGCGGGGCCATCTGACGACGGGGCGCTCTTCCGCCGGTGGACTTACGGGCAGTCTTCTTCGTGCGGGCCATCTGTAGCACAAGTTTTAATTACCCGGTGAGAACATATTTTAAGTTGATGTCACTTTTATCAAAATGGGATAATCCTTTTATAAGGGGAGGAATGCATGTTATAAATGAAATGCACAGGCAACATGATGTATGCACGAGTCTTACGTTCTCACAAACTTAGAAAATAAGAACATCTAACGATGAATTCGGTGGCATAGAAACGATCTCTCATATATGTAACTAATTCGATCTACACGATAACGCTGTTATGTACCTGCAGAAAATTCATTTCAGCCCATTCCCCATGAATGCATGACAGCAGTAAATCTACCTACACGCTCTACACGAATCCCCAGATGTGTGTACAACGGTAGTAACTACCCAAACACATCGTCCTAGTGACGGCATCGCCTCAACGGACAGAACACCCACACATGCGATACTTTCATAAAAACATGTGTAAAACATGTAATTATTCTAGTATCATATAAGCACTCTCCCTAGATCGGTGGTGTATCCGATCATGCTCTCACAGCTCACACTTACCGAAGCGTAGAGGTAACTGATCCATACATTACCCCTCAATTAAGTGGCACTCATACAATAGCACGTCGTATGAGCAACAAAAAGAGAAATATGGTGCAAGAACACCAAGTTAGTACTTAAATAGCCACCTAGAGTCCTTAACTGGGCATACAGGATATGACCACTGGCACACTTTTAGTTTGAAAATCACACTTTTTAAACAAAATTTTGTTTTAAATACACTTATGAATAGTAATCACGCTAAACCATGTTCTGATACCAGCTGTAACAGAACCGCCCAATTATACGAGATTAAGTAAGAAAATCATCCAACAGAAGGACAATTTAACAAACTTAAGCCCGTATAACCCGGTAGTCCGTGAAATCTCGACGGATTTCAAACCATTCACATAACAGCCAAGATCGTACTAAGTTTAGTGGTCACCATCATAAGTTACATAGAAGTTCGCGGCACAAAATACATCAGAGTTTAAACATAGTTATTACAAACCAGGTTCGAATAAAAGTAGCGGAAGCAGTAGTTCAAATCACACACACACAGCGTTTTAAATAAAATGCCAGCTTGTGATCACCTCGAGCAAAAGCATCAGACGAGAAGTAGTGAATGACCATTACCCATGGTCCTAAGCTTCGCCCATCGCAGGGTAGAGACAGTTGATACAATAACCATAGTACATCTGTCCATCTGCAATAAGTGGGAACAAAGCCCTGAGTACGAGAAGGTACTCAGCTAGACTTACCCGACAGAACCAAAATAAAATGACACCAAGGATGATGATAGGCTTTTTGGTGGGGTAGCTGACTCATTTGCAAGAAAAGTATTTTAACTTAACGGTTCTTTTACAAAAGCATGCAGTATTTTAATCTTTATTACCCTGTCAGCTATGTTTGCACTTATGCTAGAGTAACCATGTAATTAAGCAAGTAAGGATTACCATTGATCATTAACAATAGTTACCATGTCATCTTCCACATAACTATCCAAGTGTTTCATCAATATTACTACGATGAAGTAGCTCAAGTCAAGTGTTCACTATCCAGTGAACGATGGCGATTCGAATCGATTATTAACCAGCTGGTAATTTATTCCTCACACAAACCTCACTCACCCGCTAAAGTGAGGTATTGGTCACCGAGTCAACCATTCAGGTAAAGCCGCGAGCTTGCCAGAACCACATGTACCGGGGGCCGCCCGACTGCTCTTTGGCCTTATCATCGCGCCCCCGTTTCTTGCCACTACTGCTCCGGTACAGTGCGTTGCGGGCAATCCACTCGGCCCGAATAATCTCCCGGCTTCGCGGTCGAAAGGTACTTTATTTGGCCAGCTAAATGTGAGGCATGCGTTCAACATGACCCGAGGCCCAACAACGGACGGTCCTTAATCGACACAGACGGAAGACACTATAGTCTGAAACCCTGCAAGCTTCCGTCCGGTCTCAGATTCATTTCGACACTTAGTTATTCTCATATGACATTCTTCACATAAATCCAGGTAATCCCCTATAGCTCGCGGATGACAGGCAATCACCCGACTTCTACCGGTCTAAGCAAACTAAGCAATTTTGACCGCGGACACCAGGGTAACAAGGATCGGGTAAAGCAAGGTGAAACAAGGTATAATGCAGCAACGTTTGCAAACAACTCCTAAACGTAATGCATCAAATTAAGTAAAGTTAATAATAAATTATTTGCAAACCGGGGGAGAAATGCTCCGGGGCTTGCGTCTCTCAAACGAGCTTGGATGGTGGTCGGGGCACTCCGGAAGATCTTCACCGACCTCCTCTTCGGCTTCGGTCAACTCCTGCTCTAGCACCTCGGACTGCTCTTCTGGGTCCTCGGGAACTACTACCGGGGTCACTTCCTGCGATCCTATATGATGTAGAAGTATAAGTGCTCATGCCTAGGTGCATTGCAGGGATGACATGAGATGATGGTGATGAATGCATGCAATGTAAATGAGCATGTTACTTTACTTGGATTACGTGGAACTTACGACTCTTCTACAAGGTAGTCTACGTCATCCAAGAACATGTACTCGAAAACTACCACCACTATTCTCTACCATGCAAAGGCACTTTGACACTCAAGATGCTTCAAAGATACACCAAAGTATGGTTTACTAACTAATCTTGCATTAAAGAGTGCATGTAAACCCTAATTAGCCCTATGCTTGAACAGCAACACATAGTTTAGTAGCACAAAAAAAACTTAGAAAATTACAGTGGATTACTAATATCAAAACTAGCCTGACACAAGATTTTCACCGCAACTGGATTACTAGAACTGTCTATACAAAATAACAAGCTAAGGTCTAAAAATGAATATTTAAAATACTTTGCATTATGAAAAGTATCAAACAATAGATTTAGAAATTTTTCTACTTTCTACACAGTAAACAAACACTATCGAAAAATTATCACTTGCATGTTTTATTCAAATTTATTTAATTAACAAAAATAACAATTATTAGTGATAGAAAGCATTTGAACTACACCTACACAATTTTCTACAGAACAGACATGATATAAATTTTTCTTAGCAAGTACATGGCACAAAAAGATTAACAAACTTGGAATCACATTTTTCTGATTTTTCTAGGATTTATTAAGCATTTATCAAGAAAACATCCATTTTAATAGTTAATTAAAAACTCTACAGAAAAGTATCTCAAATTTGACATGCAATAATTTTATATCATAGATCTGGTTCTAATGAATCTAGAGAAATTTATTTCACAATTTTTGGAGCTGAAATGACTACTAAAACATTTTCCAAAGCATTTTTATCAAGAATAATAAAAGAAAATAGAAATGAATTTTTCATAACGGCACTGGGCCGGCCCGGGGGAGTCAAGTGGCCCATGGCCGTTCTCGGCCTGCCTTGCGCGCGCGGGGGAACGGCCGAGCCAGCCCGCTCGGGGCGCGGCCCACAGGCGTAGCCCAGTCCACCGAAGGGGGAGAAAGGAGGGCAGAGCGAGTTCGCCGGTTTCCGTGGCCTCGACGTCGCGGCGGTGGCCGAGGGGCAACGGCCGGCTTCGGCCAAACCGAGGCCAGCTAATGCGCGCAAAACGTTCGCAAGGGAGTGGCGAACGCGAGAGGGAGACGTGGGAGGGCAGAGAGAGGGCGAGCGAGGCAGTGGCGGAGCACGGGCTCGGCGGCACCGTTGCGGTGGCGCGGCGAGGCGAGGGAAAATTGAGCCCTACCGGGGCAAACGAGGAGATGGCGTCACCCGTTCGGAGGAGGGGAGGATGGGGCGGAGCCTTGTGCACGGCCAATTGGACGGAGATGGTCCACCGGTGCCGGAACAGGGCGGTGAAGGTGGCGGAGCTCGGTGGCGAGCGGCGTTCCGCTGCGGTTTTCACCGGAGGGAGGAAGAAGGGAAGAAGCGAGGCACAACTGGGAGGGAGACCAGGTGCCCGGGCATTTTTGAAGCGGAGCGCGGGCGCGGGGTCCACGGCAGCCACGCGGTGGAGTTGCCGGCATGCGGCCGCCACGCGGCGGGCGTTTGCTGCCGAGGCGCCAGCGTGCGCGCGCGCGAGCGGGAAGAAGGGGTGGAGGCTGGCTGGGCCGGGCCGCGGCGGAGGCGGACGCGGGCGCGCGCGGGAGTGGCGCGGGCCGATTCGACCAGCGGGCCGAATCCGAGGCGGCGGCCTGCTAAGCTGGATTTGATTTTTTTCAAATTTTTCAATTCAAATCAAATGCAAACACAAAATTCAAACCCCATTTTGAACAAGAAGAAGACATTTTCTGGAATTGACCCAAAAATAAAAGTTGCTCAGAATTAAATTCTCTACAACTTTGATTAAGGGGCCAACTAAAAATTTTCAATAGATTTTGAATGGCAGAATAAAAGCTAAAATAGGGAGTATTTTTGAATATTTTTAATTAATATTTTTGAACAAGTTTTTGACAAAACTTTGAGTCATCTAGTTGCTCCAAAAATTGAACTATGGTTCTAAGTGATATAAAATTTATAGTTGCAAAATTTTGGTGTAATGTGATTAGCACATTAATATATTACATCACATATACCGTTTCCAAGCTTTTATTTAACTCAATTTATAATATTAACATGTATGATTATGATGATATGAAATGTCATGCTTATGATTGTCATGCAAATGCATTGCGTAACACCGGAGTGTTACACCAATAAAAGCCTTAATTGCTGCATGCTATGAAACTTTACAGATCCACAAAGAATTATTCAAACGGGTAACAACATTATTGAGAAAATATTAAGTAGTGCCTGATTTGCTATTTGCCACTTGGAAGCCATGAAGCATCAGATCCTAAGGTTGTAAGAACTTCTTAGCCATAGATACAAGGATAACGAATCATCGACACGTAGCCGCATGTAGGGTTACGCAGCAACCGCCGCCACCGACTCTCACCGCCACCGCTGCATCTAGGGCCCCTCTCCTTCCTCTCTGGTACATCTGCCGGGGACAAGAAGGGGAGGAACCCATCTTTTTTCTCATAGTTTTTCATATCTAGTTGCTTAGGTTTTAGTCTAGTAAATCTTTCAGCGAAATCAGATGATTTTCGGCCAGGATCGTGTTTCCTGCGATGACTTTGACGATTGTCACGATGAAAGGTCTTGATGGCTAGAGGGGGGTGAATAGCCTAATAAAATTTTCTACAAAAAGTGCTAGACAATTTAATTAGCAATAACAAATAGCGAGAAGCGAGTTTTGCCTAGCCTATGGAGTGTTGTAAGCCACCTATCCAAAAGACAATTCTAATATATATATATATCACTCAACCGCACAAATTAAACCGCAAGGGGAAAACTAGAAGGCTACTCTACTCAAGCTACTAAGCACTAGAGAAAACAACTAAGTTTTTGAAATGTAATACAAGAGTAGGGTAAGAAATATTTCACCGAGGGGCGATGAATTGAGCCAAGCAATCAATAATTCCAAGTGAGAAGATTCAAGATACCCAATCCACTGAGACAAATCAATCACAATCAACGAAGTGAAGACATGATGATTTATCCCGAGGTTCACGTGCTTGCCGGTACGCTAGTCCCCGTTGCGTCCCCCTACACCACGTGGTTTGGTGGCTAATCGGTATCATACCGAGCCTCTCAAAAGGTGCCACAAGAACCTACCAAATGGCGAGAAGTTCCGACACGAGCAATCCACTAGAGTTGGAATTCGGCGCTCCGCCGGGGAACCACAACAACCCCTCACAACAAGCTCACCGGAGCCGGTCACGGACAATCACCAATACGTGTCGGACCTCCACCGCTGCTCCAAGCCATCTAGGTGGCGGCAACCACCAAGAGAAACAAAGAATCCCGTAGCAAATGAACACCCAAGTGCCAACTAGATGCAAACTCATAAGCAAATGCACTTGAGATCACTCAATCTCGCTTTGATTAGGCAAACAAGCAAGGGAGATGAGTGGGAGGGGATGTGCTCAGCTCAAAGGAGTGCTAGAATGATTAACAAGCCAAAAGATGCCCCAAAGAGCCGGCCAACGAGTATTTATAGACGTACCCCTTTGAATAGAGCCGTTAGGCACTTGATTCTGCTGCAGTCGTGCTGACCGGACGCGCTAGTCAATCTGACCGGACGCGCTGGTCGCACACTACCCACGCGCGTAGCTCGACCAGACGCGCTGGTCCCGTAACCGACCGGACGCGCTGGTAAAGCCTGAGCAGCGCTCCAACGAGTCAGCGACCAGACGTGCTGCTGGACGAACCGAACACCACAGTGCCAACGTCCGGTTTGAGTCCAGTAAGCACCCACCACGACCAGACGCGTCCGGTCGATCGTGACCGGACGCGCCACCGCGTCCGATCAGAAGACCGAGACGCGCACAAACACAGAGCACTGACCGGACGCATCCGGTCACCTCCGTTTGATTCACCCTTTCACATATGAGCTAGACTAAGTATGCGTGTCACTTTAGCACATGTTTTAGCTCGTGAAACAACATGTGACAACGCCTCCAAAACTCGACATATGCGTAAAGGAAAATAGGCGTTTCAATTCCTCGAAAACGCCTGAATCCCACCGAGCTTGAAACGCCTATTTTCCTTTACGCATATGTCGAGTTTTGAAGGCATTGTCACATGTTGTTTCATGAGCTAAAACATGTGCTAAAGTGACATGCATACTTAGTCTAGTTCATATGTGAAAGGGTGAATCAAATGGAGGTGATCGGACACTGAACCGGATGCGGTCTCTGTTTGACCGGATGCGTCCGGTCAGTGCTCTGTGTTTGCGCGCGTCTCGGTCTTCTGATCGGACACGGTGGTGCGTCTAGTCACAATCGACCGGACGTGTTCGGTCGTGGTGGGTGTTTACTGGACTCAAACCGAACGCTGGCACTGTGGCGTCTGATTCGTCTAGCAGCGCGTCCGGTCGCTGACTCGTTGGAGCGCTGCTCAGGCTTGACCAGCGCGTCCAGTCGGTTACGAGACCAGTGCGTCCAGTCGAGCTACGCGCGTGGGTAGTGTGCGACCAGCGTGTCCGGTCAGTTTGACTAGCGCGTCCGGTCAGCACGACTGTAGCAGAATCAAGTGCCTAACGGCTCTATTCGAAGGGGTACGTCTATAAATACTCGTTGGCCGGCTCTTTGGGACATCTTTTGGCTTGTTAATCATTTTAGCACTCCTTTGAGCTGAGCACATCCCCTCCCCCTCATCTCCCTTGCTTGTTTGCCTAATCAAAGCGAGATTGAGAGATCTCAAGTGCATTTGCTTGTGAGTTTGCATCTAGTTGGCACTTGGTTGTTCATTTGCTACGGGATTCTTGTTTCTCTTGGTGGTTGCCGCCACCTAGACGGCTTGGAGCAGCGGTGGAGGTCCGGCACGTGTTGGTGATTGTTCGTGGCCGGCTCTGGTGAGCTTGTTGTGAGGGGTTGTTGTGGTTCCCCGGCGGAGCGCCGAATTCCAACTCTAGTGGATTGCTCGTGTCGGAACTTCTCGCCATTTGGTAGGTTCTTGTGGCGCCTTTTGAGAGGCTCGGTGTGATACCGATTAGCCACTGAACCACGTGGTGTAGGGGGACACAACGGGGACTAGCGTGCCGGCAAGCACGTGAACCTCAGGATAATTCATCGTGTCTTTACTTCATTGATTGTGATTGATTTGTCTCGGTGGATTGGTTATCTTGAATCTCATCACTTGGAATTATTGATTGGTTGGCTTAATTCATTGTCCCTCGGTGAAATATTTCTTACCCTACTCTTGTATTACATTTCAAGTACTTAGTTATTTTCTCTAGTGCTTAGTACTTAGTTGTTTTCTCTAGTGCTTAGTGCTTAGTACAAAGAGGGAGAGAGGACCCCAAACCCTCTCTACCGCTCAAACTCCAACGCCATCGCAAAAGTGCTAACACCACCAAGTGATCACGTCATGTGCGAGTGTGTTAGCATTTTCTCAATCATTTTCGAGGCGTTATTAGTTCTATCTATATGCATATGATTATGAAATGCACACCTAGAGGCACTTAGGAGTTCAATAGCCGCGTCATTCCCCTCTTTATGGTATGGCTATCTATCCTATAATATAACCACACACTAGGTGTCTTGGTTACTAAAACATAACTCTTAAGCATTTACCTTTGCCTAGATCACATAGGGTTGCGTCCAAATCCAAGTGTGGCCATCGTGATCACCATGTTCATCTTGCCACCAATCTTGGAATGTACTAATCCTCATATTCTATATACAACTTAGGCATAGGATTAGTACTTAGGCATTGTCACTAATTACCAACACCAAACATAGAGCTTTCAGACGAGATCCCCGTTGCAGGCGTCAATTTCATTGGCAGGCTGCAACGGGAGGGGTGCTTCTGGGAGCCCCCTACGAGGATAGCAACTCCGGGGCATCGATCTCATCGTCGATGGTCGCGAAGAGAAAATCAGGTGATGAATATGTATCCTATGTCGTACCTGACGATGCAACTGCCGATATTCTTTCAACAATTTAGATGTGTTTTCGACTAATTGCGAAACGTTGGATCTTGTAGCATGTCCAATGTTTTTAGGTTGGTCGTTGGATTCGGCATGAGGACTACACTTTAGCTCCGGCATTCGAGGGAAGCCATTGGGGAAGAAAATGATAGAAGAGTCTGAATAGATTATTATGTATTTTTTATTTCAGATTTTTTATGTGTATTTTGGGATGTACTGTATCAAGATTTAATATAAATCCCCCTTCCCTTCGCAAAAAAGAAAGATCCTAAGGTTTTGACTACAAAAAAACTCTAGAGTATTTTTTAACATAAAGATGGAAAGCAATGGTATATGACATTGCTCCAATTGGTGAATTCAACAATAATCCAAGGACATCCCTACATCCTTGATGGTGGAGATGCTGTTGTTGATGGTGGTACGAAGTCGTCGATGAGTGGCGGAGGAAAAGGTTGGAGCAGTTAACAATGAATATGTTAGGACGTAGCGCCGTCTGACTTGGATGGAAGACGATCCATCGTGGAAGCTATAGGAGCAGCCATACGAAGAGCGCTTCTCAAAAACCTCCTCTCCCGATGCAGGATCGTAAGGATAAGAGTTCTAAAGACCTGCTCTCCTAATCATCGGTGATACAGGCGCTCGGGATGGAGAAACTATGGTGGCAGCGCACTACGAAGTCGTCGATGAGTGGCGGAGGAAGAGCTTAGAGCAGTTAACAACGAATACGTCAGGACGTAGCGCCGTCTGAGTCAGATGAAAGACGATCCATCGAAGAGCGCTTCCTTAAAAACCTCCTCTCCCGATGCAGGTTCTGACTCTTTCTCTCGCGTGAATGGACTTTAAGATTTTCTTAGAAATTTCGGAAATTCTTATTAGGCCAAGCCAACGTATATTCCAACACCCTTTTGAGAGCACGCAGTAAGCTAACGAAACAGGTCGGGCGAGCATGAAGCCGGGTCTCGGAAATGAGATGCCACCAATGGAAGCCGTGGTTCGCTTGGTAGCTCCGCCTCGTCGTCGTTCGTCAGGCGAGCGCCGAAGAATCAAGAAAAGGAATCAAGAGGAAGGATAAGACCCGGACTGGCTGTGGGCCAAGTCTATTGGATGGGCGCGGATAGGACCTGGCCCAGTAGGGAAGTACTAATTTACAAAATGGTAATTAATTACCTATGCACTCTCTGCTAAAAAAAAAACACTATGCACTCTAAGACTATACTAGTACGTGTGCTTTTTGAAAAAGGAAGTAACCAGATAAGTTCTCAATGATGATCATACGTGTACAAACTAGCTAGAAACTTGCTTACGAACTGTGCAAACTGCAAACCTATACGTGTACACAGTTCAAACGATGCCTATCTTGTGCCGACGGACGAAATTGTCTACGTGGGCTGAAAGCAACAGGCTAGAGTAGTCATCAGCCATTCAGCCTGCAGCATCTGGATCAGATCCGGGTCATCAGCTCGATCGATCCGTCGTCGCAACTCGATGCTTCACCTAGATAGATGAATCCACTTGGTCAGTGTACCATGAACGCACGGCATATACAGATGACGATTTAATTGGCTTCAAGCACAGGGGCGGCCGTTCGGTTGGCCACCCAGCGACCGTGTTGCAGCTACTGAAACCCACGTATACAACAAGTGATTTTCAGAGCCGACCGAACTTATTTTAGAGACGATTTTTTTCCATCCATCTCTATTTGAAGGTAAGAAGGTTTGTAGAAATTAATGGTTCATATATAAAGGTGAGAAAGAATCCGTCTCCAAATAAGATTCAAGGGACGAGAAAGCTTAGGTGGCAGCCTCAGCGATTTTTAAAAATTATAAAATTAAATTTAATCTCAAGATGAATCCAATAGTAGCAAAGAAAATACACGCGTATGTGTTTCTTAGAGTTCAAACCATGAATCTTCCTTGCCATCTCATATGTCAGAGCTCAAACATCGTTCATCCATTACGCTAGAAACATGTAATCACTGTCAGAGCATCACTCCCGGTTGCACTACAGCCGACAGTGATTACTTATTACTGTCGAGTTATAAGCCTAGGATCCAGAAACTTGGTGGAAGCTATTCATCTGATAGTGATGGTACCAATCAATGCTGGCTCAAACCACCAACTAGTAGTGATATATCCTGCTGGTTAAGCAAGAAACTGGCAGTGATAGATATGATATCACTACCAGCTCATGCTATGATCGAATAGTGATATATTCCTACCGAGTCAAGCCACTGCCCGGTAGTGATATTTCATTGCCGACTTTTGTACTGGCCCATCAATATTCTTTCTAGCCATTGGATCCACCTAACTATCAATTCATTGATTCTTCACTATTGATTCCACCTACCACTATTGCTTCTGGTTATAAAATCATGTGTCCAGATGCCTCCACAAACAGAGGAGCTAGCTTAATCTGCATGTGTGTGAGTGTGTGCCGGCCATTTGTGTATAGTCTCGATATGTGTTCGCTATGGGAGAAAGGTTTCCACATACACGACCTTCTATTTTATAGTCAAGATGATGCACGAGAGGTACTGAAGAATGTTTGTGAAGATACAGCCATGCCGGATCTAAGGTGACCTGGTAGCAATATAATGCTATTCAGCGCTCCGATAGGTTGTTCGTCTACGTTGAACCAGCGGCAGCCAATTACTAGAGGCATGGCTTCATCATGTCTCAAAACCCTTATGCACCGTGGTTGGCTCTCTCCACCCTCTCTGGCATGCTCTTGCACCTATGAGATCTCACTCGGGTGCTAGAAGAATATTTGTGAGGTGGTTATATTGTAATATGTTGTAGACTTTAGTTTTAACATTGTCCTAGTTATTAAAAGGTTGTATGTTTGTAGTATTTATATTATGTTTGTAAACTTTGAATGATTCACAATTTTTAAAGTTTAAATTAATTTCTGAGTGCCGCGCCTAGCATCAATGCTGGTTTACAAATAGAATCTACATGATATTATCCCCAAATCTTTCATAATTTCAGAATCATTTTATATGATTCTAGCTACAAACTTGGATAGATATACACTATAGATATTTTAAATTAGCACTAATACAAATATGTAACATAATGTTTAGAGCCTAGATACAATGTAGACAATCCCAACTAGTAGTAAACAAACTAGACCTAAAATGGATTTCAGCTGAACAAGGATTCCTCCTCTAACTCCAACTAAAAGAGACAAATTCTTTTCCAATTTTTCATCCATGGGCTTCTTTTGATTCACCTCTCTACGCACAGGTGCACTCTCAGCCTCCTCTACCAAAGTTTTCAACAGCTCAACACATTCTTTCTCCCAGTACCAGCATGGCCATCCACTATCATCACACTGAAAGAACACCAAAACATGAACTTCGAATCAAAATCATCACAAAAATGGCTAGAAATCAGATAAAAACGCTGCCGACAAGACCTAACCTTGCGATCTGGACACTTCTAGGAGATGCGATCTAGTTGGGACCTTGCTTCTTTACCTTGGACTCCAACAAAGTGTGCTGTTGTTGCACGTAATGAGAGGGAGGTCTGGTCTCAATCGCTTACCTTGCGAGGCTGAGGACCTGTACCATCTATTTGACAAAACTGGCTGCAACAAAAAAGAGTCAGCTGCTCGGCTGATGGTGACAAAGGCTGAAGATTAATGATGAATGTGTTGGGAACTAATAAAACGACGTATAGATCTGCAAATATAGAATTTTTTTTATTTTTAGCCCAAATTTGAAACAAATTTTAAATTTAACCCGGGTTTAAAATTTTTTTTTAAATCTAACCCGTTTGGCCCCGCCACCATGCATGGCGGGGCAAATGCACTGAACCCCGCCATGCATGGTGGCGAGGTGCAGGTGCCACGTGGCATGCAGCGAGTAGTGAATGCTGACGTGGCTGAGAAACGTGAAAAGACGTACCCCGCCACGCACCATGACGGGGTACGCCAAACCCGCCATAGGTGGTGGCGGGGTACAGCCCCGCCCAGCTTCAGCCAAATAAAGCTCTGTGATCGTCTGCTGCTGACACGGAGATGCGCCGTGGGACACGAAGCGGGCACAATGCGCTGTCATGCGTCCTCTTCCTGCCTCTTGCATTGCATTGCTTGCCCAGGGACGCGACACGTCGGGATGCGGGCCCCTCTGCAGCATGCGCTCCCGACCAGTCACGCATCAACGACCAACGGAAAGGGTCCGCCCGCCGTCTGCGTCCTGCTGCAACAAGTGCGTACAAACTCAACCGACGGACCACTGGGCATACACACACAAGCTCTGCGTGCAGCAGCAGAGCTTGCTTTTTCATGCAGCAACTGTTTAGTTCCTGAAACTTTTTACGAAATGTTATTGTAGCGCTTTTCGTTCTTATTTTACAAATAATGTCTAATCATGGCCTAATTAGGCTTAAAAGACTCGTCTCGTAAATTTCGTCTAAACTGTGTAATTAGTTTTATTTTTTATGTATATTTAATACTCTATGTATGTGTCTAAAAATTCGATGTGATAAGGAATCTACTTTTTTTTAGGAAATATTTTGGATCAAACTGGGCCTGTTCCCAGATTTTCACCGCAATAGAATACTGAAACTTGTACTTGGTAGGTACCGTAGAATTAAATATTGGCTGATTCCAGTTCTGGTTGTGAACAGAGGATCTAATTTTCACTCTTCAGTAAAGCTGGATGAAAAGCTCGCAACTCAATAGCTCGTTCGACTCGGATTGATAGTGGCTCGGCTCGGCTCGGCTCGTTTAATTTCTCAAACGAGCTGAGCAAGCATCCTAGCTCGTGTCTTAACGAGCCAGCTCGAGCCAGCTCGCGAGCCTAACGAGCCAAAGTTGTTGGCCTTAAACTTTTATTAGTGTTATATAACTTTATGTCTTACACTTTATAATTTGTTGATGATTGGACTTTGACTCTATAAATTTTAGATCCGAGTCCAACGAGTCGAAGTTTAGATCCACTATCGATCCGAGCCGAGCCGAGCCACTATTGATCCGAGTCGAACGAGCTATTGAGTTGCGAGCTTTTCGTCCAGCTTTACTCAAAAGTGAAAATTAGATCCTCTGGTCATAACCAGAACTAGAATCAGCCAATATTTAATTCTACGGTACCTACCAAGTACAAGTTTCAGTATTCTATTGCGGTGAAAATCTGGGAACAGGCCCAGTTTAGATCCAAAATATTTCCTAAAAAAAGTAGATTCCTTGTCACATCGAATCTTTGTACACATACATAGAGTATTAAATATACATAAAAAAATAAAACTAATTACACAGTTTAGACGAAATTTACGAGACGAGTCTTTTAAGCCTAATTAGGCCATGATTAGACATTATTTGTAAAATAACAACGAAAAGCGCTACAATAGCATTTCGCAAAAAGTTTCAGGAATTAAACAACCCCTCACTCAAGGATCTGCATCTCCGTGTCAGCAGCAGACGATCACGGCGCATGGGCCGTGCAAAAAGAAAAAGAAAATAGTGTGCGGATGGCGTGTAGATTTGAGGCTGCTGAGCAGTAAAATCGACACACGGCGCATCTCCGTGTCAGCAGCAGACGATCACAGAGCTTTATTTGGCTGAAGCTGGGCGGGCTGTACCCCGCCACCACCTATGGCGGGTTAGGCGTACCCCGCCATGGTGCGTGGCGGGGTA
This sequence comes from Saccharum spontaneum, assembly GCA_022457205.1. Lineage (NCBI taxonomy): Eukaryota > Viridiplantae > Streptophyta > Magnoliopsida > Poales > Poaceae > Saccharum > Saccharum spontaneum. Next base: position 37,460,171 of record CM039593.1, read on the forward strand.
CGTCTTTCCACGTTTCTCAGCCACGTCAGCATTCACTACTCGCTGCATGCCACATGGCACCTGCACCCCGCCACCATGCATGGCGGGGTTCAGTGCATTTGCCCCGCCATGCATGGTGGTGGGGCCAAACGGGTTAGATTTAAAAAAATTTTAAACCCGGGTTAAATTTAAAATTTGTTTCAAATTTGGGCTAAAAATAAAAAAAATTCCAAATATAAAAGCTTAGACCGGAAATCATTGCCGGTTCAAACCTTGAAGCTTTCACTTGGCGATGTCCTTACCATATATATTGGAAATTTCTATTTCCTACCCCCGACGTTTGTCTCTCTAGCGCCAATATTTCATCTGCCCCAACCGGAGGAGCCCTAAGAGCGTTGACGCTGTCCGCCGTCTCCATCCACCGGGGACCATTCCCATCCTCGGCCCCAGCCCCAATAGCTATGCACCGTCCCAGTCCCCGTCCTCATCCTCGACACCATCGGCCGACCATCGCATGCCACCCTCATCCCCAACCCCAGCCCTGGCAGCCGCGCGTCATATGTATATGTGTATATATAATGTTTTCCATTCATATGCTCTTGTTGACACCATTTGCATGTTCTATTTCATGATTTGACGTATGCTGCCTGTAGCTTCCAAGCCATTCTAACTCAAGTCATGGAGCAACTCGGGTACCGCTGGTGCTATGTAGGTTCAAGGTGCACGACACAAGGATTGCAGGGTTACTTGAATTTTGCTTTAGGTTCTAGCCTATTTGCAATGACTCTAGTTTGTTCATTCTAGACTGTGTGCTTGTTCTTGTGAGGCAAAAGAGAGTGGACTAATTCTATATTGATATACTTAAATCATGTGCTTGATACATAATAGGGGATGTTTGCTACATGGCCTACATTATTGCACATAGTGAATACTAGTAGTGGGTGTGCTCCACAGTTGTAGTTTGTAATAAGAGTAGAGTAGTGAGACTTTGGTTTGTAATGACTTCATCTCAGTGGCGGAACCAATGATTTTGATTAGGAGGACATATATGATCGCATTTTTTAGTGTGATAAAATATACATAATTATATGTTTCAACAACTTTTTAAATATTTTTACACTATTTATAACCAAAGTCATAATATTTTAATAAAAATGGGTGAAAATTGATATTTTTTGTGTTGTAAATTCAAATATATGTATAGGTATTAAACAAAATCTATTGTGCTTGGTGGGGGGGCACGACCCCTGCTGTCCCCCTAATTCTGCCACTGCTTCATCTCTATCTATCAAGTTTAAGTTTTCTAGTTATGTATATGACGTATTCATATGCTTTGTGAGAAATGTGATGGCAATGAGAATTCCTTGGTGTGTTATAATTATAGCTGCCAGGTGTGGTATTGGACGAGCAGTGGCGCACAATAATTCACTGTCAGGTGTGCACTGATCCGCAGTGGTGCTATGAATGTCATTGTCGGGTCATGACCTAAACCGACAGTGACACTAACCATGACTGGGTGCTCTGAAACCTCCTTAAAAGGAGGGGTTGTGGGGTAAGTTAATTGAAGTAACTAGCCAGTATTAACATTAGGCCAAGAATACATTCCTGCTAGTCAAACAAAGTCTTTCTTCTTTGGATGGTAATAACCAGGCATGTGAGATGATCGCGCCTAGTAGCCACATATCAGCTGCGCTCAATATGCGGGATTTCCGTTGGATCAGATTTTCACTGTCGGTTAAAGCGACAACCCAGCAGTGATATCCATAGATACCACTAGTGGCCGATACTTTGACCCGACAATGTTGTGCTTATTATCACTGCAAGTCAATGCCGATTATCCTCTGCCAGTTAGAGTTCTAGTAGTGATGGGTTCTAGTAGTGATGGGATTCCAACCCGACGGTGATTATCAGTCTTGACGTAGTAATCTAAAATTATACAACTAAATGACAAGCCAAAAGTTTCCGTCATCTTTTGCCGTAATTCTATTAATTCAATTTCTTATGGATGTGCCTAGTCAATATAATGGACAAAGTTGAATGGAGTAAACTCTATTTATGATATCTGTATACTGTATAGGTTGATCTGCTGCTTATATATGCTACACGGTTATTGGGCGGCTCATCCATGGCCAACAATGGCCTTCCCTATTATTAACTGGTCTCAGTGCACGTACGTCAGCACGGCGAGAGCGACGTCGCGGTGCATCACCATAAATAGGTACACACACACACACACACACACACACACACACACACAATGACACAACACAATTCATATATGCATGCTATGCTTTTGCTAGCTTTTAGCCGCTATCCGTGCCTTGAAGCTATGCATGTTGATCGTAGTAGTTTTGGCGACGCTGTACGCCTAAACGAACTGCATCATGGTCCATCGTCTCCATCCATGCAGTGCGGGTGGCGGCTGCAACTTGCAACTGGTGCCATGAACTCTATACTGCTTGATCTGCACGCTCCATATATTCATGGTATGATATATATTGATATATATAAATTTATTATCAACTGCCAAAGATTTATATATAGCACTACTACTACTACTACTACTTGTTATATTAGTTCATCATATATAGAATCAGTTTCCATATAGCATATGTACTTGATAGAATTAATAAAAGGGTAGCGTACGTGATCCCTCAGTAGTTTTCACGGTCGTCAAAAATCCAGTATATATGGAGCCTAACTCTTTGCTTTTGTTATCATGCATGGGTACTTACTTCCAGTGGAAATGATAATTTATATAGTGAATAATCGATGTGATAGATATTAGGTGCTACTTTTTGTCACACATGCAGTAGTGATCGATCAGTAAGAAACTAAGAGTACACCAAGATATAAGAGAAGGATCTAATTAAACACCCACTTCTTTGAATTGGCATGTATGTATATCATCTCGTAGAGATGAAATTTAAGTCTGGCCAATGAGAGTGCTCTTGCTTCACCTTGATTAAAAAAGATCAGGAGAGAGAGAGAGAGAGAGAGAGATCTTGTCTTTGTAATAACATTCATCACACAGCTGGTTGCTTGCAGTTTGTTCTTTGAATCAACTGGGGTAAGTTAGTTGGTCTTTGCTTTTTTTTTTTGATAAAGGAAGCTTTTATTAGAACCTCGGAAGTTGGTCTTTGCTACTACGCATTGCTTCAAGCAACTCTAGAGAGAGGTAGTATATTTTTCCTTGCCACGAAAGATAATACATATATGACGGCCGGATGCCTTTAAATACGGCTGCGTCCTCGATCCCGTCTCTCCTCGCAACAAGTCACGAGCAAACAAAAGTTTCGTTTGGTCCCAACACACACACACACACACCAAACTCCCGTCCCGGGAGCCAGCTCGATCATATCGAGGTACCATTTCCTCCAGCTTTTGACGACCATGGCCTGCAGTCACCAGGTATGTATATATGCATGTGTAAAATTTGTGCAAGCCTGCTGCTAGTTTTGTCGTGCAGTACGAACAGAAGATGAAAAATATACATACTCCATGCCGGCCCACTGCCACTTGTGTATGGTACAGTACTGTCGGAATGAAGCGCATGCATATACTGTACCTGTACGTCGTCTCTCATCACTTCCTTTGTTTTGCATGCATGCATGTCGATCGACCTGCAGGGTGATGTGGTGTTCGAGGTGAACGCCGTCGGCTGGGCTCCCTCCGGCGCGCGCACGGCGCTGTCCCTGCACCACGAGCTGGACACGGCCAAGCTCCCTGCTGGGGCGGCCGTCGGGCACGGGCACACGCCCAGCGGCCGGTACGTCCTCGCGACGGGCCGCGCCGACGAGGAGGACGGCCTGTGCCAGGCGATCACGCCGGGCGCGCTCAAGCCCCGGGTCACGTACCGTGTCGCCGGATGGATCAGCGTCAGCGTAGCGGCGGCGCCGGGCGCCGGGGTGGGAGGAACGACGACCCATCACCCCGTGCACGTCACCATCAGCGTCGACGACGGGCGCTGCGTCATCGACGGCGGCGCTGTCGCCTGCTCCGCCGCCTCCGAGTCCGAGGAAGGCGGCGGCAGCAGGTGGGCGGAGATCAAGGGCGCGTTCCGGCTGAAGGAGAGCCCCCGCAGCGCGGCGGTGTACGTGCATGGGGCGCCTGCCGGCGTGGACGTCAAGGTCATGGACCTTCGGATCATTGCCACGGACCGAAAAGCGCGCTTCAGCTACCTCAAGGACAAGACGGACAAGGTGAGCGACACGCCTCATGCATTTACGTCTTGAAATGACCAACCTAACCAACCGGTTTAATTTTGACCGCGACCAGGGCTTCATTATTCACAACGCTTCCCTTGGTATTATCTCTATATAACTAGCTAATGTACGTGTTCTTTATATTCTTTTCATCAATCATCAACTACGTACACTGTATAATTAAGGTAAGTACCGACGTTCAGGGCACATCGACGTACGTATATATACGATGCAATGATGTTGCAAAGGTGAGTTTATTTGCAAACGGATCGAACCAGAGTGACGATATATACCTAGCCAAAAACTGGTGCACACGGATTCATGAAACGGGTTCTAGTATAACGCTCGAGGCAACTCAATAAAAGTTTCACAAAAGCAAAGGCTTTGCGTACGTGTACATGATGCGGCGGGTGCCAAAAATATCAAATATCTAAATCATTTCAAAAATTTATTCTGAGTACGAAATACGGAATTGACGAGGCTCTTCACGCCCGAGAACCGTACAATAATAACTCAATCATTGACATGTAAGAAAATAATCTATTTTTTGAACAAATTGGCAGGAGATCTGTCTTTCAAGTAAGTAAGAAAGGAGTATATATGTACATCAAAACACTTGTAAGAAAATATTTACACACTACATGCATGCATGTTTATGCAAAGCGACCACACAAATACACATATTAATAGTAGTAGTAGTAGTAGTAGTAGTAATAATAATAATAATAATAATAATAATAATAATAATAATAATAATAATAATAATAATAATAATAATAATAATAATAATAATAATAGTGCAATTCGCAGTATGCTATATGATATGTTTTTAATAACATGCTTTAATTTAGTTTTCAGAAAAATCGTAGCAAAAGATATTCCTAGTTTGGTTTTGAACTGGACTCTATGGCCCTGGTCGGCAGGCTGTTTTTTAGATTATAAGCCGGCTGTGGCTGTTTTGTTATGAGAGAAAAACACTGTTCCACGGCTGATAAGCCGTGCTGATAAGCTCAGCCGAACAGGAAGTATATATATATATATATGCTACTTATATAGTTATATTACTGTTGATGGACAAGACCCGTGAAAAAGATTGCTATGGAAAATGTAACTATCAGTGCTTCGAGAGGCTTGTAAATTAAGATATATAACTCACACGTCCCTAACAATAGGCCTACTATACTTATATATACATACATATATATAATTGAATTAATATCATTGGTATTTGTGTACCGTACGTGTACACCGATGATGCATGAACTAACCAAACCTGCTTACTTTCGCAAGCTATCTTACAACAATGACGACAATGAACAGGAACTTAGCTTGAGAGAAACAATTCCACGGATTATTTAGTGCGTGCCATTTGTCCGTCCTAGTTGCAATGAGTAAATAGCCACGCGCAAGAAGGTCGTCATTGTCGTCGTTCTTGTATCTTCCACAGCTAGTTGCGTGGCGCGGGGAGATATGACCGCATCGACCGGTCCGGGAGAAATATATGAGAGAATATTATGCATGGTTTGGTTGGTGCCCCGAACGTATTGTTTTCTTGCTATATTTGTTAGGCGTGTTGCGTTTTGACGGGTGGTGCCGCATCGATAGTGACCGCACCTAATGAAGGTGCTGCGTGCATAGTACGTATTGTTCGTCGTACGGGACGACATTGTTTTGTTTTAATTTGCAGCCCGGCCTCTAGCTATAATCTCGATCACTTAATCAGTGCCCATCACTCTCAGCCGCGCCGAATAATGATGCTAGTAAAAAATGCTCTCCGGCCGGCCTCGTCCCGACCCATTTGGAGGTGAAGGCGTCTAGTCTACTCTAGAGTCATACTCCTATAATATGCTGATGTGTTAGCATGTAAAATATATGTACTGTACTCCGTACATCATAGGTATCCCTTGTACGTGTCGATGACAAGTGCATGATGCGACAAGTAATAAGCTCCCTGGTAGCCAGGGGCGAAGCTGTGTTGCTTGTAGAGGTGTAAATGCACCCAAAAAATAACAAAAACAGTAGATTTGATTAAAATTTTACCATATATACATCCTCATAGCGTATCTATATGCATCCACAAACCCTATGCACCCCTCTAATTGCTCTAGCTTTGCCACTGTTGTTAGCTGCTGTGAGTGACATGCATGCATGGACCATGGCTGCAGGTGCGCAAGCGTGACGTGGTTGTGAAGGTGGGCGGTGCCCCGGCGGGCGCGTCCGTGCGCGTGGTGCAGCTGGACAGCGCCTTCCCCATTGGCAGCTGCATCAACGGCACGGTGATCCAGGACCCGGCCTTCGTGAACTTCTTCACCAACCACATGGACTGGGCCGTCTTCGAGAACGAGCTCAAGTGGTACTGGACCGAGGCGCAGCGCGGGCAGCTCAACTACGCCGACGCCGACCGCCTGCTCGACTTCTGCGACCGCGCCGGCAAGCCCGTGCGGGGCCACTGCATCTTCTGGGCCGTCGACGGCGACGTGCAGCAGTGGATCAAGGACATCGCCGCCCATGACCGGAACCAGCTCATGGCGGCGGTTCAGGCGCGCCTCCAGGGCCTCCTCGGCCGCTACGCGGGGAGGTTCCCGCACTACGACGTCAACAACGAGATGCTGCACGGGCGCTTCTTCCGCGACCGCCTCGGCGACGGCGTGGCCGCGCTCATGTTCCGCGAGGCGGCCCGCCTGGACCCGGGCGCCGCGCTCTTCGTCAACGACTACAACGTCGAGTGCGGCAACGACCCGAACGCCACGCCGGAGAGGTACGTGGAGCTCATCCGCGACCTGCAGCGGCGCGGCGCGCAGGTCGGCGGCGTCGGGCTGCAGGGCCACGTCACCCACCCCGTCGGGGAGGTCATCTGCGACGCGCTCGACGCGCTCTCCGCGGCCACCGACCTGCCTATCTGGTTTACGGAGCTCGACGTGTGCGAGCCCGACGACGCGCTCCGCGCCGACGACCTCGAGGTGGTGATGCGCGAGGCGTACGCGCACCCGGCCGTCCAGGGCGTCGTGCTCTGGGGGTTCATGCAGGGACACATGTGGAGGCAGGACGCCGCCCTCGTCAACGCCGACGGCACCGTCAACGACGCCGGCCAGAGGTTCATTGACCTCCGGAGGGAGTGGACCTCCGACGCGCGGGGACGCCTCGACGCCGATGGACAGTTCAAGTTCAGGGGCTTCCACGGCAACTACGTGGCGCAGGTCACCACGCCCACGGGGACGAAGATGCTCAAGGCGTTCACCGTCGACAAAGGGGACACGCCTCTCGTCCTGGACATGGATAACTGAACATCCGCCTGACAATTACATTACATGCCTCTCGTCCACTGATTACATTACATACCTACCGTACCAGCTGCACTAATTAATTTGATGATGGGCCGCTACCACGCAATCCCCCCTCACTCAAACATGAATCCAGTGAGGACAAGTATTTGGATAGCAGCCGGCCGGCCCCCCTAATATATATTCCATAATAATCGGTACTGTATCTATACCTATAAATAAAGAGGCAAAATTTCAGGTTTTTTTTTCGTCCAGCCCATTCAATTTGACCTAACTGTGCTGCCCACTCACTCTTTTGGCCCAGTAGATCACGTCAATTCAGCTCACGCTACACCCGCTCACGTCCGGCCCAGTCGAGGCCCACTTTTGGCCAGCCACCGGTCTTCTCCTGTGGAAAAAAGATGCCAAAAACCCAAAATAGTCTAATTGAGTGAGGACATGAATCCAGTGACACTTGGGTTTTCGTACTTTCAAAATGCTATTTCTGGGTCCCTGAACTTAGCTTAGGGTGTCATCTGGATCCCTAAACTTGGCTTTAGATGTCACTTGGGTCCCCGTCCTTACAAAATGTCATTTCTAGGTCCCTGAACTTGGCTTCGGGTGTTATTTGGGTCCCTGAACTTGACTTCGGGTGTCATCTAGGTCCTAATGCGTCCAAACCCGCCCTGTACGCTGACGTGGCGCGATCCTACATGTGGGGCCTACATATCAGTTGGTTATATTTCTATTTCGAGGGTACTGTACCTATAATTTTTAGAATATTCCAAAAATTGTATCTTTTTCATACGATCTCGGATAAAGATGATTTTTATATAAAAACTGTAGCTCTCGACGAGATCTACGACTTTCTAGTTTTGAGTTTTTAAATTTAAGATCGTTAAAATGCTCAAAAAAATTAAACAAATTATCAGCAATATATTAATCGCGTACAAGCGCTTGTCGCCTTGGAAAAATCATATCTTTCTTATATGCTGTCAAATGGAGATGATTTCTATACAAACGTTGTAGCTCTCGATGAGATCTGCGACTTTCTAGTTTTAAGTTTTTTTAATTTGAGGTCGTTAAAATGTTGAAAAAAATTAAACTTGATCATGCGTGACATAGTTATATAATCCTTTGACTGTAAATGAGGTCTGATATTTTAAGAAAACTGCTGGAAAATTTAGACAGTGCTTAGAACAATCAATTTGGCACCAGAATTTAGACAGCCTGGATCATGACTTAGTAGAATGATGTTGTTATAGAACTTGATCATGTTATATACTACATATTTTCAGGGCGAGGGTGAAGCATGACATAGCTTGATGGCAGTGACATGACTCATGAGAATATCAAGCTCTATACTCTCTTAGCAGGAAATGAACATAGTGACAGTGGAATATAGTGCTGAACAAGAATGACATCAAAGTGATCACCATAGACTAGGTAATCATCAAATTTGACCACCACCTCACTATGTAATTTTACAATATTATTATCATGCGATCCGTATATTTTTAGTTAAAAGTTTAGTAACGTACGGGCATGCTACTTGATATGTATTAGAACCGTAAAGCCTGCTAACATCTGGTCCGAGAATTGTAAAGCCCAGTTTGATAGTAGAGAATTGTAAAGCCCAGTTTGATAGTAGAATCGGAGGAGCGGTACCAAACGGCGGCGTCCGCTCCAAACGATAATCCGCTGGATGGAAGCGATTCAGTTTTCCCTACGGTTCCGCTCCCCACCGGTTCACTCTGGAATCTGGATTCGCCGGTCTCCAGCGACCGTACGCCGCCTGCGACCGAGCGGCCCGGCCCCGGCCCCGCGCCTTTCCCCGTGCTTCTCCCTGTAGCGGCGAGGCTCGGCCGCGCCGGCGCGCCGCCTATCCGTCGCGGAGGTTCGCCCGCACCGCCTGGAGACGAGCTAGAGCCGGAGCCGATTGACGTTGGAGCTAGGAGCGAGTGGAGCTGGAGCCAGAGCGGCACGAGAGCGCTACCAAACGGGGCCTGCCACGTCACGTGGAATGTGTCATCGGTCCGACACCTGAGACCAGCGCTCCTGCTTAGACTTGCGGCTGTCTCTGTCATCGGCCACGGACGGCGGCGGAGCATAGGCATAGCAGCAAGCAAGCAGCGGAGACGCCGGAGAGCGGCGAGGAAACATGGAGAAGGAGCAGCTCGGCACGCTGCTCCGCGACCTCGACGCGCTCAAGCAGCATCCCGACGACCTCGCCTCCACCATCGATCGGGTATCCCTCCCACCAGGCTGCACCATGGATCTCGGCAGTTTTTCCAAATCTTGATCCCGGTTCATCTGATTGCTAGATGCGGGAGCGGCTAGTGGCGATGATGAATCCGGCCGCCGGCGCCGCCGCTTCTCGATCCAAGATTAAGGTACGATCTGAGGGCTGATTTCCGCGTTCAGGCGTTGACAAATTGTGGATTTTACTCTGTTTGCGCGAAATTGAGGATGCAGGACATGAGCGCGGAAGTGGTGGACAACAACCCCTACAGCAGGCTTATGGCGTTGCAACGGATGGGCGTAGTGGAGAATTATGAGCGCATCAGGGACTACTCAGTCGCCATCGTTGTAAGCATCCTTCTCACCTAGTTTAGCATTGCTCTACTCTTCAAACTTAGTTACATCAGCGCAGAATTTCGAAATTGGCATTTACTGAGCCTCTCCATGGTACTAGTATGCACTGAAAATGTCATCGATCTGGATATCACGAAGCTGAAGGGTCTCTTGGGACCATGCAAACTCGAGTATCTGTATCTTTATTGAGATCAATCTAGGTATACCATGTACAATGTGCTTAATGTGGAAAATATATAGTTATAATACCTGTTTACAACAACCAGCTATCGATCTATTGTTATTTCTGCATGTTGATGATATATTTAAGACAGCAATCCAAAGTTGGAAAACAGGAGAATTTGTAGCTTCATCACATCTTACATGAAAAGATAATTTAGCACATATAGATGGGGAAATTCAACTCAGAGCAAACCTTTGATTCAATGTCATTCTCTTTACAGGGCATAGGTGGAGTTGGTAGTGTTGCTGCGGAGATGCTCACTAGATGTGGAATTGGACGCCTGTTGTTGTATGACTATGACACAGTCGAGTTGGCTAACATGAATAGATTGTTCTTTCGTCCAGAACAGGTAAGCTTCCAGGACAGGATGCTATGTGTTTGCCTTACCTCTTGTGGTTGTTTGTTTTACATCAAGACATTTTTCATGTTGAAGTGCTTATGTTCACTGCTCTGCAAGACTGCAAGAACATAATTCAAATCAGACCGTGACTATATTCAGTCCATATACTTTGTTAGGTTGGAATGACCAAAACAGATGCTGCTGTACAGACACTTTCTGGAATAAATCCTGATGTCGTGTTGGAGGTGAGCAACTATGCCCAGTATCAATATTATTTGTTAGCCTTTTTTCCTACATCAGTAAACCAAATCATTTCATTAGATTCTGAGCATCATTAGTTTTTGGTAGAAGTGAAATATAGGGCATGCGGTTTTTGTTGAACTAACCATTCTTAATGTTTTCTACTTTCCATTACTTATTCATCTTCCATTGTATTTTTATAAAACTAGAAGTTTTTGTTGTACTGTTTCCTCTTTACTATCTTTATTACATGCTCCAACTTGGTACATTGCCTTATGACATGCAAAATAGCAGGCATGATTTCTTTTCTTGGGCCGTATTGGATGGAGTAGCAATACCATTGTATTCCTTATCTTATAAGAGATTCTAACATCTTTTCTCTACTGTAGAGCTACTCATTGAATATTACTACAGTCAAAGGTTTCGAAACATTTTTGGCAAGTTTAAAAGCACGGAGCTCTGATGAACGTAGCACTGGAGTTGATCTTGTCTTGAGTTGTGTCGATAACTATGAAGCTCGTATGGTTGTAAACCAGGTGATTTGTCCACGCACAACTAAATTATTTTGTCCCTCCGTCACATGCCTTATAATAACATTATGTGCATAGTTATGTATTGTGGTGCAGTTCATTGGTGGGAATTTGCTTATTTGTTCTTTGTACCTGCTTTTCAGGCATGCAATGAGCTCGGTCAGACGTGGATGGAGTCTGGTAAGTTGGAAATCACATTTATTGACAGCAAAACTTTTCAGAAACTGCATTCCTTAACAATATGCTTATTGCCTACTATTCTTGTGTAATGCTGCCATTGTATCTCGTTGTATACCCTAATCACACCTCAAATGTGTCAAGCCAGCTTCACTTGTATAATGTTTTCTCCTTGTTTTATATCACTAGTCAGTATCCTTCAGCCATGATACTTGGTAATCAGTTGAACCTTGTGCATTGCTAATTTTTCAAGGCACACAAGGGAAACTGATTTAGTCAGGATTCTATTTTAATGTGTTATGCTTAATTTTTTTTATAAGGATGTTCAATGTAGTTATACAGGATTATGGATTCAAAGCAGATCTTTTCTTCACATAATTCATTTGGAAAACAGCTTGTAATTGCAACCCACAGAAATATACACACAAGTTTAAGTTTTGAAGCTTACTGGATTACAGCCCATTCTTTATTGAACTCAGTGCTAGTGATGGTACAATGCTGAGATAGCTTATGACTATGTACAGGTGTCTCAGAAGATGCTGTTTCTGGTCATATACAACTGCTGGTTCCTGGTGAAACTGCATGTTTTGCATGTGCTCCTCCATTGGTATATTCTTTTGATCTTATATTTACTATTGTTTAATGGTGTGCAGTGTGCTCTTGTGAATTTGATACTTTTAGATTTTGAATGTGTGTTTTATATTGTGATATCTAGCATTTTCAGTGCTGAAATTTCAATGGTTATTCTGGCTTGACAGAGATGTCCCCTATGAACTTCCATAATATATCATTTTCATTTATGTATCACTTCTTGCTTACTTGTCTTTGATGCCTTTAATTATAGGTTGTAGCATCTGGCGTGGATGAGCGTACACTTAAGAGAGAAGGTGTTTGTGCTGCTTCTTTGCCAACTACAATGGTGAGGTGTTGTTTTTATCCTTTTACCATTTCTTTTGTATTATTGTTTGCCATTGTCTCGGTGCTTGAATCAGTGATGTTTCAATTATTTGTGATGTGTAGTGCCAGGTAGCCTTATATGGACCAGTGCATCTTTTCATTAGTTTTGAGACATGATTTTTCCGTGTGCTTTGTTTTTTCCCCATTATATTAAGAACAAATGGAGTCTTAGAAGACTCATACACACCCATTAAGGCAAGCCTCCTTGCACTCTATAAAGCATGACCAACTGCATTGTAACATGGAAGCTATATTTGTGTAGCTGACTAGTTGCCTTTTATATGTAATATCTACAGTATTTTCTCAACATTGTTGGAAACAACTGCAATCCACTGGATCAAACATTTCATGATTGTGTACTACCACTCTGAGGATGCATTGCTGTCTTTACACTTAGAATTCTTCTTTCGTCTTCACCAGAAGTTCATACGTACCTCCTCTCCTGTTCCTTTTTTAGGTCTAATAAATATGGTTTTTGCAGGGTGTTGTTGCCGGTCTCCTGGTCCAGAATGCTCTGAAATATTTGTTGAACTTCGGACAAGTTTCCCCTTACTTGGTAATTACTTGATTTTAACTATGGCATTGATAATCTTGCAAACTTCACTGAGGGCTTGTTTTTGTTGGAAATTGTGATTGGATTCCTTAGGCTAACCCTAGAAGGGTAGCAATATAGCATGTCATACATGGGCCTCATGGGCCTAGCCTCATGGGCCTAATACACTCATACTTCAACACCCCCTCGCAGTCTGAACTACCGGCGCAGCGGAGTTACAGACTGGACACGAAAAGAAGCACAAACACACAAACACACATGAGCCCCCCCACAGGCGCAGCTAGCCACAGGTGATGTTGAGGCTGGAGCGAAACTCGGTGAAGGTCGAGGACGGGAGGTCCTTGGTGAAGATGTTGGCAAACTGGGAGGTGGTCGGGACGTGGAGGACCCGAACATCGCCGATGGCGACTCGATCACGGACAAAGTGTAGATCGATCTCCACATGCTTGGTCCGCTGGTGCTGAACAGGGTTGGTGGAGAGGTACACCGCATTGACGTTGTCGCAGTAGACTAGCGTGCTCCGGGAGAGAGGATTGTGGAGCTCGGCAAGGAGCTGCCGGAGCCAGGAAGCCTCAGCCACGCCGTTGGCAACAGCGCAGTACTCCGCCTCAGCACTGGAACGGGAGACCACCGGCTGCCGCTTGGACGACCAGGACACCAGGTTGCCGCCCAAAAAGACGGCGTAGCCGGAGGTGGAGCGCCGAGTGTCCGGACACCCGGCCCAGTCGGCGTCAGTGTAGACGACGAGCTCAGTGGAGGTGCAGACTGTAGTCAACAGTCCCCTGAAGGTAACGGAGGAGGCGCTTGAGAGCATTGAGGTGGGGCTCTCGTGGATCATGCATATGGAGGCATATCTGCTGAACTGCGTAGGTGATATCCGGTCTGGTGAAGGTGAGATACTGAAGTGCACCAGCAAGACTCCGGTACGCAGTGAGGTCAGTCACTGGGTTGCCCTCTGACTCTGACAGCTTGGCCTGAGTGTCAACTGGAGTGGAACAGGGCTTGCAGTCAGTCATCCCAGCACGCTCTAGGATATCAATAGTGTACTGCCGCTGGTGAAGAAGACCGGTGGGGCGAGGCTCAACTGTGACCCCAAGGAAGTGATGTAGCACACCCAGATCCTTCATAGCGAACTCTTGCTGAAGAGGTGATGATACGCCTGAGGAGCTGTGGACTGGAGGCGGTGAGGACAATGTCATCAACATAGAGCAGCAGATAGGCAGTCTCAGTCCCCTGATGATAGATAAACAGAGAAGTATCTGACTTGGCTTCCACAAATCCCAGTGTCATCAGGTAAGTGGCAAATCGCGAGTACCAAGCCCGAGGTGCCTGCTTGAGGCCGTAGAGGCATTTGTTGAGTCGGCAAACCATATCAGGCCGAGAAGAATCAACAAAACCCGCCGGTTGACTGCAGTAGACTGTCTCAGTCAGAGTGCCATGCAGGAAAGCATTCTTGACATCCAGCTGATGCACGGGCCAGGAGCGAGAGAGAGCCAGTGAGAGAATTGTGCGGACGGTAGCCGGCTTCACCACTGGACTAAAGGTCTCGTCGTAGTCGACGCCAGGGCGTTGAGTGAAACCCCAAAGAACCCAGCGAGCCTTGTACCGCTCAAGAGTACCATCAGCTCGCCGCTTGTGAGTCCAGATCTACTTGCCGGTGACAACATTGGAACCAGGCAGACGAGGCACCAGATCCCATGTCTGGTTGGCGAGTAGTGCCGCGTACTCCTCTTCCATCGCGTGACGCCAGTGAGGGTCGGACAAGGCGTCACGGACGGATGAGGGTACCGGAGAGACATGGGGCTCCCCCCGGGCATCGTCGCGAGAGCCCGGGGCCGCAGGGTACCGGCCGCCTGCCGCGTCACCATAGGGTGAACATGACGCGGGTGCCGATGTAGAAGAGGCGGGTGGTACACCGACGGCGCCCCTTGGGCCGCTTGCGGCTGTGGCGACGGTGGTGTAGGCGTCGCTGGTGGAGAAGAGTCCCCGGGCGAAGACGGTGGCGGCGGCGGCGTGACCGACTCCGGGTACATCGGAGGCGGCCGCTCACGCCGCTGGTAGCGCGCACCGGGTGGGCGAAATGTGCCGCCGGTGCGGATGGGACTGGCTCCGGGTGGAACGGGGCCGGTCGCGCGTGCCGCTGGTAGACACGCACCGACTGGGCGAAATGCGCTGAAGGCGAGGGCTCCAGACCCGTGTAGGGCGGCGGAGCAGGAGCAGCGCCAGAGGCCGGCACCGCCGGGCCGGTGCAGGGAGCGGGGCTCGTGCCCGGTGGAGAAGTACTTGCAGGAAACACCAATGGTGGCTGGACCACCGTGTCAGTGGGAAACGGGAAGAGGTCGAGCTCGGAGGTAGTAGGTGGTGGGGAGGTGGTAGAGTAGGGGAAGACGGACTCATCAAACACCACGTGTCGAGAAATGATGACCCGACGAGAGGCAAGGTCGAAGCAGCGGTACCCCTTGTGATCGGGGGAGTACCTGAGGAAGACACACTGAGTCGAGCGAGGAGCGAGCTTGTGGGAGGTGGTGGCAGCGGTGTTAGGGTAGCACGCACAACCGAAGACTCGGAGGTGGTCGTAGCGAGGAGGGGTACCGAAAAGAGCGTGGTGAGGAGTGGTAGCTGGGCAGGCAACAAAAGGTAGGCGGTTGAGGAGATAGGTGGAGGTGTGCAGATTCTCAGCCCAGAAGTGAGCAGGAAGGGAGGCCTGGAGCAGAAGGGTGCGCATGGTCTCGGTCGTGGTGTGAATCATGCGCTCAGCCTTGCCGTTTTGGGAGGAGGTGTAGGGACACAACATCCGTAACTGCACACCGTGAGAAAGAAAGAAAGTCCGAGAGGTGGAGTTATCAAACTCACGCCCATTGTCACACTGAACGGCCCGGATGGTGAGACCGAACTGAGTAGACACCCAAGCAAAGAAGTGACGAATCGTGGGAAAAACATTAGACTTGGCACGCAAGGGAAAAGTCCAAGAGTAATGAGAGAAATCATCAACCAGGACCAAATAATACTTATAGCCAGAAATGCTCAAAATAGGTGATGTCCACAGGTCGCAATGTACAAGCTCAAAAGCATGGGTCGCATGTGAGGAGGAGGTAGGAAAAGGGAGACGAACATGACGGCCCAGTTGGCACGCCTGACACAAGTGCTCATCAGGAGCCCGAGTACATGGAATGCCGGAACTACGACTAAGCTGTGTCAAAGCATCGCGGCCAGGATGTCCAAGACGCCGGTGCCAAGTAGAGGAGGTAGTGGTGGCGAAAGCAGCTGACGATGTAGATGTTGAAGAAGAAGTAGCGGAAGCAGGAAAGCGAAGAGTGTAAAGGGGCCCAGTGCTGTCACATCAGAGAAGAGGATGTGATTGGATTCCTTAGGCTAACCTAGAAGGGTAACAATATAGCATGTCATACATGGGCCTCATGGGCCTAATACACTCATACTTCAACAGTTTTGTTTGGAGGTTCATCCCACCCCCCCTCCCTCCCTGATTAACCGAAGCTTAAGCCCACTTAGTTGCGGATTCATCCAAGTCTTCTCTTCTTTAGATTCTTCAGATTGTAAATACTGTTTCCTTTAATTTCTTGCTTAAAATGTGGTGCGTATGATATAATCCTTCTTATTCAAAATGTAGGTCCTTTAGGACAGCCACAGTCTCCACTCTCCAATGTGATGCTTTAAATAGTGCATACTATATATCATGAAAGCATTTTCCATGATAAATAATCTCAACCATGCGCCAAGTTATACTTTCGATATATAGATGGGCCAAGTTAAAAAATAATTGACCAGATAGAATCCTAAAGTAACTGTTTCAAAAAAAAAATCCTAAGGTAACCTACATTTGGAATCGGAGGGAGTATATTTGTTAGGGTTAATACTAATAATTTTGGGCTTGAAAGGCTAGACCACCATGTTTCATGTTGATCCAGTATATCCATCCCTACATTTTATATGAATGTTAGTTTTTTAAAATCTCTTTATCTATTCATTCACGATTTGCAGGGATATAACTCACTTAAGGATTATTTCCCTGCAATGGAAATGAGGCCAAATCCACAATGCTCGAATCCAGCATGTGTTCAGAGACAGGTGTTTGTCTTTCCCAAAAATTGTTGCTATGTCTAAATACAAAAACTGATGAAGGATTTCTAACATCATCATTTTCAGAAAGAATATATGGAATCCAAACCTGCTAGAGATGCAGCAGCAAAGGCTAAGATGGAAACTGAAGCATCTGCAGAAAATGAATGTCCTGTCCATGTAGACAATGAGTGGAATATTAGGTACATCATTCGACATCAACTTAAATTCATTTTGCTCCAGAATACTGATTTATTGATTTATTTTTGTCATAAACAAATGTGTAACAACGTTCGTCAAAGATATGTATTATTTACTTAAAAGTACTACTAATATGAATATTACTGATGCGCCCTAGTGTTTCATTAGCTACCATTTCAATTCAATGGGTTATCCATACAAAGCTAACTGAGCTAATAACATTGTGGTGGACCAATGGAACACTGTACCCACTGTCAAAGTTGAAACCGCATAATTTCTTGAGCAACCTCATTAGCAAGATTGCATCGTAGTTGAAAATATAGTTTATATGTTTTGACTAAAAGTTTATGGCTTGCCTGAACTATTCTTTTTAATATGATACTGAAACTAATTGGTTAGTACTTTGATAATAGAGTATATGATACTAAAAGTTTTTGACTAATAGAGTATATGATACTGAAACTAATTGGTTAGTACTTTGATGCTGCTGTCATTGTATTTCCAGTATTTTGTTTGTCTACCGTACAGCAAATTGACGTGTTTGATTCATAAATATCAGTTTTACGTCATCTAAATTAGAATTTTTATTTTATATGCAGTGTTGTTGATGATGAAGAAACTGGGACATCAAGCATTCGGAACACTCCAGGTAAATGAAATGACATTTTTAGATCAGAACAAAGTATATTTCCTCTTATCAGCCGGACACCTTTTTTACACTGAAATTCTACAGATATCCTACCAGAAGGTCTTGTCCGTGAGCTTCCAGATGCTGATTCATATGCAGAACCAGCTGCGCCAGTGAGTTCCAGTGCTATTGATGATGATCTCGAGGAGCTCCAGCGTCAACTTGATGCCCTAAACGCATCTTAGCCTTGATAAGTAAGCTAGTTCATTTGTGTCTCGGCTTCTCCCCAATCCTAACTTGGATGAGGAAAGATGATTCACATACTGTTGTATGTGTCTGTTCTAACGGAGTTGGTAAATTCACCGGATATAGCCTTTATTCGTAGCACCGTGGTAAAAAAGAGAAAAAGATAGCTATACTGCTTTGGGAGTTTTGGCTTACAATTTTGGTTGAGAACATGTACATGTCTGAGCCAGGCAACTCGTTGGTACTAATGTCTGAATTTTTGTCGATTGCTAAGAAGATATCAGAGGTCTCATAGCTGTTGGTATTGAAAGGTTTGTCTGGAACCGGCATTTGCTTATTATTCAGAGGTTCCACTACTGCTTCCTGTTAACTCTGATGACAGTTTTTATCTGATTGCGAAGCGTTAAAGTTTAATCTCCGGCTTCGTATCTTCTGAGTTGCAATGCTTCCTCTTGACAAGAGTTGAAGATTTCAGAACATGTATATTTGTAGAACCGTGAGGTGTGTGAATGTCGAGTGGTGCAACTACACCCACACGCCGACGAGCTTGTTTAGATAAAAACTACTTTTCCAATATATGTCTTGACAGTGCAAATTTTTTGGCAGATTGGGCCAAAGCTTAATTCAGATAGGTAGTGAACTGTAATTTGGAACCGAGGGAGTATATGGATTCGAGTGGAAAGTAAACTAATTCTCTGTTAACCTACTACTACTGTTTTTTATCCAAAGGAAAGGGTAAATGGGGTCAAATGAGGAATGTGGTTATGCACTATGATGCCCACACGGCCACGCCTACCTGACGAATGGGGTAAGTAATTGGTTAACGGCCGCGGGGCGGTGCCTAACTGACCAACGGGGAAGGTGGTTTTGGGTTGCTGGTTGGAGAAGCGCGCGCAGGCAGGTGGCCGCGGCCCGCCCGCAAGTATGCGAGCAACATGGCCGCACAGGCGCAAGACAGCAACGCGTGTGACGAAATAGATGCTGCCAACTAATAAGCTAGAAATGGATAAATGTTTTCAAAGCAAATAGAAAGTGAATGACGATCGAGCAACATGTTAACTAACTAAAGGAAACAACGGACGGAAGGAAGCATAATAAATAGCATCAATGATGAAACCAGCCAATTATATATGGACAGGACCTCGCGCCAGATCGAAAGGAAAAGTGGTTTCGGTTTAGGCTCGTTTGCGGTTTGCCCACACAAAGGCAACAGCCGAGCAATGAAATTGCGTTACGTTGGTGCATGCATCACTGGGGGCGTGCTGTTGGATCGGTTCAGCGCCCCTCCTGCTCCGTTCCTTCCCTGATTGGAGCACGTGCACAAAGAGCAACGCGATGGAGGAGAGCCCACGGGTTCGAAAGAGGCATCTTCACCGGACCATATTTGCTCACCCTACCAAAATTCAGTTGACGCCGTGTTGTTAAATGGACGGTTTCGGTGGCTTACAGACTACTGTGGGAAGATCCGTGGAGGGAAGATCCTTGGTTTTTAAATGGATTGTTGAAGCACGTAACATGCAATTCGGCATACATCATAACAAAAGGTGTCGGCGGGGTGATCAAGTATTTGCTCATCAGACATTTTCCATGACTAGGATTGATAACTTATTATTAAAGTCCACGTATTTTAGATTTCACTATTTATACAGAAAATAGTATAAACAATTATAGTTTCAAATAGGTATACTGTAAAGTATATTTCATGAGAATCTGATAACACTTATTTGATCGCTATCATAAATATTACTGTAGTATTTTTTGTAAAGATTTGGTCAAGATAAAGATGTTTTCAGTTAGTACTCTAGATACAAGTGCATTCTACTTTTCGGAATAGAGAGAGTATATGTATGAAAAACTATAGGATCATTAGTACACAGTTCAAAGATTTTTCTCTTATTTTTTAGAAAGTGCAATTTCAAAGTTCCCAACAAAACCAACATCCAGAGTTCTAGGAAAATAAATTATAAAACCTTTCGTAAAGCAACAATAATCTATTTCAACCACTGCGTGAGTTTTGGCTCCTTCACTCAAGAATTGTATTAGTACTTCCTCCCAACAGACTTCAAATGATAAGCGTGTGGTTTATTGGAGTTTGACACTATAGAACCAAATATATATGTGGTTTCAGTGAATTTTGTTTTTCCTTTCAGTGCAATAAACCTATTTGACTGGAATATGTGGCAGCACTTGATCCAATGCATTGCTCTCGGCATTCATCCGAATTTCCCTTTCCCATAAAAATAACACCAACACATCATATGCATGTATACAAATATGAATTCAGAACAAATACCAAACACCAACAAGTATTTCATATCGGAGTCGAACAGAATATTTAGAGGACTACATTAGGGTATCCCTAGCATTGGTCTTGAAACTTTTAAGATCGTCAGTGTGGATATAATAAAAATGCAAAGATAATCACCCTGTTTGCTTGGCTGATAAGCCATAGCTAAAAGTACTGTTGCTGATTTGTTATGAGAGAAAAATATTGTACCATGACTGATAAGTCAGGCTGATAAGTTCAAACGAACAAGTTGAATGTTTAAAAAGGCACCCAATAATAATTGGGCAGTGTGGCACATCATTATTATTCATTAACAGTAAAGCACTGATCAGGCATCCAGTACAAGCATCTCCTTCTCTCTCTAGCTCTTCTTTTAAAAATGAGGCTAGACAATTTGGCAGGTTTCATATTCGTGCAGGCGCCTGCCAAGAGCACATGCTCCTATCTTGAGAACATGTCAAGGCCTGAAATGGGACGTTTACGGCTTCTCTCCTCGCTCTCTCGTCCTTCACCTAAGTTTCGTTTATATTTTATTTCAAGTATTCCAGAAGAAACAAAGAATGGAGAAGCTATTTGGCTAGCAGTGTCAGTATCATGCATAGCAGAACAAATCAAATGAAAAACAACTAATTAGATCATGTTAATCGAAAATCAACTAGCCGAGCAAAGTCAAACTGAGGCAGACACAATTTATTGTTTTGAAAACAAATTGGTCTTATCGTTGTTTGATCCTGACAGGAGACAGCATGGATATACGGATCCAAGTCAATCAGGCACGTGGCCAATTTAATTTCCGGTGGGCTTTACCATGTCCACTGTCGATCTCAGCTACACTCAGCCTCAGCTGGTTGCTTCCATCCTCCAACCAGCAGGTACCTTCTGACCAAGGCAACTATCCTGCGCTATTTTCTTTTCTTTATTTATAAAAAAACTATGGCTGTGTTCAGCTGGTCTGAAAATCCAGCGGAAATACTGTTCCGGCTGATTTGTGGCGAGAGAAAAACACTGTTCTAGCTGAAAAAACAAACTGAAAAGTACGGATTATAAGACAAGCGAACATGGCCAGATCCAAATTGAAATTGTCATAAATTTAAACAACGCATTTGGATTGAGACGATAAGCTACGTGACGACGACACATTATATTTTAATGGCTAGCACAACCACCGGATCAGTCTATGATAGTAGGTACAAACCTAGCTAGATCCTCAGCTCCGTCTACTAAAAATAATGTTCCATCCGTTCTAAATTATAAGTCGTCTCGAGTTTTCTGTATATATAGGTTTTGCTAAGTATTTAGAAATAATAGATATGTATCTAGATGCTTAACAAAAGTTGAATATATAGAGAAACAAGAACGGCTTATAATTTGGAACGGAAAGAGTAGTTGCCAAAAAAGAATAAAAAAAGATGCTTAACCTGACCTTGTTAAAAAAAAGAATGCTTAACCTGACTTCTAATTCTTTGATAGACTAATGGACAGTAAATTAATTTTACCACAAATCACGGTGGCAGTGTTCATCAATTAATAACAACCATAACAAGGAAATTGTGATGAGTTAACTCTTACATTATATTGTGAGATTCATCACCTTCGATCCTTGATTTCCTCTCCACGACCATCGACAATGAGATCGACGATCCAGAATAACTATCCTCGTTAGGAGTGTCCAGGAGCACCCCATGCCTTGCAGATAATGGCCACAAATTGCATTGGCCGCCTGCCGATGAAATCGACGCATACAACGGCGATCTCATCATGGCAATCACTGAAATCATCGCAGGTAACAAGATCCTGACAAAAAAATCATCTAATTTCGTCGGTAGATTTATTTGGACAAAATTCAAAGCAACTAGAAATAAAAACTACGGAAAAAGGAGATAGGTCTCCTCTCCTTATCACCGGCAGACGCATCAGAAAGAAAGAAGGAGAGGTGCCCTAAGCGGTGGCGGCGTGAGTCTTGCAGCCACTAGTGTTTTGATCAGGCCGTCCATGCGTGTTATACCTTTGTTTAATAATGGTATAATACAATTAATTAGCTCCTCTCTATTACCTTCAACTTCCTCTACAAAAGTGAACAAATCGAGGACTTAAACCTAATGAGAAAATTCCACCACAATAAACTTTCAGTTTGCATTACACTAATGATCGTAGATAGACAAGAATTGTGAAAACAATACCTCTCAACAAATGGATAAATATAGCATGAAAAAAGACAGGCTTATATATCATGAAAACTTAGGCGAATTAACATTTTAAGGAAACCATGTTCTAATAAATATGGGCTTTACAAAAATATAACGACGAACTAATAGGTACATATTTATATTTTGATCTTAACTCCGGTGTAAAAACCCAAACACTACCTCCGGATACTATTCATGTTATGGCCTTAAATTTAACTATGACGTGGCTAGCGCCCGGATGTCCGGACACTAGCTCCCGTCCGGACGCAGCTTTGGTGCCTACACTCCCCGCATCGCATGCCACGTCCCGCACCCGCATTAGATACCGCACCAGCGACCGTGTCCGCGTATGCCCCCTCCCGCCATGACCAATCCCACGCCAGCGACCGCGTTCGACCGCCCGCGACCCATCCCGCACCCCGCGCCGTGTTCCTTCTCCGCCGCGACGCGCTCCTGCCCCTGCCATGGGGCCATCCCCCGCCATGCCCCATCCTCCGCCGCGTTGTGTCTCCGCTGTGCTTCTTCCCCCGTCCTAACGTCTCATCTCCTCTGCAACATCCATCTTACCGTTGCAACATATGCAGTATACTCTTGAAACCATACATGTATAGTCATTGCAACATCCAGATGAAACACTTGTAGCATACATTTGAAACAACTGAAACATTTGGAACATACATTTGCACCACAGGTCTGAAAACAGCTGAAACATGTGGAACATATACTTGCAACATACGTGCAATATACGCAACATCAGATCTACTTTTGCAACATCTAGATGAAACACATGAAACATACAGATGAAACATACATTGAAACGCATGAAACATATGGTTGCAAAAGGCTCGTCGACGTAGAGGTCAACGCCAGCGTGGAGCTCGATGCCATGGAGTGCCGCGGAGGTCTCCGGTGCGAAGCTCATCGGTGGCAGGGCCTCGGCAGTGGCCACAGTAGGCGGATGGGCGCTAGTCTGGGCGGGATGCCGATTCCGGCGGAGGCGCCATAAAGGCGTCGAATCTGCGTAGGCAGGCCACTCGACGGCCAGGGCGGGCGATGGGAGGGAGCAAGCATAACGAGCGGGGCACGAGTCACGGGAGGGAGTAGGGAGGTGGAGTGAGGCACCAAGTCCAGGTGGGGTATACACCCGTGGCCAAGCATTATCGATTTATCTATGGTCAAATACTCATATGGTGACATAAAACCCCTTCAGTATCTCGTAAAGGCACTATACTAACTAGTTTCATAATTTATGTTGTTTTATTTTATATATAATATTGTGCTGGTGTTTTTCACTCTCGCAAAATAAAAACCATGTATTTTTATTGGGAATATGTTGATTGTCTCTGGCGACATAGCTATGCACGTAACAGCGCAATAGTTTCCACATGTTTTATGGGCAGAGAGACGATGAAATTTCAAACAAATCCTTATCGCGTCACAGTTCTTGATCAATGCATTGTCGTTCATATCCAGAATAATCGAAGAGGATCCGATCCTTTTGGGGGAAAACATTTTGTTTTAAAAAAGGGAAAATCCATATCAGGTGTGGATCACACAAAAGTAACTGCGACAGCACGCTGGAGCTATAGTGACCTATCTATAAAGCAACATTTGTTGACAATAATAAACTTGTGGAGCTGTCCTGAATAATAGTCACTACTGGCAAATTTATAAGGAAAAGTGGAAGAATCAATATGTAGTTGGCTGTCTAATCACCTTTTCTCAATGAATTCTTAATAGTGGCTTAGTCAAACGATGATGCACCAACAACCTTGTGCGAAAAGAGAAGGGACAAGGAGATTGTATGAACTGTTGGTTGGAGACACTATATATGAGCTCTCTCAGCTATGCATATTGGATGGAGACACTACATATGGGCACTGTTGACGTCGGATGTGGTCCGAATCACACACCAGAAAGGGCATTGAACGCCCGGGCCGCCACGGACCGAAGAACGTAGCGAGGATATCACTCTTACGTGGTGAAGCACGGAGAGGTTTACAAGCAAACCACCAAAGGATAACCAACGTGCTTGCGTGACGAAGAACCGGCTAGTTTTTAGGCAAACTAGCAAAGGAACCGTCGAAGCTCTCGCCCAGGAGGGACCCCGTCAGGGCAAGGACGTCGCCGGGTTGCCCTAGGTCGGCCGGCGAGCCTAGGGCGTCATCCTTGGTCGTGGATCGAGGGATGAACAAAATGGAGGTTGAAGGAGAGGAAAAAAGGGGTAAAAGGAGTAGATTGATTTGTTTGTATGTCGATTGGATAGATGGGGTCTCAATCGGCCATGATCCTCTCATATATATATAGAGGGGGGTGGTCTTATCCCAGTAGGAAACCTCTCCAAGGCTTATTTTTTAAGTTTCCCACGTCCCAAAACCGATCTAGAAATAGATCGGTTCGAGATCTGAGAGTTAGATTCGGAATCAGACCTATCGGAACTTCTAGTCAGGCTCCATCGGAAGTTCTGGTCCCCACCAGAAGTTCCGGTCTCGGACCGGAAGTACCAGTAGTTCATTTTCGTGCGAAACTGTGCCTTCCTCCACCAGCAACCGGAAGTTCCGGTCTTAGACCGGAAGTTCCGATCTCGGACTGGAAGTACGGACCGGAAGTTCTGGTAGCGCAAACAGATATTTTCTCAGAGGCATAACTCTCTCATCCGGACCCCAAATTGGACGTTCCATATACTTTTTTTGACCATCTCAACGAGAGGAACGCAATGGTGAGGTCTGTTACACATTTTTACAACTTCACAAAATGGACATTTTTGGTTGTCAATATATGCCCCCCTGTTTTCAGGTTTATGATGCATAAACATGAAAACACTTGATCAAACAAACATATACTACAAGAAATCTGGGCTTCTGTGACGATTTTCTGGATTATGACGCACCTTCTATGACAACAGTAATATGTCATAGAAGGGGTACGATGACAAGAAAAATGCCGTAATTGTCACAATCAGTTTGTCATAGAAGGAAAAGCCATCTATGACAAACTGATTGTGACAATTACATCATTTTTCTTGTCATTGTACCCCTTCCGTGACATATGACTGTTGTCATAGAAGGTGCGTCATAATCCAGAAAATCGTCATAGAAGCCCAGATTAAACCAAACAGCAACGATACCCATCTCATCGGCTGTATGGTGACTAAGGGCGATGTATACATCGGCCATTTTGTTCTAAGGATGATACATGTATCGGCCATTGTTTGGAGAGCACTTAGGCTTCTTGCTAAATACTTGGAAAATACTTTTTCAAGTATCTCCCGTTGAATGCTACTTTGAGACGTTCACCTTGCAATGTCTCTAGCAAATAGGAATTACCGTATATGACTTTGATCACTTTGTAAGGACCCTCCCAGTTAAGTGACCATTGGCCAAACTGATTGCTCTTCGATCCAATAGGTAGTATAGTTTTTCACACTAATTCTCCTACTTGGAAAGATTTGCTCTTGAATTTTTTATTGTATGCCCTGGCAACTCGAGCTTTGTCTTTCTATCTCCTTGAGAGCTTTTAATCTTACATCAGTTTCCTCATCGATGTTATCCATCATCAAATCATGATACACAATGGTTGATAGATCATTTTGCTTAGCAAGCCTGTATGTATCCAAATTTACCTCGACAGACAACACGGCCTCTTGACCATATACTAGCTCAAAAGGAGTAACTTTTGTAGCACCATGCCTTAAAATGCGATGTGCCATAGAGCTTCAGACAATACTTCATGCCACCTTCTTGGATTCTCCTCAATTTTCTTTTTGATAAGCTTGATCAAAGTCTTATTACTAGACTCAGCTTGACCATTAGCTTGAGCATAATATGGAGATGATTTGAGCAACTTGATCTTATATAATTCGGCAAAGTCCCTCACTTCCTTAGACATAAATGATGTCCCTTGATTTGTAGTTAATGTTTGGGGTATGCCGAACCTATGAATGATATGCTTGGTGATGAACTCAATAACCTCCTTATGTGTCATATTCTTCAAAGGAACAGCTTTGGTCCACTTAGTGAAATAATCTATAGCAACCAACACAAAACGATGTCCCTTGGAGGATGGGGGTGAATTTGGCCAATGAAGTCTAGCCCCCAACCACGAAAAGGCCATGGCTTGATAATAGGATGAAGCATAGCAGCAGGCACCAGCTGAATATTCTCAAACCTTTGGCACTCTTCGCAACCTTTATAGTATCAAAAACAATCGGCCATCATAGTAGGCCAATAGAAATCAGCTCTACACAATAACCACTTTATCTTTGGGGCCGATTGATGTGTACCACAAATACCTTTATGGACTTCTCCCATAGCCACTCTTGCTTGATCAGATCCCAAGCACTTTAGCACCAAGCCTTCGGCGATTCTTCGGTAAAGCTCATCGTTGTACAACACATATTTGAAAGCACTTCGCCGAACACTTTATCAACTTTGGTACTTGGATCTCGTAGATATGCCAATAAGGTAGTCCTCCAATCATGTAAATCAGCCCCAACATCACTAGAAGTTTTTGCTGGGCCGATTCGAAAGTTCGTCATGTACATTGGCTGGGCTAGCCACAGGGGAGTCGGCCAAGCTGACCAGTAAAGTCGACCAAGCCGACTGTCTTGCTAGAGAAGAGGGGTTGGTTACTGACTCTTCTATACCTGCACAACAAAAAAGTAAATTTTTATGCATCGGCTGTTCTTGAATATGAAAATTACATCCACCGACGTCATAGCCAGATGCTTGTTGAGCTAACATGTTGGCCTTTTGATTTTCATGCCTCAGATCATGCTGAATTTGAAATTCGGCAAACGAACCAATGATGTCAAGGCAAGTATCAAGACAAGCTCTTAGTGATCTTTCTAAACATTAAAACATACCAGTGACTCGTTGCACCACTAGTAGAGAATCACCATAGGTTTCAACATGTCATACTTCATGAATTGCAATATGACCAAGCCGAATAAGAAAAATTCACATTCGGCTTGAATTTTGGT
This sequence comes from Saccharum spontaneum, assembly GCA_022457205.1. Classification (NCBI taxonomy): domain Eukaryota; kingdom Viridiplantae; phylum Streptophyta; class Magnoliopsida; order Poales; family Poaceae; genus Saccharum; species Saccharum spontaneum. Next base: position 37,487,836 of record CM039593.1, read on the forward strand.
GCAAATGTAATTTTAATCGGCTTGATGCCTCAAACGACATCATTGTGAGAAATAATGATCATGCCAACACCTTGGCCTTATTTGCAAGCCGATTAATCATATTGTCATATCCATGAAGTAAATCAAAATACATATATCATGCCCCCGGGCCTGAAAACCATCAAAGTAAATTTCATGGGGGCTTTCTAATAGCACGATGGTCACAAGCACTCATCGGCTATATTTTTACACTAAGGGTGATATCAAAATATCGGCCATATGAATTCATCCATAAGAGCATGCATAACCGAAATAAATATTTCGGCTCTTGATCATTGATAAGTAAAATAATTTGGCAACCCTCTAAAACATACAGATCCATACCAAGGATCAAAATAAGGAGCTGAGGGATAATCATGCATACTAGGGAATGAATTCCACATAAGCTTAGTGTTGACGGTCCTTAAGTACCAAATATAGTTATCAAATAAATAAAGAAAAGGATCCAAATGCAACCAACACCTAGACTTAGGGTTTTATCTGACAGAATTCCACGAGTTTTGGTGTTTGTCTGTTTCTGCAGGGGGTTATCAGAAAATACGGAGGAAAGGCCCACACGTCAGGTTTACATAGAGATAATAACGTGTTCACCGATTTTCTATCATCTAGAAGACTCCAGAAGCCACGAGATCGAACGGGAGGCCGAACGGGCCCGGAGGCAGGGCGCCTGCCCTGCTCCCTAGGGCGCCCGCCCTGGCCTGAGAGCCAATCAGGCTCCGTCTCGCGGATTATGCTCCACCGACCTAAGGGATCAAGGAAAACCGTGCGATTAATGTCGGTTTGATCCGACAACCCACGTTCACTTGAGGGGGCTATATAAGCAGGACCCCTGGTCCCTGGAGGAGGCACTCCCTCATTCGCAATTCCTCAAACCCTAATCTCAGGAGGAGAGTCTTTGATCAAGCCCTAGAGCCACCACATCAACTAGATCTCTAGTATAGCATAGCTACATAGGATTAGAACTAGAAGGAGTCAATCTTCGATTGGTTTCCGGATCTGTCAAGAGGATTCTTGGTAATTCCTTTACTGTTCTTCATTGTTCATCTTTGTTCTTTAATATTATGAATACAACTTTGTTCTATTTCAATATATTGATTATGACTATGCTCTACTTGTTTATGTTTGCAATTATATTGTTCTTAGTTTATCGTAGTTATACGCTTGGCTTAGTTAGATTGGAATTATATACATGTTTAGGATCGTATAGCGTTTATCCATCGGATCCATGGGTAAATGATAAATATTGTGTAGGCGTGGTGCTTAGACCATATTTATCTGCGATTGCACCTTATATGCCGGATCGTGGGGTGGTCCGCGATGGTGACAGCTTCGTTGGTTCTTATATAGTCCCCCTCCCGTGTGTAAGGCAGGCAGAGCAACATTATTACGGGGGAGTGATTGCTATGTTTCTCATCTTCCTTGATAATATCACTATGCATGGGCGTAGTCCTTTCTCGCAATGATTGCCAAGTGTACTTGCACTAACTATGATATGCTAGACTTTATAGTTAAGAATAACTTAGGAAATATCCTTGTAGTTCGTCCTAATACCATGCTAATGACTTGCTAGAATATCTGTTGAGGTGCTTATCATTATTATATGTGGCTAGCTGATCAGATTAATTATCTTTGTCACCATTCATACTTTATCTATATTTTATGTGACACTTACCCCTGTATGCAAGAGATAGATGAATGCTCTCACTTATACATGCAATGATTGATACTCATTCCTATATTCCATTCCATAATCAACATTGATGTTAGTAATCCCTTCCCAGTGGTAAAAATATAAATAACGATACCTGAAATACTTCCCGGTTAAAATTCTACATCGGTATTAATCTGTGCGCTTGCAGATCTTATTTATTATTTATTTAGAAGAGCACTTGCATATTTCAATACCGCGTCTCTCATGTCATGCTGGGGATGACAACTTGGCTTAAGTGGCATGAGGGATAGGTTCGGCATTTTTGGCGCCGTTATCAGAATTAGAAAACTAAGTCTACTTTTGGTAATGACGTTAAGAATGCCCAACAAGCATTTTTAGCGCCATTGCCGGGGAAGGTTGATTTACTAACAAGGAATGAATACAGAATTTGAGTCATCATTCGCATCATTAAGTGATTGAGATCATCAATTCTCCCATACAGATTTACCCCTGTATTTTTTCATTCTTATTGTTTTGCAGGGTGATGTATGAATAGAGGACATCTTCCAGAAAATTTTGTTGACAACCCCGAAGCATTAATCAGAGGGGCAAGAGCCAAGCTCAAGAAGTCAACACTTCGACGCAACACTTCATCCAATCCAGAAGACCGCCGAAGTTTCATCTGGAATTTGTCAACAGAGTTCGCAGCCATGGCGAACAAGACGATCCGCGAGTTCTCAGCTCCCACTACGGACAACATCCGCACTGGACCTGCCGCGGACCTCGACAAGAACTTTGAGCTCAAGCCAGGGCTCATCAACATGGTACAAGCCAACCAGTTTTGTGGGAAGCCGCACGAAGATGCAAGTGCTCATCTCCAACACTTCCTAGAGATTTGCAGCACATTCACTTTATTAGATGTTCCCAGAGACGCCATACTACTTCGCCTTTTCCCATTCTCACTATTGGGGAGAGCGAAGCAGTGGTTCTACGCGACGAAGGATAAGAACACTACGTGGGCACTCTGCTCTACGAACTTTCTGGCTAAGTTCTTTCCCATGGGCAAGACCAATGCTCTCCGTGGAAGATTACAAGTTTTCAGCAACAACATGATGAATCCGTTCCAGAAGCATGGGAGCGCTTTCAAGATTACATCCTAGAATGTCCCCATCATGGAATGGAAAGCTGGCTACTTATGCAGACTTTCTATCATGGGCTCATCACTAGTGCTCGTGAGACCATGGATGCTGCAGCTGGAGGCGCATTTCTATCACTCACCATACCACAAGCTACAGCCCTTGTGGAGAAGATGGCGTCCAACCAAGGTTGGAACGAAGAGAGGATCCAAACACGCAAGAAGGGTGGAGGTATGCACCAGCTCAAGGAGGTAGACATGCTGTCTGCAAAGTTAGACCTACTCATGAAAAAGCTCGATGACAAAGCTGGAGACAAAAGAGAAGTCATGAACGTCTACGACTCTCACATGACTTGTGAGGAATGTGGAGATACTAGACACTCAGGCAATCACTACCCTGAGATGCTTGAGGATGCAAGGTACATCAACAACAACAACAACTGCAACCGTCCTCAACAAAATCAAGGTTGGAATCAACAGAGGCCTAACTACTCAGGTAACTACTCAGGTAATTATCAAGGTAATAACTCTTACAACAACAATAATAATTTTCCACCCCTGAGAGAGTTAGTGTCTAATCAAGGAAAGCTAATGGATAACTTGTCTAAGAAATTGGCATCCAATGATAAAATACTAGAAAACATAAATAATAGAATGGATAATTTCTCTACTGCCATCAAAAACCAAATTAGCTTTAATAAAATGATTGAATCTCAGTTAAATCAAATAGCTGCTGCTGTTCCTGCTACTAACCCCGGTATACCATCACAACCGGAAGGATTAGAATCTGCAAATCTTGTAGACATGTTTGATGCAGGTAACTATTGGAGTAATCCCGCTGTCGGAGTACATAATGACCTTCTGCCAGTCAAGAGAGGCGATCCAGGACGCCCCGTCATCCCGATCTCCATCGGCATGGTGGAGTTCCCAGAAGCACTCTGCGACTTTGGCTCCAGCGTCAACATTATGCCCAGGGTACTCTATGAAAAATTCTTTACATATCCTTTATCAGAAACAACTATGTGTTTGCAGCTTGCAGATCGGACACTAAGCTTTCCTAAAGGAATATTAAAGAACATGTGTGTCCGAGTTGGTACCTCGTATGCTCCAGCTGACTTCGTGGTGATAGAGACCGGGTCTGATGAGAGGTCACCAGTTATTCTGGGAAGGCCATTCCTGAACACCTCGGGAGCTGTTATCTATGCCAGCGCTGCGAAGATCAACTTCAACATCAAGGGGAGGAAGGAGACGTTTTCCTTCAAGAACAAGATTACACAAATCCCAGAGCAACCCCAACATGAACCAAGGAAGAGGACCAACAGGAGGAACAAGCAGAACAAGAACAACCAAGGATGGACCGAATCAGTTAAGATGGTCACTGCAGTTCAAGGAGGTCAAGATGGTCGACTCAAGTCGCCGTTCCTAATAAAAAAGGACGACCCAGGTATGCCAAGCATTGAGTGCTCAATCAATGGATACTCCTTTCAGAAGGCGCTCTGCGACACTGGATCAGGCGTCAACATAATGGCCACAATCACCTATCAGCTCTTGTACAGGACCATGCCCTTAAAACCAACATACACTCAGCTCCAGATGGCAGATCAGACATCCCGAAAGGTCGAAGGTATAGTAACCGATGTCCCTGTTAAAATTAACGATCATTTTGTCCATACAGACTTTCAGGTCATTGACATGGGAGACGACGAGTACGATCCACCCATCATCCTAGGAAGACCGTTCCTAGGCACCGTCAAACCAATCATCTACATTGGAACCGGAGAAGTCCATATGCATTTCCCCTCTGAGAAGGTACGCCGCTACTTTAATGACCCTAACTATATAGTCGAAGATTCTAAGCAGGTCAGGACAAGAGGAAGGCGACGTAACCGTAACCAAAGGAGGCAAACCATCAAGGACGTATGGGCAGACTATGAAGGAGAGGTCATAAGGCCCGAGGATACACAACAGGAGACCGAAGCACCAAGTCGGGTATGGAAAGTGAAGACAGTTACACAAGAAGAGGAGGCGCTGCCGGAACCACCGTCTACGCCACCCAAATCCCAGGACAACTAAGAAGAAAAAAAGTCCTGTTCGGAGGACTTAAAAACACCGAACGACGTGCCAAGAGGTAAACTTGGTAGTTATCATTTTTCCTTTAATTATTGCTCCGTTAATCATGTTCATTCTGTCTAAAAAAATGTTGAAAACAGTAAGCCCCATGTGAGTATGCGAGTGGCATAAAACCCATAAGTACATTCACTGTGGTGGCATAAAAAAATAAAATAATAATAATAATATATTTTTTCTGTTCTATAAAAATGAAAATAAAAATAGAGAGTGACATTTATCAAGGAAGCTCAAACATGATAAAGGCTAGATATTTATGCTAACGCTTAATCAAGTTCCACGAAGCTTTGTTGTCTATTTGAGCTCCACAGAATTCAGGAAGACTAGCAGACGGAGGATATCCTAATCGTTGTCAGGGTGCTGCCGACATTCAAATACACCTCTGCACCTGCTAGCTACATCAGAAGAAATTACGTCAAGATCCAGCTTGGGGGAGAGCACCCCCATTTATCCCGATAAGTATTTTTATCTACATTTATACCTATGCTTTATTAAAATAAAAAGATGCATAATCATGAAAACCCAAATAAATATTTTGTGTTTATATATATTTGCTTAGTTTAATAAATAAATAAAGTAGCCATGCTAAACTGAATCTTGAAAATAAAACTCTAGCATGGATATGATAGTTGCTCTGCCTAATTTTCAAATTTGTTCTCTCTCTAGTTTAGATATAACTGTTATAATTTAAAACTGGCTCTAAACCTGAACTAGTGGGAAGAGAACTTGATCTGAAGTCTAAGTTGTTAGCGGATATGATATGGGAAGGTTGAGCTGCTGTTTATCTGTTCCTAGAGATGCTAGAATTCTGGAGAATTTTATCTTTGAAAATCTTTAAAATGTTGCATGATGAGTTCCTGTATGATGAGAGTTTAAATTCCTACCACAGCCATATATACATGCTTGTTAGATTAATAGCTGCACTTTTACTACTTACTGCTTATGGGCATTGAGTGTGGTCAAGCTGTGTAGACCCTTAGGAACTTGTCATGTGGTTAAAATCAAGATTCACTTGCATGTTCACTCATACATGCTGCTTCTACTCCGGAAGTATGCATCCACATATATCCACTCATTTCCATCTCCAGATTCACCCAAAATTATTCTACTCCTGACCCGGGAGAGAATAGCCAAAAACATTATCCCATTCCTGTTATTCCCTGTGAAGTTAATGCTCAAGTCATTTCTACTACCACTTGCTATATTTTCAAAAGAAGGAGATTGCTCTAAAAAAAATATAAATACGAGGAAATAAAAAGGAGCAAGTGCTCGGAACCTCGAAGAAAGAAAAAGTGAGACGAGAGGTAAAAATGGACAAGTGTCCGACAGTAGAATTAGGGGTACAAGATACCCACCTGAGAGAAAAAAAAGAAAAAAAATAGAGCATCTCATTCCCCTCAAAAGTTTCAAAAAGCAAGAAAGGTATGTATTCCCTCAAAAAGAGCATTAGACTTTTGTTATCACCATACACCACTCATTCACCACACATGCACATCTTGATTTGACTTATTGACTTGTTTCTCTAGATCCATGGTTTGACTATGCAATAAATGTTCTATGAGTATGTATATTGTATCTCCCACCTATGAGCTCCAGATATCAAAGCCTTATTAGAGTAGGGTGAGAGAGAAGGCAATGTCACTATGCCTTATACCATAAATACCACATACTTTGAGAAAGAAGGCATATACCATTACTGCCTTGGTAAGGATCCAGAAATACCACAAAAGAGAGATCTGAGAGAGTCATACAAGGAATCTCTGAGTTTTATTTGAAAATTTGCAAAAACTCCAGAGCTATGGCTGATCAAGAATAAGAGACATGGCGTTTGACTAGACCGTTCTATCTTTTAACCACTCAAGATGTAGGTGACGGTTGCAAGCCCCATGGTGAAAGGTAAAATGAGTAAGTTTTAAGTCTTGACAGTTTACTCTAACTCAGGGATGAGACCTTATTTGAAAGCATATGTACCGTCAACGTTCAAAGGCGTTGCAGCAACTTCTGATCCATAATGAGTCTATCCTTGCTCAGGGACGAGCAAGAGGTAAGCTTGGGGGAGTTTGTTGACGGTCCTTAAGTACCAAATATAGTTATCAAATAAATAAAGAAAAGGATCCAAATGCAACCAACACCTAGACTTAGGGTTTTATCTGACAGAATTCCACGAGTTTTGGTGTTTGTCTATTTCTGCAGGGGGTTATCAGAAAATACGGAGGAAAGGCCCACATGTCGGGTTTACATAGAGATAATAACGTGTTCACCGATTTTCTATCATCTAGAAGACTCTAGAAGCCACGAGATCGAACGGGAGGCCGAACGGGCCCGGAGGCAGGGCGCCTGCCCTGGCCTGAGAGCCAATCAGGCTCCGTCTCGCGGATTATGCTCCACCGACCTAAGGGATCAAGGAAAACCGTGCGATTAATGTCGGTTTGATCCGACGGCCCCCGTTCACTTGAGGGGGCTATATAAGCAGGACCCCTGGCCCCTGGAGGAGGCACTCCCTCATTCGCAATTCCTCAAACCCTAATCTCAGGAGGAGAGTCTCTGATCAAGCCCTAGAGCCACCACATCAACTAGATCTCTAGTATAGCATAGCTACATAGGATTAGAACTAGAAGGAGTCAATCTTCGATTGGTTTCCGGATCTGTCAAGAGGATTCTTGGTAATTCCTTTACTGTTCTTCATTGTTCATCTTTGTTCTTCAATATTATGAATACAACTTTGTTCTATTTCAATATATTGATTATGACTATGCTCTACTTGTTTATGTTTGCAATTATATTGTTCTTAGTTTATCGTAGTTATACGCTTGGCTTAGTTAGATTGGAATTATATACATGTTTAGGATCGTATAGCGTTTATCCATCGGATCCATGGGTAAATGATAAATATTGTGTAGGCGTGGTGCTTAGACCATATTTATCTGCGATTGCACCTTATATGCCGGATCGTGGGGTGGTCCGCGATGGTGACAGCTTCGTTGGTTCTTATATAGTCCCCCTCCCGTGTGTAAGGCAGGCAGAGCAACATTATTACGGGGGAGTGATTGCTATGTTTCTCATCTTCCTTGATAATATCACTATGCATGGGCGTAGTCCTTTCTCGCAATGATTGCCAAGTGTACTTGCACTAACTATGATATGCTAGACTTTATAGTTAAGAATAACTTAGGAAATATCCTTGTAGTTCGTCCTAATACCATGCTAATGACTTGCTAGAATATCTGTTGAGGTGCTTATCATTATTATATGTGGCTAGCTGATCAGATTAATTATCTTTGTCACCATTCATACTTTATCTATATTTTATGTGACACTTACCCCTGTATGCAAGAGATAGATGAATGCTCTCACTTATACATGCAATGATTGATACTCATTCCTATATTCCATTCCATAATCAACATTAATGTTAGTAATCCCTTCCCAGTGGTAAAAATATAAATAACGATACCTGGAATACTTCCCGGTTAAAATGCTACATCGGTATTAATCTGTGCGCTTGCAGATCTTATTTATTATTTATTTAGAAGAGCACTTGCATATTTCAATACCGCGTCTCTCATGTCATGCTGGGGATGACAACTTGGCTTAAGTGGCATGAGGGATAGGTTCGGCATTTTTGGCGCCGTTATCAGAATTAGAAAACTAAGTCTACTTTTGGTAATGACGTTAAGAATGCCCAACACTTAGGCACAGAGTATGAATGATGCCATGACCAATGATTTTGATGATTTGCTGCAAACCTCTAACTTGACAATTGTTTCTTGAATCTTCTTCTCTCCTTTGCCTTTGTTGCACCATTTGCTTGAGCATTATCCTTTTGAGCTTTAATACTTCCTTTAGGAACCCATGCTAAGCCCTTTTCTTTTAGCTTCTCTGCACTAAGCTTCTGCAACTTCTTTTCTTGCCACTTTGGTAAACTGATTGAGCATTTCGGTTTTATTTTTGTTTTGGATAGCGGCAAATCATTCTTGACTTTGGGCACTCTCACCTTCTTTTGTTCAGATTTGGCACCTAGAATATCAATAGATGATTTCTCCACTTCTTTGTCATCAATAGCCGGATTTTTCAGCAATGTAATCGGCTTTTTAATAGTTGAATTCAGATCTGAACTTTTCTTCTTTTGGCCATCATACTTCACGCGGTAAACTTGCTTTACAACTTTCTTCTTTGGTTGAGCTCCGGACCGATTTTGATCAAAACGGTCTTTACAAGATGATGATCTCTCTGAATGTCTAGGAGCTGCATATTCTATATATTGTGGTCTAAAATATGATGGAACATGTGCCTCTTGATCAAACCAGCCCCAAGATGAATAAGGATGAAAATATACGGACTGTGATCCATTTGACATGGGAATTGGCTGCTCAAAAGGAGAATATGTTACTGTTGTGTGAGATCTATCTCCTTGCCAATTCCACTCTTGAGACTTGCGCGTTGGAGGCAATTTTGATGATGGGACTTTATTTGGCCGGTTGGCAATATTTGCTTTTCCTATCTTTTCATATTTAGCTAGAATTTTCTCGAAGCTAAGCTCCGGCCTTCTAGTCCTTTGTTTGCCATAACCTTTACCTCCATCAGCATTATGAGCATCCTCCTTCTTCTCCCCATCTTGATAGACATGCTCCATAGGAGGATCCTTAGCCAATTCCCCTTGCTCAACGGGATCAATCGGCTTTTGTTCTAATTGGAGAGATTTCACCTGCCCCCCAGTGTCGTCTGAAATTGTGATAACATTGTTGTTGTCTTGAGTATCTTCAATTTGTAGTTCATGAACAACAACCTTGTCTTCACTTGAGGGCTCCACCTCTCTCTCTTGGGCATTTGAGCCTTGAGCTTTGAGTGAATCGGCTATTGCAAGCCAATTCAAAACCTGTTTGCCATCAAGATCAATTGAATCTAATTGGTCCATCTGTTGAGCTTCAGAAAACCTCAATCGTCCATTATCAATGGCCGATTGGATCACTCGACGAAACACATTGCAGTTAGAAGTATTATGATCAGAAGAATTGTGCCACTTGCAATATGTAAGCTCTTTTAAGTTTTGAATAGATGGCAAAGCACTGTGATCAATGATTCTAATAAAATTATTCATGAGCAAGATATCAAAGACATGATCACAAAAGGTAAAGTCAAAGGTGTATTTTGATTTCTTTAGCCGAATCTTTTGTGGAGTCGGCTTTAAAGCTAGGCAAACGAAGGGATCAGATTTAACATCAACCCATTCGGCCACACCTTTGTAGCTACTTTTGAGAAGCCTTAGCTTTGACAAACTAGCACTATCGGCCTTGCCATATGGCACAATGTGTTGGCCGATAGAATCTGAATTTGTTTTATCACCAACAAATAAATTGTTATTCTCAGTCGGTCTATTACCATTATTAGCAAGGATATCTCTAATAGATGCTGAAATTGAAATAGTGTGACCAGATTGGAATTTGAGCAAAATATTTGTGTCTTCTACCTTGTTGATTATGTTAGAGAAGTGCATGTCCTTGATTTGCATGATGTTGCTCTTCTTCTTCAGAAACCAATCAACAAGAGGGGTCAAATCACCCAAAGATACTTCAGCAGCTACCGAAACCGAAAAAGTCGGCTTAGCCAACTGGAAATTAGCTAGGCCGTCTTGGGCACTAGCAGGGGCAGTCGATTTGGCCGACTGGGAAGTCGGTCTAGCCAACTCAGGACAGGCGGCAGAGGCAGTTGGCCTGGCTGACTGAAAAGTCGACCTAGCCGACTTGAAGCTGGTGGCAAAGGTAGTCGGCTTGGCTGACTGGAAAATCGGCCTAGCCGACATAGAGCAGACAGGAGTCAGCTTAGCCGACTTCAAAGTCGGCTCAGCCAATTCTGAGCAAGCAGGCAACCCTTCTTTGTTATTTGTAGGGGCTTGATCTCCGTCAATGATGCAGTAATCACTAGATAAATGTATAACCCCTTTAGCTCCTGAAAAATTAAGTCTAGCTGATTTCTGTCGCTTCCCATGTTTTTCAGGAGGTATAGTGGTTGCCCATCCTGAACTGGCCCTATTGGTTTTAGGCGCCGAAGAGGCCAATTTAGATTGACTCTTTGCAACCACTCTACCATGCTGGTCAAAATAATAGTAAAACGGCCTCTCATATTGAGGTTGACTAAAAGCCAGGGCCGATTTACTAGTATGTCCAACATGAGGCGAAGTAGCAATGGGAGTATCAAATATTCCTTCCTCTAACTTATCAAATGTAGAATTCACCTTAACCATAGTATAGAAAAGAGGAGAATCTTCAGTGATCCCATCTACCTTTAGCTTAGCTATGGTTGTAGACCTGACGAGGATTTCCTCACCCATTGCTGAATTTTCATTGATTCGGCTACAATTATTAGTAACATGTGGAGCTGAATCACAACTTTTAACACTCGAATGCCTTGCTGAAATTTCACTAATTCGGCTTTGATCGTGAGCAGAATACGAAGCCGAATTGTGGGCATTGATCATTGCATAAGGTGCTGAATTTCCATTGATTGGGCTATGGTTACTAATAACACGTGAAGCCGAATCATAGGTATTAGCACTTACATACCTTGCTGAATTTTCATTAATTCGGCTCAAGTTAGAAGTAACATGTGGAGCTGAATTATGAATAAGAGCATTGGCATATGGTGCTGAATTTTGAGAGCAATTGGCTAAGTAATTAGCATTGTCATAGCCAATTATCTCATTTATCGGCATGTCATGTAGTGGAACCACATATTGCGAACTTATAGCCGATAAACAAGGATCCACATGTTGTATGTTGCTAGTAACGTCAAAATTCAAAGAATTTAAAGTTGACATCGACTCTTGACCATGACATCCATAAATATGATGTGTATGATAAGAAGCATTATCAAAAGTATCAGCCGATGCAACATATCTAGTATCATTACAGCTAGCAACACCAACATGAGAGCTTATATGACTTGCAAAATAACCATTAGGATCATAAGATGTATTTGCAAGTTGTACCTCGAGGTAACTGTCATAGTTTTGTGATGAACCACCTTGGTACTCCATGATTTAGAACTTGACCGCCTTGCTGAATTTTCCAATGTCAAGCGCAACACGTTGCAAAATTGTAAGCAAGATTACAAGGGGTCAAAACTAGATGCGATCGGCCTTTTGGGCCAGATGCAACGGTAATGGCGAGCTCAAGAAGATAGATCAGCGAGGAATAAGGCTAGGGTAAGAAGAATCGGCTACAAAGTAGAGCCAAAGAAAATTCTTCCTAGCGGAGTCGCCAAAAAGTGTATTGACGTCGGATGTGGTCCGAATCACACACCAGAAAGGGCATTGGACGCCCGGGCCGCCACGGACCGAAGAACGTAGCGAGGATATCACTCTTACGTGGTAAAGCATGGAGAGGTTTACAAGCAAACCACCAAAGGATAACCAACGTGCTTGCGTGACGAAGAACCCGCTAGTTTTCAGGCAAACTAGCAAAGGAACCGTCAAAGCTCTCACCCGGGAGGGACCCCGTCAGGGCAAGGACGTCGCCGGGTTGCCCTAGGTCGGCCGGCGAGCCTAGGGCGTCATCCTTGGTCATGGATCAAGGGATGAACAGCATGGAGGTTGAAGGAGAGGAGAAAAGGGGTAAAAGGAGTACATTGATTTGTTTGTATGTCGATTGGTAGATGGGGTCTCAATCGGCCATGATCCTCTCATATATATAGAGGGGGTGGTCTTATCCCAGTAGGAAACCTCTCCAAGACTTATTTTCTAAGTTTTCCACGTCCCAAAACTGATCTAGAAACAGATCCGTTCGAGATCTGAGAGTTAGATTCGGAATCAGACCTATCGGAACTTCCGGTCAGGCTCCACCGGAAGTTCTGGTCCCCACCGGAAGTTTCGGTCTCGGACCGGAAGTACCAGTAGTTCATTTCGTGCGAAACTGCGCCTTCCTCCACCAGCAACCGGAAGTTCCGGTCTCAGACCGGAAGTTCCGATCTCGGACCGGAAGTACGGACCGGAAGTTCCGGTAGCGCAAACAGATATTTTCTCAGAGGCATAACTCTCTCATCCGGACCCCAAATTGGACGTTCCATATATGTTTTTTGACCATCTCAACGAGAGAAACGCAATGGTGAGGTCTGTTACACATTTTGACAACTTCACAAAATGGACATTTTTGGTTATCAACAGGCACTCTCAGTTATTGGACACACTCTGCATATCTCTAATTTAAGTTGTGGACGAGACATATTTTAGCTTTAGTTGATCATATCTAGCATATGCCATTATCTAAAAAATCCATTATCTAAAAAATATCTAGCATGGGCATTCATGTATATGTCTTTTTTCATGACAGAGTCTACTCTTATGCTAATTTTAATTGTCGACCGCTTGAATTTTCTTCTTTTATATATATTATGCTATTCTTCATATTTACTTTCTTTTCATAAGTGTAATTATTATCAAATTTTGTTAGTTTCCTCAAGAAGGTTCAAGATTATGAAACCAAGAAATAAACAAGTACATTTAAAATGTACCATAATTCAAACAAATCACATTTTTAGTGCACAAACTCACTCTATATTTGCTTGCTCTGACGCAATTATAGCCTTATAGATTTAAACATTTACACTCAGGTTATAAAATGAATACACGTAGAGTAACCAAAATTAATATTACTAGTTGCTCTCACTTCCTCCAAAAATACAAGGTATCATAAGAATTCTATAATAATATTGTAGGGTAAAGCAAATAACGCATGTAAATCTCTACTAGTCCGGTTTGGTTTGTTTGGGCTTTTGATTACTTTTAAACTACTAGCTTTTGGACTTTCCAAAAGCCTACCAACTCTCATAAAACCAAAAGCCCAGAAGCTCACAATACTGAGCTTTTGGCTTTTGGGAGTGTTTTTTTTGCTTTTGTAATGTCCAAAAGCTAAGGTCTAAAACATCTCAGAAAGCCCAAACAAACAGGCCGTTGTGATTATCAAACATTAATGGTCGGTATGCATATAAATTATTTATTTTTAAACTGAGGATTATTATTACTTCACCTAGAATCCCATATAATTTGGGATAATTTTTAAATGCTTGTGTGTCTTATATTTCAGTAGTGAGGGAGTAATAAGTTTTTCTTTGTAAATAGAGAAAACAGCGGTCATGTTTGGTAGAGCTCTAGATCAAGGAAATCCATGGATTTCTTGGATCCAGATGTTTGTAGATCCATGAAATCTTGGATTTGTAGCTGTAGGTACACTGAGAATGTTTAGATGAATCATTTTTATCATACTTTAGACTAGACAGAAATATTTAATGTAGTTAATTTACAATCTCTAACCTAGACCTTAGATCTAGAGCTATGTCAAAAAAGCCCTAAATTTTGTCCACTCAAGAAATATGATGATTGTTGAATAAATATACAAAGAGGAGGGAAAATGAGTGTAAATGGTGAGATATACAGTACTGCATAGAAACATTTATATTTGATGTTTCATCTCACAAGTATTCTTTGAAACCATCTAAGATTGTACTATATCTAATAGATTGAATTAAAAACCATCTGAGATGAGATTTGTGGTATATTAGAACTTTAGGATACAAAGACACCCCCCCCATGGTCACAAAGAAAATCCACAAGGCCCTGTTTGGATCCTTGGAATTGAATTAATTTTAATAATCATAATTTAGACACATATTAATTAAGCTAATATGATTGTAAACAGATTATATTTGTATATTATTATTGGCTCTATGAGAGAGATACTTATGTGTTGCATTTCTACCATAGGAGAGTGAGTTGAAGAGGGTGTTGTAAGTTGAAAAGTAGAAACATAGGATAATAATCTATAGAATCAATTTCCATCTCCCACCCTATGAATTTGAGTGGGCTTATATGTGAACTTTGAAAAGTGGTGGAATGTCAAATTCCAAGCCAAATAGCCCAATTTATTAAGTAGATTTCAATTTCTCCAATTGAAAGGATCCAAATGGTAGTTCGCATATTGCTTATTTGAATGTTGGAACCACGGGGGATAACTCCACTCTAACAGATCTAAACATATATAAAAATAAGGGCTCTTGTGTTTACCATTGTTTTAAAGTCTAATCGTGGCTTTGCACTTATTTATTTAACTTTGTAATTTTGCTCCTGCTTTTTCAAATGAAGGTATAGATATCCCTATTCTGTTTAGAGAAGTTAAATGTGTCGGTTTAGCAAAAAAAGGGGACTATTTTTCCATAGTGAATTTGCCTCTAGATTTTTAGTACTCTGTAAGTGCATTCGCCCCCGATGTGAGTTTTGAATAATTAATGACAATCAAATTAGGGACTAACATGTTTATCTAAGTGAATACGCAGGTGTTAGTCCGATGAAAGAATTTGAATGGTCACATTTGGTGATGATAGCACCCTCAATTCCATTGATTGGAAAGCGTTCCGTCTCAAGTGGATCGATTAGATTTTATATTTTGGCTTGAGTTATAGGAAACGCCGCACTATCAAGAGGGATACAAATTAGGCTATCTAGATGGGGAATTAGTGCTCAATATGTGTTTGATTATGCGTTTGAGAGACATCTTTGCACTCACGGACACTTAGAGAGGTGTTTTATGCCTGGGAGCACCGGTAGTACTGGTAGGCATAAATCCCGCCGGTGGCAGTGCTTAGTTCTGTGAGTTTTTGTTCTAGCGGTAGTACTGGTGGTTGACCGGTAGTACCGATCTTGATCAGTGGTACCGGTGAAAGTCCGGTAGTACCGGTAGGTCAATTTCCCGCAAAACTCGTCTTCGCTGTAAACTGTACTAGCGGTAGTACCGGTGGTTGGACCGGTAGTACCAGTCTTGATCAGTGGTACCAGTGAAAGCCCAGTAGTACCGGTAAGCTATTTTCTCGCAAAATATCCAGTAGGTTGACTATAACGGTTGGAACCCTTGGGGCCGGTAGTACCGGTGGGTACTCACCAGTAGTACCGGTACCGCTTCGAAGATAAGTGTATAAATAGCTCTCCCCTTCATTTCTAACCATTACCCACGCCATTTACTCCCACCTACCTTCAGACAAATAGCTCCGAAGCATTGACTCACCCTCTCTCTCTTCCTCTTTGGTCTCAAATCCAATCTCTTGCCAGATTTGAGTAGAAAGAAGAGATTTGAGAGTGGAAAGCTTCGATTCGCATCTTGAGCACTTGGTTCTCCTCCTAGTTGACTTGGTTTGTGTTTGTTACTCTTGGGTTCTTGGAACCCTAGCCGGCTAGGCGTTCTTCGTGGTTGCTCGTGTTGTTCTACTTGTGAGGGCATCCCGAAGTGTTTGTATCACCCTTGTATTCTTAGTGGAAATCTCGGGCTAACCTTTGTGGTTGTTTGAGGGAGGCAAGGAGGTGGAAGAGACTCTGACCTTAGTGGTCACCTCAACAACGAGGACGTAGAAACTCCTTTGTGGGGTTGCCGAACCTCGGGATAAATCGTGTGTCCCGCGTGCTTGTTGTTGTTGCTTGTGATTACTTGAGATATTACTTGTTCTTCGTGTTCTTCCTCTTTCCTTATCTCTCTTAGGTTGTGGGTGCCCGATCTATGAAGTGGTGAAGGAACAAGCAAAAAGGGAGTTCATTAACTTCATCAACATCATCTTAGGTAGTGGGGTAAAACTCAAATCTGAAATCACAACTCACAGATCTCTGATTTCGTAGTTTCAGTAGGGTACCGGTAGTACCGGTGGTTTGCGTCGGTAGTACCGGTGATCTCGCACCGGTAGTACTGGTCCAAACCAACCGGTAGTACCGGTAGGCATTTAACTTCCGCTTTAAGGTTTTGAATTTCAAGTTTTTTAGATTCGCCTATTCACCCCCCTCTAGGCCTATTAGATCCTTTCATGCTCTTTGATTTTATCCTCTATTTTGACATCAAATGTTTGGATACCATTTTGAAAGAACTTTTACAACAAATGGAAGATATTTCAAATCTAAGCAAAATATACCAAGTTGTGCATGTTTAATCAACCATCAGCAGAAGCCGGGAGGCTTAGGAACTTAGGATAAAGTCAAGAGTTAGTTTCATCCTTTAATTAATATTTTTTGTTTTCCTTTATTTCATATATTCATCCTTAAGGAAACAGAGTTTAAAATAGGAGCCACCGGTGGCTTTGAATTAAAAAATGAGGGCAAGGATAAAATGCACATGACTTGTGATTAGGGGCTACTCCCTCTGTCCATTTTTAGATATTGCTATGATATTTGTGCTGGTCAAACTTTTTTAATTTTAACTAGGTTTGTAAAATTTTGTATCTCCAAATAAGTTTATTGTGAAATATATTCAATGATCTATCTCATCATACTAATTATATATCTTAAGTATTAATATTTTTTGTGTATGTTGGTCAAATTTGTATCTCGGAAAGTGAGAACAATAGTTAAAAAGAGAAAGAGGGAGCACGTAGGTGTCTTCCGACCGATCTTGAAAAAACATTTTCTTCTCGTCACACGTGTGTGGGTGCCTCAGCCTAGAGTCCTGATTAATAGTGACTTTCTGTTGTGGTAAATTAGCCATCAAATGCATGCGCAATATAGATATAGTTTGAACTAAGTGTCGTAATCTCTAGCCTTGTTAAGTCCAGAGTAAATCATGAGAGTTGAGAAAGCCTCTAAATTGGCAAGGTACTGTATAGTTTGATCTAAGGAAAAAGTTCATAAGATCCTAGAAGTCAATATATAATAATTCATTAACTTAATTGATTATAGCTTAGTTTTGAGTCTTCGACCCAACATGTGTATATCTTGAGTTGTGACTATATCAATAATGCGCGGGTTTCATTCTCTCGAAAGCGTTCTATGGTTAGCATGTGTAGAGATGACAACAGATACAAACTCGTTAGGTTTTGCAAATCCAAATCCATGGCCATGAAAATAATTGTACCCGTTGAAAAAAACAGACCCATCACATGTTTAACTTTGTTTTGTACCTGTTAAAAAAGGGATCCGTCATGGGTTTAATTTTGCAGATCCATGCCAACTCGGGTCTGGATACCCAACCGGTCACATGCATGTGCCAGCAACAATAAGCATACCATGCTACCACCTGTGACCATATAGTAGTATAATACATATTAACAATTGCCATATACTCGTGTATGCATACTACACAGTGCAATGAAAAATAACATAAATGGCAATCACGTTTCACCAAACATACAACAACCAGCACATGAAACAAGATGGAATCAAGCCATTATTAGCTATGTTGAAGACTTATAAGCACATGAAAGAGTCCAAGACACATGATGGAATCAAGCTGGACACAATGATCGCGAAGAAACAAGTCAAAAGAAGATAAACAAGGGCGTCGGACCCAGAGGGCACCGGACCATAGGGCAGATCAAACCCTAGCCAAGGCGGTCAGCAGGGGCTTTGGACCGAGCAGGAAGGACAACATTAGATCATATGTCACTACTGTTCACGTGGACAGCCGCATCGGACCAAGGCAGAAGCAGAGCGTCGGGACCAAGGAGGATGAGTCCGACGGCTTGCAGAGAGGTTCTAGAGAGGGTTCGAGGGTATTGGACCAATCCGATGCATGGCGTCGGACCATACGCCACAACGGACCCAACGGTTGGTAGTAATGTCTAGTTTCAATGGCTAGCCACGGGAGCGGGGCGTTGAACTGTTGGACGACCACCGTCGGATGGTCCAATGGCTGCGCGGAAACTATGTGTAGGTTCCAACGACTCTATTTGGAGTTGGGGGGCTATATATACCACCTTGTCCGGCCAAATGAAGGTGTGTAGAGCTCAAGGAAGACTTGTGTGAGTTAAGGCTCATCTCTAGTTGCTATAACCACCAAAGTGCTTAGTGATATACTCGATGATTAGCGTAGGTGCTTTGTGAAGTGTTTAGGTTTGTTAGACCATCCGTTTGGCGCTTGCTCTAGGTTTAGGCCTAGTGTTTAGTGAGGTTTGCATACCTCTTGCTCATAAGGTGCATGCACGCACCATTGTTGCACCCAAAGGGGCTTGAAGTCTTGTGACACCACACCAACCGCGTTTGTGGTATGGCTGCCACCGTGTACCGGAGGGAACGAGGCCCGCAGCGGTTTAGCCGGAAGCTCGATAGTGAAGATGGCCAGAGCAGTCCAAAAGAGGCCATCTTAGAGACTCACTTGCGCGTGATGAAGGCTCGGGGCGCTATCCACGGAGTTACCCGACCGATAGCTTGGCCCTTGCAAGGGGCTCTAATGAGGACTAAGAGTAAGCTTGCGTGCTTTTAGATAGCTCATAAAAATACTAGCATCGTCAAACGGGAGTTTGTATCTCTATCACTGTTTATCTTCGGCATTTATGTACCTTGGTTGTGTGCTTAGTTTCCTAGCTTAGTGTGATAGGCTAGTTGATAGGATTAGAACCTAGAGCACATAACTCTTTTGTGGTAGAGATAACAACATATACCTAACAAAATCTTAGTTGCATATTTAGAGAGTTTACTTATTGCATAGGTTTTGACTAGGTTGTTTTAGAGGTCATAGTTTAGAAATAGTTTTTAAGTTCTCTCTCTTAGGTGACATGGTCTCTTCTGGTACTATATCTCTGGATCCATGCTCATAAACCTACTGTGGGTTAGCTTTTGGCCCATTAACAAATTCATGGATAGAGAAAATTGACCATATACTTAACCTAAAATATCATGGGTAGAGAAATTGATTGTATACTTATATAACCTAAAATACAGTAAAAACTCATCGGGTTTCGGATTTTGGGTACCTGTTCCCATCTCTAAGAGCAAGAGCAATAATACAGCCAAGTTGCTTGGCTATAAGACAAGCTATAAGAGCCAAGCTATACAATAAGTGTCTCCTATTTGTCTTTAAAAAGTTTCTCTCTCCTATTTCTCCTCACAACACTTGCTATTTGGGCCCACTAATACCTATGCTTCCGTGCCCAGCTTGGTGCTTGCATGAGAGCCAAGCTCTCATCTCTCTCCTCCCTTCTCTCCTCCACATCAGCATTAGCTTGGCTATAAGCCCATTATTGTACCTGCTCTAAGCATGTGTATTCTCACAGGGTTGTGCTATATGTTTTGTAATATTTTTTCAAAATAAATTCACAGAATCTAACAGAAAAATGATGAAGAAAACAAAATTCAGTCTCGTGATGAAAACGAAAGACGGGAAGAGATCGAGGAGAGAAAAAAAATCCATTTAGCTACGGCATCTCGCAGGTTGTAGCGCACATGCATGCATATGCACGAAACCACAAGAGACACCCAGGCCATATCCAATAGCAGCGCAGCAGCAGCAGTTCTCACCGCAGCGGCAGGACGTCCGGACGCCAAGCGCGGAAGGCAAGGCAAAGGTAACAATGCGGACACGCCTCCCCCGCCTCGCTACCTTCCAATCCACCACCCAACCCAACCCGTGTGTAACGCAGCAGGCGGCACGCAACGCAACGCAGCCTCTCCTTCACCGGAAAAATCCTATAAAACGACGCGCCCCTCCTCCCCCGCCGTCGTAGCTCCTTCTCCTACACAGAAACGCCGACGCCTCCGGCCAAAAAACCGTCACCACACACGACCAAATCTTTTCCTCTCCATCCACAGGCGACTCCCAACCCCACACCAGCTCGTCGAGCGAGTCGTCGCCGGCCCGCCGGTATATACGCAAGAAAGCCAAGGAAAACACTCCTCCTCCCTCCCTCCCTCCCTTCCTTCTCTACCATATATCCAAGCTAGAACCAAAGCTAGCTCTTGCGACTTGGCAACCACTTGTACAGCTTGGGCTAGCTACACGATTCAAGCAGCAGGCAGGATGGTGGCGCCGGTGGTGATCGCGTCGGCGGGGCTGGGCATGCTGGCCGGCGTGGCGATGGCCAACCGGTCCCTTGGCGGGGACGGGATCCCAGCGGCCTCCAGGTGGGACGCGCGCCCGCGCTGCGCCACGTGCGGCGGCTCCGGCCGCGTCGAGTGCATGTGCAACCGCTGGTCCGACGGCGACTCCGGCTGCCGGACCTGCGCCGGGTCGGGGAGGAAGCCCTGCCGCAGCTGCGGCGGCTCCGGCACGGGCAGGCCGCTCCCGGCGCGGCTCACCGTCCAGCACCAGAAGCCGCCGCCGCCGGCCGGCTACAACTGATGATGGAATAATTATTAGGTATCCGTATCCGTGGATTATACTATATGATCCTCTAGATAGTTAATTATATATGTATACTACGTCCGATCCATTCGTGTGGATGGTATGCATGTTGTATACTATGTACATGTCTCTTCTTCAAGACTAGTTGTAATTGAGCTGAGCATACTTGGTGTTGCTTTTGTTGAGTTAATTTGCAAATTGCACAACACAAGAAGGAAGAAGAAGAAACAGAGTGGAAACGACTTTTTTTTTGGAGATCTAAGAACAACATAAGTGAGAAGGGAGGGCAGGTGATTATGAACACAGTTTTGTTGGAAATCAAAGGTTTTAGTTAAGTGTGGTGGATGTAATATATTATATATATATATATATATATATATATATATATATATATATATATATATATATATATATATATATATATATATATATATAGATTCGTTAATATTATATATGCCCCCACATAATCATGATTTACAGAGATTATATTTGTTGTGACTTGAGTGCCCTTAATTTCCTGGATGCTATTTTCATTTTTTCCTTTTAGTGGCTCAGATCTATCTCTGTTCAGTTGGTGGGTTGCCCTTTAATTATCATATTGTTCCCCAAGCATGGTTCGGATCTAATTCTCTTTTAACATTGTGATGTTTTTTTTTGTTGCTGCTGATTGGTGAGCATCATTATCGTACTTTCCAGGATGTTTTGTTTTTGTTGAAGAATAAGACCATGGCAGCGCTTGTTGTTCGCGTGATTATTTCCTTTGTCCTTGAACATCTTATAGCTCTTTTATGTGAATTTAGCCCTATTGATTCCAAGCTAATATACATGTACATATATACTAGCTCTTTATCTGTATTAGCCCTACTAATTACAAGCTGATGGATCTAATAAGTAAGGTTAGCAATATAGATCTGTTACCGTCTTTTTGGGAAAAAGTAGATCATAAAGCTGAACAATGAAAAACATAGATATACTGGTAACCATGCACGCATCATAAGGTCCTATTTTAATTTCAGCCATGTCTTTTACACATTCATCAATTCATGTATGAGTAGAAAAGATGACGTGCTTGAGAGGGATGGCAGTAACTTATATAGTATGTGTTGTAATCAAGGTGCATAAATTTTCCAATATATTATGTAGTATGACCTTCCGTTTTCTAATTGTGTTATGTTTGTTAGGACAAGCTAATTAGTCGAAAAATGAACTATAATTAGCTTGTCCTAAATGCTAGTATATATCTTAAAACGGAGGAACTACCATTTGAACTAGATCCGGCAGATACGCTTGAAACTTCCGCGCAAGAACACAGAAAGTGCAAGATATTTGGATATTCAATTCTCTCGGCATGTGACTGTTGTCTTCTTTGTTTTCTGAAGTACATTTTGTAAAAAAAATCTTTGAACGAAAACATGCAATTGCCGGCCGGCTGATGGCATGAGTGATGAGCATGGGCAGGGAGCATGAAAGTATGGGTTGGATAGACTTGGCTAGGTTTTGTGTGGACAGAAAGAGCTCAAGAGCCGAGCCACAGGCTTCCAAGAAAAAGATCCAACGCAGCACAGCTAGCCTGTAGCTTGGGCCAAGGGGTAGTACGGATCACCAATGTGCAGATGCACACATGTGGCGTAGTTTAATTTGCACTCCCTTCATTTTAAATTGGTATTCTAGCTTTTTTAAATACATTATTTTTATTATTTTTCTAGACATAGTATATATATCTAAGCGTATAGCAAAAAAAACTTTACACCTAGAAAACCCAAAACGCCTCGTAGAGTTGTAACCTTGAGAAGCAACTTCATTTGTTCCGTGCCTTCAAGCTCCGATCACTCTCCTAGGCAGCAAAAGATAGCACAGCTCTTGCTTCGTCTGAGCCACTCTCTGAGCCGGTAAACTAAGACAAAACACAGATAAAGAGAAACCAGGTTCTTTCATTAAAGAGAGAAATCTAAACAAAAATGCCTGACTCCGAGGCAGATAATGAGATATTCGTACCATCAAAAGATTGTGTGGTGTCTTAAAAATGACCGTGTAGTGTAATCACTACTCCAATGCTAGAATTATACTGTTGTAAAAAAAAATGCTAGAATCAGACCAGACAGACAGTGTTAAGAAGATATCACAGTCGGGTCAAGACTATAATACCTGACAGTGAGGATGAAGTTCACTATTGGGTCAAGCCTCTATCTGACAATAAGAGTATGATACTCACTGTTGGTTCAGTGACTTCAACCCAGTAGTGAGCTTCATTTCCTAATTTTTTGTTAGTATATTTTACATTTAAAATTATTAGTGCATCACATATATCTCACTACAATCAAGACAATACTATAATTACCGGTAATGAATATAATAGATAGAGATCAAGCCAATACAAACCAAGTGTCATAATCTACAAACTAAAGTCCATACAAACATAATTGCACGTGATAACATTAATAGAAACCAAGTGGATCACACACACACTACTACTAGTTATTACTCCCACCAGTCCAGTTTATAAGGAGCAGTCCAACATGTAGAATTTGACCATGCATTTATTTTATATTATAATTTTTATGATAAACAAATTATGATCATTTGATAGTATATTTGATTATAAGTCTAATATCAAGTTTGTATTAGAATAGTTAAAAATTGTGGGTGTAATTATTTATAAAATATTATGAAGATCTTCATAAAAGTGTACACTTTATAAATTGGACTTGAGGGGTCACCCACGGGTGAAATATGACACTTGCACCCACCTGACTTGTCACCGTCGCGAGCCCCGACCTGAAGACACCCACCTAGGGCGACGGTAGGGGTATTCCTAGGTGTTCATTGGAATACCCATGATTTTTAGTATAACAAACAAATATATATGCTTTGTGTTAGCATATCTGGCTTGCATTGTTGAAGAAAGCTAGAAAGAAAAGAGGTTCCACATCCACACCAAATCCACCTTCTTGCTATGGACTTATGAACCTATACATTATTGTATATTTGCATTGCATAATTTTATCCACATGGAATACCCTGATGTAACATTCTAGATCTGCCACTAACCGCCGCAGATGCACCCGCGCCAGTGAGCATCCGCACCCACGGGTGTGATTGTCATCCCTAGACCTGAAGCTTCCTATATAGACATATCATATACACTAGCTGAATACAATACAATGCGCGCCTTTTTTCTTCACATGCCTGCTGCAACTGTAACCGCGACCGTTGACTAGTATGATCCATTTCATTTTTCATTCATACCCGTCTCACCATCTGTCTCCATCTGCACAGATGTATTTGACATGCACATGCATTGTATCTCCTGCAGTGCACAGCTGGAGAGGTATGGCCTCCGATCGGCTAGTCATCATGTAATATAACATAATATATGATTGAGTCAACTATTGTTTTTTTTTATTTTTTTTGAGAAATTTGTGTCAACTGTTGTTGGTAGCGGTCAGGCAGGTGCATTGCCGTTGGTCCTGCTAAGGACGGATCCATATGACTTGGTCGGTGAGGTGCAGGTAGGTGGTGCAAACTCTGATATTATATTTGTTTTTATATTTCTATTTAGATTTGGATTCGAATACGAATAATATCAATTATGTCAGATAGGATACAAATAGATATTGACGTCATAAATATGTGATTTGAGTATTTGATACGGATACGGTATCAGATGTTGAATATTTGGACTCGGATATCGATGGCTGAATACTTCTAAACGAATTCGGACTCGGATACGATAAAAAAAACAACCATATCATTTGCACCCCTAGGTGCAAGGCCGGCCCTAAGAGGGTGCGGTGGGTGCGACCGCCGAGGGCTCAGCCCAGATAGGGGCCCAGACCTAGACATGCAAACCCCTATATAGACCATTGTCCATCTATCGACACAAGAGCCTACGTCGCAGCAGTTGGAGCCGGCCGGTGTGCAGGCTGCAGCCCAGCAGCAGCCAAGCCAACAGGACTTAAGGATGAAAACGGAACGGAAATATCTTGAACCGAACCGCATCGTTTTCTGTATTTTATCCGATCGAATTCGTATTTTTGTGTCCGACTTTACTGTTTTCGCTTTCGTTTTCGTATTTCAAATGTAAAAGTAGAAAACAGTTTAGACATTATCCGACCGTTTCCAACCGTTTTCTATTTTTCTACTTTTAATTCGGAATATCCCGAATTCAAAATTCAGTTTAAACCGAATTTTTTTTGTCAATCATTACTGTCCAGGCAATTAGGCAAAGGCAAGTGTGGAGCACTGATGCTCATTGGCCGCATTATATAGGCAGCTCACCCCCGTCGTGCCTCCCTGAGTCGTCGAGGTAGGACTAATTACCTCGCATGGTGCTGTATGCTTGCAAAGCTGCATCTGGCTTCACACGGCGCTGTTGTTGCATTGTATGTGACTGGCCGACCAAGAGAGAGAGAGAGTTAGATGGGCCAGACGTTGTTGCTATTCTTTCTAGTCTAGTACTGATGGCATCTCGAATTTTCCTTTTTTTTTTCTTTTTTTCTTTTCTTTTTTTTTCTCTTGTCAAAGAAACCAAATTGATAAGTCTACTCTCTTGCACTCAAAATTTGCCATGATGACACTTGTTAATTGTTATGCATTGTGGATCGGTATTCCGTATTGAATTTTCGTATACCGACCGTGTTCGACATAATTTCGCTCGAATGGGTTTGTTTTCGAAATTCTCGATATTCCGTAAGTTCGTGTTCGTTTTCGTGTCAGGCTTTACCATTTTCGCTTTCATTTTCGTATTTAAATATAAAAATAGAAAATGGTTGAAGAGTTTTCCGACCGTTTCCGACCGTTTTCATCCTTAACAGGACTGCAGGGAGCTCTATCCGGTCTAGACGTCTCGTCTGGTGGATGGCAGAATAAAATATTGAACATAGCCTGATTTTAAACAATTTACTCTTCTAATTAGTGATTAATATATAATAGTTGATAATAGTCTCTTGTGGTGAAATATTTTCCTTCTAATTTATTAGGACCTTAAGTGTGGAAATTTTATAATGTTATACCTAAGAAACATTTATCCAGGGCTTAGAAAATATAATGGATTTTTTTCTTCATTTAAGATAACCATCTTAGTTAAATAACTATAATTTTATTGTTGTCTTAGCCTTAACATTGTTCATCGATCATTATTAAACATGTTAAATTGAAACAATATTGTTTGATTTGTTTTACGCTTTGAAAGTATAATTACACATGAATATATATGGTTTATGGGCCCATGACGATGAGTTCGCCAGAGGGCCGGCCCTGCGTAGGTGTGAGCCAGCCCTCAGCCGCTGGTCTCTTGACATGTTCGCCATATATTGATGGATCCATTAATTTGTGTCACGCGGCAGAAAATGTCAACCCGACAACGACAGTTCACCAATAAAAATCGGCAGGCTCCTAATCTGTCCATCTGCTATTTTATTTGTCATGTAGCTTTCAGTTGCTAGTTGCTCCAGGCTTAATTTATGTTTTGGTTGAACCCCGATAGCTGACACGAGATCACTATAAACACACCAACCCCCTCGATCATGTGTAACCCGCAGCTTATGTACATATATGTGTCGGACATGATGCAGCCGTCATCAGGAGAAAAAAAAAACAGATGTTCTAGTTTTGAGTCTCCGAGTTACAGTTTAGTGTCGGACATGATGCATGAGCTAGTGAAGACCCAGAACACTTGTATCAAGTAAACTGCTCAAAAATCTTTGTCCTACCGTGCCTGCTTGAAAGGTCTTGATGGCTAGAGGGGGGTGAATAGTATAATAAAACTTTCTGAGTCTCCGAGTTACGGTTTAGTGTCGGACATGATGCATGAGCTAGTGAAGACCCAGAACACTTGTATCAAGTAAACTGCTCAAAAATCTTTGTCCTACCGTGCCTGCTTGAAAGGTCTTGATGGCTAGAGGGGGGTGAATAGTATAATAAAACTTTCTACAAAGATCACTTAAACAATTTAATTAGTAACACAAATGGCGAGATGCGAGTTTTGTGAGGTGATGCAAGCCACCTATCAATAGACAATTCTAGTTTGGTTCACACAACCGCCACAAGACAAATCGCAAGCTAGCAAAGCTACAAAGCTACTACAACTAAAACTACACAAGCTAGCAACAAAAAGGAACAACAACAAGCTAAACAAGATAGATACCAAAGTAAGTGCAAGAGGGGATTTAGAATGTTATACCGAGGAGAGATGATTGAGCCAACCAAAGTAAATACCAAGATAGCCAATGAAGCAACCAATCACCGGGATGAAATCCAATTGATCAAACACAATTGAGACACAAGATTTATCCCGAGGTTCACGTGCTTGCCGGCACGCTAGTCTCTGTTGTGTCTGCCTACACCACGTGGTTCGGTGGCTAATCGGTATCACACACCGAGCCTCTCAAAAGGCGCCATAAGAACCTACCAAATGGTGAGAAGTTCCGATACGAGCAATCCACTAGAGTTGGAATTCGGCGCTCCGCCGGGGAACCACAACAACCCCTCACAACAAGCTCACCGAAGCCGACCACGAACAATCACCAACACATGTCGGACCTCCATTGCTGCTCCAAGCCATCTAGGTGACGACAACCACCAAGAGAACCAAGAATCCCGCAGCAAAAAAACACCCAAGTGCCAACTAGATGCAAACTCAAAAGCAAATGCACTTGAGATCACTCAATCTCACTTTGATTAGGCAATTAAGCAAGGGAGATGAGTGGGAGGGGATGTGCTCAGCTCAAGAGGATGTTAGAGAGTCAAAAATGTCCAGGAGAGTCCTTTAGGAGCCGGCCAACAAGTATTTATATAAGCCACCGAAAGAATAGAACCGTTGGCTCACGAAACAGGCACACTCGGGGTGACTGGACGCGTTGGTCCGGCCGGACCGGATGCGCATAGCGTCCGGTCGCTCCACCGCAACATCCCCAATGAACGCCACGTGTCTCACTTTGAATTTCATTCGTTTGATCGTAACAGTCACTTAAAAGTACTCGTTCACGCGATAGAGTGACCGGACGTGCCGATCAAAACTGATCGGACATGCCTCGGCGTCCGGTTGCCACTGATTCGCGTTGCTGACCACGCGACCGGACGCGCTGCTTTGAACTGACCGGATGCCACAGTGTTAGCGTCCGGTCGATTCCAGTAAGCTCTCACACACGACCGGACGCATCCGGTCGATCATGAACGGACGCGCCACCGCGTCCGATCGACCCTTCACGTTCGCTGTCTCTCTGGCGCCTGACCGAACGTGCTGGTCCCGTGAGTGACCGGACGCGCTGGTTGCAAACCCTAGCGCCCCGCGCCGCGCACAGCAGCTGCCACTGACCGGATGGGTCCTGTCATGCTGAGACCACGTCTAGTTCAGTGTCCGGTCACCCAAGTGACTCCATTTCGCCTCCGTTTCTTCACCTCCGACGCAGTGGAAAATAGGCGTTTCATTTCCACCGCCTACCACTAAAATCCACCGTCTTTGCAAATGTGCTAACATCACCAAGTGCACATCACCACATGCATGTGTGTTAGCATTTTCACAATCATTTTTGAGGCGTTAAGTTAGCTCACCACTAGAACTAAATGCATATGCAAATGTATTTTTCCAGAATACGCTTTGGACCGCGGGTTCAAAAAGGCAAAACCGCAGGGGCTCTTTAGCAAAATTAACCGCCGAACCGGTATGTTATAATCTTGACCATCCGATCTAGATCCGACGGTCCAGATCTGACGGTGGAGAGATCGGGCGGCGCTCCGGCCGGACTTCAACCGCCGGCGACTCCCCGCGGCGGCGCCATCGTCGGAGAACGCTAGAACACGGCTCCGGCCACCATTTGACGAAAGGAGAGCATCGGGAGAAAGCTTGGAGCACGGCGAACTCACCCCGGACAAAAACGAAGGCGAGGGATGGACGAGGACGACGGCGTGCTCGGGATGGCGGACGGTGGAGGCGGTGGTGCTTGCGGTGGCGGCGCTAGACGGCTACGGCTGCCCCAGAGGGTTGGAATGAGGGCGGAAGGGTGCGGGGGCTCCGTTTTATAGCTCGGGGGTGTCGCTAACTATGGAAGGGAGGGAGATTCGAGGAGGATTCGATTCACCGTACCGGGTAGAGAGAGGAAGGCGGCGGTGTTCGATTTCGGAAAGGACCGAAGGAAGAAGAAGGAAAGGAAGATGGCCACTGACCAGTGGGTCCGGCACGTCAGCGGCACGGGCGGAACACGGCCACGCGCGCGCGAAACTGGGCTGGCTGGCCGCGGCTTGGGCTCGGCCCAAGAAACCGGAGACGGGCGCGGGGGGAAAAAAGGAGAAGGAATGGGCCGCCCAGCAGGCCGGGGCAGTGGGCTGCGGGAGGAATGGCGGCCCTGGAAGAAAGAATTCCTTTTCTTTTCTTTTTTTTTCCGAATTTTCAAATCCATTTTTCAAATGATTTTCAAATCAAATTTGAATTTGATTCAAACCACTCATCACAAAACTCCAAATGCAGCAGCATGAATGCTCAATCATGTTTCTACCCTTATATTTGATTTTAAATTTATAAAATTATTCTTATTCTATAATTGCATGCTTCACAAAAATAAATATAGAACCCATATTTTCCCTATTTTTCTTTTCTTTAAATTTTAGGGTGTTACAATAGCCCTGGAAATTCCCTTCTTTATAGTACGGCTATCGATCCTAAGCTATCCACACCTTCTATAGTATCTTGGATGCAAAATAAAAAACCCTATCATATACCTTTGCCTTGAGCTCCATGAATTGGCTTTGCACCTTCATCCAACTCCATCATGGCAAGCACTCGATCACATCACCATTGCTTGATCCTTGCTGAATTCACCATGTCATTGCACCAACCACATCATAGCTACACATGTTTTTGCTATGTGGTTAGTACTAGGTATTGTCACTAATTACCAACACCAAACATAGGACTTTCAATGCTTTACTAGCTACTAGTTCTAATCTTGTGGATTCCTAGTGTACTGTTTCTATAGGTGATATATATACTCCATTTAGTCTAGGACCTAGTTTGGCGCGGCTTCTCCAGTAACATCAAGATCTATTCTCGAAGTTGATTTGTACCAAACATATATTTTTAAAATAGTTTCACGTATGAAGCTCTTGAAAAGTTCTCATATCGATTGATTGGTGTCAGATGAATAATTTAAAAATAGCACCTTCTCCCAGCTTCCTTCGGGATCAGATGCTTGGGGAAACCGAGGGTGTAGCCACCGGGGCGCACGAGCCCGCGGCCAATGGGAGTATGTGCTGCTAGGAGCATGGCCAGATGCTTTGGGAAGCCTGGCCTAGGCCAATGCATGAAGTGCCTGGTGGATAAGGAAGAAGAAATGAGAGAGGAGGAAAAAAGATTAAGAAAAAAGATAAATGTATTAAAGTTATTTCGTTCTTTTTGTCTAATATGAGGAGCTATTTTGTCAGATGGTGTACCAAAACAGTTTCAAGCCTACCGGTAGAGTTGCTCGTAGAGCTGGAGCCATAAGTGAAGCTAAGTTGTATCACTGTTTTGCCTTTTCTAGATACACATATATCTAGACATAATATATAGGAGTATGTAGCTGGATAACAAAAAATATTTACCTATATAAAAGACAAATGGCTTATAACTTGGAATGAAAGGAGTAAGATATTCGAATTATAAGACGTTTCGATTTTTCTACAAACATATCTTTTGTTACGTATTTAGACATACACCATGTTAAACACAGAATAAAAGTAATGTAAGCGTGTTATAATTGAAATGAAGGGAAGACGTATTTATTGATTACTCAGTGCGCCGTTTGAGCACGCATGCACGTGTGATATATAGTACCAAGTCAAGTGAGTGTGGTGTGGCACAATTGTGCACGTTAGGTTTTGTTGCTTCGTAGTTGGAACAACTTTTGTTTGGCACATTTTGAGCTTGGGGCGAGACCTTCGTCTTTGGTCCACTTGACCTGAGAGAGCTGCTGCGATCCCCTTTTTGGTGCATTCATACGCTGATTAATGCTCTTTAATCTCAGTTTACAAAACTCTGAATTGTCAGGCATATCAGGTGCTTGTTTTCGTGGGCTGTTTAAGTGCTGAACGTGTGCCAAACCCCGAGTACAGAGCACTTACATTCGTACGTCCAGAGAAGCCTGTTGCTGTCATTAGCGTGTGTACCTTCTTCTGTCGTTGTCGTCTGATATCCATTTAGCACTTGGTGGGCGATCGACGGAACTATACGAGTGGGCTGGTTGTTGCTTGGACTTCATCATCAGCTGGGTGACCCTGGCCCATGAGACCCTAGGCGGGCTGCCTCACACAGCAGGGTTAATAGGAGGCTACATGGGCCACGACCTGTACAACCTATGAGGCATCACGACAGCCCAGCTCGAGAGATGGAACTCAGTCAGTCACCAACTCCTCCGATCTATGGGAAAACATTCAGTAAATAAAATTGGACAAATCCCCTTAAAAATTAAACATACTTTGAAGTTTATTCAAAAAAATTGAAACGATGAGGAGCACGCAACACAGAAGAGCGGGCAAGACTAAGATCGATGGACTATAAAGGCTATGTGCAGCTATGAAGAGGACCTATCATTTTATGAAAATCAAGCAAGCGAGATGATATGTGAAGATATCAAGTGGCTTGATGGAGTGAAGATGAATGTAACAACCCAGGTTTTCATGCATCAAAAATACAAAGTTTTTTAAAATTTTTTCTGCAATGTGTGAAGCATGTAGTCACTAGGTCAAACCCGAGTCAAGCCTAGGGGAGATTATATGTGAAGTGGTGCATTCATATATAATTGATTGTAGGAGTATGCCTTGTTCTTGAGTTGATTTTGAGTTTGAGCTTTGTTAGAAGTTTGGAGTGCACTAACCCATAGCAAAATTCCTTTCAATCTCCTTTGAATCCCTCTCAAATAATCTTGGCAAAAATAGGAAAACCCTCTTCCTTTCTCTTGGGCCAAACTCCTCCCTTCCTCCCCTTTCCCGTGGCCCACTTCTCCTTCTCTCTCCCTTGGCCCAGCAGACGCCTTCACTCAGGCCTCGGCCCCCCTCCACCCGTGGGCCCATCTCCTCTCTCCCTTCTCTCTAGCGAGCCCAGCTCGCCTTGCTCCTCCCTCTGGTCCATCCCACGCGCGAGGCCTACCACGATAACCAGGCCCAGTCGGCCTCTCCCACTCGTGCATGGCCTGCCTAGCCTAGCTCCCACTAGCCAACCCCCGCAGGCCCAAGCGGCAGACGCCCCTCCCTAAACCCTAGGGCGTGCCCTTGTACGTCGTAGGCGCCGCTGCTTGCCCAATGCGGAGCCCCATGCCCTCAGCCTCGACACCATGCGCGCCTCCCGATGCCCGCCACATGGCCAAGCCAGGTATGGACGCTGAGGATCGCCGTCCAATAGTGCTCAGCGCCCGGGATCCCTAGTCGTGCTCGCATATAAATCCTGCAGCCGTCGGCGCCCTCATCCTCTTCCCTAATCTACTGCCGCCACTCTCACCATACTCTCCCTACTCGTCACTGCAGGCCTTAGCTACCACAGGTGCCTAGCGCTACGACTCGCCACCTAGAGCTCCATCTGTCAAGCTCCATCACCTCCACCGCCACTGTCTCCGTGCTGCATCAGAGTCGCGCCGTGCCGCGTCCCACCATCGTGTCAAACCTCACCAGCTGAGCTACCTCCATCGAGCCCCAACCGTGCAACCTTGTCCTCATGCTCGTCTTTCGCAATGCTGGCATCGCCACCAACCTCGTTGTCCTGGCCTTACCCTGCATCTAGGCTGACCCTAGACGACCGCGAGCTCCTTCCACCCCATGCTGCCGCCATGATGTCATGTTTTGTCTTCCTCTTCCTCGCTAGGAAGCAGAGCACCGTCACCAGCTCCTTCGCCGCCATCGCCTCTCTAAGCTTGCACTGCGCCTCCTGCAGCCAAAGTTGCTATCTTGGGATGCCTACGTCACACCGCTCGTGTCTAGGGATGACAACAATGCCACCATGGATGCCCCAAGCCTCGGCGTACGCCCTTCCTCGCCGCCAGCACCTTGTCAATGGTGGCCTCTATCTCATTGTCTCAGCCTTGTCCCACTCTACCCACCATTGAGCTCGTGCCAACCTGGAGCCCCCTTTTCCTCACCGACCCGGCGCCATCGGATGTTCATCCGGCTTCCTTGACGCCTAAGCACTGATACCCAGGACACCGCTGCGACACCGGTAGTAGCTTTCCTCCATTTCGGGTGAGCCCTGTATACTAAAGCTCACTGTTTTCCTTGAAACACGCCGCTGTTCCTGAACACTTCCTCTTGTGAGCGCAAAGCTACGACTTTGCAGGTCCCCTTGCTAATTCTGGCCATCACCGTCACCCATGCTAGAGCTTCGACACCTCTTGGTCGCCTGCTGTCACCTCTCAGCCAGCAGCAGCCACCTCCTAGCCTCCTGCAGCTGCATCCAGTTAGCTGTGGCTAGCTGTAGCCATGCTAGGCAGGCCACAGACGGCCAGGGCATGCTGCAGCTAGCCGAAGCTTGCCCGGACGCTCCACATCAAGCCTTGCCTTTCTCGCTGTCGACAAGGTCCAACCTTTGAAACCTTTGCCGGCGCCGTCCTCAATGTCATCGATAAAACCCCTCCTTTTATCATTCATACTTGTTCATACATAGATGATCTATCTAAATCTATGATTGCCTGTATCGTGCCTTTGTGCTAGTCTATCTCTTGTGTTATGGTTATGTGCTACTCTATTTCGTTGTCATTTGTGTTGATTGGTTCTTGCGTGTTGATTGTTGTCATCTGTGGACCGAGCCTTTGAGCCAGTTGATAGAGGGATCCACTCGTACGTTCGATAGTAGATTTAGACCATAATAGTTGTGACATTGAGCGTGACCCTTATTCTTGCGATTTAGTTGGCTCTATAGTACTATGATCGTTAATGACCCTATTCGACCCTAGATGTGGCCATAGTGGACTCAACATCGGTGCGGATATCACTCGCACGCGATGAGCCCATCGTGACCTAGCCTTGTAGGTGAATTAGAGGGCAACCATCGTGGAACGACATATGCCAACTTGTGTAGGCGTAGGCTTGTGGCTGCAAGTTCGACTCGCCATGACCATGGAGTTACACCTCTCTTTTGCTCTTTTGTTCTTCTACCCACCTCGTATGCTCATGCCGCATAGACCATAGCATCTCTTTGGTTCTCACGGTGACAACCGCACTGCTATGAACCCTAGGGATTGCATTGTGTTTATTTTGTTGCACGGAGGTCATGGTGACCTACGAGATGGTGAGTATCAGGAAACCATGAGACTTGTGTCTCTATTCTTTCAACCCTCATCCGCTACCATGACGAGAGGTCGAGAGAATGCAGAGGTTGTTCTTCTATTTTATCTCATTCCCTCTTTCGATCCCCATCGATCTAGTAAGATGTGGATTGAGCTTCTTGTTCCAATTTCTTCAGTGCATGTCTATGGCAACAACATGAGGATCGAAGTGCCGTGGAACCAAAATCCCATTTCACTTGCTTGCGTGTTCGTTTATCGCTCTCTTGGTTCCATTCCTTCGATTCCCGTCGACTACTATGGCGAGTGGATCAAAGGAAGGTGAATCCCTTATCTCTACCCCTCTAGTGCTATTCTTATCTCGGTTCCCGACCTCGATATCCACTTTTATGATGAAAATCTTAATCATGAATCTGAAACTATCTTAGAAGATCGCTATCTATGATGAATATTTATGTTTCATCATAGACCAGTGGTGACGATCCTCCAACCCTCACTATCTATGACAAAATCAGGCACCGTCGCACCAAAACATCATAGAACAACATAGGGTTCATCAAAAAACCTCATGTGACTGTTCCTGCTCATATGTGATGATCCTTTTTAGAACTATGACGACCAAGGCTTCGTCATTGAACTAATTACACATCTATGACAAAGTTTTCAATCGGTAATGAACGGCACTTCGTCATAAATCTTCACATAGTCCTTTCTCCATCCAACGTGTACCTGTGGGACCTGTAGTTACTCATCCGTGATGCTTGAAATTCATCATAAAGTCTCCGCTCAGTCCTTTCTTCATCCAATGTGTACCTGTGGGACCCTTCTCCATCCGATGTGTACCTATGGGACCTACAGTTACTCATCCATGACGCTTGCAATTCATCATAAAAGTCTCCACTCGGTCCTTTCTCCATTCAACGTGTACCTGTGGGACCCTTCTGCATCTGACCTGTGGGACTAGATGGCTTATGTGTCACCTGTACCTATGGGACCTAACGGCTTGTGTGTCACTTGTACCATGTGTGCCTCCAGGGTTTAATTTCTTAAAAAAGGTCTGATACCTAGGAGTTGAACCCCAGTTTAGGACCAAGGAATGGAACATCTTTACCATTCCGCTAGATGCCTGCTGTGCTGATATCTCTTTGGAGTCTCTATAGTATCCTATTGTCTGTGTGGATGCCCTATAGGTTGACCTAAATTGGATACCCCCTACAAGTGAAAACAAATCTATGCCCACTAGACTTGCGGCGACGGAGGATCCCTAGTCTACTGTGGTGGCTCAAGCGTCCTTTTGAGGCTAGGCGGCGGTGCTTCCTAGTGGAGCGCAGTGGCATTGGCGTCCATATCCGTTGTGTGCCACGGCAGAAGCGACAGATCCGATCCGTAGGTCTCCTTTCTCGCCTTTTCCTGTTCACTTCACTGTTTTGGTCCTTACTTGAATATGAGCTATACAAGAAACATTCTAGTGTTGGAGATCTGGTTAGACCAATGATGATGAAAAGAACTAGGAGGTGGCACTAGTTGGTTTTCTGCTGATGTCTTGGTTTTCTGCATATGTTCAGTATTCTTACTATAAATGTATGTGTGCAACTAGGCTTGTTAATTGTCAAGTGCTAGCTTGATTGTACCTATCTGTCTAGGCAAACAAACAAGCCCTTTGCTTCTACCTTAAACTAGTTTTTCTTTCCAATGCTTGCTTGATTTTACATTTCTATTCTGTATGCTCCAGTGCCACCGAGTCCTTATGGTATTTTGAACTTGTGAAAACTGAGGCAGCCTATTTGGGTTGTGCAAATTTGAGATGAGTCCCTACTATGTTATGTTTAATGGCTGTAGCTAGGAGTTTGCTACAACTGGCCTGACTACTAAGACCAAGTTCATAGGTTTCTTGGTGCTTCTTATAAAAGTACAACTCCTATGAAGATGGAATTGCTGCCTTCAAGTCAAGAACCAACTCAAATCCACCCTTAGTTCATGATGAAGACTTCTGTCTTTAAAACCTAATAGCTGCACCACCCTCTTTCTCCTTCAAAACTGTTGTAATTGTAGTACTCTTAATCTTTGTCTATCTCCTATGGAGAAAGTTCTAAGCTCATGTACTGATTGTAAGTGTGATGGTTAGACTTGATTTAGCTAAAATTATAATGGTTACAAGCTTAGGGTCACTTGTGTGAATGTATTGTTAGTGGTCGCAATATGTCCAAGCTTTCAATCTGGATCCTTGAAGACTATGGTACTAATAAATGGACATTGAAGCATACTGTCAGAATATGTAAGGTGTTTGCAAAGACTAAGGTTCAAATTGGTTACTTAGGTATTGAGTTGAGCTATTCAGCGGTTATAGTTCACCCAGAATGGAATTTGATTTTGTTTGTTGGGGCTAGGGAGGAAAGTGCCGTAATCACATATAACATGGACAATAGAAAAGTTCATGTCATCCCTACATATTACATTCCATATGGTAGACGTGACATCGTGCCAGACTTCATCGGTAGACCTTACTATGTTCCCTATGTTCCCTTGTTCTCGGAGTTGGAGTCATTAGCAAAGTAGTAAATAAAGTTGCATTTGATGTATCTCTTTGTCATAACATGTTTAAATGGATCAAATGTTGTTTGATTATCTATGGACATATTAATTTCTTCTTGGATGGATGTTGTCATTATTTTACAGCAACTTTAACTTGTTTGTAATGTAAGCTAAGTTCTATGCAGTGTGTACCATGAAAATTATTAATGGGTATTAAAGTTGCATTTTGGTACGAGTTGTGGATTTATAAAATTTACTCACTGCCAATCTCAGCATAGTGGGGGTAAGCTCACCTTTTTTAGATATAAGGTAACTCTCGTCAGAATACAGACAACCAAACACCATCTCAACAAGTTGCTATTCTTCATACATCGTCATAGCTAGTACGAAACAGAGCATTCCAAATCTAACATGATGACATACTTCAATACAACATAATACATGATTCCAAATCCAACAACCAGAACACAACAAAGAAAAAATATGTTCAACTTCCACTGCAGGTTCTGAATGCTGAGTTCCAATGCTTTGCTGTCCGCTCCACCATTCTAGTGGCCTTCGCTTCCTTCCTCTTCTTTGTCCTCTGAGTCCATTAGCCGGACTGGGATCATGCCTGACTTTTTCAAATCCTCAAGATACTGTCGCTGCCATATGTAGTAACCATAGATTTTCGGATGCTGCACAAATTTGTTTAAAAAATTAAACTGGGCATTGCAATAGTTATTGCCGAAGAAGTGACAAAGAAGCTCACCCCATTCCTCTAGCACTTGAAGTAGACACGACCAAGGTTCAGGTTTTCTTTCGTAGACCATCCCTCAATCACTCTAGCAAGCTTGTAGCAGGGGCAAATCGCCAATGGAAGGCCAGTATTTTCACCAACTAGATGTGACAACCGATCTGTTGTCTGAAAGCTACTATGTCCATGCATCCTGTTCGACGCGGTGCTACCGCAAGAGGATTGGATCCAATGGGACATGGCGCTGATAGAGCTGCACAGAGGAATGGAGCCAGCACGCGCATGAGAAAGAGAGAGAAAGAGGGGGGAGGGGGCGACCAGTCCATAACACAATGGCTACTCCTACCAATTTATAAAAGAGAGAGGGGAGCCGAGATAGAGAGGGACATTGTCACGTGTACGGTGTACCTTCTTCTGTTTGCCTTTTGCTTAAATTCCTCAAAAAAGGTAAAGTTTTGTCTCCTATAACTTGGGTCTAGGATTAATGTATGATGTGAGGCCGAGATTAGTTTTATCTTCTATATAAACAAATCCACATAAATTGCTGCAGCACTCAAAACCACATAGGATATAGTATACTGTTAGATGTGTTCAAACCTATAGTCATACTTTCTTGTGTGTGTAGTAAAATTTCAATACCAATGGCTTTTATGTTTTGCATTAGACTGAGGTGAGACTTGCTCCTCGCTGCAAGATTCTTGCAAGTTGAACTAAGTTTGACACAGAATCTTTAGATCTCCAATTAGGCTTGTTATGAAAATATAATTTAAGGTCAATGTAATGATACTTATTACGCATCATAATCATCAATACTTCTCTATATATTTGGTCAAAATTCAGAATCTTTGAGGGAAGGGGACACTCCTCCCATATAGACCTTGTGCGGTTGCTGAG
The DNA here is from genome assembly GCA_022457205.1 of Saccharum spontaneum. Classification (NCBI taxonomy): domain Eukaryota; kingdom Viridiplantae; phylum Streptophyta; class Magnoliopsida; order Poales; family Poaceae; genus Saccharum; species Saccharum spontaneum. Next base: position 37,526,267 of record CM039593.1, read on the forward strand.
AGTGAAGTGAATGCGCATGAAAGCTGGACTCAAGAAGTGCATCTTTGAAGAAGAGCTTTTGACCACCATGACACGCTTAAAACTTGAAAGCCTGGTACGGTTATGAAGATGACTCATAGCAGTCACAGCAGTCGAGGGGTAGTCAGGCAGATCGAAGAGTGAAGAGGAGTTGGTTCCTAAGTAATTTCTTTTGGTTGGAGGAGCAGAGTCATTCCGCTAGCTAGAGATGGATATACATTGGTTTCATAGGTTCTGATCGACTGCACTCCCTAGGTTGTGGTTGACGTGGGGTCGGGAGTACTTTTGTCAGCTATGAACAAATCACCCAATTTGCTATGACTTTCAAATGTACAGATGACACTATATACTTTCCTACGAAACAAAATGTACAGCGGACGAACTTTCTTACGTGCATAGTAAAAAATTCAATAGCTGTGGCTCCTCTGTTCTGCATTAGATGGAGGCAAGACTTGTCCAGATAAACTCATCACTACATGGTTCGCTGCATTAGACCGAAGCCACTCATGACTACTGCTACTACTACTGATACGTGTCCAACGAGATCAAAAGACATTGTCCCTAGGCAATAATTCTATTCGTAGCTGTTCGATGAGATCAAGTGAACAACATTCGGACTTTCTAGCGTGTGCACTAAAATGTGAACAAAAAGAAACATGCAGATCAGAAAGAGAACCAGAAAACTCCACATTTTCTAGTAATCTGAACCGTCTCGTCCATCCGGTTGCGTGCCCACCTGATAATCTGAACCGTGTCGTCGTTGTGAGTTCCCACGCCAGTTCACAGAGGGTATTTAAGAACTCCTACTATAGCCCCTGCTCGGCCGCCTCCTCCTCAATCAATGTAAGTCGATTGCACCTCTCTAGCCCTCTGGCTTGCCACCGTGCACACGCCGTAGCTCGATCCACGTTGTCGTGTGAGCACTCGGTTGGCCTCATCGTGCTCCGCAACACGTGATGTCGACCCCAACAATCAGGGCGGCGAGGCGGCACCCCATGTCATTGACAACGCTCCATACTGAGCAAGCCATTGAGATCACCGGCCACCTCACTACGACATTGGAGCGGCCCATGGATGACCTCTGCAGTCTATGGGTGACCTGCTCATCCATGCGCCGCATCTGCGGTGACCCCACCATCGGTGGCGCCTAGCACTGGACCGGTCCAGTCACGGGGCGATGTTGTGGAATGATCTTGAGGACTACTACACCCTCCTTCCTATCCTGACCCAACTTGGCAACCCAGAGGCTTGCTTGCGCACCGAGATACCAATCTTGTTCGAGGAAAACCATAGCCCCTAGCCATGCCTCGACGATCTCATTCACGCCACTGATGGCAGGCACAATATGGCGGCCTATCTGCTCGCCATATTCCTATATAGGCACAATGGTGATGCCAGTGACGACAACACTGTGAGGCGGTACATGAGATAGGTCGAGGGCGAGGAAGAATCATGGGTGGCGTCGGTGGGCGGTGGACCAACAAGTAGGTGGCTAAGGAACAAGGGGTGTGTGCTATACGACGAGGCGACCACCAATGTGATCCTCGAAACAAGGTGGTGCAAGTTGTCACTGCCACTGCCGACATAGGTGCACGGTGATCTTCCATGCATAGGCGGTGTCTGTAGCTATGCAGACGGATGGGAAGGAAGGGCTCTATATTGTAGTGAAGACTGTAGGCTTTGCTACGAAATTGAGTTGTTCAGATGGGAAATTGGAATAAGAAACTACTAATTCACTCTTTACAGGCGAGAGTGAATTACACTCTGCCCTGAAATATAGTATATTCTAGCATTTGAAATTTGTCCTCAAATATTTTGTATTCTGTAGCTTTTGATTTTTGTTGTTTTGTTTCAATTTTATTTGTTTTCTTTAGGGATTCAACAAAAGTACTTGTACGAAATAGGTTTTCTTGTATAACGTGAGATATGCCTGGTCCGGTCAGATTTACTATGCTTGGACTTTCTTGCGTGTGCAGTAAAATTTGAATAGCTATGTGGCTCCTCCATTAAGCATTAGATCGACACAAAGACTTGATCAGATGAATTCCGTTAGGCATCTTTACCATACTATAGATCAGCAAGAGAACTAGAAAGAAACCTGAAGGCAAAACCAACAACAGGGGCTAGAAACCGGCTACCAAATGACCAAAGGACTTGATCTACACCATGCTCAACAAAGTTTAACCCATCTAATACAAAGTTCAATAAAAGTAAACACAGACATGCAGAGGGCCAAAAAAGGCATCCCTGCCCCTCAATACTATGGTAGCACTCAGCAGCAAAGATCCTAGGAAATTAATAGGGTGTTTTGGTTTTTTAACAGCTTTAGTCTCTTTTAGTCACCTAAAGCAAACACCCTATGATCTTGGTTGTTAAACTTTAGTCCTATGTTTCCTTGTTCTTAAAGTCATTAGCAGAGGAGTAAATAAAGTTCCATTTGATGTTATGTCACGTTACATTTGATGTATCTTCCTTATGTTGGGAGTTGGGACATACATGTTGTTACTATTTCCTTATGTTGGTACTCTTCCTTATGTATCTTCCCTTGAATTTTATGTCATAAATGTTGTTACTACTCTTTCCTATAAAGTTAGTCAAACTTAAAAATTGTGAAAGACATAGTAACAAGCATCACAGGAAAATGAGAAAAAACTATGGAGGATACTGTCAGACATGTCCAAATATACAGAGGTCGGACTTTCTTACTTGTGCAATAATAGTTCAACACCAATGGTTACTCTGCTCTACATTAGACTAAGGCGAGACTTGCTCGTCACTACAAGTTTCTTGCAAGTTCAACAAAGATTTACAAAAACACCAAGGCAACAACAAAACAAATAGAAACCAAACTACCTGAGCTACACCACTCTCAACAAAGTTCAACACACCTAATACAAAGTACCACCCCACAACCAACGAGCAATGAGACATTTGTGTGGCTTGGTAGTGCGGCTTCATCATGTCATGTCAATGTGACGGGCCACGAGGCGATGTCCCACTACAACAGGCTGCTGACGCCACCCACGCACGCGCGTTGGTGCAGGAATGCAGGAGCACACCTAATCCAAGCAGTCACAAACAGTCGAGGGGCAAACTGAAGGATAAAGACTGATGAGTTACAAACTGAAGACTAAAGCACTCACAAAAATAAGACAAGTTTGGTTCAACACAGATCAAAGCCACTCATGACTACTACTACTACTAATACTGAACCAAGGGTCATTTGGTGGCTGGTATCTAGCCCTTGTTGGTTGGTTTTTCCTACAGGTTTCTTTCTAGTTCTCTTTTTGATCTATAGTGTGGTAAACATGCATAACCGAATTCATCCGATCTAGTCTCTTGTCGATATAATGCCTAATGGAGGAGCCACATAGCTATTCAAATTTTACTACACACGCAAGAAAGTCCAAGCATTGTAATCTGATCAAGCCGAACACATCTCATGTTATATAGGGAAACCTGTTTCATACGAGTACTTTCATTGAATCCCTAAAGGAAACAAATATAATTGAAACAAAACAACAGAAAAACAAAAGCAACAGGAAATCAAAAGCTATAGAATACACTATATTTGAGGACAAATTTCAAATGCCAGAATACAGGAGTAATTCACTCTTGCATGTAAAGAGTGAATTAGTAGTTTCTTATTCCAATCACCTTTGGAGCAATTCAATTTCATGGCAAAGCCTACAGTCCTCACTGTAATATAGAGCCCTTCCTTCCCATCCGTCTGCATAGCCGCAGACACTGCCTGCGCATGGAAGATCGCCGTGCATTTGTGCCGGTGGTGGTAGCGACAACTTGCACCACCTCATTTTGGGCATCAGGTTGGCAGCCGCCTTGTGTCACAGCACACACCCCTTGTTCCTTTGCCACCTAATCGTTGGTCCACCGTCGGCACCCGCCGCTGCCGCCGCCGCCCGTGATTCTTCCTCGCCCTTGACCCATCTTATGTATCGCCTCGTAGTGTCATCATCCTCGGCATTGCCATTGAACTAATAGAGAAATAAGGCGACCAAATAAGATGCCACATTATGCCCACCATCAGCAGTGTGGGCGAGATCATCAAGGCACAGCCAGGGGTTGTGCTTTTTTGCGTATATGGTTTGTATCCTAGTGAGGAAGCAGGCCTGTGGGTTGTCAACTTGGGTCAGGTTAGCAAGGATGGTGGTGTAGTTGGTGTCGATGTTCCACTCCCACTTGTGTCTAAACTGATCCAGTGCCACGCGCTGACTGACGGCGAGGTCAATAGAAGTAGCACATGGATGAGCAGGTCATCTGTAGGCTATGGAGGTCATCCATGGGCTGCTCTAAGGTCATAGCGAGGTGGCCGGGGATGACAATTTGCACCTCGGTAGGGAGTGCTATCAACGGCATGATTGTCAGTGTGGATGGAGCTACAATGTGTGGACGGCGGTGAGCTAGAGGGCTAGAAAGGAGGAGTGGCATGACATACGTTGATTGACTTGGAGGTGGGGGAGGTGGCCGAGCGAGGGTTATAGTTGGAGTTCTTTAAATACCCTATGCAAACTGGTGTGGGAACTCGCAACAACGACATGGTTCAGATTACCGGGTGGGTGGGCGACCAGGTGGACGAGATGGTTCAGATTACCAAGAAATGCAAAGTTTTCTAGTTCTATTTCTGATTTGCACGTTTCTTTCTGTTCACATTTTAGTGCACATGCAAAAAAGTCTGAACGCCGTTCATTTGGTCTTGTCGGACAGCTACGAGTAGAATTATTGGCTAGGGACAATGGCTTTTGATCTCATCGGACACATATCAGTAGTAGTAGTAGCCATGAGTGGCTTTGGTCTAATGCAGTGAACCATGAATGTACACTGTTTCCAAATCTTGGAGTCAAAATGTGAAATGAGGGATGCCAACCAACTACAAAGCGTCGATCATCGCATCCTGTGGGAGAGCAACTATTTGGCTCTCCTCTTTAAAATGACCAGTAGGCTATAGAGAGCACCATTGACTAGGGTATTCTATCATACCAACTTACCAGTCCATCACATCACCTCCTCTGATCCCTACTCAACGGCGGTGACTACAGCGTAGAGCGAGCAATGGGGCACTGGTCATCTAGCAAGTATTCCACTGACTATGAAGACAAGGACGACGAGGAAGTGAATCAACCAATGTTGAGCCCCATGCACGAGGAGTATCCGTTGCCAGTGGAGGAGCCTGCCAAAGACGATAGGGAGCCCACCGGCGATGAGGAGGAGGCGCCACCAGTGGCAGAGGTGGAAGAGGAGGAGGAGGAGGAGGAGAAGGAGAAGGTGGCGCCGGTGGAGGTGGTGGACAACATCACTAAGACCATTCCACCGAGGTTCGCCCCCATGCCGCGCTACAAGAAAGCGCAGGCTCAACCCTCAATCCCCCAACACGATCATGGAGGATGAGGATGACTCCTCATTAGATTAGGATGACGTGAGGACAGTGACAACGGTGACAGCGGGGGTAGCGGCATCGATTAGTAGGTGTAGTTAATTAGTACAGTAGCAGTAGGTGTAGTAGTTACTAGTAGTAGTACAATGGCGGGCGCGTTGTAGTGCACTTTTGGTCTATTTTGAATGGCCTCATGTGCCCAGATAAATATTAGGAATCAATATAATGGCGGTTTTAACTATTTTTGTGTGTTTTTCATGTATTTTGGAATGCGCCTTCGTTGAAGGCGCACAGGTAATGGCTTTCTTTGAACAATGAACACCACTGCGATGAAATGAAAAAATTGATATAAACACTGAACAAACACTAAATAAATAAGCGCACTGCTAATTACATATTGGTATATAAATCAGCATTATTGACATCCAGATACATACCACGATTAACTAAGTTCAAACCATCGCCTAACTCATCTTGTTGCCCTTCCGCTTCTGCACCCCTTTTTGCATGTGCGGCCTATGGCAAAATGAGGGGGTGGACTATCCTTTGGTTGTTGATTTTGCATGTGCAAGATAAAAGAGCTGGCTGGACACCTAATATATGGTCTAGCCTCGTCTAATACAACTTGGTCAGATTATGCTTTGGTGGCATAAAAGATTGGGCACCTATTCCTGGGTCTTGGTTGGTTTTGTAGAGCTAGGCATGGCTACTGCATAATAAGAGGAGAGCAGTGCTAGTAGAAAGATAACATAACATCAAGCCAGACTTTATATATATATATAGGGAGAGTATACTCTATAGCTAGCTACAAAATAAGTTATTTTGTAGCCATCTATATTTACGATGATTTTATATACTAATTTACGACAATGTCAGTATATATTTACGATAGTTGAATTACTATAACACATGGGGATATTTACCATAATGTTATAGTAAATCACATAGTAAGGAGTTACTATAATCTCGTAAATTAGTATAGCAATTATCGTAACTCAAAGTGGCTACAGAATAAGTTATTTTGTAGCCAGCTGTAGAGTTATATATATATATATATATATATATATATATATATATATATATATATATATATATATATATATATATATATATATATATATATATATATATATATATATATATATATATATATATAGGGAGAGTATACTCCGCAGCTAGCTACAAGATAGCTTATTTTGTAGCCAGACCAACCGACCGCACCCTGATGCCCATCCGATCCAGCCGGCCGGCCCAGCGTTACTGCTTTCCTTTCCAGCTGCATGCATGCGGATCAACACTGCAGCTAATTGCAGTAGTTAATGACGCTGGATATTTGGAACTATTTTCACGCCTTCACACGGTGCCATTGCATGCATGCAAGCGATGTGTTACGAGAATACACATAAAGCTGGTGTACTAGTTCAGCTGGTGCCATGGCAAGTATTACGAGAATACTAGTATTAATAAGTAAATGGTTTACTAGAAAATTTGTACCATTGATTGTGATTTACTAGAATCTATGCCTTGCTATCCTTTTGAATTTGACAACTGTGATTTACGAGAATTCACTTTGATTTACCAGAATGAACCTTGAATGTGAATTACGAGAACCATGAAATAATTACGAGGATTCGAGTTGGCTTCATACGAGAATTACATGATGAGTTACTTTGTTTAGGTTCTGGTTTTTCCGAGTAACTAAGTTACGAGAATGCATGAAGTCTAGACCTATATATAGTAACTGAGTCAATGGTTTACCATGATATAATTACGAGAATTCGAGTTTCTTTGTACGAGAATTACATGAGGAGTCAAATGGTTCATAATAACTAGTTACTATAATATAGAGACCATCTTACCATAACCATAAGATAGTTACGATATTTCAAATGGTACATACTGTATAACACCAGCTTGTGCTGGGCGAATCATATATCTCAACATCACAAAATGGTACCACGACAATTACAGACTATATTGTTTCTTGTTTCATTCATATATATAATCAGGTCCATGTTACAAGAAAAGAGGTATTCTGAATTGATGAATCTTTGATGCAGTACCATCCACAAACCTCTGAAGCTGGAAGCCAGGATCTATGCACCTGGATTTAGGAAAAAAAATGAAGATAAAACTTTTAGCAAAATCATGAGGCCAATAGCATCTTCCAGAAAAAAATTGTGGAAAAATCAGAATCTATAATTAGATGAACAACAGTGCAGTTTGATAATTAGATAAATCCATACAAATTATTTTAATGTTGAGATAAATCATGCAGAGGCATAGGGGGAAAATACAGTTTAATACTCACGGATTGACATCAACAAATAAAACAGGAGAAGGATTCCGATCAACAAATAAACAGGAGAAGTCGCACTCACCGGAGGAGAGGACGCAGTCTCTCTTTCACGGATCCACCATCAGGGCTGTCATCCAACGGCGACGCCGTGCGCCTTGCGCCCAGCGACGAGCCCATGAGCGCCTTGATCGGCCCTATGCACTGCCGCGCGGCCCGTATACCCCTCCTCCTCCGCAGCGGCGACGACGAGGCTCATCCAGCAGGCGATGTCCGAGTGCGCGAACATCACCGGCGCGACCCACCCCACGAGCGCCACCGACCCGGATGCTCTCAAGAGCCCGATTGCTGCGCCGGTGGCCGCGGCGCCGAGGAACGCCTGGAGCATGAGCAGTAGCCATGCCATGGCCATCGTGAGGAGCTCGATGTATGGAGGCAAGGTCTACGTGGTGGAGCCGTGGAGATCCCCGTCGGTCACGCGGTGGAGGTCGATGCCGCAGGGAGCACGAGCAGGGCCGGCCATGGCCTAGCTAGTGGGGTGGTCTTTGCTGGGCTGCGCGTCGGGCCGCCGTGTGCATGGCTGCATCGCCATCGCCGCCATGAAGGAGGAGGGGCCGCCGCCTCGTCGGGATGGCGGGCGTACCGCGGACGGTGTTGGGTGGCGTCGCCGGCAGACCGCTAGGGGTCATGGGCCAGACCACGGACGGAGACGAGGGGCGTCGCCGGTGGATCACGAACGGAGCCCAGGGCATTGCCGGCAGAGTGGGGACGGAGTGCGGGGGCGGTGGACAAAGCTGGGCAGCGACTGGGCTCTGCATGTGCGGGGAGAGAAATTAGGAAAATAAGAGAGAGGTTGGCAGGTAAGCTAGGAACAATAAATGGAATTTGTTGCCTCTGCATGCATGCTGCAGTGTTGGTCGCCTGCATGCACAGCTTTTACTTGCAGCACAATGATGGAATCATCAATAATTATGGTAACCATGGAGGCTGGACCAGGTGCGCCGGATGATGCCTGCGCCGCGTGGCTTGGCTACAGAATATAGTATTTCGTAGCTAGCTACAGTGTATTAGTTCTCAATATATATATATATATATATATATATATATATATATATATATATATATATATATATATATATATATGTGTGTGTGTGTGTGTGTGTGTGTGTGTGTGTGTGTGTGTGGAGTACAACAATGATACGAATTCAGACTACATAACTATGCCTTCATCGACCATTATAAGAGGAGAAAAGTGCCACACTACTCAAAGTTGTACAATTACTACATAAACATATTAGTTCTAATTGTAGATGATTAACATGACTTCATAGTAGTAATGAGCACTAGGTTACATACTCGTCCTAACTACAAATGTTTACATGACTTGATGCTACTAATTAATTTAATGAGCGGTGCCATCCCATAGCTCTAAAGCAAGTCATGCAACAAGGGTATGAATAGGCATGATCAAAATCCAACACCTGCAAGGTAAACCTGCCTAGGTTTAAACTAGCAAACCTCTCTGCCATGTCAAACCAGAGGATCACTTCACCTACTCCCACTGTGGGACGCTGGGAGCGGATCCGGTGAAGGCGAGCTGGACCATGACGGGGTCACAGCCGTAGAGCCCTCGGACATGTCCTCGGTGGACGACGAGCGGGACCCCGATGATGCAGGAGACCCACTCTCACCGTGGGACGATGGTGAGCTCGACCACAATGGGGCCACTGATGATGGCGAGGTGGACCGCACCGGGAGCGGTGGTGGCGAGTGAACCATAGGTGTCGGTGGCATCAATGTCGTCATTGTGGGTGATGGGGAGACCAATGCCACAATAGGAGACGACGTGCGGGATCATGACGGGGCCTGTAATGACGGCGAGGTGGACCGCATTGGGAGCGAACGGTAGTTAACATCTATCATAAACCATCAACTTACCTTGCATAAATGACTAAAATGGATCACTAGCATAGACTTAGCGGTTTAAACTGACAAATTCTATGAGTTTTAGTGAATCTATGTTTCCAACATCAGACCAAGGGGGACCTATTCGTCAAAAGAAATTATGAAATTCCATAGTGGAAACTACATGGGAAGGTTCTAGAAGACTCTAGGAGGCTCTCCACTAAGGAGACTACATGTCTCTGACATGTGGGGCCACTTGGCCCCACTATCAGGCCGCCTGGCCCCTGGTGGGCCCCACTATCAGCCTCTTCGCTACGTCGGTTCTCCACCGCCTTTTAGGATGCATCTAGCCATTCTTTCAAGTCAGTTTGATCCAAGGGATAAGGATTGATGCTCAGGGCTATATATACCAGCCTATACCCCTAGGTCAAGCCAAGTCAGATCCTGAGAGCTGAGAAGCCTAAAACCCTAAATCCATGTCCACTAGGATCTAGAGCTAGGAATCAAGAGAAGATTAGTCCTCCATAGAATCTAGTCTTGGATTAGAGATAGAGAGATAGAGTGAGAAGGAAGAGTTGGAGGAGTTCCAGCCTGTCGGTGCTCTCTCTACGGCTTATACAAGGTGAAATCAAGTTCTTCTTGAGCTTGCTTATGAGGTTTCTCTGGTAATCGACTTCTAATTCAAGTAAGCATATTGTTCATATTATTCTTCAGGTTTGTGACTCTCTTTTGAGTACTTTAATCCTTGTCGCTCTTGGATTAAAGTATATCCGTAGTGTAAGTGTGGTGCTTAGACTCAGTTACTCATGGATGTATCCTATTTTTTGAATTGGTGGTAGCTCACGAGGGTTACTCATATAGCCTCGTTGAATCCTCTGTAGTCCACCTCCTGTTAGTAGGCCTAGCAGAAACTTGTTACTTTAGGAAACATACTCTACCTGTGTTTTCTCTAGTAATATCCCCAGAATGAAACAATAGAAGAGAAAGCTTACCAAAGTTAGAACTAGAAGACCTCAGTAGTCTCCTCTATACTCCTATTATCTGAACTTAGTTGTGAAGTTGGGTTAAGTTAAAATTTAGTTATTCTCACCTCTGTTCCTCTGGGTTCGATATTAAAACTGGGTTATTCTTAGTGAAGTGCTACAATAGTATAATATTTGTGCGCTTGCGGATAATTCTATATGCATTAATTTATACCAACAAGCATTTCTGGCGTCGTTGCCAGGGACGGTTGCTGAGTTAACTTTGAGTCTAGCTTAACCTTGTATTATATTTTTATCCTTTTATCTTTTCTTTTATCATTTACCATGGATCTAGAATCCACCCCCATTTACTAATATGGTGCTCCCACGGGCACAAGCCGATAGCCAACAGAATCTTCTAAACCAATCAACGTGGTTCAGGATCAACCCTTTTCAGGTCAAGGTGATGAAAACCACTATTCCCACCTAAATGAGTTTGAGAAAACCTGTGCATGCCTATGCATTGAAGGCATGTCAGACGAAACCTTACGATGGAAGCTCTTTCTCTTTTCTTTGACAAAAAAGCTAAACATTGGTATAAACTCACCATTGAGAGTAGATAGGGAGATTGGAAAGCCCTATGCTCTAATTTTTGCTTACAATTCTTTCCCATCTCTAGGGTAGTCAGACTTCGTTTGGAGGTTCTATCTTTTAGACTAAAGAAGAAAGAATCTCTAGGCATGGCATGGAACATTTTAATACTCTTATTAATACTGGCCCTAACCTTGCCATTCCATACCCCATTCTTCTTCAACACTTTTGGATAGATCTTAATAGGAAAACCTCGAAGCTTCTTAGTACGGCTTTAGGAGGCTCGTTCTTGCATGTCTCCACCGATAAGGGAAGAAGTATTCTCACTAAAATCTTAGGGGACATCCCTCAAGAAAGTAGAAGAGAAATCATTAGAGTAAGAATCCTAGATAGCTAAACCTGAATCTTTACTAGATCCATCACCACCTTCAGCTATCCCAGATCTCGAACCATCGAAAAATGAGGAACTCCAATTTTGGATTTCATGTTGGAATTTGAGGATGAATTTTTTACTGAATATGGAAACACCTCGAACTACCATATAGTGAGGAAACCCCAGAAGCCTAGGAAGTCATCATCTGTAGAACCTTTAGACCCTTTTGAGGAAGCTTTCCTTAAAAAGACTACGATAGAGCTAGTATCCATTATAAGCAATGAATGGTTAGAAGAATCAGAGCTTTTCTCTGATGTAATTCGCTTAGATTCACCTTCTGTCTCCATTCATTGCCTAATTAATAAAGCTCCTTTTGGTGCTCTTTATAATCTAGTTGTGGGTGTTAATATCATGCCTGCATCTTTTGCTCATGAATTATTAAAGGACATGCCATTAGCCCCAATAATAAAGTTACTAAAAGGTCTTTTAGGACACATTCTCTGAAGTTTGAAAATTCTTTATGTCCTTCCTATCTAGGTAAATGGAACCAAGGTTCATTTGAGCTTCTATATCTTTGATATTATGGAGTTTGACCTGTTGATAGGACAACCAATTAAAAGACTTATCCAAGAAGGACAAACAGAGAAGTTGAATATAAGACTTGGGAAAAACTTTAAGCTTTCTATACCTATCACTCATTCTCTAAATGGTGAGATTGAGCTAATTCCTAAAGAAGACCCAATAGAAGAGGTTAAGGTTGCATCTCTTGATATTTTATTGAACCCAACCTTGAAGATGATGCCTACTTCTTCATCGAAGAAGGAGACAAAATCCTATTGACCTTGAACCTCTAGATGAATTGCTGGAACCACCTAAACCCTCCATTGAGCTTAAACCCCTGCCTTCTGGTCTTAGATATACTTTTCCCAATAAAGATCAGGGTTCTCTTATGATCATAAGTGAGAAACTTTCTCAGGAAGAATCTCTACGCTTGTTAACTATCTTAGAAAGGCATCGTTCTGCTTTTGGCTTCTCGCTCCAAGACCTTAAGATAATTAGCCCTGCTCTTTGCACCCATCGTATCCCAACTGATCTAGATTCTATACTTTCTAGGGAGCCCCAATGTAGGCTTAACAATACGATGAGAGAGGTAGTTAAGAAAGAGGTCTTAAAACTTTTACACATCGGGATCATCTATCCTGTGCCACACAGAGCCCTATTCAAGTTGTGCTGAAAAAGGGAGGCATGACTATTGTTAAAAATGAAAAGAATGAATTAATCACCCAAAGAACCGTCACTGGATGGCGAATGTGCATAGATTACTGAAAACTTAACATGATAACAAGGAAAGATCACTTTCCGTTGTCCTTCATTGATGAAATACTAGAGCGACTGGCGAATCACTCTTTCTTTTGTTTCCTTAATGGGTATTCAGGTTATCACCATATTTTGATCCATCCAGATGACCAAAGCAAAACAACCTTTACATGTCCATATGGAACTTATGCTTATTGTAGAATGTCTTTTGGATTATGTAATGCCCCACCTTCTTTTCAAAGATGCATGATGTCTATATTTTTTGATATGATTGAAGAGATCATGGAAGTTTTTATAGATGATTTTTCTGTTTATGGAAAAATTTCGATGATTGCCTTGAAAATTTAGACAAAGTTTTGCAAAGATGTAAAGAAAAGCACTTAGTCCTTAATTGGGAAAAATATCATTTCATGGTTAGAGAAGACATAGTGCTTGGACATTTGGTGTCCGAATGAGGGATAGAGGTAGATAGAGCTAAAATTGAAGTAAATGAACAGTTACCTCCTCCCGTAAATATCTGAGGGATCTGTAGTTTCCTTGGTTATGCTAGTTTTTACCGCCGCTTTATAATTTTTTTTTCACATATTGCTAGACCACTTACAAGTCTTTTGGCTAAGGATGTTTCCTTTGAATTTGATGATGCATGTTTGAAGTCTTTTAACATTCTTAAGAAAGCACTCATCTCTGCACTAATCATTCAACCCTCTGATTGGTTGAGTATTCCAATGTATCATATTTATCCATAGAGAAACAATGGTTAAAGAAACAAATAATTCACCATCATGTATGTACTAACTTAGTATATTAACTAGACTAAAGTGGGGGTAAGTGATAAATGTTAGGAGTTATGAATAATGATACACATATAGGAGAATTCCATGATAAATGAGTAGCATAGCTAGATTGAGAGGACAACGGGTGAGTTCAAGGTTCCTAGATACTTCTCTACTACTCTGGTTCTGTTCTAGTCTAGGCTAGATGGTAACTGAAACATGGATAGATATAGCGGTTACACACAATAACACTTTGGAGCAGCAGTACCTTTCCAACTCTCGAGGGGGGTGAGAAAGTGTAGTTGGGGGAAAGACTGCCTAAAGCTCTATGAACACCAATCCTAGCGTGGTGGATTACATAGGCCTGGTCAGAGCTGTCACCTCTGGGGCTACCACTACTATTCGTGGGATTGGGTGCAATCTCAGGTAAACTCTGTCCTAGAAACCATGTCTATGCTAGCGATTATTACTCATCACGATCTATAACTAGAGCACTCGATACAAGCGGAGATCCCATGCCAACATATGGTAACTATGCTAATCAAGCATATGAAAGGCATAAAAGTAAATAGAGAAGATAAATATATTAAAGTATAAGTCTTGCAAAGTAAGATACAAAGATATACCAGACCTCTGAAGAATTCTTCAGAACCTGAGAATAGCTTGACTCTCCCTAACTCTCATTTAGAACTAATCTACTACATTGGAAAGTATAGCCCTAATTCTCCTGGTGTTGAGTCTTGATCTGAATGAGAGATGGCCTCCTGGAGGGGTCTAGGCGTCCTTATATAGGGGGATATGGAGTAGCAGCCAAGGAAGTGCCACATCATCGATTTGCGTCACCTCCCTCGACCACTGTTAGATAAATCAACCTAAAACCACCTTAAAATCAATGGAGTAGACCATAGGAAGGAGTACGAGGCGGCGGAGGGCGAGTGGGCCCCACACTAGACCAAACAGGCTCCCTAGTGGGCTGGCTGGCCCATTATGGTGGAGATTTGGCCCAGGCTTCGTCGTGGTGTCTTCTGGAACCTTCTAGAGTTGTCTTTCGTAGTTTCCATGAGTAGAATCACTTGTTGTCGTCGGATGACCTATTTGGGGTGTATGACAGTGGTCTAGGGGCTTTTTTCTGGATAAACCCTCCTGCATACAAATTTCACCAAAGCTCATAGAATTCATTAGTTTAAACCCCTATACCTATGTTTGGTGATGGGATCAAGCATATATGCAGGTTATGTTGACTGTTTATAATTGGTGTTAACGACCATCAACAAAGCTCGTCTATGAAAGTCATCTCTACATATGAGATCCATCGTATCTCTTCAGAGTCTGCTCTCACGGTTTACTTAGAAGGTGTGTACCAGTGGAAGAAGGCATCAAGATTATCGAACGATACCACTCATCACCATATGGAGGACATTATGGTGCATTCCACACTCATGCAAAGATCTAGCAAAGTGGATTCTTTTGGCCAACCATATATGAAGACACGAAGGATTTCATCCGGAGATGTAGAGCGTGTTAGAGACACAGTAATATCAATTCAAGAGATGCCATACTACTCACCAACAACCTCTAGATTGAGCTCTTCGATGTCTGAGGAATTGACTACATGGGACCATTTCCAAAGTCAAAGAACTATGAGTACATCTTGGTGGCAGTTGACTGTGTGTCCAAGTGGGTTCAAGCCATGTTGTGTAGAGCTACTAATGCTAAAACTCCAAGAAGATGTTTGAAGAAATAATATTTTCCATGTTTTGGAGTTCCAAGGATGGTGATTAGTGATGGAGGAACTCACTTCACTAACAAGAACTTCCATCGTTACTTGATGAAGCATGGGATCTGTCACAAAGTCGCTACTCCTTATCACCCTCAGATAAGTGGCCAAGCAGAAACATCAAACAAGCAAATCAAGAATATTCTATAAAAGACAGTCAACGAGATAGGGACTGCATGGAAAGATCGACTACCCGATGCACTATAGGCTTTCCAAATAGCCTATAAGACACCATTAGGCATGTCACCATTCCAATTGGTCAACGAAAAGACCTGCCATCTACCTGTGGAGCTGGAATTCAAAGCTCACTGGGCCATCAAGCGATGGGAACATGGACTTTGAAGCTGCAGGAACTAAGATGAAAATGCAACTTTCTAAGTTGGATGAATGGCGTGAAAAAGCATACCACAACGCTAAGATATACAAGGAGAGGACCAAGAGATGGCATGACAAGAAGATAAAGAAGGAGGAGTTTGCCCTCAGAGATAAGGTATTACTTTTTAATTCCAGGGTTAAATTATTTGGACATGAAAAACTTCAAAGCAAATGGGATGGACCATTCAAGGTGATGAGCACTTCATCGCATGGAGCAGTAACTTTTCATAATGACAAAAGTATGTTATTCAAGGTAAATGGCCACCATCCCAAGATCTTGCTAGAACCTAAAAAACCACTTGAGGATTTGGATGAGGTGGATTTTCAGATTTTACCATAACTTACACCACTGTCATCCTCTGTAACGATTCATAATGCAAAAATATACTCTTTGGGATTAGATAGGACTTAGAAACCACTGCGAGAAAAATCTCCATGAGACCCCGACATGTGGGGCCAGCCAGGCCCACCTAGAGGTCACCCGGCCCACTATCAGCCTCTCTTGCGTCCTCTCAATTCTCTCATGTCTTCTAGATGTTTCCTCATTAGAATCCCACAATTTTTTGATTCATTCACATATCCTTTCGTATGGCACCCTTAGAAGATAGATCTTGACCCCTTTTGCAAGTTGTTCCCCCCTATATAAACAAGACTTCGCCAGCCTCTATAGCCATCCCATCAAAGCCTCCTCTCTCCAATAGCAACAAAGCTCTCCTTCTCTCTGAATCCAATGGCCGATAGAGAGATCATCCCCTATGGAGCTGACCTTAGCAAGAAGCCTGACACACTAGCGCTAATCGGCATTTGTCCAGAAGTTACCCCCATTTGCTCAAATCAACCCTACTATGCCCAAGTCGTTCGCCGCCCGCTAGCCGCTCCACTGCCGCCGCTGCTACGCCTTGAAGGAAAGCCTCTCCAACAAGAGCCAAATCTAGATGCCTATAAGCTTTTCAAGGTGGCAAAGAAGATCAACCGTCTTCCGCTAAAGGATCATGAGGTGCAAACCGGACTAAAGACCAACAAGTTTGGAGTGTCACATGTGCGAAGTACCAGTCGGTTACCCCTCGTACAATCGTTGATGGAGTTCGGGCTATGCCGGAGCAAATCAAGGTTGTTCCTCCAAGAAAGAGGAAGGAACCATCACCACCTAAACATCCAAGGATGACCAATGCCCTCCTAGAGAAGAAGCTTGAAGACCTCTTTGATGTAGTTTATACCCTAGAGCAGAGGCTTGACGAAGAGTGTGTTCGTCGTAAGAGCCTAAAAGAAGACCTAAATGCTTTAAATCACTTCGTTGTCAAGTCTAGGAAGGAAAATTAGTAGTCATTTTGATAAGGCACGAGTGTTAGGTTAAAGTGTGTGATATCATATGTTAAGGTTTGTCGCTCAGCTCAGGTGGTTAGAAGATTGTGTTAGCCAAATAAAAGTTTGTGCTTAGTTGTGCTTGTGTAAAAAAGTGCCTTATATATATATTAATAGAGTCTTATTATTATTACCCATTCTCTATCTCTATTTTGGATATGTGTTTGTCTCCACATGTTGTGCAGAAAGTTATACAGGAAAACAAGTGTGGGGGAGACACACCTCAATAATAAGATGGAATTTGATCGTGAAAATCATGAAATTCGGGAAGTAATGAACAAAGGACCATGTACGATGAAGCGGGCTTTGAGCAACCACCAAAGTGGGCTGCCTAGCCTCCACGATGGGCCGCCTGGCCCATCATGTTGCCCTCTTGCCTCAAGCTTTGTCTACGGTCAGGTTTGATCCTAATACACTCTATTTGCATATGTTTCGCTTTTTGTTTCAAACTGAATTGCAAATCACATGATAAAACAACTTAAAAACTGAGGAAAGATTATTTTTAGTCGTGACTAAGGGATAGACTCACATAACACTTTTTCTAGAAGTCTTTCACTATTAGGAACTTATTATTAGAGACCCCGTGTCACTTAAGTTGTTGTGGAATGAGATATAGCAGAATAATGAGAACTTGATTCTTGATGTCTTGTTATTGTTGACATCGTTTTTAGCACGTGTCAAGATGGTCAGGAAGGGCTAATCAGCAGAGGAAAGATTACTGTGTGGATTGATAGCCGATGAAAATGAGCTTGCTTATGAGTGGTGGCGGCGTATGGATTCAAATTGAAGTGTTGCCGATAAGGTTAAAGGTTGCCGATGAAGGAGGGTTTAAAGCTTGCTGCCGATGAAACAGGGAATGGTGCAGGTGAGAGAAGACTTGAAGACTGTTGCCGATGAAACAGGGAGTGTGCCGATGGAAGAAACTCGAAGGCTGCTGCCGATGGAACAGGGATTGTGCCGATGAAAAGAAGGTCAATGAAAATACCATCGTAACTGAGGCGGATTATGGAATAAGATAGGAGTTAATTTCCTTGTATACGTTTATTAGAGTTTTATCAAAGTCATGTGTTTCCTTAGATTTGGATTTAGTGTCCTAGTCGTATTTGGTTACGTTTCTGTAGATCAGGATATAAATATAGGGTGAAGGGCAATGTAAGAATCAATCAATACATAAAAAAACAGCTTTTACTCTTATTTACATCTACTTTCGGTGACTTCGTCAATTTGCATATTTTTCCTTTTTACGAGTTCTCATCGATTCGGCGAGTTGCATTGCTCTAGTGCAATCTTTGACGATCCTTGAGTTCCGCGTGAGTACCTCTTGGCCGTGACTTCCGGGCGTATCGCTGTTGTCAGGACCAAAGTGCTCGTATCTTCATCCTTGTCGATTAACAGGTCAAATCGACTGGCACGCTTTGGATATCGATTTCGGGTATTAGCCCTTTGTGTTTGTAGATCTACTTTTGCATCAACACATCTTTTGGCACGCTCGGTGGGACAGATCTAGTCAAGATGCTTAATCCTGAGATCGATGCGGGGAACATCATCGCGGTAACAGAAGATCTTAAGGACGATCAGAAGCAGGCTATGGAGAGGGCTATAGAAGAATATAGACAGCTCTGCTTGAAGTCATTCAGCTTGAACAAAAGTGGACAAGTCATCCAGAAGCAAGACTTGCCGTTGCCTCGGTAAGTTACCTTTGATTCTAATCCGGGTAAACTTCAAGAGATGGTTAATTCTGCAGTGAATCATGCTTTAATTAATCACTCCAATGTGCTGTCCAATACTGTTCATAATGCTGTGATTCAAACTTTTAAAGAAGGATAAGCATCGCCTCATTACGTTGGGCCTGCTTATCATCAACCAGAATCAGCATCTGCTATTGCTCCATCGGCTCCCCCGGCCGTTGTGGGTATAGAGATTTCTTCTCCTCCAGTATCAACAAGTTTATCTAACGTACAGTCTACACCAATGCGTCCGGATTCAGCATTATCAGGACGAGTTCAGCTTAATACAGATCTATCAGCATCGGCTTTATGAGGTCCTGTACCACAGAATAATCAGACTCCTGCTAATTGGTGGGGATATGGTATGCCTCCAGAGCCATCTGCTTTCAACCATAGATTATCTCAAGTGTTTGACGCAACAGGAAAAGCTCCTATGCCATCGGCTGGTTCGCCGATAGCTCAAGTGCCTCAATATACTACAGCAACTATTGTACAACCAACTCTAGGAGGTTTCCAGGTATCTTTGGGTCAAACATCTAGTTCAAGTCCATCGGCAAATTTGTTACCGATGCAGCAGAAGGCTCCTATCGCAAGTCAACCTGGAGTCCAGGTTATGCCTCAAGTTGGAGGTAATTATCCAACAATGCCAACAAGCTACCAGTCATCGGCAAATTTTGTACCGATAAATACTAATAATTGGTCAGGGCAGTTTCCCACTCAACATACAGTTCAGCCAAATCAGCAAGCTACAGGTATTCATCAAGGTCACATGCATGCTGGTTTTCAGAATCAAGTATCGGCGGCTCAGCCGATAAATCCTTTCCAGCAGGTTAATGGACCACAAATAGTGGCAAATATGCCAATTGCTGGAGATCGTGGGCCACAAAGGTATGCAGAAGGGTATCAGCAAGTACCCTCAGTGGAGATTCAACCATATCGTCAACAAGATGTTGATGCTTTTTGGGCCGATAAAATAGCAGAAATTATGAAGGATCAGTTTGGGATCAAGCCCAAAGTTAATACTTATTCTTATCGGACTCTATATCCTCCGGCATATGATTTAATTCCTCTCCCAAATCGTTACAAGGTACCAGATTTCACTAAGTTTTCTGGGCAAGATGATACATCAACCATGGAGCATGTTAATCGTTTTATTATTCAATGTGGAGAGGCAGCTTGTAGAGATGAATTGAGAGTTCGTTTGTTTTCATCATCTCTATCTGGATCAGCATTTACATGGTTTATTTCATTACCGCCAAATTCTATTATTACTTGGGCTGATCTGGAAAAGCAATTTCATAAGTATTTCTTTGCTGGAGTTCATGAAAAGAAGCTTACCGATTTGGTAAAGATGAAACAGCGCAATGATGAATCGGTAGAAGGCTTTGTGCAAAGGCTACGAGATGTAAAGAACAAATGTTATAGCCTGGTGTTGGATGATCAGCAGCTTGCCGATTTGGCCTTTCAGGGATTGTTGCCACACCTTAAGGACAGATATGCTTCTCAGGAGTTTGAAAGCCTAAGTCATTTAGTTCAAAGGGTTTCTGATCAAGACACTAGGGTTTTTGAACCTAAAAGAAATTGGAACAAGAAAGTTTCATTTGTTGAAGAGGTAGAAGATTCTGATTCAGATGAAGAACCAGTTATCGGTTTGGCTGAGTGGGTTAAGAATAAGAAGTCGATATCTTGTCCCTTTGGTCACAAAGAGCCAGAAAAGTTTACTTTTGACGTCACCAAAGCTGATAAGATATTTGATCTTTTGCTTCAAGAGGGCCAGATTAAGTTGTCACCTAATCATGTGATCCCATCGGCAGAAGAGTTGAAGCATATGCTGTATTGCAAATGGCATAATGCAACTTCACACAGTACAAATGAGTGCAAAGTATTTAGACAACAGTTACAGTTAGCTATTGAATCTGGGAGAATAAAATTTGGCAATTCCAAGATTCAGAAGCCGATGAAAATTGATCAACATCCTTTTCCGGCAAATATGTTGGATGCTGAAGGTAAAATTAAAGTGTTGACGTCGAAAGCTGCTGAAAAGAATGCATCAGTAGATCCCCAACATCGGATAACTACCGATGATGCAAAAGGCAAGGGGTTATTGACAGAAAGTGGCAGTTCTGGAAAGCTTCCTCGATCTGGCATCGTGATTACTCATCAAAGACAACAGGAAGGTTGGCGTCAACGAAGGGACCGGTATCGACAACAGCAAGAGGAAATACGTCGAGAAGAGTGGAATCGACATAAGGATCATTGGAATTGTCCGTTTTTTATTCATTGTTAGGAGGAAGGTATTAAGTTACCTACTGTTGAAGATTGCCCAGAGTGCAATGGTTATTATGGAGTTAATCGTCCTGTAAGAAGGTTTCAATCTGGTAATCAAGGTTTGTCCATTAATGAGCCGATTAGAAGGAAAGCATCAGTATATGATCGGCTGGGGGGCAGGCTCAGTGTACATGAAAGGCTTGGTAAACGCGTTGCATATTTTCCGAGAAACCAAGAGGAACTTGAAGAGATGGCAAATGCAAGAGTTCCTAATGAAGAAATATTTTACAGGGATCCTAATATACGTCGTGTGGAGACAACCAGGACTTATCAGCCAGTGTGGAAAACTAAACTTCCTCAATGGTGTCCAGAAGGTTTGACAAAGACACAGAAGAGGAAAATACAACGAGAGCGCCAAAAAGATTTATATCAAGAAGGAAGTTCTTCCAATGAGAGATTTGGTAATCAGCAGTGGCAGATAAGGCACAAAAATAAAGGCCCATCGGCAGATGTCAATATGGTGTTTATGTTGCCGATGGAATTTTTGGCTCTATCTGATAGCAAAGAAGAGGCTATTTTTTCTGACCAAATAGCTCAGTTGACGCTAGATCCAATGATGGCTGTTTTTGAGAAGCCTGCCGATGATGAGAGACAACATCTCAAGGCTTTGTTTGTAAAAGGCAGAGTTGATGGACAGCCTGTATCTAAGATACTTATTGATGGAGGAGCTGCAATTAATATTATGCCTTATGTGATGTATCGGAAGCTTGGTAAGGGAGATCAAGACTTAACTAAGACTGATATGATGCTAAAGGATTTTGAAGGCAATGTATCACCAGCTAAAGGGGCAGTGTGTGTTGAATTGACCATCGGCAGTAAAACCTTACCGACAACTTTCTTTGTTATTAATGGCAAGGGTGCATATAATCTGCTTTTAGGAAGGGATTGGATTCATGCTAATTGTTGTGTTCCTTCTACAATGCATCAGTGTCTTGTACAATGGATTGGAGATAAAATTGAAGTTGTTCCTGGTGATTCTTCTTATATCATCGCATCGGCAGAATCAGACACTTATGAGCGAACCACGTGCATATCAGGAGAAGCTTGGGAAAAAGAGTTCCTCAAGGTTGCCGATTACGAGATTCTACCGATCCAAGCAGTCGGTTCTGAAGAAGAGTTTTAATGGATAGATTTGCCGATGATGGAAAATTAGGTCAAGGATTTACATCGGCAGATGATTTAATAGAAGTAAATATTGGTGAAGGCGATAGGCCAAGGCCCACTTTTATTAGCTCTAAGTTAAATTCCAAGTGTAAACAACAACTAGTTGATTTGTTAAAAGAATATAAAGATTGTTTTGCTTGGAATTATACTGAAATGCCTGGGTTAGACCGATCTATAGTTGAACATCGGTTGCCTATTAAATCTGGATTTCGGCCACATCAGCAGCCGGCACGCCGCTGCAATCCTAATATACTTCCTGATATTAAGGCCGAAATAACTAAATTAATTGAGGCAAAGTTTATTCGGCAGTGTCGATATGCAGAGTGGATTTCTATTGTGGTTCCTGTATACAAGAAAAATGGGAAACTTCGTGTTTGTATTGATTTCAGGAATTTCAATAAGGCCACACCGATGGATGGTTACCCGATGCCGATTGCTGATTTATTGATTGATGCTGCAGCAGGGCATCAGATTATCAGTTTCATGGATGGTAATGCGGGTTATAATCAAATATTCATGGCTGAAGAAGATATTTCCAAGACTGCTTTTAGATGTCCAGGTCATGTGGGATTATTTGAGTGGATTGTTATGACATTTGGTTTGAAAAATGCCGGTGCCACTTATCAAAGAGCTATGAACTTTATTTTCCATGAATATATCAGCACGTTGGTAGAAATCTACATTGATGACATAGTAATTAAGTCTGGAGACATCACAAAGCATCTAACCGATCTACGGAAGATATTGGAGTGCACAAGAAAGCATGGATTAAAGATGAATCCTAATAAATGTGCATTTGGTGTATCGGCAGGACAATTCTTGGGTTTTATGGTACATCAGCGGGGTATTGAAATTAGTAGGAAATCTATTGAGGCAATCAACAAGGTTGTTGCTCTTGCCGATAAAACTGAATTACAATCCTTGATCGGTAAGATTAATTTCATCGGAAGATTCATATCTAATCTGTCGGGTAAGATCAAGGCTTTCAGTCTATTATTGAAATTGAAAGTCGATCATGAATTTAAATGGGGGGATGAACAGCAATTAGCCTTAGATGAAATTAAGAGTTACTTAACAAATCCTCCAGTGTTAGTTCCACCCCAACATGGAAAACCTTTCAGATTGTATTTATCAACTGAAGATACTGTTATCGGTTCAGCTCTTATTCAAGAATTTGAAGGGAAGGAGCGTGTTATCTATTATTTGAGCAGACGGTTAATAGATGCTGAAACCAGGTATTCGGCCATTGAGAAATTATGTCTATGTTTATACTTTTCTTGTATTAAGCTGAGGCATTATTTACTATCGGTTGAATGTACTGTCATATGCAAAGATGATGTGGTCAAGTATATGCTGTCAATGCCGATATTGAGTGGTAGGATTGGTAAATGGATTTTAGCATTATCAGAATTTGACCTACGTTATGAATCGGCTAAGGCAGTTAAAGGACAGGTTATGGCCGATTTCATTACTCAACATTGCAACACGGTGGATTTTCTGGAAATTGCTCCGTGGACACTTTTCTTTGATGGGTCTACTTGTGGTGAAGGGGTAGGCATCAGTATCGTGTTGATTTCCCCTCAGGGGAAGAAGTATGAGTTCTCATTACCGATTGTTGCTACATCGACAAACAATCAAGCTGAGTACCAAGCCCTGATAAAAGGGTTAGAGTTGCTTAAGGAAGTACATGCTGATGCTGTTGAAGTCTTTGGTGATTCTATGCTAGTTATAAATCAGTTGACTAAGATTTATGAATGCCGAAGTGAAATTCTAATTTCATATCATGAAAAGTGTTTGGAATTGTTAAAAGGATTCAGGAATTTTCATCTGGAACATATTTCTCGGATGCATAATGAAGAGGCTAATCGATTGGCTCAGCATGCTTCAGGATATCAACCTGTTCAAGAAGTATTAATATCAGCAGCTGATACCGATGACTGGAGAAAGGAAATTATTGATTATTTAAAGAATCCATCTAAAAAGGTTGAAAGACGTATAAGGTTCCAAGCTACCAAGTATGTACTCCTCGATGATGAATTGTATTACCGTACCATAGATGGAGTTTTACTCAGGTGTGTTAGCATAGAGGAATCAAAAGGCCTGATGGGTGAGATTCATGAAGGAGTATGTGGGGCTCATCAGTCAGCTTTCAAGATGAAATGGATGATCAGAAGAAATGGATATTATTGGCCGACTATTCTTGAGGATTGTTTTAAATATTTTAAAGGATGTCAAGAATGTCAGAAATTTGGTAATATTCAAAGGGCACCCGCATCGGCTATGAACCCCATAATTAAGCCTTGGCCGTTCCGGGGTTGGGCTATTGATCTCATCGGTCAGATTTATCCACCATCGAGTAAAGAGCATAAGTTTATTCTGGTTGCTACCGATTATTTCACAAAGTGGGTTGAAGCAATTCCTTTAAAAAAGGTGACATCGGCTAATATGATTGATTTTGTGAAGGAGCATATTGTCTACCGATTTGGCATCCCTCAAACCATCACTACCGATCAGGGCACTATGTTTACATCGGGTGAATTTGATGAGTTTGCTATAGGTATGGGGATTAAAGTTTTGAATTCTTCACAGTATTATGCCCAGGCTAATGGTCAGGCTGAAGCATCTAATAAAGGAATTATCAAGCTCATTAAGCGCAAGATTAAAGAGTATCCTAAGAAGTGGCATACAGTATTAAATGAAGCTTTGTGGTCATATCGGATGGCGTATCATGGTGCAACCAAGGTAACACCTTATCAGTTGGTGTATGGACACGATGCAGTCTTACCTTGGGAGATTAAAATTGGTTCTAGGCGAATACGCTTTCAAGATCAATTGACAGCCGATGATTATGATATCCTTATGAAGGATGAGTTGGAAGATGTAGCAGATCATCGGTTAAAAGCTTTAGTTAGCATCGAGGAGAATAAGAAAAGGGTAGCTAGATGGTATGACAAGAAGGTGAAGGTAAAGGAATTTGTCGATGGAGAATTGGTTTGGAAGTTGATTTTACCGATTGGGACTAAAAGTTCTAAGTTTGGCAAATGGTCACCTAATTGGGAAGGTCCATATCGGATAAATCAATCTGTTCCTGGTAATGCATATATTCTCGAAACTCTCGAAGGAGTTGTGTTTCCCAGAGCATTAAATGGAAAATATTTAAAGAAATATTACCCTAGTATCTGGATAGATGCATAAAAGTATAATTGCCGATAACAATCCTATCGGCTAGAGTTAAAACAAAATATCAATTATGGCCGATGCGCTAATTTAACAAAGCTTGGATAGCCGATATTGCACGCAGGCGAATTTCATCGGCTTCTTTCAATTCCTTGGCATCTTCATCGGCACTTCCTTCCACAGGTTTGAGTTTCTTTTTAAGAACCAAGGCCTTGCGAGCTTGGGCATCTCGTTCCTGCTGAAGGGCCTTGATAGCGTCAGGAAGCTGGTCTTCTTCTTGCTTGGCTTGAGTCAGGGCTGTTTTAACCTTTTCCAGTTCAGCTAGCAGAGCTGCCATTTTTGCCGATAGATCTAAGATTTTCTGCTTAAGATCAGCACCAGATGCTTGCAAGTTGCTGATGTTTTTGTGCTTCTCATCGGTAGTTTGCTTCAGCTGCAGCATTTCTTCTTTAAGTTGAGCCTGAGCTGCTCTGTCGGCAATACGATGAACAACCCTTTGATATTGAAGTTGTCTGCTCTCCAGATGGACTGCTGGGAAGATGGTTTCTTCAACATCGGCAGGGACTTGGCCGCGGATCGTTTTGAAGATGGTCTTTGCAGGGTCTGAATCGATCACAAGTTGAGCAGTATCTTGTTGCAGTAGATTCAGGAGAGCTTCTAGTTTGCCATAGGTATCTGCCGATATTGTTTCCAATGCCAGGGAAGAACTCGCCTCTTCTCCGTCATCATCGGAGACATCGATAGCAAAAGAAAACAAGCTATCGGGAGAATCTTGTTCCTGTGAAATAAAGAGAGTTAGAAATCCTATCTGTGGTATCTGGGGATATTATAAACCAAACAGTTAATTGGTTTACCTGCTTCAGGGCAATTTCTTGAGCCTGGCTTGAGGGAGCGGCTTGAAGAGGATCATGTGAGGGATCGGCAGAGGATGCCGATGGAATATCTTCTACGACCTCATCAGTAGTCGGCCCTTGGGGTATAATGGCCGATGGTGTATCTTGTGCAGAAGAAGCAGCTTGCTCAATTATATGAGTAGGTTGACTGATAGGTGTTGGGGCTAGTGTAGATTTATGTCGCTTTTGTTGAGCTTCAGCATCGGTTAAAGCTTTGCGCTTTGTTTGGGTCTCAGCGACAATTGGTTGGGGGGCATCGACATGTGTTGATTGGGGAGCTTGCATGCTTGGTGTGCTTGCCGATGTGCCCGTTTGTTGCTGCAAAAATGGGTATAAGATTGGATATTTAACAGGAAAAAATGTAAAAATAAGAGAATACCTCTGAAGGAGGGGTAGAGGTCGTGGTGCTTGATATTGGAAGAGTTGCCGATGATGATCCAGCTGCAGCTCTCACACCCTGATAGTTATATGTTAATATAGTGTGTATCGACAGAAAACAAAGTAAGCAAGGTTATTACCTTAAAAGTCTTGATTAGGCTTGAAGCAGCAGCCATTGGAGTGGCCCTGGATGTCGCCAGTCTTGGTCTGGAGGTGATAGTTTTGGCGCGAGTCCTCTGGAAGGTTGAGGCCTCTAAGGTAGGGGCGTTGTAGCCGATTATTGAGACTAGAGAAATAGGGTGGAGGTTGAAGGGTCTTCCACTTTTGCTTATTGATGGAACTGGATCATCGGCCTGTTTTAGGGAAGATTAGCTACCGATATACATATAAAAGGGGGAAGAGAGACAAAAGTTAAAAGAAACTTACTGCATCATCAGGAACAGCATAGTCGGGATCGATCATGTGCCGATATATGTGAACAGATGTTGAAAACAGTTGTTCTTTCCACTCTTGCCACCATTGCTTATATGACTCTGTGATGAAAGATGCTGGTGACCAGGCGGAGAGATCAACATTTGAGATATCGGCATCGGGAGCAAGTCTTACTATCCTACTCCATTCAGTTCCAGGGTAATAATTTCTCTGGGCTTGATCACATCGGCAAAGCATAGCTTGATTGGCAGTTGCCCAAAGGCCAGCTGGCGAGACACTGCCGATGGATTGTAGAATTCATAAGTAATATGGGAATTCTTCCCGCTACCAAATGTATTTACTGGGATTGCTCTGGGGGTGATAATAGCCATCATAAGATCATTGTCTTGGTTCAGATCACTATCGGCAAAATTAAAAAGAAGAGGGAACTTGTTATCCTCATCGATATAGGGTACCCAAGCCCTGAGATCACGAGGGAGACCATGGTAGAAATTCTGAAAAAACCTGCCAATTTGATCTTCATTGGCCTCTGTTCCGGGAAGGACAATTATGGCTTCGCCGAAGTTGAGAGGAGGGCGTGTTGCCGATTCATCGTCTCTAAGGACGTAATCTTCGGGGATCAATCGTGGGAATTCTTGGGCAAAGAAATCCCACTGTAGACGCTTATGCATGTGAGCGTTTAACCACATATTGATGAACCACCACGGGCCTCCCAAATTGCCGATGGGTTCACCAAGTAGAAGTTTCTGAGACACTTGGTGGAGGAGATGATAGGTCTAGCTCAGGAGGTATCGGCCAAGAGGGAATCTGACACCATTGGCCAGGAGTTCAGCTGCCGGAAGGAAGGCGTTAGTTGGTCCTACCGATCGACCACAGAAGATAAATTTCTCTAGCCACATGTTTAGGAATATGGCGTGTTCCCTTTGATTGACAGTACCAGTCTTTTGGTACTCTTGGATGTATCCTGTCCAGCCGCCGATGTTGCGTGTACTCACTCTATACTCAGCTTTTCTGCCAAAAATGTGGCCTTCATCGACAGTTGAGATATCCAAGCCGGTGAGCATATATACATCGGCAAGAGTAGGGGCGCATGGGCCATGACCGAACATGAAGGTATTTGTGGTATCTAACCAAAAGTGAGCGGCAGCTATCATCATAGATTCATTCTTTTGTATATCGGCAATGGATAGCCTGATACATTGGTCTATCTTCTGTTCTGCCCAGAACACTTGCATATATCTGTTGACCCTCAAGTACCAGTTTTTCCACCCTTTGGTGGGTTTGGGCCAAGATCAGAATGTATCTTTCCACAGATTCAAAGAGAAATTTTGAGCTTTAAAGGGAATACGGTTAGCCTCTGCATTGATCAGGTCGGTTGGATCTGGGTCGCCCATTGGACCTAGGCAATGGAGGGGAGGTTGGTTGGTTGGAATAACCAATGTGTTGCGTAGTTCCTGAGTTTGGAAGATCAAGAGAATGAAAGAAGTAGAAAAAATACCAACTGTAAGAACTCGCAGGGAACCAGAAGGGTCGGAGTAAAAATAATAAGAGAAGAACGAACCGCAGGGACGTTGAAGTTGACCGCCATTGCTTCGAGAAGGATGAGGGCACGAACTGGAGATTGGAAGATGACGATTGAAGGAGCTCTGGTGGGTCGAGGATGCGCGGTTAGGGTTGCCGCCGGAGAGAGAATGCCAAAGGTTGCAGTTTGAAGGTGGAAGATGAGCAGTACGGAGAAATCTATTTATAGGCCATTTGGGGTAGGGGTATTCTTGACTTATCTCTATGCCGTGCGCGGGTGGATCGAGGTGGTTCAGATGGATATGGTAACTGTTCGCACGACAATCAAGGGATTGTACAGAAGATTTGATGGCAAGTAATCATGACTTGAAGGATATCTTGATACAGGATCTTTCAGTTCTAAAATGGTGATGTTGCTATGATAAGATCATGCCGATGGATTGTTATTTTGGTATCTCAACCGTGATTGAGGAAAAAACAGTTGGAAATTGTGCGATATTTACTGAGATACATAGATTAGATCTAGATTTGATTAAATTTGGTAACAGATTATGTTATGCTTGGAGAATGGGTTGAAGAAATAGGTAACAGCAAGCATTATCTGGAGTAAATTTCGAAGCATCAATACCTTATACTCCGAAATTGGGGGGCATGTGTTGACATCGTTTTTAGCACGTGTCAAGATGGTCAGGAAGGGCTAATCAGCAGAGGAAAGATTACTGTGTGGATTGATAGCCGATGAAAATGAGCTTGCTTATGAGTGGTGGCGGCGTATGGATTCAAATTGAAGTGTTGCCGATAAGGTTAAAGGTTGCCGATGAAGGAGGGTTTAAAGCTTGCTGCCGATGAAACAGGGAATGGTGCAGGTGAGAGAAGACTTGAAGACTGCTGCCGATGAAACAGGGAGTGTGCCGATGGAAGAAACTTGAAGGCTGCTGCCGATGGAACAGGGATTGTGCCGATGAAAAGAAGGTCAATGAAAATACCATCGTAACTGAGGCGGATTATGGAATAAGATAGGAGTTAATTTCCTTGTATACGTTTATTAGAGTTTTATCAAAGTCATGTGTTTCCTTAGATTTGGATTTAGTGTCCTAGTCGTATTTGGTTACGTTTCTGTAGATCAGGATATAAATATAGGGTGAAGGGCAATGTAAGAATCAATCAATACATAAAAAAACAGCTTTTACTCTTATTTACATCTACTTTTGGCGACTTCGTCAATTTGCATATTTTTCCTTTTTACGAGTTCTCATCGATTCGGCGAGTTGCATTGCTCTAGTGCAATCTTCGACGATCCTCGAGTTCCGTGTGAGTACCTCTTGGCCGTGACTTCCGGGCGTATCGCTGTTGTCAGGACCAAAGTGCTCGTATCTTCATCCTTGTCGATTAACAGGTCAAATCGACTGGCACGCTTTGGATATCGATTTCGGGTATTAGCCCTTTGTGTTTGCAGATCTACTTTTGCATCAACAGTTATTAGAGAATTTTATTTCAAAAAGTTAAAAAGAATATCTATACCTCTCCTTTGTGGTAAGCAATGTCCCACCAGAGCCATATATAGATTAGAGAAATCTTCTACATTTACTACTTGTTTTTGTATTGAGTTTGGTCAAACATTGTGACTCTTGTTGAGAAATTTATCATGCTCTCAAGATCAAGATCACATACACTCCACATATATTTGTTGCTCCTACATAGAGAGTACGCAAAAACATGTTTTCTATTCACCAAAAATGTTCTACTCCTACACTAGGAATAGACATAAAAATATGTTTGATAGGATAAATGCTCTAAGTTCTTGTAAATGTCTCTCTTGAAAAGTTTCAATTGCAGAATAAGAGGCATGGGCTATGCAAAAGTTATTCATATAAAAAGAGAAAGAAAAACTATTGGAAAAAATGGACAAGTGTCCAAGATGCTGAAACAATGGATACTCAGATGCCCACCTAAAAAAAGGAAAAGAAGAAAGATGAATAAGATAGCCCATGTTCTCTTGCAAAAATATTTTCAAGTTTCAAAAGAGAGATATGTTTTCAAGGAGCATAGTAGAATTAGGATAGCCACCATATATTCCACACACATGCACATTTTGATCTAAGAGTATGACACTTTTTAACTTGGATTCTTGTTTTGACTTTACAATATATGCAATGCAAGTATGTATTCACATTTATCCCTACCTAAGCTCCACATAAGCTTTTAGAAGTAGGTAAAAAGAAGGCAAAGTCATCAATGCCTTGGTAAGGATCCAAAAATACCACATATATAGAGTGATATGAGAGTACCACATAAGGAAAAGGTAAGCTATGTTTTGTTTGCAAAATCCTAAAATATTTCTCCAATTGATTTGACTGAAGGAAGATGGTGATCTATTTTAAGTTGTTCCATTCTTCAACCACCCAAAGTATGAT
This sequence comes from Saccharum spontaneum, assembly GCA_022457205.1. NCBI lineage: Eukaryota > Viridiplantae > Streptophyta > Magnoliopsida > Poales > Poaceae > Saccharum > Saccharum spontaneum. The sequence goes on from CM039593.1 coordinate 37,557,442, forward strand.
GGTAGACATTTTGAATCCTACAGAGCTTTAATGACTAGGAATGGTGTTTTGTTGATATCTTGTCCCAAGGTTATATCTTGAGTAATCCATCCTTTTATCGATGACGAGTAAAAGCCTAAGTGTGGGGGAGTTTGTTGACGGTAGTTAACATCCACATAAACTATCAACTTACGTTGCATAAATGAATAAAATGGATCACTAGCATAGACTTAGGGGTTTAAACTAATAAATTCTATGAGTTTTAGTGAATCTATGTTTTTAGCAGGATTTAATCGGAAAACCACCAAGGGGGACCTATTCGTCAAAAGAATTATGGAATTCCACCACGGAAATTGCGTGGGAAGGTTCCAAAAGACTCTAGGAGGCTCTTCACCAACGGAGACCACATGTCTCTGACATGTGGGGCTGCCCGGCCCCACTACCAGGCCGTCCGGTCCCTGGTTGGTCCCACTGTCAGCCTCTTCGCTACAATGATTCTCCACCGTCTTTTAGGATGCATCTCAGCCGTTCTTTCAAGTTGGTTTGATCCAAGTGCTGAGGATTGATGCTTAGGGCTATATATACTAGCCTGTACCCCCCAGGTCATAAGCCAAGTCAGATCCTGAGAGCTAAGAAGCCAGAAACCCTAATTCCATATGTCCACCAGGATCTAGAGCTAGCAATCAAGAGAAGATTAGTCCTTCATAGGATCTAGTCTTGTATTAGAGATAGAGAGATAGGGTGAGAGGGAAGAGTTGGAGGAGTCCCGACCTGTTGGTGCCCTCTGTACGGCTTGTACCTGGCAGAATCAAGTTCTTCTTGAGCTTGCTTCTAAGATTTCTCTAGTAATCGACTTCTAATTCAAGTAAGCATCTTGTTCATATTATTCTTCAGGTTTGCGACTCTCTTTTGAGTACTTTGATCCCTGTTGCTCTTGGACTAAAGTAGTATTCATGCTTAGACTCAGTTACTCATGGATGTACCCTATTTTTTGGATCGGTGGTAGCTCGCGAGGGTGACTCTTATAGCCTCGTTGAATCCTCTGTAGTCCACCTCCCATTAGTAGGCCTAGCAGGAACTTGTTACTTTAGGAAACATACTCTGCCTGTGTTTTCTCTAGTAATATCCCCAGAATTGAACAATAGAAGACAAAGCATACCAAAGTTAGAACTAGAAGACCTCAGCAGTCTCATCTATACTCCTATTATCTGACCTTGGTTGTGAAGTTGGGTTAAGTTAAGATTTAGTTATTCTTACCTCTATTCCTTTGGGTTCAATATTAAAAATGGGTTATTCTCGGTGAAGTGCTACAATGGTATAATATCTGTGTGCTAGCGGATAATTCTGTATGCATTAATTTATACCAACATGGCATCAACATCGTCGTCTTGGATAATAGGGAGACAAATGGTAGCCTCGGAGGTGGCGAGCAAGAGTGAGACGGGTACCAATAGTCAACAAGAGTACAAACATGCATCAAAGTTGTAACAGAACCGACCAAATTATAAGAGCACAAGTACAAAAACAAGCACCGAAGCGCTCAAATTTTCGAACTTGAGCCCATATAATCCCGGTAGTCAATCGAAACCATGAAGGATTTCAAACCAACTTGCTTACAACCAAGATCGCATCATTCAACATACAACATCATACGTTACATTTCACAAGTAGTTCTGAAATAAGTTTACACAAATGGAGTCGCAATTATTACAAACCAAGTTTATAAAGTAGCGGAAGCATAACACACACCCGTTGTTTAACTACTGCCAGTCTTGTTGATCAACAACCCGCAAAAGCATGAGGAAAGTACATAAAAGATGATCACGCCCTAGTGATCTAGTCTTCGTCACCCGCTGGGTGGAGACAAGTTTTGCAGAAGCCTTGATAGAGCATATCATTTGCAACAGGGGGGAATAAACCCTGAGTACTGGAATGTAATCAGCTAGACTTACCCGTCATAAACCAGAAATAATATGACACCAAGGATTATGCAAGGCTTACACAAGAGGCTAGTTGACATTACATTTTGCATAAAGGCATAAGTAATTAAACTCTTATAACCTGTACTAGCAATTACTTTTAGCATTTACCTGTCATCTATTTTAGCACCTGTACAACACATACACTTGATTATCATCAAACAATTATTAACATTTTATCCATAGCAGGTATAAATTGTGGCAACAATGTATCATTCACTTAACCATCTGTTCGATTAATGAGATCTACGTTGCCGCTGCTCAAGTCAAGTGCTCACTAACCGGGAGCGACGGCGATTCGAATCGAATTCCTATCCAGCTGGAGGGGTATTTCTAAGACTCAGCGCGCAGACCCCTGCCAGGGTCGCACAAGCCACCTTTCGTATGGTTCAGGAATCGTGGGTCCGAATGATGTCGTGACCCCAAGGGCGACACTCTGCCAGGTGATAGGGACTCTAACCCCCTTGGTCTCACGCCAATGTCCCCAAGCACATCCTTTATCTCCTCCAAGAAGCAACCTACCATTCGATTCCCGGCCTGAACCACATTACTCGGCTTCGCGGTTGGAATGACTTATCCGGCCAACTAAGTGTTAGACTGCGTTCAACATGACTCAAGGACGTACAACGAATTGGTCCTTAAACGACTCAGACGGGCATAGCTCCACACCCAAGACGTGAAGTGTCTTGCGGCTGTACTATCGAACTCCTACCCGGTCTCAATTTCATTTTAAAGCATGGTTCCATCCATGATAGCCATAAAGCCACTCGTGACTCCTTCCTACATCTCGCAGATGACCGGAAATCACCCGACTTCTACCGTACTAAGCAGGGCTAAGTATTGACACGTGCCTAAACCTAAATTAGGATTTAAGTACGATATCTGGACAAGGACAGGTATAATGCAACAATTGTTTTCATCCAATTCCTACAACTTAATGCATTAAACAATTAAAAGTACTCAAGATAGATTTGTAAAATGATGGGTTCAGCATGCACCGGGGCTTGCCTTTCAGAAAGGTCGAAGGTCGGTGGTCAGGGCACTCAGGCAGGTCTTCTGCGGGAGCTTCTCTGCCGGTTGGTTCCTCTGCTGGCTCCGGCTGATCCTGGACTTCCTCCAGTATCACTTGCTCGAACTCGAGGAGTGTTACCCCCTCCGGAACACCTATTGCATGAGTGCATAATAAATCTCATGGATGCATAATGAAAGATGCAGTATGCTCGGAATGAAATGCATTACAACATTCTTAAAGCTCTATTCAAATTACTTCAAATAGTAGGTGCAAATTTCCTCTCCGGTAGAGAAGTACTCACCTAATCTACTCAACCTAAGATATAGCTATTCTTCTTCGGTTAAGGCCCTAACACCTAACAATTACAAGAGTAGAATTACTTAGGTTACCACATCCAACAGCAAAACACCACAGTAAAACATTCTGGACAGCAGCTACTTGTTTCTAACATAACTGGAGATTTCCAACTCCAAAAGATATGATCTAAGACAATCTGGAAAGCTTAAGAAATGCACTACAATTCATTTTCAGACCTCAACCCTAAACTCCTAAGTTTTTCATGTCGAATTTCATAAGTTCCAGAATCTGTCCTCTCTAAACAGAGAGTAGCCAATTCTGGACTGTCACTTTAAACAGCAATAACTCCCAAACTACTAAGCCAAATGCTCCCAAATTTTGACACAAGCTAGTTTATCAAGTTTACTACAACTTTGGTATTTACAAGTTTTCCAGCAACCACCTTTATCAAAGGTCAAACCTAGAAATACTACCAGATGTCCAGAAAACCTAGAATTGCAAGGATTAAATATTTATTTATGTGGCAAACATCCCTTAAGACCAAACTAATGTTACCACAAGTTCACATAGGTCACAAAAACACCAGAAAGTAAGGTGTGCCCACCTAGAACATTTATTTATACTCATTTCTTAATTTACTTAATTAATTAAGTGGAATTTTAAACATATATGTAAACTGCTCCTAAAATTCTACCAAAATTGTAGGGGACTCTCTGACCCAAAAAGAGACTACTGTAAAACGTTGAACTAAAATTATTCACAGAAACTCCCTAAACAAAATTCACAAGCCCAAAAGGCTGATTTTGGTATAATTAACAAATCATATTGAAATGTATCAAACAACAGATTTCATATTTTTCTTAGACACTCTATGGTACCAAGACATTCTCCAAAAATTTATAAGAACATTGCACATGTAGAAAAATTACTAAAATTCATTCAATTATTTCATAAAATAACAAGATAGCATTATAACTTGAAAAGTACTTAAGCACTAATGCCCAAATTTCTACCAGAGCTAGGGCAAGTATAAATTAGCCTACCCACCAAATTTCATAATTTTTGGAATAATACAGCTCAAGTTATACATTTAACAAATTTTCCTTCATTTCAAAACACATTTGAAAGATCTATTTAATTCTCCTAGAAAATAAACATCACATACCAGATTTATATTTTTCTAAAATACTACACATCATGTAGATCCTAACAAAATTTATCTCATGATTTTTGAGCAAGTAAAACCCTAGATCTATATTTTCCAAACAATAACAAAAATCTGTGACAAAATAAAAGAAAAACCAAAACTGAACCCTAACCTGCTACAGCGCTGAGCCGGCCCGACTTGACAGCGCGGCCCAGCCAGCGCGCGGCCCGTCCCGGCTCCCGCCCGCGCGCGGGGTGCTGACAAGAGGGCCCCCCGTGTCAGTGAAAGGGGACAGGGGAGCGGGCGGCCATGAGCTCCGGCGAGCGATTCCTCGCTGCCGGTGGCTCCTCCGACCAACCCAAGTTCAGCGACGTCTTGCCCAAACCTAACTGCACCGAGGCCAGCCCTTTTCCCCAAAGCTGTCGCCCCGTAGCACCTATGCCGACGGAGATGGCGGACGACCGTGGCGCCTAGCGGTACGCCGGCGAGTCCTGGCCGTCGGATGACCGACCGAAGGGTGCACCACCTTACTGGAACCCTAGCGGACCTCCTGAGACTACTCACTCAGACGGAGATGGAGCGGAGCCGCTTGACCGCGTGAGCACCTGGCCGGCGGCCATGGCGCGGCAGTGCGCAGGCTTGTTCCAGCCCGACCAAACCGATGCTGGCGATAGCATCTTCACCCGAGCACACACGTGTGATAAGGAGGGAACGCGAGCGAGGGACGGCGGAGAACTACGGTGTGGTGCTGGCCACGGTGACCCTAACATGGCGGAGCTCCGGTGACCTTTGGGAACGGGCGGAGGTGGCAATGCGGCTCACCTCGGGCTCAATCAAAGCCACCGACAGGTCGAGGAGGTGCAGGGCGGTGTGGCGGAGTGAAGGACGTGATCTGGTGAGCGGTGGTGCGGTGGTGAGCGCGCGCGAGCTCGCCAGAGTGGGGGCGGCAATGGCGGCTCGGTTTCTCCGTGTTGAAGCCGAATGAGGGAGGGAGAGGGAATGGAGGCAGCTCCGGTGCGTCGTGGCGGTCTTGAAGGCTCCGTGGACTGACCGGTGGGGCCACGGCCGGCGTACAGTCGCCACCGCACGTCCACGTGTCGGCGAGGGCCTGTGGCCGGTCGGCCACTTCCCCCCTGACGAAACTGAATCGAGCTGCCAATGTGACACCGGTGATCGACTGACAGTGAAAGTTTGGCGCTGATTATCTTCCAACACAGCTTGATTCGGTTCAAGATGGCAACATCAAATTTGTAGAGCTATGTGAGGGGAACAATTTTGTCAATTGGAGTTTGGACTGGTTCGGCCTAGATTTGAAACTACATGGCCCCAAAGTGGTGCTCGGTGAAACTGAAACATGTTTTCAGTTAATGACACCGACTGAAACCCTATTTTCATAACACTATATCTCCTAAACCATTTAGAACCAGGTGTTGGTGATGTTGGCAATGTTGTAGAGCTACATGAGTACTACAAAAGTGTCAACATGAGTGGGAGCTAGTTTGGTCTGGTTTGCAAACTACAAGCTTTCAAAGTAGGCCACAGTAAAACTGGAGGGACACTTTGGGGACTTAGGAAAATTCTAAGTGTTGAGGCAGCCCCTCTAGCTGACTTGTGGGCCATTTTTGAGCATGTTCTGGTCAGTTTCATGAGATGGTCATATTGAGACTTTTGTTCCCCATAAAATTCCCTACAACTTTGCTTAAGGGTGCTCCTCCATGCAAGGTCTCTAAGCTAGACTTTTTAATTGGTCAAACTAGAGCATCCTAGGGTTAAATGGTGGTCAACTGCACCTTGGAGGGCATTTTGGTGATTTTGGTCAACATAAACCTTGCCCCATGAGTGATCCTAAGTATAACTAAGGTGTTATAAGATATAGTTTGCTACTCTCCCCTTTTGTTACACCAACTACTTAGTGTCACATGATGTGAGCCAACAAAATTCTAAAAACAATCACATTTGTTGCAACCACATAAAATAACATGAAATGATGCATGCTTATGCTTATGCAAATGCAATGCAATTATGGAGCTAAACACCTGAGGTGTTACAAAAGTGAGGTGCACCAGCGTATTGGAGGAAGTGTGGACCGGAGCCCGGCTATGGTTCCACGACGAGGGCCTAGAGCGCTTCATGGGGACAGTGTTCATGGGAAGACCTTCATGGGAGCTGATGCAGAGGCGGAGGTGGGGACTTTGCGAGGTAGTGTGAGGTGAGGGCTTTTGCGCAATGCAAGGGGAGAGTGAAATAATGGGAGTGAGGCCAGGCTTTATACACATAGGGATGTCAGGGCTGGAACAACTTCTGAGGTGACCGCATAATGTTCATCATTACTAGTATCTGAGTAGTGAATATTTTAGAAGGTCGAACCTTCTATCATCTGGTGAAGTATACAGTGCACTCCAATCAAAGAAGTCATAGGCTCGCAGCAGCCGAGGGGTAGCAACTAGCTAGAGATGGCTACATGGTTTCATAGGTTCTGATCGTCTGCACTCCCTCGGCTATATTTGAAGTTGCCACTTTAAGAATCCAACTATCTTACTTCATGCATGCAGCCACAGACAGTGCAACTCCTGATTGTAGCACAGTTGATCAGGCAAAAGTTCTACTCATAGCTGAGTACAAGAGTTACATGTCCGGCCTATTCAAATTTACGCTGCTCGAACTATCAGTTGAGCATACAATTTACAAAAAATAGGTAGATGTCATTTCATCGAATATATTAGAGGGACATGGTCATAGAAAAAGTTGTGATCATTTTTTGTAGAGTACACATCCATGATATGGTAACTAGTTGCCATCTGTAACCATAATTTTGGCTAGAATAAATGTTAATCAAGATCCTCAAACCAGAACGGAACACAATAATAAGTTCATACAAATAGTGCAATTTGATATGAAGCAGATTACCTTTATCTAGATCCTCAAACCAGTGTGGAACGTGGTTGGGAAAATGCAAACGGGTGAGGAAAGGGGACGCTCCTTTCATATAGACCTTGCACAGTTGACGAAAGTGAAGTGAATGCGGCAGGAAAGCTGAACACAAGAAGTAAATCGAGAAAAAGAGCTTTTGACCACCATGACACGCTTGACACTTGAAAGCCTGGTACAGTTGTGATAGTCTTTTTGTACTTATTTCACTCCAATCCAAGTAGTCACAGCAGTCGAGGGGCAGACTGATTGCTACGACACTTTATACTATCCTACGAGATCAAATACTCAGCGACCGGACTTTCTTGCGTTCGTAGTAAAAGTCAACAGCTATGGCTCCTCCATTCTACATTAGATCAAGGTGAGACTTATTCAGATGAACTCCTCGCTCCATGGTTCTTTCAAGTCGAACAAATTTTATTGAAGATACGAGTTGGCTTCAACAGAGATCAAAGGCACTCATGAATGTTTAGCATATTATAGATTAGATCAAAGACAACTAGAAATAAATCTAAAGTGAAAAGCAACCAACAGGGGCTAGAAACCAGCTACAAAATGACCAAACGACTTGAGCTACACCACATTTAATAGAGTTTAACCCACCTAATACAAAGTTCAACAAAAGTTAACACCAACATGCAAATATGAGTTCACATATTTGCAAGGGCGTCCCACAGATCAAACCTAGTCATGACTACTAATACTACTGATATGTCCCACAGATCAAGGGTCGAGGATGGCATGCAAGATTAGCTCCACATCCACTGTAACGGATCAACATGGTTATACGAGATTAAGTAAGAAAATCTTCCACCGAGGCAGATAATTTATCAAACTTAAACCCGTACAACCTGAGATTCCGTGAAATCACGAAGGATTTCAAACCAACCAATATTCAACCAAGATCGTACTGATTTAGCAGCCACAGTCACATGCTACAAAAAGTTCACAACGAAAGTTGAATACATCGGAGTTCAGAATAAAAGTTATTACAACACGAGTTCAAATTAATATAGCGGAAGCAAGTAGTTTTAAACCACACACACTTAGTTCAAATACAGTGCCAGCAGGTAGTCATAGTTCACAAAAGCATTAGATAAGATGAACGGAGTGACCATTTGCCCTTGGTCCTAGTGGTCGCCCATCGCCGGGTACAGACAGTTGACGCAATAACCATAGTACATCTGGCCATCTGCAACAACAATGGGAACAACGCCCTGAGTACGGGAAGGTACTCAGCTAGACTTACCCGTCATAAACCAGAAATAAGAGACACCAAGGAGTATGCAAGGCCTTTATAAAGTGGACTGGCTTGACCCATTTGCGAAAAGCATAAGTTATCATGAATAAACTAATTTAAGTACTTTTTACATCATTTTCATTATAACCTATTCAATCTAAGTAAGCACCTATACTAAAGCAATCACTTGATTATTCATTAACAACAAGAGTTACCATATCAGGATTAGCCTTTCCAACATCATTAACTTAACCATCCGTGTTCCATCATTGTTACAACGATGTCGTAGCTCGAGTCAAGTGCTCACTATCTAGGAGCGATGGCGATTCGAATCGATTCCTAACCAGCTGGTGATTTATTCCTCACACAAACCATGCTTCCCCCATTAGGGTCGCTTTGATTACCAATGACACTTTCCAAGAAACCGTGGGATAACAATCATGGACCGCACTACCCAAGGACCGCCCGACTGCCAGGACGCACCTTGGGCTCACTCTTCGCGTCCCCGTCATACCCCCTTCAGCACCAGTCTGCCAATCCGAGTTTATCCCGGCTCAAAATAGTGTCACTAGCTTCGCGGTCGAAAGGTACTTTATTCGGCCACCTAAATGTGAGGCATGCGTTCAACATGACAAGAGGGACGTGCAACGATCGGTCCTTAATCGACATAGACGGAATCACTATAGTCCAAAACCCTATAAGACTCCGCCTGGTCTCCCTTTATCCATCAACACTTGGCTACTTTCCATGATCACAATTATAGCTAACCATAACCAGGTATCCACCTATAACTCGCAGATGACAGGAAATCACCCGACTTCTACCGGTCTAAGCATGGCTAAGCAATTATTCGATCCTGACCTAACAGGGTAAAAGGTAACCAGGTGGACAAGGATAATAATAAATGCAATAATAGTTTCACTCAACTCCTATAACTTAATGCAACAATATATATAACTCATATATAAAGAATTGCTTTTATAAAATAGGAGACTTAGAATGCTCCGGAGCTTGCCTCTTTCGAACGAGCTAGGCTGGTGATCTACGCACTCAGGCAACTCCTCGCCTTGCTCCTCTTCCTCGGGCACCTCCTGTGCCTGGGGCTCCTGCTGATCGGTCCAAGTCTGCTCTTCTGGCACTGCTACCTGCGACTCCTCCTGTGATCCTGTATGATGCAATTGCATAAGTAAACATGTAGACGATGCATCAAATGCGGTGGAATGCTATGATGACATGATATCCAGATGAGCATATTGAACTGATTGTATGGATTACAAACAAAACCTTCTACAAGGTAGTCCACATCATCCAAGAACATGTACCACAAAACATGTCATCTACTCTTATACTAGTTAGCATATAATACTCACACAAGTGTTGTCACTATTTATCAAACCCTAATAACTTAACTCATCAAGTAACACCAGCAAGGTATTTTGATGCTTCAAAGATACACCAAACACTTTTTATTACTTTTAGTTACTCATAAAGGATAACCTTTTATTTCTTATTTAAACTAGGGTTACACATTAACACCTATTTTTGTTGGAGGTAAAAATCTACAAAAATTACAGTAGCACACTCTCACTCCAAATAGTATACTACAAAAATTTCATGTAATTTGAACAAGTAAAACTATCTGTACAAAATAAACAAGCTACAACATATTAATGAGCATGAAAATACTTTGTACTAGAAAAAGTATCAAACAATAGATTTCATATTTTTCCTAGGTTACCCACAGTAAACAAGCACATCACAAAAATTATCACATGCATGTGTTATACAATTTTTGCTCTCTACCAAAAATAACAAAAATCATCAATTAAAGGCATTTGAACTACACTTCAATAATCTTTCGTAGAATATGCTTCATAAACATTTTTCCTAGAAAGTACATCACTAAGGAAGACTAATGAAACAAGAACCACATTTTTCTATTCAATATTCAATTTACTACACATTTTCTAAGATATCAGCATTTATACTAATTAAATAAATCTACACAGAAAAGTATAACAAAACTAACATGCAGCATTTTTAAACTGTAGATCTACTCATGAGAAACACTACAAAATTTGTTTCAGAATTTTTGGAGCTAAAATGAGCAAGTTATGATTTTTCCAAAGCAATTACATAATTTCTAAAAAATCATTTTCCAAATCCCTTTAAAAATCCGCCGGTGAAATTGTTGAGTGCACCCGGTGCAGTGCACCCACGCTCGCCTACACCGACTGACAGTGGGACCCAAGGCCCCACATGTCACACACACACACTGGGGAGGCCACCGGCGGCGGAACTCATCGCCGGTGAGGTCTCCCGCGGAACGACGACCACCATCACACTCCCCTCGACGACACGCACCCAAAGAGCTACACAACGGAAGGGCTAGAGCAAGGGAGCGTGGTCGCCGGTGTGCATGGCGGCACGGTGGCGCTGGTGCACGACGACCGGCCAATGTAGGCCACGGGGGCGGCCAAGGGAGCGCGCACGAGCACCGCGAGGTGAAGGCGATGCTGATGCTCAAGACCGAAGAGGGAGAAATGGTGGAGGGAGCTCCGGCCATGAGCGCCGGCCAACGGCGGCCATGGCGGCAGTGGAGGAGGAACGCGGCCAAATTGGCCCTCACCTGAGCATGAACCACGGGAAAGGCTCGCGTCCAGGAAAGTCGAGGGCGAGGCGAAGCTGGGGGAGTGGCGAATCGAATGGAGGTGGACTAGCGAGGGCGGAACGGCGGCGGCGGAGCTCGGGAGCCGGCAATGGCGCAGTGGCCGTGCGGCTGCTGCTGGCGTGCTGCTATGGAGCGAGGAGAGGGGAATGGGAGCAGTAGCTGAGGCGGGCGAGCGCGCGGAGGGAGGAGGCGGGCGCGGGGGATGCTGAGGCCACCGGAGGGCGCGTGGCGTGCGGCGTCGGCGATGTATGGCCACGCGGCGGCTGGCTTCTGCCGCTGTGCCACGGCGTGTGCACGCGTGGGCGTGAGGAGGCAGACGCGGGCGCGGGCCAGGCCGGCTTGCGCGAGCGGGCCAGAGCGGAGGCGGCAGCCCGTTAAGGCCGGAATTACCTTTTCCATTTAAAAATAAATTTCTAGATTTTTCTAAGTTGATTCAAATTCAAATTTGAAGATGAAAAAGATATTTTCACAAATTTTCCCCAAAATAAAAGTTGTTCAAAATTTAATTCTCTACAACTTTCATGTAGGACACTTTTCAAAATTCTAAAAAGATTTTGAATTAAGGATTTAAAGCCAAATTTTAATTAAAATTCACTTTTTCTATAATATTTTTAAAAGAAAAATTTGAGGAGAATTTGAATACAAAAGTTGCTCCAAAAATCATGTTAATTAACTGTAGATTATCTAAAATTGTAGCTAAACAAGTTCCACCACTCTTAGCAAGCAATTGCAATAGCTAGGGTTTAAACAATTGTTTTCCACATTTCAATTTAAATGAATTTATATTGCATGTGATGATAAACATGTATGTGATGATAATGCTCATGCTTTGGATGATAATGCATGCTTAACACCCAGGGGTGTTACAGCCCTTCCCCCTTATAAGAATTTAGTCCTGAGATTTTGAGTTACGGACCACTTGTTGTAAAAATCTTTATAAGCGTTTTGCAGATATTCTCCTGTTTCCCACGTTGCATCACTCTCATCATGATGGCTCCACTGAATCTTGTAAGTTATCACCACTTTGTTCCGAGTGACTCAGTCCTTAGTATCCAAAACTCAAACCAGTTGCTCATGATATTCCAAGTCTGTCTTGATCCGAATACCTTGAGGTTCTATTCTCTCTTCCGGAACACGCAAACACTTCTTCAGTTGTGATACGTGGAAGACGGGAAATATTGAACTCATCTCTTCTGGTAACTGCAGTTTATAAGCCACGTGACCCTTTTTCTCTATGATTCTGTATGGTCCTACAAATCTCGCAGCCAGTTTCTTCTTGATTCCAAACCGTTTCTTCTTCATTAGGGTAACCTTCAAATAGACGTAGTCACCCACTTGAAAATCTAGCGATCTTCTCCTCTTATCTGCATAACTCTTCTAACGGGACTGTGCAGCTTGCATGTTTTGTTAGATAATACGAACCTTTTTCTCTGCCTCATCTACAAAATAAATCCCGTAAAATCTTCTTTCTCTAGATTCAACCCAATTTAATGGTGTTCTACATTTCCTTCCATACAAGGCTTCAAAAGGTGCCATTTTGATACTCTCTTGGTAGTTGTTGTTGTAAGCGAATTCTGCCAAAGGTAACCATGATTCCCATGAGCCTCTGGATGATAGCACATAAGCTCTAAGCATATCTTCAAGGACAGCGTTAACTCGCTCTGTCTGCCCATCTGTCTGCGGATGGTAAGCTGTACTGCAAATCAAACTAGTACCCAATCCTTTATGAAGATGCTCCCAAAAATGAGAGGTAAACTGTGAACCACGATCTCAGCAATATACTTCTCCGCATATTGAGGTGGTCGAAAAGTTGTCTGGCAAAAAGTGAGCTGATTTGGTAAGGCGGTCTATAATTACCCAAATCGAATCATGTCCTTTTTGTGTGGTGGGAAGACCAGTGATAAAATCCATACTTATATCATCCCATTTCCAATCTGGTATAGACAAGGGTTGCAAAAGTCCTGCGGGTCTCATGTGAAGAGCTTTCACTCTGCAACACATGTCGCAACAGGCAACATACGCTGCAATCTCCTTTTTCATCTTGGTCCACCAATAACAGGGTCTCAACTCCTGGTACATTTTACTACTTCCAGGATGGATAGACAGCTTAGAATGATGAGCTTCATCCATCAATTTGTTCTTGAGCTCTCGATCCTTGGGTACTACCAGACGATCTTTAAACCATAACGCTCCTTGGTCATCCACTCTAAAGTGTTTGGTCGGTTCCCTCTTTATTTTCTCCTTGATATGAAATGTGCCCTTATCTGTTTCCTGACCTTCAATGATTTTGCTCTCCAAGGTACAACTAATCTGAATATTATGCAACACAGCAGGATGTAATAAATTGAACCCCTCTTCAAACAACGGTTGCACAGCAATAGAATGTGATTTCCTACTTAGGGGATCTGCTACTACATTAGCCTTCCTGGGATGATAGTGCACATTCAGATTATAGTCCTTTATCAACTATAACCATCTTCTCTGTCGCATGTTCAACTCAGACTGAGTAAAAATGTATTTGAGACTCTTATGATCCGTTAAGATATTACACACATTCCCCAGCAAGTAGTGTCTCCAAATCTTTAGAGCATGCACAACTGCTGCAAGCTCCAAGTCATGTGTTGGATAGTTAACCTCATGCTTCCTCAATTGACGTGAGGCATAAGCAATGACCCTTCCATCTTGCATTAGCACACATCCTAACTCATTCTTAGATGCATCACAAAACACATCAAACGACTTTTCTATATCTAGTTGTGCCAGAATAGGACCAGTGGTTAACAATTTCCGCAAGGTGCAGAAAGCTGCCTCACACTCCTCTGTCCAGGCAAACTTATGATCCTTCTATAGCAGACTTGTCATTGGCTTGGCAATCTTCGAGAAATCCGGTATGAAGCGGCGATAGTACCCGGCTAAACCAAGAAAACTTCAAACCTCATGAACTATGGTTGGTGACTTCCAGTCCATAACATCTTGTAACTTACTAGGGTCTACTGAAATTCTACTTTCGGATAACACGTGACCAAGAAAAGGAACTATCTTAAGCTAGAACTCACACTTACTAAACTTAGCATACAGTCGATGCTCTCTGAGTCTAGTTAAGACAATCCTAAGATGTTCTGCGTGATCTTCTTCATTCTCTGAGTATATTAGTATGTCATCAATGAACACAATCACAAACTTATCCAACTGTGGCATAAAGACGGAATTCATCAGATACATAAAGTATGCAGGAGCATTTGTCAATCCAAAGGACATGACAAGATACTCGTACAAACCATATCTGGTAGAAAACATGGTCTTAGGTATATCTTGTGGCCTAATCTTGATCTGATGATACCATGATCTCAAATCTATCTTAGAGAACACTTTGGCTTTAGACAATTAGTCAAACAAGATATCAATCCGAGGGAGAGGATACTTGTTTTTAATTGTCACAGCATTCAGTGGTCGATAGTCCACGCACATACGTAAGGAGTTATCCTTTTTCTTCTTCACGAACAGTGCAGGACATCCCCATTCAGACAAACTAGGATGAATTAAACCCTTCTTTAACAGATCTTGGAGTTGTTTCTTCAATTCTGCTAATTCATTAGGAGGCATCCGATAAGGCCTTCTTGAGATCGGTGCTATTCTAGGAATTAATTCAATGGAAAACTCAACATCTCGGTCTGGTGGAAGTCTAGGTAACTCATCTGGAAACACATCTAGAAACTCACATACTACTGGAATCTTGGTTAGCAGAGTAGTTTGGACGGCACAAGTCGTACTGGCTAGGTCTACTTTCCGAGGTAGGATCACCTAAAAGTACCTTCTCCAATAGGTTCCTTAAGAGAAATACTTCTTCCTCCAACATCAATTACTACTCCCATCTTATTCATCCAGTTCATTCCCATAATCACATCCAAAACTAGTCCTGGCATGACTATCAAATTAAGCTTATATCGTCTGTTTGCTATGTTCAGGGTTACTCCCTAAACTATCTGATTAGTCAACATATCAGCCCCGACTGAACTGATCCGATAAGCACATTCCAATTCAATTATCTTTTCCTCATACCTCTTAACAAATGCTTGACTTACAAATGAATGAGATGATCCGGAATCAAACAAGACTACCGCAGGATGATTGTTGATAGAAAACATACCAGCTATCATAGGTTCTCCTTCTGGGATGTCATCAACGGTGGTGTGGTGCACACGAGCTTGATACTGCGTCTGCTGCTTCTTGGGATAGGGGTAAAACTTCGCAAAGTGCCCGGGTTGGTTGCAGTTGAAACACGGTCCCTTTACTTGAGTCACAGCTCCAGATGAATTGCCTTGTCCTGCCTTCACTTGTGGCAATGCCATCTTGAATGGTTTCTGGTTCCTCTGAGGTTGCTGGGCATTCTGACCCTTCCACTGCGGTGGCCTGAACCTTGTACCAGGGGCAGGCGAACGATACGCAGGATGATTTGCCATCGGGGCCCTAGGCTGGGATGGACCCGACTCAAAAGCTCTTTTATGAGTCTTGGACGCAGCATAAACATTGTTGTTCTTCTCTTGCTTCAAGCAGTCACTAACAAAGTCATTGAAACCAGTTCTCATGTTGGTACCCACGTGTTTCATCATCTTGGGATTTAGACCTCTCTTGAAGCTAGCGATCTTTTTGGCATCAGTATTCACCATGTCAGCAGCATAGCGGCTCAGATTATTGAATGCATGCAGATATTGAGTCACAGTCTTCGTGCCTTGATTCAGTGCTAGGAATTCTCCGAGCTTCATTTTTGTCAGACCAGGTGGGATGTACACTCCACGAAATGCTTCAGTGAACTCCCTCCAAGTGATGTGGGCATGGGGAGGAAAAGTGGTGCAGTGGTGCTTCCACCACATCCCTGCCGGACCTTGAAGCTGATGAGCTGCATACTCGGTCTTCAACACTTCAGTCCTCCTCAAAACATGAAACTTGTCTTCCATTGTGTTAATCCACTCCTCCGCATCCAACGGTTCAGCGGCTTCCTTAAAAATCGATGGACGGGTGTCCATGAAATCCTTGAAACTGCTATACTGGTTTACTTCATGCCCACCTGGGTTTATTCCACGACAGGTGTTATCCGCAATACTGCGCAATACAGCTTCCATATTTTGCTGCATGCTCTCCATGTTGCGTTGACTTCTGAGGAACTGTGCGAAGAACTGTTCAGCGGTGTATGGTGGAGGAGGAGGTGGTGGTGGATCACGGTTCTCATTTCTGGCGGCACTGCCACCAGCCTCAGTGGCGTCATACACGGTACGGCGAGTGTTCGACATTTGCATATTTCAGCAACAGTAATTATTAGGTGATGTTGTAGAAATCGTGAGTGAATGAAAAATTATGCCGTACTGAATTCACTGGAGAGAATAAATTCATACAATAAAACAGGGGCACAATAAGTCATTCCAATTAACACAACATCACTAATTAGATTACTAGAGCGCACACATCGCGTCCATTACAATCAAATTGCCAGCATACATACACTGGACTTTTGACGCTCGGATACCACCACAAACACATCCAAGTTTTCCAACATTACATCAAGGCCTTAGTCTTTCTACTCATTATTACATGCCCAACATGCCAACAAAGCAAAAGATCATGCAAACAGAATCCTAGTAGCTAGCGTAACAACTACTAGCCTACTCATCGTGGTCGCTGTCTAAGTCGGAGATGTTGGCATTGTCGCCATCTATAGCGTCGTCGTCATCCTCGGCGAGTGCCTCGGGCTCTTTGGGATCTTCGTCCTCATCCAGATCCATCTCTGCCGCACCAGGAGGAACATAGGGGTAAAGCTGGTTGTTCAGCCGATGAACCTCTTCATGCAGGTTGTCATTGTACTCCTCTGCATTGGCCAGCTGCTGCTCTACGTCAAACTGTCGAGCCCTCAGAACATCCTCTGCAGACCAGGCTTCATTCCTCTGATGGAGCACATGAGTCAACATGCGCTCAGCGTTCCTATTGGCGGTGGTCAGACGTCCAACCTGCTCTCTTAGTGCACGTACGTCTCCCTCAAAGACCATAGTCCTCTGGGTAGCCTGATCCCTCTGACGAGTCAACTGGGCCATCTCTGTAGTGAGCCTCTCAATCTCGGCGTCGTGATCCCTCTGAAGCTGACGTTGGTCATTACGAGCCTGACCAAGAGCACCAGACACACGTCGCAGGCTACCTTCCACTCCATCGAAGGCCTTCATCACTGCGAACATGGCACTCATGGCGGGGTTGTCACTGTTCTGTGCTTCTGCTGCACTAATCTCCAGGGACCTTCCTCTTGCCTGCTGCCACGAGTCAGTGGAGGGGTTGCCCCTCGGAAAGACTCCAACTATAGCTGCTACCAACTCCTGAGGAAAGCGATCCATGATATCCCTCAGTATCCCAAGGGCTGCCCTCTCAGCGGCTTCTTCAGCGGTCCTGCCAGTTGACTTATAACGCCAACCAGTACACTCAGAACCATCACCTCTAGGACGAACAACTACTTCCACAGTCACCAAAAGACCTTCCCCCAACTGCTCATTTGCCCAGAAGTAGCGGAGCTCCATTCCATCAGGATAGCCTACATAGCTGAGCACTCTCCACAAGAGCGTAGGCATCCCAAACTCTCCAAGAAACGTGTGATGCTGACGAGTGCGTAGAGCAAGCTAATGACGGGGAGCTCTGCCTGTGGAATTGCGAGCTGTCTACTTGGTGCGTGCCATCTATAGCAAAATTTTAGTACCGTAGTGAGAATAGATTTTTAAGTTGTCATTTTTATCAAAATGAGATAATCAACTTATAAGGGGAGGAACAATACCATGAATGAAATGCACAAACATGATGCATGCATATTTCGTACGTCCTCACAAACTTAGAAAATTAACAATTACTAGCGGTATAGACGGTGGCATACAACGATCTCTTGTAAACGTAGCTAATATGTACTACTCGATAACGCTGTTATGTACCTACAGAAAGTCACTTCAGCCCAAACCTCACAGTATGAAAAATATGCAAGAAAGCAGTAAAGTAAGCTACTCGCTCTACACGCATCTCCAGATACGAGTATAACGGTAGCAACTACCCGAATCATCGTCCTATTGACGGCATCGTCACCACATGACGGAATTCTAACATATTGGATACCTTTATACAAACATGCACATGGCACGTAAGTGTTTCGGCATCACATAAGCACTTCCCTAGATCAGCAGTGTATCCAACCATGCTCTCACAACTCTCACTTACCAAAGCGTAGAGGTAATTGATCCATACATTACCACTCAAGTGAATGGCACTCATACAATAGCACGCCGTATGAGCAACGAATTAAAATATGATGCAAAACCCCCAGTCAGTACTTAACTAAGCCACCTAGAGTTCTTACTGGGCATAAAGGATATGACCACTGGCACACTCTTAAGTTTTAAAATTTGGTTTTAAACACAGTTTTGTCTTTAAATACCCATGTGAACAGTAACATGCTAAACCATGCTCCGATGCTAGCTGTAACGGATCAACATGATTATACGAGATTAAGTAAGAAAATCTTCCACCGAGGCAGATAATTTATCAAACTTAAACCCGTACAACCCGAGATTCCGTGAAATCACGAAGGATTTCAAACCAACCAACATTCAACCAAGATCGTACTGATTTAGCAGCATAGTCACATGCTACATAAAGTTCACAATGAAATTTGAATACATCAGAGTTCAGAATAAAAGTTATTACAACAAGAGTTCAAATTAATATAGCGGAAGCAAGTAGTTTTAAACCACACATACTTAGTTCAAATACAGTGCCAGCAGGTAGTCATAGTCCACAAAAGCATTAGATAAGACGAACGGAGTGGCCTTTTGCCCTTGGTCCTAGTTGTCGCCCATCGCCGGATACAGACAATTGACGCAATAACCATAGTACATCTGGCCATCTGCAACAATAATGGGAACAAACGCCCTGAGTACAGGAAGGTACTCAGCTAGACTTACCTGTTATAAACCAGAAATAAAAGACACCAAGGAGTATGCAAGGCCTTTATAAAGTGGACTGGCTTGACCCATTTGTGAAAGCATAAGTTATCATGAATAAACTAATTTAAGTACTTTTTGCATCATTTTCATTATAACCTATTCAATCTAGGTAAGCACCTATACTAAAGCAATCACAAGATTATTCATTAACAACAAGAGTTACCATATCAGGTTCAAGCCTTTCCAACATCATTCACTTAACCATCCGTGTTCCATCATTGTTACTACGATGACGTAACTCGAGTCAAGTGCTCACTATCCAAGAGCGATGGCGATTCGAATCGATTCCTAACTAGCTGGTGATTTATTCCTCACACAAACCATGCTTCCCCCGTTAGGGTCGCTTTGATTACCAATGACACTTTCCAAGAAACTGCGGGATAACAATCATGGACCGCACTACCCAGGGACCGCCCGACTGCTAGGACGCACCTTGGGCTCACTCTTCGCGTCCCCGTCATACCCCCTTCAGCACCAGTCTGCCAATCCGAGTTTATCCTGGCTCAAAATAGTGTCACTAGCTTCGCGATCGAAAGGTACTTTATTCGGCCAGCTAAATGTGAGGCATGCATTCAACATGACAAGAGGGACGGGCAACGATCGGTCCTTAATCGACACAGCCGGAATCACTATAGTCCAAAACCCTATTAGACTCTGCCCGGTCTCTCTTTATCCATCAACACTTGGCTACTTTCCATGATCATAATTATAGCTAACCATAACCAGGTATCCACCTATAACTCGCAGGTGATAGGAAATCACCCGACTTCTACCGGTCTAAGCATGGCTAAGCAATTATTCGATCCTGACCTAACAGGGTAAAAGGTAACCAGGTGGACAAGGATAATAATAAATGCAACAATGGTTTCACTCAACTCCTATAACTTAATGCAACAATATATATAACTCATATATAAAGAATTGCTTTTGTAAAGTAGGAGACTTAGAATACTCTGGGCTTGCCTCTTTCGAACAAGCTAGGCTGGTGATCTACGCACTCGGGCAACTCCTCGCCTTGCTCCTCTTCCTCGGGTATCTCCTATGTCTAGGGCTCTTGCTGATCGGTCCATGTCTGCTCTTCCGGCACTGCTACCTGCGACTCCTCCTGCGATCCTGTATGATGCAATTGCATAAGTAAACATGTAGACGGTGCATCAAATGCGGTGGAATGCTATGATGACATGATATGCAGATGAGCACATTGAACTGATTGTATGGATTACAAACAAAATCTTCTACAAGATAGTCCACATCATCCAAGAACATGTACCACAAAACATGTCATCTACTCTTATACTAGTTAGCATATAATACTCACACAAGTGCTGTCACTATTTACCAAACCATAATAACTTAACTCATCAAGTAACACCAGCAAGGTATTTTGATGCTTCAAAGATACACCAAACACTTTTTATTACTTTTAGTTACTCATAAAGAATAACCTTTTATTTCTTATTTAAACTAGGGTTACACATTAACACCTATTTCTGTTGGAGGTAAAAATCTACAAAAAAAATTACAGTAGCACACTCTCACTCCAAATAGTATACTACAAAAATTTCATAGAATTTGAACAAGTAAAACTATCTGTACAAAATAAACAAGCTACAGCATATTAATGAGCATGAAAATACTTTGTACTAGAAAAAGTATCAAACAACAGATTTCATATTTTTCCTAGGTTTCCCACAGTAAACAAGCACATCACAAAAATTATCACATGCATGTGTTATACAATTTTTGCTCTCTACCAAAAATAACAAAAATCATCAATTAAAGGCATTTGAACTACACTTCAATAATCTTTCATAGAATATGCTTCATAAACATTTTTCCTAGAAAGTACATCACAAAGGAAGACTAATGAAACAAGAACCACATTTTTCTATTCAATATTCTATTTACTACACATTTTCTAAGATATCGGCATTTATACTAATTAAATAAATCTATACAGAAAAGTATCACAAAACTAACATGCAACATTTTTAAAATGTAGATCTACTCATGAGAAACACTACAAAATTTGTTTCACAATTTTTGGAGCTAAAATGAGCAAGTTATGATTTTCCAAAGCAATTACATAATTTCTGAAAAATCATTTTCCAAATCCCTTTAAAAATCTGCCGGTGAAATTGTTGAGTGCACCCGGTGTAGTGCACCCACGCTCGCCTACACCGACTGACAGTGGGACCCGAGGCTCCACATGTCACACACACACACACCGGGGAGGCCACCGGCGGCGGAACTCGTCGCCGGTGAGGTCTCCGGCGAAAGGACGGCCCCCATCACACTCCCCACGACGACCCGCACCAAAGAGCTACACAATGGAAGGGCTTGAGCAAGGGAGCGTGGTCGCTAGCATGCATGATGGCACGGCGATGCTGCGCACGACGATCGGCCAATGCAGGCCATGGGAGCGGCCAAGGGAGCACGCACGAGCACCGCGAGGTGAAGGCGATGCTGATGCTCAAGACCGAAGAGGGAGAAATGGTGGAGGGAGCTCCGGCCACGAGCGCCGGCCAATGGCGGCCATGGTGGCAGCGGAGGAGGAACGCGGCCAAATTGGACCTCACCTGAGCACGAACCGCGGGAAAGGCTCGCGTTCGGGAAAGTCGAGGGCGAGGCGGAGTTGGGGGAGTGGCGAATCGAATGGAGGTGGAGTAGCGAGGGTGGAACGGCGGCGGCGGAGCTCGGGAGCCGGCAATGGCGCGGTGGCCGTGCGGCTGCTGCTGGCGTGCTGCTATGGAGCGAGGAGAGGGGAATGGGGGCAGCAGCTGAGGCGGGCCAGCGCGCGGAGGGAGTAGGCGGGCGCGGGGGACGCGGGGGCCACCGGAGGGCGCGTGGCGCGCGGCGTCGGTGATGTATGGCCATGCGGAGGCCGGCTTCTGCCGCGGTGCCACGGCGTGTGCGCACGGGCAGGAGGAGGCAGACGCGGGCGCGGGCCGGGCCGGCTTGCGCGAGCGGGCCAGAGCGGAGGCGGCGGCCCGTTAAGGCCGGAATTACCTTTTCCATTTAAAAATAAATTTCTAGATTTTTCTAAGTTGATTCAAATTCAAATTTGAAGATGAAAAAGATATTTTCACAAATTTTCCCCTAAATAAAAGTTGTTCAAAATTTAATTCTCTACAACTTTCATGTAGGGCACTTTTCAAAATTCTGAATAGATTTTGAATTAAGGATTTATTAAAAATTCACTTTTTCTATAATGTTTTTAAAAGAAAAATTTAAGGAGAATTTGAATACAAAAGTTGCTCTAAAAATCATGTTAATAAACTCTAGATTATCTAAGATTGTAGCTAAACAAGTTCCACCACTCTTAGCAAGCAATTGCAACAGCTAGGGTTTAAACAATTGTTTTCCACATTTCAATTTAAATGAATTTATATTGCATGTGATGATAAACATGTATGTGATGATAATGCATGCTTAATACCCAGGGGTGTTACATCCACCTTCGCTAAGATGGCATTGGCGGCCAGCTCGCAACTCTTCACCAGATCGTCGATGTCATCGTCCTTCGATACCGGCGAAAAACTCTGCTCCACCACTCAGACGTTCAATGTTGTGCCGCATCTGGACTTTCTTGCGAGTGAAGTAAAATATGAACAAGTACCTGGCTGCTCCGTTTTGGCTGCTCGTTCCACAATGTGTATTTCTCAAAAGACGTGCTCCTTAGAGATCATGGAGATGTGGCCTCACCTTACCTCCCGCTATCGCCTGACATCTGGTGGGATTTCAGCAGTCGTGCACGTCCCCTGCTATAAAATAGAGGAAAAACAGGGGAGTCAGTATAATTTCCTTGTAACCTTGCGAACTCACTTTTCCTACTCACCGCCTCCACCCTAGCACATCATTCTTCAAGTTTAAACCATGGCGGTGGAGAAGAGTCCAAGGGAGGAGATGATGGGGGACCAGTCAAGGAGAGGGTGTTCGGGGGCCCTCCGCACCTCTGTGTCAGACTGGTGGAAGCCGGGTGAGTACGGATCGCACCTTTGATCTTTTTGGGATGATTCTAATGTTCTTTCTTGGTGTGGTGCCATCTCCAGTGACCACTAGCCATCTCCATGGCTCGCCCGGTGCCACGGCCTCTCATTGGTAGGGATAGACCCTCATCGTCCCAGTCCTCACAATCAGCGGGCTCCTCCTCTTCCAACTCGTCGAGCAATGAGGAAGGGGGGACATCCACACCGTGGTGCAGGACCTAGACGTGACTAGGCAAGCTCTCCATAAGGAGAGCTAGGAGACAGAACTGCTGCGATCGTGACTCTCTGCCATGGAGACGGCAGTCACCACAGCTGATAGGGAGATGGCTGCGGCTGAAGCAGTAGCGGGTTAAGCGTAGGCGCAGCTCGTTGGTAATGCATTGTCATTACTGTACCATCTAGATTTGTGTGGCACCGCATCTTATTAATTGGTAGGGTTTTCTCATTCTTGCTCTTTTAGCCGTCATGGAGAAGCTGAACACCGCGTCCGTGCTGTCGGTGGGGTCAAACTTCCTTGAGCGTGTTCATCCTCTGCTGGCGTGGATCTAGGAGGTAGTGACGCATGGCGCTCACCATGGGGCTGCGTCTACCCCGGCCGCCACCTACCTCTGTTCAGATGTGGACTTGCATTCGGTAGAGCCTTCAAAATTCCTATGTTTCTCCTCCATTCGTAAGGAGCCATAAGTTTTTGAGTTTCTTTTGTCCATTTCTTAGGATTCCATTCTATAGTGTTGGTGAGCCCCGAATAGACAGGAAGATCTACCCACACAAAATTTGATTTTTAGCAAAAATTTTGCACCGCACCGAGCAGTGCCGCCAACACACACCAAAAATTAGATATCTTTGTCTTGCCCTCTATGTGGAAATTAGGTTTACCACGCCATCGATTTCAGACAGGGGCATTTGTGGTATTTTGATGGCCACATAAAAGCGCAAAGAGTCGCCATCCTGCCTCCATCTCCATTCTCTAGCTGCACCGTCTCTCATCCAGCTCCAAATCCTAGTCCCATAGCCTCCCACTCCACTCTCCAGCCGCTCCCTCTACCACCCCGCTCCAGGCCCTAGGCACCATCAGCACAGCAGATCTGCTCAATCTCCACTCTCCAGCCGCACCCACTCTTATACCTTTTTGAACCCTAGCCAGAGCCAAATCCCCTTTGATTCGTCGACAGTAGGTCAGATGACGGTGGAACGACACCCAAATTCCTTTTATGATATGTGTTGTATTGTAGTGGTTGAACCTAGTATATGTAGATAGAGATGGGGTTACATATTTTCTATAGTTGAGTGTAGCTTACATGTGCTTTATTGGATTAATGACTTTCGTATAAGCTGTAGTTACTAGTTAGGCACTTATTTGCATACTCTTGCTCTGTTATGTTGACATTCGGTAGAAGCTTTAGTTAATAAATACCTTTGTAATCTAGATGAACAGCCACAAAATGTGTTTGAATGAGAGCAGGAGGCACAAATCACAAAGAATCATAGGAAGATGGAAGAAGCAGGAGAGGTAGTTGAGGGATTTGGTGATACAAATGAAACATATTCAGAGTTACAAGATGAGCCAGTGGCTCTAACAATTGAGGTGCTTGCTCTACCTTGTATTGAGTTCAGACGAGAGGGGCAGGGGTGCAGATAGCAATGCAAGTCTGGATAGCAATGCAATTTGTACATGCTTGCTGCTTAAGTTTGTTTCTCCAATTTTAGCATCCAGATCGAAGAAGCCATAGAGGAGGCTCCACTAGTAGGACAAAAGAAGGCCTGATATGAGTCCAAGAGGAAGGCAGTCCAAGAGGAAGGTAGTCCAAGAGAGTGAAGTCAATACGACAAGGAGAGTTGACACATGGATCTGAGAAGAACAAGCAAAACTGTGCAAAAGTGAAGTACCACCAGGCTACAGGATCTTGCTTCTATGTTGTACAGATGCAATCATTTGTAAGTGATGGTTGTGTTTTATTGTTACTCTTGTCTTTGTATAAATAGAAACTCATGTACACTGTTAATAGAAGCAATAGTAGCAGGAGCCTAAATTTGGCATCATCATTTAATTTTGAAGTTGCAATTTTGCACCAATCAACATGGTACCTGTGCATTGTGCTTATATAATCCATATCTGTAACCTAATGTTTAATGCTTGAATTTTGTAGTATGTAATCCATATCAGTACTTGTGCATTGTGCTTATGTAATCCATATCAATATGAAACCTGTGTTACTTGTTATGAACTGATCTCTTGGGTTTTCAATTAAAGTCCTCTTTCACTATACCTAATGTTTACTGCTTGAATTTTATGGGAAGCTATGGAAACTATACGAGCAGAACCTATTGTTGATGGGCACGAACCAACAACTAGTGCTGATGTTGTTTCTAAGGTCCTTTGCCTCTCCCAGGGCCAGGTCCACTCCTAGGTCAACGGCAACACCCTTTTTTGAAGAATACTGGTATCCCGACAAGCTCTGCCAGAACAAAGACATCAACAGAGAGAATGCTTTGGGAATAGCTTGTTGCTAAACAAGAAAGTTCTGCTAACCTCATCGAACAAGTGGATGAACTGAAGAGGAAGGCAGAAAACACTGAAAAGGAGTTTGAGGAGTTCAAGATACAACAACTAGAGTAGTACAATAAGCTACGTGAGGATATCATGCGCTTCAGCTCTTCTTCTGGTAACTCTCAGTCGTCAACTCTGTTGGCTTGATGCGGTGAACATTTGTCATTTGATGTGTGGCTCGTCTACCGTTTGATGTGGTGAAACTCTGTCAGTGGCTTGCTATTGATGTATAAACTGTAATTTGTTGTATTTGATTGCCATGCTAAATAATTATGTAGACATTTGTTGAATAATTATGTCATCAATTTGTGCTACAGTGATAATCTCAAAAAAAATTTGATGAAATGATTGTTGAGCATGTGACCTGGCTAGGCCACATGACCAAATAAAAATGTGATACGAGGACCAACCAGTGCATGACACGTGAAATAGCCAGTGCATGACACATGTGCTAATGAAAATCCGACACATGGAAGGAAGTCATCAAGCCACGTGGTCGAATCAAAAATGAAATGTGGACCGACAACACCATGACACGTGGTTGAATAAGAAAATGCCATGTGGACCAATAAAAATACAACACATGGTCCAATGAAGAAGTGACACATGCTCTAATCGCAACATGACATGTGTGCTAACAGAAAACTGACATGAGAAATAACAGGGACCTGACACGTGGTCCAGTAAGAACCTAAAATGTGCAAGAACCAGAGATGGCCATGTTGTCCAGTAACAAGCTGACACGTGACCCGAATGATCTTCAATGCAACCGGCTATATCATGTACACATGGAAAGCATCTCCAATGGAAGCACCCGCCAGCGTGGCTACCCCTTCTATGATGAGTTTTGGTGGCTACCCCTTCTATCATGTACACATGGAAAGCATCTCCAATGGAACCACCCGCCACGTATGCCAAAATAGTTCTATGACAATCACTTCTTCGTCACATATCAAGCCACTTCTATGATGAGTTTCTAGATTCGTCACAGAAGTTCAAGTATGACGCACTTTCTATGATGAGCCATTTTTCGTCATAAAACTAAAATTATGACGAATTTTGCTTCTTCAGTGATGAAAGCTATTCGTCATGAAAGTGCAGATTCCTAGTAGTGCTCCAACCACCACTGTCACCCACGCTAGAGCTTTGATGCCTCCTAGTCGCCTGCTACCACATCCCAGAGAGCAACAGCCACCTCCTAGCCTCATGTAGCTGCGTCCAGCCAGTTGCGGTAAGCCATAGCTAGCTGAAGGTGGCTGTAGCAGGCCACAGCCGGCCCAGGCATGCTGTAGCTAGCCGTAGCTCGCCCGGACGCTCCACATCAAGCCTTGCCTTCCTCCTTGTCAACAATGTCCAACCTTTGAAACCTTTGCTGGCACCGTCCTTGACGTCGTCGACAAAAACTCTTCTTTTATTGTTCATAATTGTTCATACATACATGATCTATCTAAATCTATGACTGTCTGTGCTATGCCTTTGTGCCAGTCTATCTCTTGTGTTATGGTTATGTGCTACTCCATCTCGTTGTTATTTGTGTTGATTGGTTCTTGCATGTTGATTGTTGTCATCTGTTTACCGAGCCTTCGAGCCGGTTGAGAGTGGGGGGATCCACTTGTACGTTCAATAGTGAATTCAAACCACAATGGTCGTGACACCAAGCGTGACCCTTATTCTCATGATTTAGTTGGCTCTGTAATAATACGACCGTTAGTGACCCTATTCGACCCTAGATGTGGCCATAATGGACTCAACCTCGGTGTGGATATCACCTGCACGCGATGTGCCCATCATGACCTAGCCTTGCGGGTGAATTAGGGGGCAACCATCGTGGAACAACAGATTCCAACTTGTGTAGGCGTAGGCTTGTGGCCACGAGCTTGACTAGCCATGACCATGGAGTTACATCTCTCTTTTGCTCTTTTGTTCTTCCACCCACCTCATATGCTCATGCTGCATAGACTGTAGCATCTCTTTGGTTCTCGTAGTGATAACCGCACCACTACGAACCCTAGGTATTGCATTATGTTGATTTAGTTGCACCAAGGTCATGGTGCCCTACGAGATGGTGAGGATCGAGAAACCGCGTGACTTGTGTCTCTATTCTTTCCACCCTCATATGTTACCATGATGAGTGGTCGAGAGAATGCGGAGGACATTCTTCTATTTTATCTCATTCCCTCTTTCGATCCTCATCGATCTAGTAAGATGTGGATTGAGCATCTTGTTCCAGTTTCTTCGGTGCATGTCTATGGCAATGACATGAGGATCGAAGTGTTGTGGAACCAAAATCCCATTTCACTTGCTTGCGTGTTCGTTTATCGTTCTCTTGATTCCATTCGTTCGATTCCCATCAACTACTATGGTGAGTGGATCAAAGAAGGTGAATCCCTTATCTCTACCCCTCTAGTGCTATTTTATCTCAGTTCCCAACCTTGATATGTTGTGCGGACTGAGAGGACCCATGGCCCACTCCTCTACTTCATGTTTCGAATTCTTTTGCTCCCACCGATTGCCATGGCATGTGAGCCAAAGTACCATGGGACCAAACCAGAATTCTTCCATTTTGCTTGTTGTTCGTTCTTGCTTGATTTCTGTGTTTAGTTGTGACTTGTGGGTTAAAAGGCTGCAAGGCCGAACCTCGTTGCTCGTCTTTCATTCTTGATTTCTTCTCTTTAGTTCTCGTCTATTACCATGACGTGCGGACCGAAGCACCTTGGAATCTGCTCTCCTATATCCCTCATCCCACTCTTTTGATTCCCGTCTATTCCATGATGCGTGAGTTGGAAGACAATGGAACCCTTCCTTCTAGTTGGAACTGCTTATCTATCTCTCTTTGCTTCTTGTTCAAGCCCCTTGTATGCTTGTACCAATTTTAGACCATAGCACTCCTTGGGTTCTCACGGTGACAACCGCATTGCTAAGATCCCTAGGGGTGTCTAGGTGCCATTTAGTGCATGAAGGTCATGGTACCCTACAAGTAGTTTGGGCATTTGTGTTCTCTTGTGTGTTGTTCTTTTCTGATGCCCTATCTTTTGCCATGGCTTGTGGATTGGAAGAAGCAGACCACTGCTCCTCTCTTTCCCCTCATGTTCCATCTAAAAGGTCCTTGTTTGGTTTTGGTAATTGAGTGATAACCTTAGGTGGACTAATTGTGTTTATGTGAGATACACAGGGAATTAGTCCACAGGTGATGGTGTCATGAAGGAGCTCATTGCATATGAGACATGACATGGAGTCATGTGACCAAGGTGGCGAAGATCAAGATGAGGCTTGGCTTGATGGACCAGTTGCAAGTGTGAAGGGCAAGTCAGAGGCTTTGAAGCGAGGGAATGCGTGTGACGGTGAAGCTTGAGCAAGACTTAGCACCGATGGACCGACGCAATGGTGAAGAGCAAGTGAGGTCAAGCTCGATGGACCAACAAGGTCACATGATGATTTGAAGTGGATCATATCATTTGTGATATGGTTGGTGCATGTGTTGCATCAACATCGGTGGAGATGGAATGGAATGCGTAAGGCAAAGGTATAACCTAGGGCATTTCCATTTCACTGCTCATAGGTGTGTAGAGAAGTTGATGACCAGGTTTAGGATAGATGGTCGTACCATTAAGAGAAGCAAACTTATTTGCATATCGGTCATCTAGTGCCACTCGAGTGATCTAACTTTGCATACGTGCTAGGATCGAGTGGCGTGGCAAGTTGAGTGGCTAACGCCTTGTAAAATGATTGTAAAAATGCTAACACATATGCACATGGTGACATACACATGGTGGTGTTAGCACATTTGTGAAGGCGATGGTGTTTGAGTGGTAGAGAGGGGTTTGGGTTCCTCTCTCTCCCGCTGAGCTTGCAAAACAGGATTCAGTGCTTTTGTGGAAATGAAACGCCTATTTTCCACTGTGCCGAAGGTAAAGAAACGGAGGCACAAGGAGGTCACTGGGGTGACCGGATGTGGTGTCGGCATGACCAGACACATCCGGTCAGTGCTCAGTGTATGCGCGCATCTCGGTCTTGTGATCGGACGCGGTGGTACGTCTGGTCACGATCGATCGAACGCGTCTGCTCACGCGTGGAGGCTTACAGGAAATGACCTAACACTGGAACTGTGGCATTCCGTTCATCAAGCATGCACGTCTGGTCGCTGACTCACTGGTGCACGGCTCGGTTTGACCCACGTGTCCGCTCGGTCATGGGACCGGCGCGTCCGGTTACTTGGCTGCATGTCCGGTGATCGTGGTGATCGTTGGCACACAGTGACCATTGGAGGATTGGGCGGCCGTGGTTGAATTTGGAAGGACACGTGGATGGCGCAGGGCGACCGGACATGGTGCAGCGCGTCCGGTCAGTTCGACCGGCTAAATGCTCTATGTTTGGTGTTGGTAATTAGTGACAGTGCCCAAGTGCTAATCTTGTGCTTAAGATTGTATGTAGCAAAGGATGATTAGCACATAGCATGGTGAAGCATGATGATCAAGTGTGGATGATGAAGTGCTTACCATGGTGATGAACGAGGAACAAGGTGCAACCCTATGATGATCAAGGCAAAGGTATATGCTAGGGGTTGTACTTTGGTAACCAAGACACCTAGTGGGTGTGGTTACATTATAGGTTAGATAGCCGTACTATAAAAAGGGGAATTGTCATATCAATTCTAGTCCTACATGTGCCTCTAGGTGACATTTCATTGAGCATATGCATTTGGATAGAGCTAATAACGCCTCGAAAAATGATTGTGAAAATGCTAACACACTTGCACATGACGATGATCACTTGGTGGTGTTAGCACATTTGTGATGGCGATGATGCTTGAGCGGTGATGTTTGAGCGGTAGAGAGGGTTCAGGCATTTTCGAGGAGTTGAAACACCTATTTTCCTTTACGCCGATGTCAAAATTTGGAGGCGTAGTCACGTGGTGTTTCTTGAGCTAAAACATGTGCTATAGTGATACACATACTTAGAATAGCTCATATGTGAAAGGGTGAAACAAGAGGATCAAGAAAATATAGAAATTTGTTTGAGTTAGTGGCGACAGACGCTGGCTATGGGAGCGACAGACACCGTGGGCGCATCTGTCGAGCAACCCTAGCCGCGGCTCTCAGCGCGTGCGTGACAGACGCACGGACACCTGAGCGACAGACGCACTACGTTAGAGTCTGTCGCCTAGGGTTTCGTAGTCAGGCGAATGCACTAGCGACAGACGCTCGGGCGCGTCTGATGGACGAGCAAGGGACACGTCTGTGAATCATTTTCACAAAATGGAGCTTACTGGACTGCGTCCGTCATGACGACAGACGCTAGGACTCAGTAGCGATGGACACGTCTATCAGTTGGAGTCGGCTGTTGAGAATTCGAAGCTCAAGGACATGTGGCACGATCGTGTGCAACAGACGCGGGCACGGCGTCTGTCGGTGGTGCGACAGATGCGTCTGTCACCCACGCAGAGTGCCCAATGACTATTTTCGAAGGGGTACCTCTATATATATGTGTTGGTCGGCTCTAGGGCTATACTCTTGGACTTTTGACATTCTTGTGAGCACATTGAGCTGAGCCAAAGCATCCCCTCTCATCCCAACTCATCTCCTTTACATTTGATTGCGATCTTTGAGTGAGATTGAGTAATTCAAGTGCATCGATCATTAATTTGCATCTAGAGGCACTTGGACGATTGATTTGCTATGGTTTTTCTTGTTACTCTTGGTGGTTGCCTCCACCTAGATGGCTTGGAGCAGCTTGGAGGCATGGCAAGTGTTGGTGATTGTTCTTGGCCACCTCCCATGATCTTGTGAGGGGTTTGCACCTTCCTCGGCGGAGAGCCATAAGGTAGCCATAGTATATTGCTCGTGTCATTGCCACTCCTAGCCATTTGGTAGGTTCTTGTGGCACCTTTTGAGAGGCTCGGTGTGTGACCGATTAGCCACCGAACCACGTGGTTGAGAGGGACACAACGGGGAGCCGACAAGCACGTGAACCTCGGGATAAATCCATGTCTTCACTTCATTGATTGTGATTGATTTGTCTCGGTGGATTGGTTATCTTGAATATCATCACTTGGAATTATTGATTGGTTGGCTCAATTCATCTCCCCTCAGTGAAATTTTTCTTACCCTACTCTTGTATTACATTTCAAGTATTTAGTTGTTTTCTCTAGTGCTTAGTAGTTTGAGTAGAGTAGCCTTTTAGTTTACCTCTTGCGGTTTAACTTGTGCGGTTGTGTGACATTCATTAGAATTGTGTATTGGATAGGTGGCTTACAAACCCCCTTTAGGCTAAGCAAAACTTGCATCACGCTATTTGTTATATTGATAAACTTTTTTAGCATACTTTGTAGGATTTTTAATAGGCTATTCACCCCCTTTTAGCCATCAAGACCTTTCACCGGCGTGTCTGGTCATCCTGAAAGATCGCCCAGTGAAGAAGTAACGGCTTTATTCGTTCGTGGGGCTATAAATACATGTGGTGGCCGGCCTTGGGTGAGAGAGCTATGAGATCTGAGCACCCTCGAGCCTTGGTGGCTTGTGTTGGTGTGCTTGAGAGCCCTCTAACTCACTCATGCTTGATAGTGTTCATCGGATCGAGTGAGAGAGCGATTCTAGTGTGTTGCATCATGAGGATTGCATCGAGCGGCACTAGGTGTTCGAGTTGCAAGCCGGTGGTGCTTGTTACTTTTGGAGGTTGCCACCTCCTAGACGGCTTGGTGGCTTAAGGCTCCGTCGAAGCTTGCAAGAAGATTGTGCGAGGCTCTAGAGAAGCTTTGTGAGGGGCATTGTGCTCGCCCCGCAGGAGCCACGAAGAGCAACTCTAGTAAAGCGAGATGCGAAGGGTGACAAGTGGTCCGACTAGGTCAAGTGCTAGATCTCGTGGCTTGGAGGATCCCCATCTTGTGAGTGGATGTACGGCACCCACTGAGGGTTTGACTCTTGATAGTCAATTAGCTCGTGATCCAACAAGTGGGTGTATCTCCACAACGAGAAGAGCAAGAGGATCGGTGGCAACCTTGGAGCTTGTCTCAACGGGGACTAGCATGTTGGCAAACACGTGAACCTCGAGATAAAAATCATCATGCCAACCTTGTTCATCCCGTTGGTTTGCAATCTCTAAAACACAAGCTTGTATTACTTTCACATATATACATAGTGCTTGTGTAGTTGCTCTCATATCTAGTTGTGTGTGTGTAACTAGCTAGATATCTTCTTGCTTGTGTAGCTAGAAGTAAGCTCCCCTTGCATGGCTAATTTGGTTTGTGTAACCTCGTTAGTCACATTGCTTAGTTTGCGTAGCTAAGTATTTTGCGCTCTCTAATTTGGCATTGGTTGCCTTGTTATTGAGCATTGCTAGTGAGCCTAGGAGCTTTGTACTTTTTCTTACTAGTTGTGTAGGAGCTCCCTGGTGTGCAAAGTACTAGTGCATAGGTTTGTGTGACCTTGCTCTAGAATTGATTAGGTCAGCTCTTACTAAGCTTGGCACCTTAGTTGCTTAATTAGGATCTTTGCAAGGTGCTAGACAACTTAGATAGAGGGGAGTAGTCTTGGCTAGACCGATAGATTTATTTTCACACTTGTATCAGTTAGCCAACGCAATTAAGTTTTAGAAAGGGCAATTCACCCCCCCTCTAGTCTGCCATCTCAACCCTACACCATCCTTTCTTCAATTCTCATCAATTACAATGGCGTAAGGATTGAGAGAGTTAAGAACTGCTCCCTTTCCCCCTTAGCTGCTCTATTTGATCCTGTCTTTAACCATGATGATCGGATCAAAAACCAGACTATCACTTCTAGTTAGCGAAGCTAAGGTCTATGTCATGTTCTCGGAACCATGAGAGTCAACCCGATCAACCATTAGAGTGCCATCTATACAGAGGATGTGACATGGACGTGCCTAGCCGACTTTCTCCCTTGCCTCTTTTAAGCCCAAGGAAAATGGAGTCGCTTTGTGAGGGCTACCCTTGTTTTTCGTGGTGTTTGCTTAACTTGAGCTAGGGTCTAGGTCAATAATCTTGGAGCTGTATAGGTCAACACGATCAACCCAGGAAGTACTGGCTAGGCTATGACTTAAGCTTGAGCTTAGCAAACAACTACATCTGCCTCTATCAGGCCTAAGGATTGGACATCCTCTAGGAGAGCTAAGTCCTTTTTCCTTTAGTGTTCCTTCGGTGTTATTCGATCTTTCTGTGTCTTGCTACCTTTTTAGAGTGTTGATTGCTCTTTTGCCTTGTTTGTTGTTCTATTACGGTAGATGCATCGAGGATAATGTTGATCAGTCTAGAATCCATTGGAGGGAGAAGACACGAATGATAACAAGACTTTGAGGAGAACGGCTACAAGTACACTGAGGATCTCGGAGATGATCAGTCAACAGGTGCCATGTCCCACCCAACCTCGTAGAATCCTATTAGACATGCAATAATGTAGCAGCTATTGCTTTATTTTCTACAATTGAACTGTGATAAGTTGCATGATAGAATTGCTTGAAAGCCCTTACCTTGATGCAACCTATACCATGCACATCCGCTGATAGGCTAGATGCTCGCTTATTACTTACTACTACTTCTATGCATTATATCTGTGATGTGATGCTTGGTGGAGGATTATTTATGAGTGGCTATGGCACTAGGTGCCGATAATATGGTGATAACTTAGGAAGATCTTGGCATACGTCTTGGGTGTGTGTTGAGGGTCGAGTCGACCAGACAGGATTCAACGATGAGTCTTTGGACGAGTCTTGCCAGGGGATGCGACCTGGGCAATCACTACGACACTCAGACCTTTCACAACCACGTCGTAAGCCCCATCACAGTCCAATTTCAGCCTCGGCAGTGATGGTCATAGCCTTCACCATCGGTATTTTCCCTCTGGGACCGACTGCGGTGTACACTAACTGGCTTATGGTCCATCCATGATTAGGTCCTTACTTCCGTCGCATTAGAGCATGACCTGGCTATGGATGTACACTAACACCGCTATATTGACAAATGATCCGCCCATGTCGAGGCTATCCAAACCATCGTGTGGGCACATCAATCGCCTGTGTAGTGGTCACCAGCACCGTCGCCTTGTACTTTGACCTGATTGTCAGCAGTGCAGGTTCACTAACACTTCGAAGGCCAAGACGCCTATGTAGAGGTTAACACCACCATCACTTCAACGTATGATCCACCAGTACAAAGGTCATGGTCACCATCACCTTGTACCATGGTCCGTCTTAGATGATCGTTTAGTCGGTGTCGGGTTACTAAAGAATTCGGCGGTGATATACTATTGATCCCTGCCGCAACATACGTATAGCAATGGTGGTAATAACAAAACAATGAATGGCGCTTACATCCGACAGTGATAGAATTCCATCCAGTTTCATAATAGTTACTAATTCAGCTGGGCCCTTAATAGCTTCATGAACACAAAGCATACAGATATATAATCATTACATCCATAAATCATGTTCACAAACAAGAGTACCTTTTATAATAATAATATATGCTACCATAACATCTTTCTCAACTAATGTCCTAACACAAGCGGTACATAGAGCATACTAAAGGTACTGATGTATACAGACTTACGTAACGAAACGACGTAGCTGTGCTCCTTCTATGTGGCACTCCTGCTTACAAGGCAAAATGAATATAATTAGTTCATCCTTCGGATTGGTAGCCAATGCACCATGGAACCCCTCTTATTCATCTCTAATCCACAACCTGAACAAAGCAACAGAATTAATAGTATTAAACATACTATTTCTTTAGTTAACAAGTCAAAATTGGTCTATACATACATAGAATGAAAATAACTCCCTACCTGAACAAAGACTGTCGTGACAACGAAATACACGAAATGCACCTTTACTGTTCTGCTAATGACTTTATGAACAAGGGAACATAAGGAAGATAGTAAGGCCTGTTCATATGGAATGCCCTTGATCTACAAAAGAAGATTATATGGGCATGAGGACATGAACCTTTCTGCGGTCCATATCATATGCAATCAATGTTCTATCCTTCCTAACAAGAAAAATGAAATTCTTTTTTGGATGAACTGTAATCACTTTGTACTTCTCATCACAAAGCTCAGAACCAACTTTAGTATTAATGTGTCTAAATAGTTCATTTATATCCACAACATGTTTCAAACTCTAGTTATCAGTACCATAGTCTTTAAGTATCCACACTAAAAGCCAAGACCTATTGCGAAAATCAGCACAACACACATAGGTGACCCTGAGCTTGATGGATGGACATTTCAGCACCACCTGTTTATGAATTGTTCTCCATGTCTTTCCCTCCACATCCACAGTAACTATCGCAGAGTACTCAACTATGTGCATAAAACCATTAAGAAAAACACTTCTCAATTTTGAACATAGAACAATACTACCCTCGCCCCATTCAGATTCCTTAAAGATCCATGCTATAGTTTTAGATAAGTAGATCTCCACACCTATGCACGCACCCTCCACCTCAACAAATTCAATCACATGGAAGTGCGAGGATGTTGGGTCAAAACCTAAGCGAGCCTGACCAATAGAACGGATGCTACATGGCAGTACATGCCATTTGTGTGTCACCAGATTGCAGACAACATAGCATCGTAATCCATCAGACCCAGCATACCAGCAAAGGACAAGGCTGCTGCAATAATCTGAGACTAGGACTTTTTGAAGGGGGAAAGACAAGAAGGACAAGGAGAGTCGTTTATCGGTTAAGCTGGTGAAGTGACGATTGCCCTTCCACTAGCTACCATAGAAGAAGCCAACGATAGTTTGTGAAAGCTTCTTACGGTGATAGGAGTCGAAGATGATGCGATTCCAGGAGCGACAAACACACTTGCAGCAGTACAAGGACCGGGCGGGGAGGTAGCGGAAGATGTAGGTTGTAGGCAAGCACATCGTCTGAGAGGCTGACCACTGCGTTCCTTATGTTGGCGGCCTCCTTCATCTGGAAGGACACCACTAGCCGAAGAGATGAGGCCGCCCTGGCATGGAATTAACCCCTACTACAAACATTGAGCCCTCCTGCTTAGAAACACGATCGAACGACCTAAACTGATGTAGGGCACATTTCCTGAACCACTATAAATTTACTAGTCGACATTGCGGGTACCCCAATTATGAAATGTCGACACGGGTGGTGCACAGTCTGCCTGTTTTCACCATCAGTTTTGGAGAAAAATTGGTGGTGGAAATGAGTTTTGCCGCGTGTTTTATTTTGAACTGACGGTGATATGTTATCACCAATGGTCTCAATAAAACTGACAGTGAAAATACCATTGGCGAAAACTATTTGGGGGCAGATCTAGCACTGGGACAGTCAGGACTCGAGCCCCCCCCCCCCCCCCTGCTGCCACCAGAATCAAGCTTAAAAGAAGGGACTAAATATAGAAAATAAGAGGAGGGGCTCTCCTAACACATATTTCTAGATCTTCCCATATTCTAGTAGTAACTGGTACTAATTTGAACTGCTATTTATTAGCACTAGTATTCACAAAAAAAATATTAGCACTAGTGGATTCAAATAGACTTTAAATATTGTTGAAGCTTCCACTAAAAATAACATAATTCCTCCTCCGAAAATAGTTGACGTTTTAAGTTTTAAAAGCCTTGTGAGAGAAGAAAATGGTCCATGTATTAATAGTGAAAATTTAACTACTATATGAGTAGGCTAAGAGATAAATTATAAAAATCCATACAACAAGCAGCATGTTGTATTATTAGCCTTGGTCTAAGATCAAATATTTTGGCCCCGAGGGAGTAAGCCAATGGTTCCTACCTCAGGATACGACACTCAGTATAATACTACCTCTATTTTGAAAAGAAGAATGCAATTCTAGATGTATTTTTTTGTTATAGTGTCTGAATTTTGACCAAATACATAGATAAAATATTAATGTTTGTGACATCAAATAAATATACTATAAAAATATATTTCATGACGAATCCAATAGTACCATTTAGTACAATAAATATTAGTGTTTTTATATGAATTTAATTAGTCAAAATTAAACATACTAAAACATGACATTGTTTTTAAGCCAACTATAATTGAGACGGATTGCCTTTGCTTAGTGGAAGCTCTTAAAACATCTACGGAGACAGGTCAAGATACTCAAATATTGTGAAGGAGACTAAACTTGCTATGAGGATGCTTCCAGATGTGCGGTTTAGTTAAATTGGGAGAGAGTAGTGCAATGAAGTAGCTAACGAATTAGCTCAATAAGCAAGACGCACAATGCATTGTGCTGTCTGGAGAAAAAAAAACTTTCCTTCTTGCACTAGCGGGCTTCTGAAACTAGAATGGAACTATATTTTTTTTTAACCTAGACTACTAAGGTACCACTCTAGTATCTGAACGCACACTCAAACGCACTCATACACTCATACACGCACACAAATGCACACCCTAAAGCGCACATTAGACCTGTAAACTTTACACACAAGACATCTTTACGGAAATCGACGAAGTCCCACAGGCTCCACAAGCGACGGGCACGTTGTGGCTTTACGCATACGTCTAATACCTGCAAATTTATTATTAGGAATAAATCCCAGGTGAGACCTCCAAGTTGCGATCCCAGGAATCGAACTCCGTTACCTGGAGCCGCATGCCAAACGAGCTACGCGCTCATTCTCTAGAATGGAACTATACTTTTGATGAATGAATGCACTCTTACTCTCGCAAAAAAAATAAGAATTATTTAACGTAATCAGCATTTGCGTGAACAGGCCAGCGCGCACAAGGGCCAGAGGGAGTCGTCAGGCAGACCTGACGCAGGTTGAGCACTGCAAAATGCCGCCTGCAGGCTGCAGTTGACAACGGCGTCCGATCCGCTGCCTTTTCCAGCGTTTGCTGAGGAATAAAGAGGCAGCCCTGATGCTGTGACCGGCCGGCGGTGCGTGCAGTTCGTGCAGGTCATCAGCTTTGCCTCGACCCGTCGTGATCGCGCCACGCCAGCCCCGGGCGGCGGTCCGTGTGTCTCCCGCACGCAAGTGGACGGCGCCCAGTGCATACGAAGGACGCGCACCCCCCACCGCCACCGGCAGGATTCCCTCGTTTTTATCCCGATTCGATCAATTCGAGTACTGTTGGTGCCCAGGGCATGACGCATGCGCACGGCACTGGAATGCAGGTGTATGGACGTACTAGGAGGGAGTAGTGTGTGTCATATATGTTTCCTTTATTTATTTAGTAGTGTCTGAAAAGCGTGAATGCATATTAATCACGGCTTTCCCGCATAGATTCTAAGGTTCACCAGCTCCTTTGGGTCTGGTTCTGTTCCGGGGAACTATTTCCTGAAAAGATTCCCAGCTAAAATAGTTAGCTCATTTGTATAAGTTGGATCAAGACAGAATGGTTCCTTGCTGATTCTAGGCTGACGAAACGAGACCTTAGAAATATTGCAACCCGTTTCAAGATCAACAATAGTCGAGGGTTCATCATGCTGATGCATGTATATGTCCCTTTTCAGCTATACCCACAAGCATGCACTGTTCCGCTGGCATCAAAGGTGGTGTTTAGTTCGTGAAATTTTTGGCTTCGGGTACTGTAGCTTTTTGTTTTATTTGGTAATTACTGTTCAATTATGGACTAATTAGGCTTAAAAGATTCGTCTCGTGATTTCACGGTGAACTGTGCAATTAGTTTTTTGTTTTATCTATATTTAATGCTCCATGTATGTGCCGTAAGATTCGATGTGATGTTTTGGGGTGAAAATTTTTTTAAACTAAACACCCCAAAATTCTCTGCGACGTTAGTGCTGGCCTGCTGAGGAATTGGGGATCCGTGTCCCTAGAAAACATCACATAGTGGCGGCGACTGACGATCGAGGAAAAGATCGATTGAGGCGACACCAATCACTAACGGACTGCAAATCTGCCAAATAAAAGCGCGCGCCCACACATGCATGACAATATAATAATATAATACTATGTGATATCATTACGTGGCGATGGCATCTGCCTGCTTGTGCAACCTTCCAATCGTTCGTTCAGGCACCACACCAGCAGCCATCACAGTCACAGCCATTTGTTCTTTGTTCACTTGCCCTTCTGTTGCCCACAGCTGTAGCGGTCGGTGCGCCCACTCTCACTTAACGGCTAAAACAGTAAAACTCCAACCATACCCTCTAATCCCGAGAACATCCCCACCTCCCCACCACTACCAGAAGAAACGAGAAGAAAACAAGAGATATACATCAGTTAAAATTCAGAAAAATATTTCACCTATCCCAAAATAAGTGCATCTCATTTTCCAAGAAGTCATACCCTTTTTAATTTGATCATGTATATAGAAAATAGTATCAATATTTGTATCTCTAAATAAATTTATTATGAACGTTTGTTCCTATGTCAATCTAATGATACTTGTTACACATCATGCATAAATATGTTTATTTTTTATATCTAATCAAACTTAAAAATGTTTAACTTCTCGAGAGCCCGGATGTGCACTTATTTTGGACGGAGGGAGTACACCATCCAAATCTAGAAAGAGAAATAGTAAAAAATTCGACCATTGGTGTAGGAAATCTAATCATTATTAACTATAACAGCCAATAGAACTAATGTACCAGTTTGTAAATTATCCATCTAGTATCAATAAGGTAAAAATGCATGCAATAAGAGCATCTCCAACCGGTTACTTATGGCGGCATCCCCAATATATAAAAAAAACTAGCAGATAAGAGATTGAGATTACTACACAGATTACTTGTCCTATTATCAATACATAAAATTTCTAAGTAACTACTTAAAACCCACCCCCTCTCTCCCTCAAATGTAGGCGATCCATCCCCTCTCCATTATCCATTTAAAGGGAATAAGTTAATCTGTTGGAGGAGAAGAAAAAACTACCCTACCAATAATAGGAGATCACATATATACTCCCTCTGTATATATAGCATGCATGTGTAAAATAGTTAGATAAGCTAGTAGTTCTCAACTCAAAACAATGTATATGGATAAGATTAATAATGATTATCCAAATGGGTATGGATTTGAATGTGGACAAGAACAAATTTATCCATACCCACCCCAGCAGCATGTATACTTGGCAGCTTGGCGCTGCCCAATGTGCCTTTCCAAGGATAGTTGTAAAACATACGGACTTCGGAATATAGAAAGAGGAGAAGAAGGAATCCTAATCCTAGTCCGTGTGTTATGTGGGCGCTTACCAAACTCTAGGACATATTCGGGATATATATATGTGGGAGATCCCCTATTGTAATCATCGATATCTAGAAAGCAATAAAGAATAGTCTCACAGTTGTTCTCTTCTGTTACTTTTGTGTTTGTATTGCTATTGTGAGCGAGAGCGATCCGACGTCAACAACGTGTTTTATTACAAAGTTTGCCCCGAGCCTTGGTAACCTCTCCATATCCTCGTTAGATCTCACCAACGGTAGTCTCACTGAGAGACTAGCAAGACAATAAGCACAATGTGCACTAGTTATCGTGGGAGAAATTGTGTAGCAGGGAGAACAATGGAGGATTGGGGGTTTAGAGATTTACATGTCTTCAACCTGGCCATTCTAGCTCAGCAAGGATGGTGTCTCTACGAAATCCAAAGAGTTTA
Organism: Saccharum spontaneum; assembly: GCA_022457205.1. Taxonomy (NCBI): domain Eukaryota; kingdom Viridiplantae; phylum Streptophyta; class Magnoliopsida; order Poales; family Poaceae; genus Saccharum; species Saccharum spontaneum. The sequence goes on from CM039593.1 coordinate 37,598,812, forward strand.
TCTGCTCATGTGCTTCGTGCTAAATATTTTCCTCAGGCAAATCTCCTTGATGTTACTGAGAAGCCAAGCATGTCATACTCATGGTGCAACATTATTTGTGGCATGCAAGTCTTAAAGGATGAGAAATGCTATTGGACACTCGGGTCTCGTTTAGTTTCCCAAATTCACCCCAAATTCCACTATAAAAAAAAGATTTCTCATCACATCAAAATACCGGTACATATATGGAGTACTAAATGTAGATGAAATCAAAAACTAATTGCACAATTTGATTGTACTTTGCGAGACGAACGTTTTAGGCCTAATTAATCAATATTTGAACAATTATTACCAAATAAAAACAAAATTACTACAGTGTAGCACAGTAATTCGGCGCTCCCCGAATCCGGCGTCTAAACACGGCCTCGGTTGTTTTCCCATGTCCAGCACCCGATTTTTTTCTAGGCCCGTCCGCCCTTCGCTCGACGCCACGGCTCTGACGCCCCTGCCGCTGCCGCTTGCCCGCCGCCGGCTGCTGACGCCTGACACGCTTGCAGCTGCAGCAAGGCCAAGCCGCCACCTGACCTTGCCAGGCTGCCCCCTGCCGCTGCCGCTTGCCCGCCGCCGGCTGCTGACGCCTGACACGCTTCCAGCTGCGGCAAGGCCAAGCTGCCACCTGCCCTTGCCAGGCTGCCCCCTGCAGCCTGCCGCTTTGCGTTGCGCCCGTGCCGCCACCGCCGGCCGCCGCTCGTCGCTTGTCGCTCGCTAGGGAAAAGAGAAGCAGCACTCGCGTCCACTTACGGAGCCACGACGGGAGGCCGGTAACACGTGCTCGGCCCTCTCCCGTCTGCAATTTTGTGGAGAATTTGTAATTTTTTTTTGAAATTTGTGAACAATTTGATATATATATTCCTCTGATATCTGTAATACATAGAAATAATTTGTAAATTTTTCTGAAAATTTTGGTAGATCTGCAATTCAAACAAATAAAAGTTGTATTATCCCCAAATTACATCACTCTATTCAAATAAATCACATTGAAGAAATCATTGTAAATATAGTAATAAGACAGTGTAAATATAGTAATAAGACAGTGTAAATTCATAGGAAAAAATCAGGTGTCAAGAGCTTCCAAAATACTCAGTTGTTGGCTAATCTAGCGTGTGTGTGTGATGGCACACAAATCAGAGTTTAGCAAGATGCTTGGATTCCAAATTATATTTATGCGTCGCCCAGCTACCCCGGAGAAGAACACTACTCCCTCTGTCCCTAATTGTGTGTCGTTTCCGGTTTTTGTGCCCGCAAGTTTGAATCGATTTATATAAAATGCGTGCAACATTTGTATCTCTAAATAAATTTATTAAAAAACTAGATTTAAAGACCTTTTCAATGATATTAATTATATACCATAAATATTAATATTTTTTAATATATATTTAATTAAAGTTGTTTCTCAGGAAACGTAAAGCGACAGATATTTAGGGACGGAGGGAGTACTTACTAGTGTCCGCTCCTAGTACAGGGTCATGGGATGAGGAGCTAGCTAATCAAGGATATTTTCTTGGAACATGACGCCAAACTTATAGTGGACATTCCTGTTAAGCATGGCATGGGGGATACAATAGCTTGACACTCTGTAAAGGGTCTTTTCTCTGTCAAATCTGTCTACCATGTCACGACTGTCAAATAGAGGAATAGGGGAGTCTAGTGCAAACTCACTAGGGAAGGATAACAAAATCTGGAGGTTCAACAGCAGATTGTCAGCCTAAAATCAAGCATTTTCTTTGGAGACTGTCATGCAACAGTTTCCACTTAGGTCCCGTTCGGTTAGCAGGGAATGAGTCTCTGGAAAAAAAAATCTAGCTGGAACAATAGGCTTAATTTGTATAAGGAAACAAATCTGGAATGAATCCTGGGTCTAGAAGGAGCTAACCGAACGAGCCCTTAGTAGGAACAAATCTCGCAAAGGGATGGACATTGACACCCGGTGCCCTATGTGTTGGCAGTTTGGTGAGGATGGTGGTCACCGTTTTTTCAAATGCAAACCCGTTAAGCGGTGTGGTGGCTTGTGGGGTTGAAAACATGTCCGAACCTTTTTGGTGGTTCAGGCTTCAGCTTCTGAAGTACTGCAACATGTATTATCTTCGGAGAGAAAATGATCACAGTGACTGGCTTGCTGTGGCGGTGGTGGGATGCCTGGAACATGGTGAATGCCGGGGAAATTCTATAGTACGTCTAGGAGGTGATGTGTACAAAGTTAACAGCTTTAGATATGAAGCTATAGATCAAAAGGCACTATCCAGGGGTAACTACAAAGAAGTAAAGACCTGGGAGCGACCTAAGGCTGGACGAAAAACTCGAAACTCGTTAGCTCGCTCAGCTCGTGGCTGGCTCGGCTCAGCTCGGCTCGGAGCCGAGCCAGGATTTTAGCTCGTTAGTTATAACGAGCCAACTAGAGCTGGCTCGTGAGCCGCTCACGAGCCAAACGAGCTGTAGTTTTAGAGAAAAAGTCATCATAACTTATATTAGTTTTGTATTACTTCATGTCTTGCACTTCACAAATGAATGATATGTTAGCTCATATAAATATTTTATTCGATTTAAGGTTATTAAATATATTATTTTTATATTATTAATATTTTTAAGCTTTAGATAAATTAAATATTATATTTTGTGTATTTTTTTATATCTGGCTCGCGAGCTCATAACGAGCCAGCTCGAGCTCATAACGAGCCGAGCTGAGCTGGCTTTCTGGCTTGTTAAGATAACGAACCGAGCCGAGCTAGCCCGTTATTCTAACGAGCCAGAACGAGCCGAGCCGAGCCGAGCCAGCTCGGCTCGTTATCCAGCCTTAGAGCGACCTCACCAGGATGTCCTCAAGATTAACTTTGATGGCTCATTTATAGACGAGGGAGAACCCCGTGCTTTGTTGGCAAATAAGTTCAACTACTGTGATGTTTCTGTTATTTCTCAGTCTTATAATAATGTTGCTCATGTGAGCTAGCTCAGTTAGGATTGAGAAGCAAGGGACCCGGGTCAGCCATGTGTCTAGTTTGATCTCCCACACTTTGTAGTTTCACTTACGGACCATGATATCATTGATCCCATGGCTGAATGAATGAATGTTGTGTAAAAAAACCGCCGGTCTCACTGGTCCGATCCTGCTGGCGTGATTATGCATGCAAATTTTGGCCCCGTTTGGCAGGGCTTTTTCAGCGGCTTCAGGAGCCATTTAGAGCCGTTTTATGTCAAACAGAGTAAAATGAAACGGTTCTGCCGATGAAGCCTCTGTAAACGTGATTTCATAGAGCTTTGGGGTGGGAAGGAGCCAAAAATAGTGGCTTCTTCCGGCTTCACCTCATCCTACGTGGCGTTCTGTGAGAGTATGGAACTCTATATGTAGAGCTGTTTTGCCAAATGACTTACCAAAACGGCTCCAACTCCACCGATAGAGTTGTTTATGGAGCTGAAGCAAAAAAAAAAAAAAAAAACAGCTTCACTACTCAAGTGGAGCCGTACCAAATGGGGCTTTGTTTGGCTTGGACGAAAGATGATAGAAGCGAGTTTGCAGCGGATCCAACAACGAGTTGGTCCATCGGATCAGGAGACCTTACGAGGCCTGGTTAAAGTGTGCCCAGGGTCGCTAGCGATCGAGCTTATACGTACATGATGTCATGATCCATTGGCTTTACGACTTTACGAGGCCTGGAGGGGAGAGTAAGGCCGAGGGGATCTCAAGAGGGGCCCGCCCGCCTGTGGACATGGTGCATGTCAGCCTGTCCGGGAGGAGGCAGCCCACCGTAGCAGAGCAGCTTTGCATCGCATTGTGGCATCGTGCAAGGATCAGGTCTGCTACTAATAAGCTTTATTTGTTGCTCAAAAAAAAAACTAATAAGCAGTCCACACCTTTTTTTTACATACGGCAGGATCGGCCGTGGCTTGCCTTGCTGCATGCATCATCATGCATGCACGGGTGTTTCTGTTCTCCACAGGAGCATCTCCATCTCTCCCTCGCATACGCATACTGCTAGCTCATATCATAGGTCGATCGAAGACGACGGCGGACTGTACGTTGTTCAGGGACAATGATTCATGCATGATATCCCACTAGATTTTGCCGAGCAGCGCGATCCAACGGGAGCCTTCGCATTGGCGTTTGGCCACTATCGATCACCATCAACGCGTACAGGGATCTCTCGTCTTTACTGCCTTTATTCTCAACCCACATCATCACATCCCTCTCCTATGTACTCTCTTGTGCCCTCCAAACTACAGAGTTCTAACCTTCGTATTATATGTTCTCAAATTTTAGTCTCTTATTATCCTCAGATTCATAGTAAAATGCACCCCGATTCCAAAACTTGCCCGGCAGTGTCATCTTAGTCCATAAACTTCTAAAGTGATATATGTGGATCCCTACACTTGGTCAACTATATTATCCTAGTCCACGAACTTTTAGGGTGGTCATTGCTGGTGATTATTGTTCTGATCTCTGAACTTAGCCAGCGGTGACATCCTGGTACAGTGGTCCATGAGCTTCAAAAGTGATACTATGTAGTTCTTCAAACTTGACCAGCGGTGTCATTCCAACTCGTGAACTTTAGGGATCTGAATATACCATTTTGAAAGTTGGTGGACCAGGATGATATAATTGGCCATGTTTAAGGACCTACGGTCTTCATTTACGTTATAAGTTTTTGAGGTTAGTTTGTTCAATTTTGAAATAATAACCCCGTCAAAAAAAATTGAACTAATAACCATATATAACGCGTCAAATATTATTGGATAGAGCGAGCGAGGAGTGGTTGATTGGCGTGTTGATTTGGAGCAAAGTAGCTACAGCATAGGGGTGATGCGGATCTCAACGCGTAAGCCATGCGTGGTCCAAGAAGCTTCTCCGAACTGAAAAGAGCACATGCTGCGTCGTCATCGTGTAGTCGGCGAAATCATGGATCGCATCTGTAACCACGCCTCATGCCGACCTTAAAGTGCACAAAAAAAAATTAAAAAGAGCTTTATTTATGGACCTATAAACCACTTGGAGGGAGCAAATCCTGGTCTGTGTACGCTGATCGATTTAACATGGTCTGACAGCGAGCTTAGGGCACTCCCAACGCAGACTATACTATAGTTTTTATGTCTTTTATTATCCCTCTATTTATTGAATTTTGCTAATGTGGCAGTATATTTATTGAGGAGAGAAAAACAAAAACTAAGAAACCGAGTCTAATCAAGAAACCAAGTCTACCCTTCTATCGATGCGGATGAAAGCAGCACGTACGGCGTTAGGGAATTACTCCGTCGTCTCTATCTAGCTTTTCAGATCCGGTGCGCCCTCACTTTCACTCTCCCTCGCCATGGCCCTCCCCTTCACTCCCCATCAGCCATAGCTGCCATGGTGCCTGGCCACGGCCTTAACACCCGCCTCCATGCGCATAGCCATCTCTTCCCTGCATCGCCGGCGGCAGCCCCCTCCCTCTCACCGGTGGCCGCCGCGGCCGCCCCCTCCCTCTCGCCGGTGCCCCTGGCGGCGACATGGCCCGGCTCGTGCGGAAGTTGCCCCTCGGCAGCGGCACCACCTAGCTCGCGCAAGGCGCGCCTTGGCGGCAGCGAGGCCAGCCACGTGCAGACGACAGCCCTGCACGCAGACGATGAGACGCAGCCGCGAACAGCTGGTTGACCTCCGTCGGAGCTCACAACCATCTGACTTACACCCTCGGCCCCGCGCCCACGTCCGCTCGTGCGTCGTCAGGTGCCACCGCCCCGCGGGAGCTCTCCGCGTCCGCTCGCCTAGCCCGCTGAGGTCACGTCTCGCACGGGTTCATGCCGTAGAAAAGCCACAGAGGATCCGGGTATGGTAGGGAGATTGATTGGTTGATTTTTATCTAGACTCTAGATGCAAAAAGTTGCATCGAGAAGAATAGTTTCTTAGTACAATATCCTATACTCTAGAAACTATAGTTTCTAGTATTGGGAGTGCCCTTATAACAAACGAACATGTGTGAAATGATGTTCTTTCTTCTAACAATATGTGTGAGATAATGTCACGTGCATTAATCAAACCTTTATTTCGGTTTTGATAAAGTGTTCCATTATTGCCTCGCTCTCTAGCTGAAAAGGGAAACCAATTATCGTTCCATGTGTCACTGTCTCCAAGGTATATCTCGCCCAAAGTGATGTAGTGGTCCTAAGGAGAAAAACAAAATGAAAAACGACAATTCGGGACTCGGCAGTTTCACACAAATATTTATCACAAAGTTTTCAGCTCAATCTCTGACGAATAACTTAGGGGAAGGGCACACTCAAATAGAAGAGAATCAAATCCAAAGTTTAGTTAGTATTGTTGTGCCATCCATTTTTGGTGAAGACGGCAAGACGCTCAAAGCAACAGTCTCCAATCGCTTTGTTTGCCAAGTGTGAACCTTCTCCCTGCGTCCTCACACTCTTCTCCCTTGTGTCTTCGTACTCCAAATGCTCACGTTCACCAAGATGTAGCTTTCATAAATGAAGCATTTTGTGTTTTCTCAAATACAGAGAAAAGATATTACGTGTGTACACCAAATTGTCCAAATAATAGAAACAAGCCCCACAAAAATTGGTTTTCTTTCCACCCCCCAATGGCTGTCAGAAAACTTCCAAGCATGTGGATAATGGATCTAGATAGGGTTAACCTAATAGCTATATGAACAATGTCCGAAATAGTCTGGTTGAAATAGATCTTAGACATAAGCAGGATCTTAACTTAGTATATACATGATCATTAACGTACTTAGTGCAGAAACTCATCTTAGATAATAAAATAACTAGAGCCTGAAGATGCCATCTGTGCATCTAGGGATGTGGTATAGTTGATGTAGATTAAGCAAATCCTTAGTTTTCACTATATTGGGGCTGGCGCTCTTGGTTGGTGAAGAACTCGAAGTAGATCTGTAGCAGTAGTAGCTGGACGTGGGTAAACGACCATCTGAACCAGCTAGTGCCTAATAGATCAGATTGGTGTGTTTTCGGGGAATGTTGGGCGATGTCACCCCATTATTTATATGAACTGCAGGCCTAGGGCCGAACCGTAGACTTGGGGTTGATGCCGATCATGTCAAAGTGTTATATGACAAAATAGGCACTATTTGGTGGACTCAATAATTATTGCTGAACTAATATGTTGGCTTGAAATCACATTCCAACAAGTCTTAGTATGTTATGGCAATAGAAAAAGAGGTGTTCAACCGTTCATTTCAATGTCAACAACACACTTCTAGCTCTTAGTCGATTTCCACTAAGTTAAATTGTCCTTTGTTAATATAACATCTACCTTGAGGTACCAATGGAATATTTTTATCTTAAGAGGGAGCTTCAATATCCAAATGATTTTTTTTGGTAAAAGGGTACCCAGAATTATTAAGTATAGGTACATTGACTATATACTGAGAGCTGACTATGATCATTTAGGTCCCATTTAAAAAGCACCAATCTCATGCGAAAGTTGAACGTTGGCTATTTTAGCTACTAGGTTTAGCAAAAAAAAAAAAGAGTCTAGGATCAAAATGAGGGAAACTTATGGACCTGGCCCATTGAAATTGATGAATATTGGAAATTTCAGGTGCCCTTTTAAAAAAATCCTTGTTTTCATGAAATTTGCTTAAAATATGTTCAAAATTTTACCTAGAGTTGAAACCAATGGATATGGATGTCTAGGTTTGCACTTCTGTGGAAGGAAGCATTTGTAGGCTTGTTTACACTTTTCGTTGGACAGAAGAATCAAATTAGACCAAAACTTTTTACTTGTTCGGTACTATTTCGAGCCTCGCCAAAGTTGGTTAAATTTGTTGAATTTCTGACGTCGCAGTCCAAATCTTAAAACCCTTCCTAAGTGTATTTTTTAAAACTCCGAAAACAATAGCATTAGCAATATATCATTGTCTTCCAAACTACTACTGTAAGATTTGTTGCGCCCAAACAGCTCGCTGTTTTTCAAGCCATTGTTTAAGCAATATATCATGGTCTTTCAAACTATCCGCAAAATCTTTTTCACAACAACATAATGATGAATGAGAATATTACAGTCACCATAACAAATGTTGTTTTGGAAAAGATGGCATGTATGGCTCTACATCATGGAAAATGAGCGAAATCAAATAAGCACAAGTGTAGTAGGTTGAATAAAAGCATCCTAGGGGGCGAGATGCCAAAAGCCGAGTGACACGTATGGTGGTTTTTGCAATTTCCCCTTCAACTTAAAGGAGGTATGATGTCAGACCCGTTTGGTAGGAATATTTTATTGTTTCTTGAAAATTGTTTATGTTCCAATTTTTTTCTAAGAAATATGCATTTCTATAGTAGGATTATGTTTCTTGGAAATTGTCAGGCAAACTAGGGTTTTTTGTGTTTCCGCCATGATTTTTGCACGGTATTTATATATTGTGAAAGTGGAATCAGAAAAAACCTTGCCAAACGGACCTTCATTACATGGTTGAAACGTAATTTAACGGCACACCTATAGATGTACAAAAGGCCCATGGCCATGGGTTTTGACCCGGCCCGATGGCCGTTGGGCCTATGTCGTCTTGTCATGACTATGGAGCTGTGCCTGGACTCCTGGTCCAAAATAACAGTTGGCACGACCCTAGCCCAACATGCCCAGCCTCCGCCCCTGTTGCCCACCATATAGGGTGTGTTTGGTTTTCTAGCTTATTTCTAGCCTAGGCAGATTTAGTCTGTCCCCAGCAAGCCAATCTCCAGTTGTTTGGTTGACTATAATGTTAAGCCTGGCTAGCAAATAACGTGTTTGGTTGGTTGGTTTGTTTGCATAGAATCACCTCTTCTTCATGCTGGTAAGTTTACCTCTCTCTCATACATTGTGTCGAACGGGTGGTGAGTGTATGCTCTTGCGCGGGACAGCTCCAGTGACGCGCGTGCCCATGCCAAGTTCTACTGCTGCGGCTACTGCTATTGCTAGTTCCCGGTGATGAGCACAACCAGCCAGTCCACGAGGAGCACCGCCTTGGCGCTATCAGGCTCGCTAAGGTGGAACTCATGGTACGCGGGCGTGGAGTCTAACAACTCGACGTCCACTGTCGCCCACCTGCTCGCTAGCAGCCCGTCATAGTAGGCCTTACCCTCGGCGACCAGTGCTGCAGTCAGCACAGCAGCCGTGGCCGCCTTCGTCTTGGGTTTCCGCCCCCTCCTCCCACTTCCCTGTCCCTGCACCCACGGCCGGCTCGGCCACTGGCTTAGGCGCAATCGGCGTCGGTGGCAACACCCTCCCTTCCTCTCCATCAGTAGACTAGGCGTCGTTATGGAGGGGCTAGTGGAGCGCGGAGAGGGCGAGGGACCAGTGGCCCTGCCGTTAGAGCTCGACTATAGCAGAGGTGAGCGGAATAGGGAGGGAGGCTAGGCCAAGCTTGGCCAGGAAAGAACGACCGCTCCCTGTGTTCTTCTAAGGCTAGGCCAAGGGCTCGAAAGTGGCTAAGCTAGGCCTGGCTATGGGCTATAAACAGGCAAACAAACAGTTAGAAGATGCCTTCCTGGAGCCTGATTAGGGGTTAGCCACCCAATTAAACAGGCCCATATATACCCTCACATAGCTCCTCTCCCCCGCCTAGCTTAATCCTAGCGTGGAGTGCCCTATCGCCACAACCACTCCTCTCTATCGACCACTCTTCCTCGGCTCCTCACTTCATAGCTCTACTCGCCTCATCATCTCCTTGCTGGATCTACAACCATCAGCCCATGACTTGGCTAGGCCCATGTCGTGCCATGTCTGGCGGCCCATTTGGCCATCTATATATAGGCACACCCGTCTACTGATAGGAGAAGACGAAAAGTTAGCTGGTGACATATATACCTATACCTCGAAGAAGGTTTCGACATTCCATGGCATGAGGAGTCCACTTGCATAGTACCATGAGCAGTAGCAGCAGGCCAGCAGCGAGGAATGACGAGGGCCTTCTGGTAAAATCAACATCCACGTTATCGTATAAAGATCTCCATGCTACCACAGCGCAGCAGTCCAAGACACTAAGATCACCACTGCCCACTGCCATGCTCACTCCCCTCTTCTCAGCGGCCATGGAGCCCCAGCAAGGCGAGAAGGAGCTCCAGCTTCTCCTCCTCCCCACGGCCACACCTCTGAACGCTGCCTACCTCCACGCCCCTCGGCCGCCGGCCAGCCCCTATGACCACCCGCAGCTGGACCTGAGCCTGTCCATCAGCATTGGGCCACCGACGCCACGGGCAGCAAATCATCAAGGACGAGGCACTACAACTGCTGACCAGAGCAAGAGGGCGGCGGCGGCGGCGGACGTGCAGGCGCTGAAGCAGCAGGCGGCGGAGCAGGCCCGGATGGCGTCGGCGGAGCGGGCGTACGCGGAGCGCGTGATGGAGTTGGCGCGGCGGGAGCTGGAGCTGGCGGAGCGGGAGTTCGCGCTGGCGCGGGCCATCTGGGAGCGCGCCCGCGGCGAGGTGGAGAAGGTGGAGCGCGTGAAGGCCATGGCCGCGCGCCGGATCGCCGCTGGCTCCGCCGCCGCGCTCGAGATCACTTGCCACGCCTGCATGCAGTGCTTCCATCCTTAATAATCAGCACGCCATGCATGTCGTTGTGAACTTGTGACAGCTACCGTGATTATATAGTACTACTAGTATTACATTAGTTGGCTGTTAAGAACTTTGTTTATGAGTGTTTTTGTGGCATCAGTTAATGCAGGCTTCGATCGCATCATCGTAGATAAAGGGAAAAGACAGATCGAGAGCAGATCAATATTCTTCGATCTCTTGCTTTCTCGCAGAATACATACTGCATCGTTTGAGCTTCAGCCAGCCTAAAAGGAGAGCGAAAGGGAATCTAGCCAGCAGTTTAGCTTTAGCTAGTGGTGTACAATTTGGAAGGATAAGCTGGCCACACTGTTGGCCGCCTTTGCTTGCGCAACACATGCTTGCTTGCTTCTGCTGGGACGTCTCACAAAGAATTCAGGGTGGTTCGCTAGTTTGTATTCGTGAATTATGTCTGTGTTTCATATGAAATATAAAGTTCTATTGCTCACTTAGCTTGTGAGGATGAAGCTGGATATTCTTCCACCATCCAAACTTAACGTAGGATCGGACTACCTTAGAGCTGCCGTACCATATCCATCGACAATTAAAGGCCAGATCTGGACCATGCATATATGCTTGATCCAAAGCATGAAAGCATGCATGCCAAATACGTACGGAAGCCAGAGCCAGTAGTGATAGTCTGATAGACATTCAGACAGTGAAGGGTGGATAGCAGCCCTGTAAAGATGGTTGCCCAGAGACGAGCGAGCAGGAGTAGGGGCAGCAAGCGTCAGCAGATTCCTGCACGGTTATTCCTCAGCCATCACTCTTTACCCATGAACAGCTGCGGCCTACTACAAGCTGAAAGAGAAGCACAGACATGGCACGCACAGTGTGTTGATGTTGATGCTGCCAATTGGCCAATTCCAATGCCAGGCCAAGATGTCGGCACTCCATCGGCAGAAAGGATCTCACTGTGGCGCTACAGCTACTTGATTTCCTTTTTATCATTTCTTGGATTGGTCCTGGGTTTTGTTTTTAGGTTAGGATGTGTAAAGCTTTTTTTTATTTACTGTGTCTAATCCCATATGAATGGAACTGGTTTCTGCAAAATTCTTATTTTCCAAACATACAGGTTCAACCCAGCAGCACAGCTCCAAAACTATCTATCTAGTATGCAGGAAGTTTAGTTAAGGCTTTGGTGATGTCATCATGTTCAATTAGCACCAAAGTTTTCTTTTGACAACCAACCATCACGAGACTATGCCAATTTCATTTCATAATTCATATATAGACGAAGAGGCGCAAACGTTAGCAACAGTATATTGAATTGAAGTGCCATAATTCAGAACCAGGAGAATATCCGACTGCCAGTGCCAGTAGTATGATCCAAATGCATGATTGGTGTGTAATGCTTATGCATGGTGGAATCAAAGGAGGTTGCCCCGGCCCTCTCATTGCTTTGATACAGACCAGACATGATGAGGTGATGAGCAACCTCTTAGAAAGTAGCCTACCGACTCGGAACAACCGAAACATCGCTAGCAAAAGCAAACCCATGTGCCCTGCCTTTTGCACTTGGGAATCTTGTCCTCACATCACTTGATGGTGTCGATCAGTCCAGGTTTCTTTCTTGAGCCCTGATCAGGGATGCTCTTTGTACTGCATCCTGCATCGATCCTTTGCTGGTACTGCTGTCTTGCAAACATTGTTCAACCATGCATGGTTGCTGTCATATCATATTACAGGCAGCATAACTACTGGTCTACTGCCAATGTTAGCTAGGTTTCATATTTATTTATATATAAGTTTCTCAACAATGGCAATCACAGTACAGACTACAGAGATGACGATGAGCAACATCAAAATGGGCTGTTGCTGCTCGATGTTCATGTGTCTACCGTTGAATTGAAACATCCACGTCCACGGTATGGCAACTCATGAGCAGCAGCGTGAATATAATGTGCGTGCACACCCAACGAAAGCATGCATGCATATAGATGATCCAAAACCGGGAACCTGACAGACATAAGCAAACAGAAGATGGGGTATGTAGCAGGCACGTAGCTTTGGTCTCGCAAGTCGCAAGACAAAAGAAAGGGAACAAAGTAGAAGCAGACCTGTGCCCAGATCGACAAGGACGGATACACTGCACGGACGACATGCTACGTTCCAATTCAAAAGTTTATGTCTTGTGCAGATAGGCTGAATAATCTGTATGCATGCTGTATAGTAGGCGCGCAGCAATAATGTTGATCATGCATGAGGGTGAGCACACAACTATGGCATGTAAATAAATAATGGCCATTTTATCAGGGCACCAGAGAACAGAGCTGTAGTCCTCACCATTTTCCTGGCATTGGGAGGCCATTGACAAGATATTCCTCCATTTGATTGCCAAGGAGCGAGCGAGAAGAATTTAATAATTTGGGTTTGTACGCTACTCGATGTCCGTAGTACTAGTGAGAGCGAAATGACATGCTTCTGGCAGGCATGGTTGAGCAATGGGGCTACCAGTCCAGCTCCAGCAGCGAGTAAAGGGGTCCCCGTGGTCACTCCGAGTCGTGGGCACTGCAAGTGCAAGCTAGGCTCCCGGCATGTGCAGTGCAGTGTTAGCTTCAAATTGCGTCGTCACTGTGTCAGTCCAGCAGCGTCGTCCGACGATACAAGTGATGTGGCGTTGAAATCCTTATCGGTAACCTCACGACAAACAGACGACACAAACACAGACGAGAAATTCACTCGCCAAGAATGGAAGAACTAATAGCTAGCAGGCAGAGACAGGCAATGAGGAAGCCAGTAACTCAGGCGCCCGGTCATCCATCTCAGAACACAGATAGGTAGCATACTCGATTCTGAAAGATGTAAACCAACTGGCTCCACTGAGTTCATCCAATATTTCATCTATAATTGGAAGAGGAAATTTGTTCTTCACCGTGAATGCATTCAATTTTCTATAGTCCACACAAAGCCTCCAATCCCCAGTCTTTTTCTTGACCAAAAGTGCCGGAGAAGAATAAGGACTAGTGCTTGGTTGAATTAGACCTTTCTACAATAACTTAGTGATTTGCTGCTCTATCTCGGTCTTCTGAGCAGGGTTGTAACGATAGGGTCTTAATTTGAATGGTTGAGCTCCTTGAACCAGAGGTATGACATGATCACCAAGGTGTCTTGGTGGTAGCTCAGTTAGAGGCTCAAATATGTCAGCAAATTCAGAAACTAACTGTTTAATTTCAGCAGGTAATGGTTCTGTTGGCAGAGGGCTATCAGTAGCTGGTTTCAACTAGACTTGATACAAGATGGCATGATCCGTCAATAATGCTGCCAAATGATTAACAAAAAGTGGTGGTCCAGCATTAGCTTCAGCTGTTATGCCCTTTAGAGTAATAAGTTGGTCACCCTTTTTGAACTGGAGCCATTTATCTTGCCAATAGACTTGCATAGGACTGAATTGTTGAAGCCAATCCATACCCAGTACGATGTCATAACTGCCCAATGGAATAATTTTAAATGTAGTAACAAATGTATGACCCTGGACTCCCCAAACTTGATCTGAAAGTTCATGTGTCCATGGTAGGGTGTTACCATTGGCTACCTTCACTTGAACAGGTTGTTCTAAATGCTAAATGCCCTGAGATAAGAGATGCCAGTTGCTAACTGATAAATGAGGTTGTGGTACCAGAGTCAACCAACATATAAGCATTTTGATTAGCCAAATAAACCATCAGCCGGACTATCTTGTTGGATTCAATACCTTTGACAGCTTGGATGGAAATGGTCATCAGATCATCACCTGAATCTAAGTCAGTGTGATCAGGAGATTCTTGAGCTGCATCATAGAATCGCCAGAGTTCTTCTACAGCATGAAGAGAAACTGACTTTGGGCATTTATGGCCAGGACCCCATTTTTCGCCGCACTTGAAGCAAAGCCCCTTAGCACGCCAATATGATTTGAGTTCAGACAATGCATCTGGTAGCTTGGGCTTGATGGGATCATTGATTCGCATGTCTTCATTAGCTTGGACAGCAGCTCTTGTATGGATCGGAGTAGATGGCATAGAATTCCGGCCATTCTCCATATTCTTCTTGTTATAATTGGAAGATTCAGCTCTGCGAAAATCCTTCTTGCTAGGACAGGTAGTCACCTCTTCCTGCAATAAGGCGATAGAGCTAGCAGTATCCAGATCGGGAGGGCGGTGAACAATGACTACTGCCTTAATATCATCACGTAGGCCATCAATAAAACGATTGGTAATGATAGATGCTTCCATATTTGGGTTATGAATTAGTAAGTGATGAACAATATCACTAAAGTCCTCTATATACTCTGTAACAGTAGTAACTTGTTTCAGGTGAAAAAAATCTACAGTACAAGTGATCACGTTTGTCCTTATCAAAACGATTGCTAATGGCAACTCCTAAATCCTTCCAGGTCATATCATGAGCATAAGCAGGCAGAGTTTGCAGCCACAGTTGAGCAGAGCCAGTAAAATTCATGGTACCAAGCTTGACCCAGCGATGCTCAGGAACAACATAAATATCAAAGAAGGTTTCACAATTCTTTATCCAGAGCTTAGGGTTGCTACCATCAAACTTAGGAAAACTGAATTGAGGCATAGCAGCATTCACATCCAGTGTAAGGCCACGGTGCTCAGAACCAGGTAAATTCAGAGTAGGAGGGGGCCGGTTGCGGGATGGCGGTATACACCACCCTGAACTCGGAACCCCGGTGGAGATTTCCCTTACCGTGGTCAATTGACCAGAAGGATCCCCACAAACCTCAGTCGGAGACAGCTGTGCGATGGTGACGCCGCCTTCGCCCGACTCCACTGGTACAGCTTGGGGAAGGAGAACGCCCAGTGCCTGCTTGACGCATTCGCCGAGGTCCGTCACCGTGTGCTCCAGCTCGTTGACGCCGCTGTCGACTTGAGGCTTCCAGGTGTTGATGTCGGATCGCAGCGCCCGCATCTCCACCATGGAACTCTTCAGCTCCAAGATCCCCTTGGAGTTCTCACCGAGAAGGGCCTGGCCGAACTGCTCCTCCGGCAACGCCATGCTCATCTGTTGTCTCGTGAGATAGCTGTGAGAGGCCGAAGCTTTGATACCAGTTGTTACCAACTAGATACTACGATATGGTGGCTGGATAGTATTTCAGGGTAGGTTGAACTTGCGTTCGTCGGATCAGCTGCAGCCGAGTCCGTCGCCATCGCCGTCGGCACTGCTGCACAGTTCTGAATGTTCAAATACAAGTCGAGGAAGAAAGCTAACTCTCACGCCTCTCTTAACAGAAAATTACATGGGCTCTGACAGCCCAGCTGAAGTTACTCTGGGCCAGCGACTCGAGGATTGGGATTCTTAACGCGCTTCTCCCTAGCCTTTGGCCTAGTTCGTTCATCTTCAAGAGGACTGACGCCTTCAGCTTCCCCTTCTCGTTCTTGTAACACCCAAATTTTAGAGATAACAAATTTTGAATAAATTGGATAACAAATAATGGCCAATTTAGAATAATAACAAAATATACTTGATGTTGCATTCATGCTGCTGCATATATTTTCTGTTGTGTAGTAGATTTATTTTATTTTGATTTTGGTTTGGAAAATTTTATTTGGAATAGTTTGTGAACAAGTAAATAAAGGAAAGAAAGAAAACAAATAAAAAAGAGAAAGATAACTTAACTACTATGCAGCCGGCCCGGCCTGTTCTTTTTCCCCCTCCCGCTCTTGGGCCGCCGAGTTGGGCCGAAGCCGCTGCCCCGTTTCTCCTTTCCGCGCGCGTGGGCCGGCCCAGCTGAGAACGCGCCCGCCTCTCCCCTCTTCATCTCGCTGACGGGTGGGGGCCGCACGTCAGCTGCGCCTTCTTCCTCTTGCCGTGACGGAGCCGGAGACCGACGCCTCCCTAACCGAATCGAATCGCAAATTCCGGGTTTCCTAACCAAAAACGACGAGGTGAAGCTATAAAAGGATAGCCGGGTATCTCCCTATTCCGTTTTTCAACTAAAACGCTAGGCTAGCTACGTGAAATCAAGCTCTAGGGTTAGAGCTTGGCCGGCGGTTTCGGTTGGTGCGTGGGAGAGGTCTTCAGGTGGAGTTGAGGTCAAATTCTTCGCGTTGGTGAGTCCGCAGTCGTCTCCTCTAACTTCTTGTGCTTTCCTTTTGGTTGGAGAGGCTTCAAAGTGAGCTCTTGAAACTCACCGTCGGTCGGCCATGGAGCCGCCGTCCCTCCCCTTGCTGCGCTCTCTCTTCGGGACATAGTAGAGGGCATAAACCGTGTAGATGAGATAGGGTTGAGCTTCTCGTCCGATTGGAGTTGTTTGCGGGTCGTTTGGTGGTCGGAAAAGGGGGAACCGAGATTTTCCGGCGAGCCACGGAGGCCGGCCATGGCGGCCGCCGGCCGGACTTGAGGGGGGCGACCGGAATAGGCACTGTATAGCTGCTGATGAACCCGAGCCGTCCATCTCGTGATCTACGGCCAAGAATAGATCTTACCCCTTCGCGGGGTAATTTTTCTAAAGAGCCCCTGCACTTTTTCGTTATATAACCCGCGGTCCTTGGCGCATTCCAGGAAATACGTTTTCGCGTTTTGAAAGCGTATTCCCTTCCGGTTAAATCAAAAATACGTTTTCAGGTATTTACAGTTTTGCCACTAGGATTGTTTTAGTCATAAAATCTTCGTTTTAACTCCGATTTGATCCGTTCAAGTTGCGTTAGGTTCGTATTTGTGAACTCTACATGTTAGTGTAGTTGTACAGTTAGTTTTGATAATTTATTTTTCGAGTTTATAATTAAGTATTTATTTATCTATAGGAAATCTTGGAAAATTCATAACTTTCACGTTTTAACTCCGAATTTGGTGATCTTTGCGTCTGTGTGATCGTAGAAACGTGTAGAAGAGTTTTATAAACTTTTATTACTGTTTTGTTACTGTTGGTGTACTGTTCTAATTATATCTCTTCGTTTGCTTCGTGTATGTTTGATTGGATGCATATATGTTGTTGATTGATGATCGGATATAGAAGGTGAGCAGTATTTGGACGATTCAGAGTATTACTTTGAGCCAAGTCAGCAGTATTATTTGGAGAGCTTTGATCAAGGCAAGTATAACACAGGACTATCCTTGTTACCTATTCATCGAATTAGCATACATATGCATATGCTTACCTTGACAACCTTAGAGATTATAACTTAGTGCTTGTTGTCTTGATTCCTTGTCAACCTTGGGAATGCATATGGGTAGCTATGGCTAGTGCTTAAACTAAGAACAATGATCTTGCAATATGATTAATGGATCAAGCAATCAATCATTAAGATGATTTAATTTTTGTTAAAAGGGGGCTAGAGCATGTGTATTATTTTTGATGCTCTAGTTACTCTCCGTAAGGACTTATCTGTACGTGATCATCCGGGATATACAGTACAGCTGTGAGGGCTATATGGCTCTGGCTTTAGTTGTTCAAGAGACCTTTTCTAGCTTGTTAGTGGTTACCTTAAATGGCGTAAGAATGGCTTGCCACGTTGGGTGTAGTGCGAGCCCCTGGCCTAGTGTGTATAGGCTGCGGTTGTTGTGCCACAGGGAAGGGGGGTTCTACATCTGCCTGCCGACTGAATCTAATGGCCCTAACTTGTTAGACGAACTCTTGAGTGGCTTTATGTGGTTCTCTAGTGTTTGGGCTTGATCTCCCCACTCATTTGGAAATCATGACTCACAGTGAAAGTGTACACCTCTGCGCAGAGTTAAAAACTGGTATACTAGCCGTGCTCACGGATACGAGCGGCCTTGGAACATTTACAGATAGATGATCACCATTGCTATATTATGTTTAATTATTGTTGATTATCATTATGCTCATGTTAATGTTATTCGTTATCATTATTGCAACTGATCATTGGTTCTTAAATGGGAAGTGGTTTATCTTGAAGCTATTCAATTGTCAAATATATGATTAAAAGCTAACCGCAGTTAAACAGTGTCTAGCCATTTGAGCCTCACGAACCCTGTGTTATATTTGTTGAGTTCAACATGGACTCACTCTTGCTATTTCCACCATAACAGATGAAGATTATGAGGAAGATTATCGTAATGAGTACTAGTCTTGGTGTCAACCAGTCAACCGTGTCCCTGTGTGGAGTTTCCGCTGGAGATTACTATTAGTTATTATTATTTATCGTTCAAGACTATGTCTTAAATATTTATTCGCTATGTAATAAGCACTGTGATGATACTATATAATTTGTCTGCTTATGTGTGCGATCATGACCTGGGGCGCACATGAGTACTTTATGCATCCTATTTTTGTCCTTAAAAATGGGTGTGACAGATTGGTATCAAAGCCGTGTTGACTGTAGGACGCAAGCCTAGTTAGAATGGTCGTTGATAGCATCCATACTTCACTTAATTCATGCTTCCTCTTTTCACCTTGTTAATTACTAAAGTTTTATGCTTCCTCTACTTCATTCTATTGCGAAAATACATTGATTCTATCTAATCTATGTCTAAATCTTGTAGATGCCTCCTCATCCCCGTCTGTCAGCTGCACAGTATGTTACCCGTTTCAAACCCCAGGAGCCATATGAAGAGGGTGATCAAGAGTTATCCGATGCTGAATCAAGAGTTGGTGATACACCTATGGAGGACGTAGTTATGGGGTGGACTACGAAGTTTCATATCATGGTTCCTAAGGCCGATGCTTTCTTCCATGATATGTTGACAAGAACTTTGGACAACTACTACTACGACTGGGAAGCTACTTTGGAGTATCGCAGTGCAGAGTATAGTCATCCATGGATGGATTCCTATTGGGAGACGGAGTTATGGGTCAAGAAAAGGGATCCTACCACTAAGGAGCCTAAGGTGGAGTCAAAGTTCATTACCCGAGTGAGCCGGGCAACCGTGGAGACAAGCATGGAGGATGTCGCTTTCAATGCATTTGTTTACTACCATGGTCTACGCTCGGACAAGACGCTAAAGGGTGCACTCCGGCATTTTCCTTGTTTCTTACATGATAAGGGTATTTGGACCGTGCCGCTTGCAGATGATTCCTCCTTGACTTTACAAGCTACGGTGGGATTAGCTCGTGAATTGGCTCTCCATGAGGTGGATTTGAAGGATGAGTTGCTGAAGGAAAAAGAACTTAAGGAGCAAGCTTATAAGGAGATTGACCAATTAAGGGCGGAGTTAGGTCGTCCTAAGATTTATGAGAAGCTTAATTAGGAAATAGGAAAAACCCCTATGTAATAAGAACGATAGTAGTTGCGAGTTAATTTTAAGTTTGGATTGTTTTAAGAGTCAGTTTGTGGTGTGAACAATTGTGTGATTGATGGATTGTTATTATAATAATGTGTGATTTGGATCTTTGTAATGTGTGCTGGAGTTTTGTAGACATGCCTACAAGTTCCATGGTTAAGAATATTAAGTTTGATCAATATATATTAGTTGAATATGAGGTTAACTTAGTTCTGTCCTTTGCTGATTTTTGGATCAGTCTGGGATGTTTTAGAAATAACTTAAAATCCGTTCATGGGAAATTTAAGAAATTTTACTGGGAATAATTAGACTTCTATATCTTTCTAATTCCACAAGAATCACCTTAATATCTATTATGAGTTAAGAGATATACCTGTTCCAAGTTGGAGTTACTGCACAGTCTGGAATTCTGAAACAGTTTCGGTTAAGTTCAGTTTTTGACCAATTTATTGACAGAATCAGAAAAAGTGTTGTGAATAAAAGTTGTAGATAATTTTATAAGCTTTCCAACCATGTAAAGATCATCTGAATTGGACGTCTGTAGCTCGAGATATGACAGTTTTACTGAGTTGCTGAAATTGGAGTTCGCCCAGAAAAATCAGATTTTGTTTATCTATTGTATACATCATCTCGGGTTGTACTGAATTTCATCTTCTGTGTTTTGGAAACAGATGTCAGGCAGAGTTCGTGGCAGAGGTCGTGGGGGTGTTAATCCACCCGTTACTATGGAGGAACTCATGCAAACTCAGAATCAGCTGATGCAGATGTTTATGCAGCATATGCAGAACAATCCCCCTGTTGGAGGACCACCACCTGTTCAAGTAAGGGATAAGCGTGGAGAATTTTTGAAGGGACGCCCTCCAGTGTTTTCTCATGCTGCTGATCCTTTAGAAGCAGATGATTGGGTGAGAGCAGTGGAGAAATAGCTGAACATAGCCCAATGCAATGATATGGAAAAGGTGTTATAAGCATCTTGTCAGTTATAAGGGACAGCTCAGACTTGGTGAGAGTCGTACCAGGCTGCACGCCCTGACAATGCTCCTCCTATCACTTGGAATGAGTTTGTTAGAGATTTTCGAGCTCGTCATATTCCTGAAGGTATAATTGAGCTGAAGCAGGAAGAATTCAGAAACCTTAGGATGGGACAGATGAGCGTGAGTGAATATCATGACAGGTTCACCCAGTTGGCTCGCTATGCTCCCAATGAAGTTAGGGAAGATGCAGACAGGCAGCGTCTTTTCTTGAAGGGAATTTATTATGATCTTCGCTTGCAATTGAAGGGGAATAACTATGCTAGTTTTCAAGAGCTGGTGAACAAAGCTATTGTGCTTGATAATGAGCGTAGGAAGATGGACAGAAAAAGGAAGATGAAGGTGCAAGGCTCAGGAAGCAACAACCGTCAACGCACAAATTCTCAGCATGGCTTTCATCAGAAGTTTCAGGGACCGGTTAGTCAGTGGAATCGCAATTCGAATCAGAGGTGGTCCCAAAATTGGCAAAGTAATCAGTCGCAACAGCGTTCATCATATCCACAGCGTCAACAGTATCAGCAGACTGGGCAACAGACTCCTCGCACCGGAAATTCTAATGTTACCCCCATGAAGAATAGTACTCCCAGCACTCCTATTAGATGTTTTGTCTGTGGTAAAGAGGGTCATTTGTCTTATAATTGTCCTGAGAAGCAGAACCAACAGACTCCTCAGAGC
Organism: Saccharum spontaneum; assembly: GCA_022457205.1. Classification (NCBI taxonomy): domain Eukaryota; kingdom Viridiplantae; phylum Streptophyta; class Magnoliopsida; order Poales; family Poaceae; genus Saccharum; species Saccharum spontaneum. Next base: position 37,620,264 of record CM039593.1, read on the forward strand.
CAGAAGAGCAACCAGAGGCAATCCGGTACTGGAAGGGTGAATCACGTGTCTTCTGATACAGCTCATGATGCACCAGAAGTTATGATTGGTACGTTCAATGTACATTCCACTCCCGCAACTGTTCTTTTTGACTCTGGAGCATCTCATACATTCATATCCAATATTTTTGTTAAAATGCATAGTATACCCATGCTAGCTATGAAAGAACCTCTCTTAGTAAATTCACCTGGAGGTACCATGCAAACCAGTAATCGTTGTCTTCCAATTAGTATGGTATTAAGGGGGGTAGAGTTTAAGATAACTCCTATAGTGTTGAGGACATCTGGTATTGATGTGATATTGGGTATGGACTGGATGAAGCAAAATCAGGCAGAGATTCAGTGTCAGCAGAAAGTGGTAGTTGTGACTGCGCCTAATGGAGATAAAATCAATGTGAATGTAGCAATGCAGAAGCAACCAACCGCGGTGGTGAATCAGCTTGAAGATACTATTAAAGAGAATTCAGTGATTGAGGAATTTCCGGATGTCTTCCCTGATGAATTGCCAGGTATGCCACCTGACCGAGACATTGAATTTCTTATTGAATTACTACCTGGAACTGCACCTATAGCCAAACGACCATATAGGATGGGAGTAGATGAATTAGAAGAACTTAAGAAATAAATTAAAGAATTACAAGATAAAGGTTTTATTCGACCTAGTTCATCACCTTGGGGAGCACCAGTTATTTTTGTTGATAAGAAAGATGGTGGTCAGAGGATGTGTGTTGATTATCGGTCACTAAATGAAGTAACTATCAAGAATAAGTATCCTTTGCCCAGGATTGATGACTTGTTTGATCAGTTGAGAGGTGCTTGTGTGTTCTCTAAGATTGATTTACGTTTTGGTTATCATCAGTTGAAGATTCGTGCCTCTGATATTCCAAAGACAGCTTTTACTACAAGGTATGGATTGTATGAGTATACTGTTATGTCGTTTGGATTGACCAATGCACCTGCATACTTTATGTACATGATGAATAAGGTGTTCATGGAATATTTGGATAAGTTTGTGGTAGTGTTTATTGATGATATACTGGTATTTTCTAAGACAGAGGTAGAGCATGCTGAACATTTGAGGTTGGTATTGCAGAAGCTTAGAGAGCATAAACTGTATGCGAAGCGAAGTAAATGTGAGTTTTGGTTGAAGGAAGTTTCTTTCCTTGGTCATATTGTTTCTAATGGAGGTATATCAGTGGATCCAGGTAAAGTAAAGGATGTATTGAATTGGAAACCACCTACCGATGTTAGCGAGATTCGCAGTTTCTTGGGTTTAGCTGGATATTACAGACGGTTCATTGAAGGGTTTTCTAAACTTGCTAAACCTATGACATCTCTGTTAGAAAAGAATGCCAAATTTGTGTGGTCTGATAAATGTCAAGCTAGTTTTGAGGAGTTGAAGAAGAGGTTGACTACATCGCCAGTTTTGGTTTTACCAGATTTGAGTAAGAAGTTTTCTATTTATTGTGATGCTTCTCGTCAAGGTTTGGGATGTGTTCTTATGCAAGAAGGCAGAGTTGTGGCTTATGCATCTAGACAATTGAGAAAGCATGAGTTGAATTATCCTACACATGATTTGGAGTTAGCAGCTGTTGTTCATGCTTTAAAGATTTGGAGACATTATTTGATTGGACATAAGAGTGATATATACACTGATCATAAGAGTTTGAAGTATATTTTCACTCAGTCAGATCTGAATTTGAGGCAACGCAGATGGTTAGAGTTGATTAAGGATTATGATATTGAGATACACTATCATCCTGGTAAGGCTAATGTAGTAGCTGATGCTCTTAGTAGGAAGAGTTATGCCAATGAGATAAGAACATTGTCTATGACTAGGGAGTTATGTGCTGAATTTAAATATTTGAATTTGGGAATTGTTACTAATACAATGGAATTAGTGATAGAGCCTACTTTAGAGCAAGAGATCTATAAGGGTCAGTTGAAGGATGAGAAACTAAAGAAGATAGCGGAGGATATAGTGATTGGTAAGTCACCAGGCTTTCGAATGGATGATAATGGGATTTTGTGGTTTGGAAAGAGGTTGTGTGTACCTGAGGATCAAACTGTTAGACAGGCAATTCTTCGCGAAGCTCATGAGTCAGCTTATTCTATTCATCCTGGTAGTACTAAGATGTATTCAGATCTTAAGCAGAAATATTGGTGGGTTGGATTAAAGCGAGATGTGGCTGAGTATGTGGCATTGTGTGATACTTGTCAGAGGGTGAAAGCAGAGCATCAGAGACCTGCTGGATTGTTGCAACCAATGAAAATTCCTGAATAGAAGTGGGAGGAAGTTGGTATGGACTTTATAGTGGGGTTACCGCGTACTCAGAGAGGTTATGATTCTATTTGGGTGATAGTGGATAGGTTGACTAAAGTTGCTCATTTTATACCAGTCAAGACTAACTACACGGGAGTACAATTAGCTACCTTGTATATGGAAAGAATAGTCTGTTTGCATGGAGTACCAAAGAAGATTGTGTCTGATCGAGGTACGCAGTTTACGTCGCACTTTTGGAAAGCTGTGCATGAATCTTTAGGAACTAAGTTGAATTTTAGTACAGCCTATCATCCACAGACAGATGGACAGACTGAAAGGACCAACCAGGTATTAGAGGATATGTTGAGAGCCTGTGCATTGCAATATGGAACTAGTTGGGATAAGAGTTTGCCTTATGCAGAATTTTCTTACAATAATAGTTATCAACAGAGTCTTAAGATGGCACCGTTTGAAGCTTTGTATGGACGTAAGTGTAGAACTCCATTGTTTTGGGATCAGACAGGTGAATCTCAGGTGTTTGGTACAGATGTTCTTAGAAACGCAGAAGACCAAGTGCGAGTGATTCGTGAGAATTTGAGAGTGGCACAGTCTCGTCAGAAGAGTTATGCTGATAATAGGAGAAGAGATCTAGTTTTTAAAGTAGGTGATTATGTCTATTTGAAGGTGTCACCTATGAGAAGTGTGAAGAGATTTAACATGAAAGGTAAACTAGCACCAAGGTATGTTGGACCATTTAAAGTTATTGCTAGACGTGGGGAAGTTGCTTACCAATTAGAGTTACCTGAGAATTTATCTGGGGTGCATGATGTGTTTCATGTTTCACAACTTAAGAAGTGTTTGCGGGTGCCTGAGGAGCAGATACCTTTGGAAGAATTGACTGTTAAGGAGGATCTTACATATGAAGAGTTTCCGATTAAGATTTTAGAGACTGCTGAGAGGGTTACTCGAAGTCGGATTATTAAGATGTGTAAAGTACAGTGGAATCGATATTCGGAGGCAGAGGCAACTTGGGAAAGAGAGGATGAATTGAGGAAATCATATCCGCAGTTATTTGAGTAAGCAGTCCAATCTCGAGGACGAGATTCTTTTAAGGGGGGTAGAATTTGTAACACCCAAATTTTAGAGATAACAAATTTTGAATAAATTGGATAACAAATAATGGCCAATTTAGAATAATAACAAAATATACTTGATGTTGCATTCATGCTGCTGCATATATTTTCTGTTGTGTAGTAGATTTATTTTATTTTGATTTTGGTTTGGAAAATTTTATTTGGAATAGTTTGTGAACAAGTAAATAAAGGAAAGAAAGAAAACAAATAAAAAAGAGAAAGATAACTTAACTACTATGCAGCCGGCCCGGCCTGTTCTTTTTCCCCCTCCCGCTCTTGGGCCGCCGAGTTGGGCCGAAGCCGCTGCCCCGTTTCTCCTTTCCGCGCGCGTGGGCCGGCCCAGCTGAGAACGCGCCCGCCTCTCCCCTCTTCATCTCGCTGACGGGTGGGGGCCGCACGTCAGCTGCGCCTTCTTCCTCTTGCCGTGACGGAGCCGGAGACCGACGCCTCCTTAACCGAATCGAATCGCAAATTCCGGGTTTCCTAACCAAAAACGACGAGGTGAAGCTATAAAAGGATAGCCGGGTATCTCCCTATTCCGTTTTTCAACTAAAACGCTAGGCTAGCTACGTGAAATCAAGCTCTAGGGTTAGAGCTTGGCCGGCGGTTTCGGTTGGTGCGTGGGAGAGGTCTTCGGGTGGAGTTGAGGTCAAATTCTTCGCGTTGGTGAGTCCGCAGTCGTCTCCTCTAACTTCTTGTGCTTTCCTTTTGGTTGGAGAGGCTTCAAAGTGAGCTCTTGAAACTCACCGTCGGTCGGCCATGGAGCCGCCGTCCCTCCCCTTGCTGCGCTCTCTCTTCGGGACATAGTAGAGGGCATAAACCGTGTAGATGAGATAGGGTTGAGCTTCTCGTCCGATTGGAGTTGTTTGCGGGTCGTTTGGTGGTCGAAAAAGGGGGAACCGAGATTTTCCGGCGAGCCACGGAGGCCGGCCATGGCGGCCGCCGGCCGGACTTGAGGGGGGCGACCGGAATAGGCACTGTAGAGCTGCTGATGAACCCGAGCCGTCCATCTCGTGATCTACGGCCAAGAATAGATCTTACCCCTTCGCGGGGTAATTTTTCTAAAGAGCCCCTGCACTTTTTCGTTATATAACCCGCGGTCCTTGGCGCATTCCAGGAAATACGTTTTCGCGTTTTGAAAGCGTATTCCCTTCCGGTTAAATCAAAAATACGTTTTCAGGTATTTACAGTTTTGCCACTAGGATTGTTTTAGTCATAAAATCTTCGTTTTAACTCCGATTTGATCCGTTCAAGTTGCGTTAGGTTCGTATTTGCGAACTCTACATGTTAGTGTAGTTGTACAGTTAGTTTTGATAATTTATTTTTCGAGTTTATAATTAAGTATTTATTTATCTATAGGAAATCTTGGAAAATTCATAACTTTCACGTTTTAACTCTGAATTTGGTGATCTTTGGTCTGTGTGATCGTAGAAACGTGTAGAAAAGTTTTATAAACTTTTATTACTGTGTTGTTACTGTTGGTGTACTGTTCTAATTATATCTCTTTGTTTGCTTCGTGTATGTTTGATTGGATGCATGTATGTTGTTGATTGATGATCGGATATAGAAGGTGAGCAGTATTTGGACGATTCGGAGTATTACTTTGAGCCAAGTCAGCAGTATTATTTGGAGAGCTTTGATCAAGGCAAGTATAACACAGGACTATCCTTGTTACCTATTCATCGAATTATCATACATATGCATATGCTTACCTTTAGAGATTATAACTTAGTGCTTGTTGTCTTGATTCCTTGTCAACCTTGGGAATGCATATGGGTAGCTATGGCTAGTGCTTAAACTAAGAACAATGATCTTGCAATATGATTAATGGATCAAGCAATCAATCATTAAGATGATTTATTTTTTGTTAAAAGGGGGCTAGAGCATGTGTATTATTTTTGATGCTCTAGTTACTCTCTGTAAGAACTTATCTGTACGTGATCATCCGGGATATACAGTACAGCTGTGAGGGCTATATGGCTCTGGCTTTAGTTGTTCAAGAGACCTTTTCTAGCTTGTTAGTGGTTACCTTAAATGGCGTAAGAATGGCTTGCCACGTTGGGTGTAGTGCGAGCCCCTGGCCTAGTGTGTATAGGCTGCGGTTGTTGTGCCACAGGGAAGGGGGGTTCTACATCTGCCTGCCGAGTGAATCTAATGGCCCTAACTTGTTAGACGAACTCTTGAGTGGCTTTATGTGGTTCTCTAGTGTTTGGGCTTGATCTCCCCACTCATTTGGAAATCATGACTCACAGTGAAAGTGTACACCTCTGCGCAGAGTTAAAAACTGGTATACTAGCCGTGCTCACGGATACGAGCGGCCTTGGAACATTTACAGATAGATGATCACCATTGCTATATTATGTTTAATTATTGTTGATTATCATTATGCTCATGTTAATGTTATTCGTTATCATTATTGCAACTGATCATTGGTTCTTAAATGGGAAGTGGTTTATCTTGAAGCTATTCAATTGTCAAATATATGATTAAAAGCTAACCGCAGTTAAACAGTGTCTAGCCATTTGAGCCTCATAAACCCTGTGTTATATTTGTTGAGTTCGACATGGACTCACTCTTGCTATTTCCACCATAACAGATGAAGATTATGAGGAAGATTATCGTAATGAGTACTTGTCTTGGTGTCAACCAGTCAACCGTGTCCCTGTGTGGAGTTTCCGCTGGAGATTACTATTAGTTATTATTATTTATCGTTCAAGACTATGTCTTAAATATTTATTCGCTATGTAATAAGCACTGTGATGATACTATGTAATTTGTCTGTTTATGTGTGCGATCATGACCTGGGACGCACATGAGTACTTTATGCATCCTATTTTTGTCCTTAAAAATAGGTGTGACAGTTCTGAAGACGTAGTCAGTCTTGTAACAGAAGTCAACAAGGCAACAATGATAGAGTTCCCGGCCAGTTGATCATCTCGTCGATCTCCGTCCATGGACAGCTAGCGCAAGGTCAATGAGAATCCAAAGAGGACTGCCTGAAACGATCTCTCCATCCTTGCCAAGTTGCCACCTATAGTCGAGTGTCGTCTCGTCGGCCGATTCCTGGAAGAGGAAGCCAACAAGGAGAAGGGAGGGAATTCGCACGCGGCAGAGGGAACACGAGAAACTATTCCGCCAGTTTGCCACCTGTACACAACGCACTACATCATCCGGCATCGTTGCGACGCGGTGGTGGTGGTGGTATGCTGCCGTGCTGGTGCTCCCAGCTTTCTACCAGTGGAGCTGGTGCGGGGGAGAACCACTCCAATTGTTTGATAAAGATTTTGCTCCGATCCCTCCGTCCCAAAAAAATGTAAATCTACCTTAAGTTAATTTATTAAAAAATATCAATATTTGTATTTTCAAATATACAGATTATAAACATAGGTTTTGTCCATAGTTTAATGATACTTGTTACTCATCATAAATATTAGTATATTTTAATATATATTTAATCAAATGTAATATTGTTGATTCCTAAAAAAGACAGTTACATTCTTTTTGGGACGGATTACAACTGCAGAATAGATGTTTGATATGAGTACCTTTTATTTTTAGAGGCAGGCAAGCCATCTATCTAAGACTCTGATCAAAGGTCACTATTAATTGCTATTTACAAAGGCGGTCAAAATGCCCGTCTCTAAAAGTCGATTAACAAAGACAGGCACTTTAAGATATTTGGTTCTAGGCTCTAAAAAATGTTTTTCAGAGACGCTCGCCTCCATTAATAATTTCTAGAAAACCAAAAAAACAAAAAATCAAGTGACTCGAACATGGAAATCGGTTTTGAGAGGCTCTGCCTCTGTTAATGGTTTTAGAAAACAAATAAGCAAGTGCAGCCTGCCTCCATAGGTTTCTAGAAAACCAAAAAAACTAAAAAAACGTTAAAAGTTTCTCAAGACTCAAATCTGCGGACCTACGATTCAGCAATAATGCCTTCTTACCATTACATCACACAATCAGTTATGAATACATATAGGATTCTATCATTTTATATAAATTTTTTATAATCTTGTATTGACTATTTTGTTTATTAAGTGAATTTAAATGAAAAAAGTTTCAATTATAAAGTTTTAAATCTTGTCAAGCAGTACAACTTTGGTATGATGGGTCTTCATTCAAGATTGTTTGAAAATTCAAATTTTTGAATATCAAATAATGCCAATTTAAAACAAAATATTTGAGACACTAAAAAACTCTAACTAAAGAACTTATGAACAACAAATATGTAGATCAGATTGGCCACTATAACTTTGATATTATCTATGTGAACATTCGACGTCATTTAGAAATTCTAAATTTTTAATTCGAAAATCTATGAACTTAAAATGCATATTTAGAACTCTAAACGACTTCAATAAAACAAAATTTAACTACAAAGTTGTAGATTGTATTGAAAACTACAGCTTTGGTACAGATCATGTCAACACCGAAGGTTGTTTTAAATTTTGAATTTCGAATTTCAAAATATGTGGACTTAAAATAATATTTTAGGACTCTAAACAGTTTTAAATCAAAAACTTCTCAACTACAAAGGTTTAGATCGCGTCGAAAGCTACAACTTTAGTATAATGTCACTACTACACATATTTTTTTGCGGGACGTTTTCAAATGGGACTCCAAGGCGGGCGGCCTGGTTACCCGCCTCGGTTATTCGAGGCTAGACAACCGGTCTAGCAACCGCCTCGGCTAATACTTAACCGAGGCGGACAATGTAGCGAAACCATCTCGGTTAATGTGTATTAACTGAGGCGGTTGCCCTAACGCAACCGCCTCGGTTAATGTATAAATCGAGGCGGTTTTTACCACGCAATAGCCTCGGTTAATAAGAGATTAACCGAGGAGAGTTTTTTTATAGTGCCCACCTCGGTTAAGCCTGAGCTATAAATGCAGCCGCACCCACCCTTCTTCCCTACGGCTCCTCCTCATTTTTTCGGATTGTGACCTCAAAACCCTAAAAATAGCCATTTTCTAGGGGAGAGGTTTTGCCCTTGAATTTGTTGTTGGGGCGCGCAATATGTTGATTCTCGCTCTCCAACCCTCATTTCTTCTCTCTTTTCTATGATTTGGGTGCTCTTTTTTAAGATCTAGATCTAGATCTATATAGAGAAGAGAGAAATCAGATCTAGAGCTACTCGGCTACTTTTTTTCCATACTGTTATGCATATATATGCCATTTTCGCTGTCTGTGTGTGTAAGGTTTCGCAGTCCTGTAAGTTTGTCACAAAGAGCGCGCATGAAGAGAATACGTTCTTCAACAAGGAAAGCGAGTTAGAGCAGGATTCGAAGTTCGAGAAGATCAGGAACTGGAACACCAAGTTACAAATCAAGGATTACATTTTGCCGGACCTCTTTTCCGAGAAAAGTTGATACATATGAATGACCTTAGTTGCTCGTGTATGAATGATGTGTGTTTATGAAACAATGATGAAGACATCTCTAATGTAATAATTTAATGTTAGTTCGTCGAACCATAATGAATGTAATATATGTTTGTCCTCTATTTTCTACTTTATCTGTTTTCATTACCGAAATTTGAATTCAAATTCAAATTCAAATTTAAAAAAATATTTTTTAAAAAATCTGGAAATCATTAACGGAGACAGGCAATTAATAACAGCTGCCTCCGTTAATAGTTTAACCGAGGCGGGCGGTTTTAGCCAACCGCTTCAGTTAAAATCTTAACCGAGGCAGGCTGGTTAAGCCAACCACCTCGGTTAATATGTATTAACCAAGGTGGTTGTGTAATGCCGCCCGCCTCGGTTAAGGTCATGTAATGCCGCCCACTTTGGTTAAGGCCATGATTAACCGTGACCTTTTGATCGAGGCAGTTGGTTTGCCCGCCTCGGTTAAGCCATTTTATCCGTCTCGGTTAAGTTTTGTGCAATAGTGTGTATTTAAAAGAATGTGGGCCTAAACAATTTCAAATGAAAAGGTCATCAACTATAATGTTGCAATTCTCTTCGAGTATTTCAACTTTTATTTAGGTCGTTTTTTTCATTTGAAGTCATTTGAAAATCATGCCGAAGAGGCACAACACATGAATCAAAGGAGCTGATGGATGAAGAGCGTTGGGCTTGGTCTGGTCCAAATCTTCTATCTTCTGTCTTCTGTCTTCTATACCTAAATAAGAGATCCTCACTGCAGGATTTATCTAGCTTCACATGCTGCCACGTCATCAAACTCTTTCACATCCCATGCACTCACCCCACCGAGGACCCAAACATGTTCAGATTCACCGATCTTCAACTATGTGACCACCTCCTCCATTGACGGTGGCTGTATACGCAGCCAGCTTTTGGCGGCGGCTGTGTCCACGCCCAGCCTGCGGGAGCTGTTGCGCGCCCATCTGTTGCGGCATGCTCGCTAGGCTTCAGGCCGAATTGGTGCCAACAGGGCGAGGAGGCACTCCCTAGGCGGTAGGCCACTGACCACTCAACGAGCGGCAACGGCAGCGACGCGGCGGCCGCAACCGGGAGTGACGGACGCGGCTGTCCTGCCCGCGCCTTTGACGGTGGATGCCGGATCGTGTTCGACGTGCTGCGCGTCGGTGTTGGGACTTGGGAGTGGCCGCACCAGGAGACGGGCGACGGTGAATCCGTGCCGCGCCGCGGTCACCGTGGCCTGGCGCGGCAGCTGTGGCCAAAGTTCGCCACGGCATGCCGCTGAAACATCTAGCGAGCCCCCTGCAGCTGTGGGGCGCTGCCGTGCTGGCAACGGGCAGCGGCTGTAGCTTTGCATCACGTAAATCGTCCTTTCGATAAGGTACACATTACTGCTTAGAGCCAAGATTCTTGAACCATACCGTGCAATCTGTATAACGATTAAATTGTAGTTTTGCTTGCCATTGACTGATCACAAAATAATATCCAATTGACCTTAGTCATCGGAAGCAATATTTTCTAGCATCGCATTTCATACCAAGTTTGGACTATTGAGATTTTTAAGATTTCCGATGCACAAAGTGATTAAGATTTGGTCATGAGCCACCAGAGAATTTTGATGCTTCTCATGTGCTACTTGATAATTTCCTTCTACATAGCACAATAAAATGCCCGCAGCAACGCTGTAATATATCTAGCTGGTGATAAATGAAAAGGGCCTACAAGAATAGCTCCGCGCTAACCGCACAGGTGTAGAGCACACGTGCATCCACCAATGGTGTTGGTGTCTATTGAAACTCTCTGAGGAAAACTAACTTCTCTACAATGAATGCAAGCCTTGGACATACAACCACTCTTCTATTTTATAAATATTTTATTATACTTTTAAATCTAGTGTAATGTGCATTAAGTTAGTAGGAGTTTGGTCGATACCATTGCTGCATGATTACCGTGATCTACATTTATATCCAGATGCTATCCCACTAGTATGTGTAGGTCAATCTCTTATGCTTAGTAATGCTTAGACTTCGGTAGAAGTCGAATGGTGGTTTCATCGTTCGTGAGAAACAGGTTTACCTTTGCTTCTCCTGACCTACTGATGGGTCATGAAAGCATATGAATATGAATATGAATATGAATATAAATATGGTAATATTAAGTTGAGACCGGACGGGTAACTTGCATTGGGAAATGAGTCTCAATGTAGTGTTTCCGTCTATGTCGATTAAGGATCGTACCATTGATTGAATTGTGTGCGTCGAGACTTTTGCAACTGGCCACATGCTCCAGTAAGCCTAAGACCTTAGTAATTCTATTATGTGAACGGCCAACCGTGCATTGGGAGTGGAGAGATGGCGAGAGTAGTGTGTATCCTCGTAGCCAAGGGCTAGATTGGAGGTGTACTGTACTCTCGGGTGGCGCTGGACCCAGTCATGTTTTGGAGGATCCGAATGAAGGTTGATTTATGTAGGTTAGAGTCCTACATATCTCGTGTGGTTAGAGATCCCCAGCTGGGTATAATCGGTTCGAATTGTCGTTGCTCCTCGGTCATGGAGACTCGATTCTCTGTTCATCATCGTAGTTAATAATAGTACATGGTGATTATGGAAATAAGGCAAAGAGATGGATATGAAATGTGATGCTCGATATAAGTGATTGAGATAGAATACGTGCAAATCTATCTATAATAAGCTTTACTAACATTGATGCTAAAACTTGACTAACAACATTGCAAGTAAGGATCCACTTGTAGTAAGCTTTTCTGTAAATCTTCTATTTTCTAGGTCCACTATTTCCCTTAAAACCAGCATATCCTTGGAGTCTTTTCTTTTCGTTGGGTAAGTCTTGCGGAGTACAATTGAGTACTCAAGGTTTGTTAACCCCTGTTGCAGGTACTAACTGGTGCTGCTAATCAGGTCATGTTAGTAGGCTCGACGTGATCTGGTTGTCCTCTCCTGAATTACGTATTCTACCTACGTTGTCTTCTGTAGTTCTACTCGACTTTTGCAATTAAAGTTAAGTTATAATAGTAACTTATGTTTATGGTACAATACTGTTTTAAATTCTTCCGCACTCTGATGTAAAGTTTTGTAACAACTGTTGTAATATTGTAGTTACTCCTTTGTTGATCCTGTGTGAGTTATAAAATATGGATGATTCAGGTTTTCCGAGGACACCCGACAGACTTTTTAAGTTATATGGAAGTATGGAACACATGCATAGTCGTCAGAGGTCTTCGGGATAATAACGGGTGCATGTGGGCCACATAATTTAGGAGATTCTGCCACAGTTGGTATCAGAGCTCATACAATGGATCAGCTACAACACTATATTTAAAAACTTTAAAATGATTTTACAATATAAAAGTTTTTGAAGATAACAATTTAAAAATAGACTTTTATCTATTCTCTTGCTTGCTGGAAGGCTTCATGAAGAATTTTTGATGACTCAGGTAAAAAGGCTTCAAGAAGTTTATTAACTCGTCTTTGGAAGGTCGAGAGGAGAGTCAACTTCACCGATAAAGCACTACTAAAGTACCTCTCGATAATACGTCTTGTGCAGTGAAGATAGTGTATAAGTAAAGCCCTATAACCTACTAACATGATGAAGATGAAGCACTCCTGACGTTGGGAAGACATATAGGACGAGCATATCTCATATCATGCATAACATGATAATATAATGATACCTAAAATTCTCTCCTTATATTAGAAAGCAGTTATTATTCATTATAGTTGTTCTATTTGAAACGGTCTCGATTTTCCACGAAGGAAAAATCCACAGATACGAATTATAATGTGATAGTCCACGAGAGCGATCCATCACATTATCAATTATCAGCTGATATCAAAGTCATATATTATAGAATTACAAGTTACAAGGCTTTACAACACTGGTTAACACACCTAGTTACATCAATGAAACTAGCGAAAACACACACACGTCTTCGTCAGAGTCATTGTAGCGCATCAGCGGGTGAAGGCTCCTCCTTCACGAGTAATCATCAGAGTTGGCGTAGAATGTCAGCGGGCATAGACTCCATCTTCTCAACCACACTTGAGCGTAGGATCGAGACCATCTACCCCTAATCCAAGTCCGCGTAGTCATCATAGGTTTTATCCAAAACCTGTCCAAAATCTATCAGTATGATTTGTACTGGCCACTGTCTCTCACCCTATGCTTTTGCGTATGCTTTGTGGTAAGTGGAATACAAGGGTAGATCAAAAGGCCTATATTTGGCTATAGGTTTCCTATGCAAGTTCAACAATATTTTATTGTAATAATGATTCATCAAGTTTTAACTCATCTCATCCACACGTTCACCCATCCTATCACACACATCTCACCACGCTCCCACACTCTCTAGGCGGCAAGGATGACTCCCGCTCGTGCCTTGCCTCAACAGCATCAGGCCAGAAACCAACAAAAACCAAGGGGAAGGTAGAAGGGACTCCTCTCCCTAGTCAAGTGAAGCTGTACTTACGAAAGGTCCATAGCCGACAAGTCGGCATATGTATCGATCGATCAACCAAAAACTCTGCAGAGGTTTACACTACCCACAAGATCACCATCATCAACGAACTGGCTCGTCGACGAACCGGCTCGTCTAGGCTGATTCCAGGCTGCCTTCCAACTAGACACGATGCCACCCTACCACTCAAAACTGGGATCACGCCGGAGTACCACCGGCGTGCTAAGACAGTGAGACGTAGTACCGGGCCCCAGAAGGTCACTACGCTATCTTAGGAGGGTGTGGGTCCTCATGCCCATATCTCCCTACACTATCTGCTAACAGCCTAGTAGTAGTGGCACCGTGCTAGCAGGTCGTACATCCATCTCGTACCCATATAAATCAAGTGGGCGTGTAAGGCTTCCTGTCCACAGAACATATCAGTCCTTAGGGTGACCGAACAGGACATCTTCTTAAGGGGCGAACCGATGGCCCGCTCGACGGAACATCCGGTGCCCCGTGCTAAAATAGCACCTCCCATCCCGGGGCTTCGTCCCACGAAGACACTCCACCCTGGGACCTCTCCCTGTCACATGTACCCACCACAGGTACCTCTCTCATGGGAAATGCCCAGGTAGCATCCCCTGGCAAGACTTGTCCTCACGACTCATCGTAGATCCTGCTCGGTCAACTCGACCCTCACCACACACCCAAAATGCATGCCAAGATCTCACCAAGTTCCTTATCTGGTTATCATTAAGTTAACGGCACCACGTGTCTTATCCACTCCCGTTATCCCTTCACCAAGCATCACATCACAGGTATAATGCGTAGTGAAAGTAAAGCAATAAGTAGAAAGTGAGCGTCTAGCCTAGCAGCTTGTGTGCAGGGGTATAGGCTGTGACAAGGTAATGGCTCAAGGCAAAAACTACCATGCAACCTATCATCATTTTATTGCATAAAAGTAAAGCACTAGCAGTTCTAGTGATAGCATGCGTAATAGGATCTACGAGGTTGGGTGGGAGGTGGAACACCTGTTGAAAGTCAGCTCTGAGATCCTCAGTGTACTTGTACTTGCTCTCCTCCAAGGTCCTTCCATCCGCATGTCCTCCCTCCAATGGGTGCTGATCCGATCAACGCTAACCTTGACGCAATACCTTGTTACAACGACAAGCGAAAGAGCAATCAGACCACTAAATCTAGAAAGATTGCGGAAAGAGAGGCAACAAGGCACAGAAGACCACTACATCGAAAGAACACAAAAAGGGACAACGGCTTAGCCCTCTCGGCGGATGTCCAATCCCTGGGCCAAGAAACACAAGTGGTGATTTGCTATGCACAAACTTATGTCTTAGCCAAGCCAGTACTTCCCAGGTCGATTGTGTCGACCTGTATGGCTTAAATAAAATGGCATAGACTATAGCTCATCCTCTTACGGCTTTCGATCTGAGCGTCACGAAGAATGACGAGAACCGAAAGGAGCGGCTAAAGCAATTCTGATTTCTCTTAATCAACACACCATTGTAATCGATGAGAACCAAGAGAAGGTGGAATGGGGGAGAAGAGAAGAGATGTGGTCTGGTTCTTCCAATACACACGCCATGGCAAGAGAGGGAGCATCGAAGGAAGTGTCACGCAGAAGAACACAAGTGCCCAACAACTAATAGGGTACCATGACCTAGGTGCACTAAATGCACTAAGACATTCCTAGGGTTCTTAGCGGTGCGGTTGTCACCGCAAGAACCAAAGAGACGCTACGGTCTACAAGGTACAAGCATACAAGGTGGCTCGGATAGACAAGCGAACCAAGGAGGCATACCCAACCAAGGGCATTAATAGTGTGTCAACTGTTAAGTTGCCCGAGGCTTAGGGCCGGTTTCCGCCTCGCCCGAGCCCCCATGACGTCATCAAAGCGCCTGACCCTTGCATCTCGTCGGGAACGTTCTCTGCCTCGCCCAACCCTTGCAAGATAAGCATGGGAGCACCTGACCCCCTTGGCATACTTCTACCTCGCCCAAGGGACGTGTAGGGCCCTCTGGCAAGGCCGAGAGTCACGTGAGCCCCCAAAACGGCACCCATTCCCACTGATGGGACGGACACGACCGTACACAGTGGATGGGAGCATGGGAGCCGCGCTGTGATCCAACATGACTCCAGTCATTTCACCATGACAACGTCCATACCTCTACAATGATGGGGGTAACAGCAACTATTCTACCTAACTCTCTCTCTATGCAAATCCGTGAGCACGCGCTGCCCATCCTCGATGGTACAGAAGCACACAAAATGAAGCATGGCCATAGCACGTCGCACCAGCGGACGGAGAGGCCAAAAGCCCAACGCCCATCGCGTCTTTGCACTATAGGGTAAACTGCTCACACCAGATAAGAAGAAAGACGGCCACACCCAAGGCCACCTTTTTTATTTTTCTCTTTCATCTTTTCCTCTTTCACCTTTTTACCACAAATGTAACCTGAGCCCTTCCCTTAGGAACTATAAAAGGGGAGGCAGGGGCCACATCTGGAGAGAACCCGATCGAAACAGACTCCTGTTCGAGAACACACCTCACTAACCAAGAACTCAAACCCATACGCTGCCAAAGAGACTTGGGATCCGCTCCCTCTCTTGAAAGCTTGTAACCCCACCAGTATAAGCCCTTGTGTCCGCATTGCACACCATCTGGGCCTAAACGCGCAAATACAAATTTACTCATCTTAGTGTCTAGGGCGGTTCTAGACACCAGCAGTTGGCGCGCCAGGTAGGGGCCTTCTGCGTGTCATGATCCATTTTGTCAAGCTTTGGATGGCTGATCACCACGTTCGCTTCACTCTAGGCTCCCACATCCGGTTTGGGAGCTTGATTTTCTCTGCATGGGGGTGGATCACGACTGGTCCTGCTTCCCCTTCTATGTTGGTTGACTCTGTGTCCCCTTCAGGTTTTGATGAGCGCGTCGGAGACCTGGATCCTACCGACGTGGAGGGGGAGTGCATCCTGCCATTCCCTACTGAGTCACCCAACTCACCTGCCAACATCAACTCCATCACCGAGTCGATGGCTGGCCTTTGTCTGCATGCCAACAAGGCATAGACTTCTGAGCGCACTCAGCACCATGACTTCAACTACCCAAGGCTGGAGCATCAGCTCGATGCCATCCTAGGACCACGCCCGTCCCAGGAGGATCTCCCTCGCCTTTACTTTGTCTTCGTTACTGCCTTGTTGCAGCTCTCAGGGGGACCACCACTCTCCCTAGAGGCGAGCGCTGCGCCAGCACAACCGGCATGGCCTCACGGGCTGCACAATGCCATGAGGACCTATGGTCTCATTACACGACCTACGGTGGACGCATCCACAGGTTTGCCACACCACCACCTGCAGTCTCTCTTGGAGCTCCTCGCGAGCACAGCGGCGTCTTCAAGCGTCAACTCCGAGGAGGACGGCAGCAGTTGGGCTGCTGCCGATTTCTCCAGGCTCGACGACCCGAGGGCGCTGCACGAATGCCTTGACAGCAACAACTACCTTCTCGAGGGCTTAGACTCCGATGATGAGAGCCATGACCCATCGTGAGAGTGCTTTGTATGCGATAGGGAGCTCCACGAAGGGGCTTCTGACGAAAACGAGGGCAAACACACCCTGACCAATGCCGCAACCCGAATTGCCACGCGCGTCGAGGGTGCGGCCATGCCACCACCTGTGGGGCAATCGCGTCCCCAACTAGAGCAACTCCACGAGCTAGAGAGAAAGCTCAAGGAGGAGCGACAACAGTTGGTGCAACTACGTGCGGCGCTCGAGCAGGAGCTTAGGAGATGCAATGACGGTGACGTGGCTCAACGCAAGGCTCGTGACGTCCACCGCCACATCTACGATGACGACAGCGGTGATCATCCACCACTCTTCGCTTGGGCAAGCCAGAACATTGCCGCCATGGTAATCCTCCTCTGAACGATGCCTGAACCATCAACCCCGGAGGGACGGCAAGCCTACGAGGAGCCACGCGCCCTTCTCGAGCGTGCTGCGGTGGAGCAGGCCAAGAGCTCCACGCCTTGATGATACGGGCCTGAGCTCGACCAGCTCGCATCATCAGTGCCATGTAAGAAGGAAGCTTCGATCCACCTAGAGCAACAGAAAGTGGGGGACAAGCCCCATCTGTGCACAACCGCGTCGGCAACAACTATGACACGAGCGACGTCGTCAACGTACACAAGAGGCACAAGCAAGATGGTGCCAGCCGTGGCTACCACCCTCGTTGGGGCGGCCACTACGACAACGGGGAGGATCGGAGCCCATCTCATGAACCCCTAGGATCTCGGGTCTTCAGCAAGCAGTGGCGAAGCCTGACCCAAAATATAGGGGGGCAATTTGCCAATTGGACTATGCACATAAATACAATGAAAAAATAGTCTTATATTATAATTAAGTTATAGTAAATAAAATACAATTGAGTGTATAGTCTGTTTGTCCATGAAGATTAGGGAAAATCAAATTGCTAAGCATCTAAAATTCTCTAGAAAGAGCAATAGAAGATCTTGATTAATAACAAAATGTTACTCAATCAGCCACTTATAGGACACATAGGCTATAGATTTACAGATTGAATAATGGAGAAGCAAAAAAATCAATAAAAACTCAAACATACTACGGCTGTACGTAGAGCAGCAGGGTAGTGGCCAATGGCAGCACTACACGAACACGGACTTTTGTGTGGGGGCCGGAGCCAACCCTGGCCATTCACTGTTGTCCGGTAGCTCGGGCACTCGATGACTCACGTACATAGAACGGCGGAAGGTAGGGACTAGGGAGTAGCCAAGTAGGAATGGGAGTCACAGAGGCTAGCGAAGTGCTAGGTGCTGAACAATATAGCACAAATAGACTATAGGCTCCTTTGAAATATCACAGAGGCAAGGGGGACCATAGCCTAGTATGGCCCCAACGTAGCTCCGCTGGTGTCAGCAAGGACATCCGCAACGCGCCATTCCCGGCGTGATTCCAACAACCTGCCAACGTCACCAAGTATTCTAGGGAAACAAACCCTGAGCTCTGGCTTGATGACTATCGTCTTGCCTGCCAATTAGGCGGCGTGGACAATGACCGCTTCATCATCCGCAATCTCCCTCTATTCGTGACTGACTCAGTGAGAGCTTGGTTGGAGCATCTTCCAACTCGTCGCATCCACAACTGGGCCGACCTCATAAAGGTTTTCGTGGGGAATTTTTAGGGCACCTACATGCGCCTTGGCAACCCCTAGGACCTCAGGAGCTACTACCAAAAGTCAGATGAAACTCACCGCGACTACATTTGGTGCTTCTCCCGGCAGTGCACCGAGCATCCCAACATTACTAACACCGACGTTGTTGGAGCATTGCTCGTGGAAACCACCTACAAGGAATTAGTCCATGAGCTAGGACATAAGGGCCCGCGCACCACCAGGGAACTCTTGGACATTGCCACCAACTTTGCCTCCCGCAAGGAGGCGGTAGGGGGAATCTTCCATGACACCAAGGGCAAGGAGAAGTGGCAGGAGGACGCCGACGAGGGCGGCTCTGGCTGTAACTCCAAAAAGAATAAGAAGACCAAGCAGTCGTGCAAGGCCCCCCTTGTGGTTGTCGCCGAGCGCAAAAACCCCCAAGCCCCTCCCGAGGGTGGCCTAAGAGTTTTTGACGAGATGCTTGAGAAGTCGTGCGCATAGCACTGGGGCCCGGTCAAACACGGCCACAAGGAATGCGGCATGATGAAATGCTACTTCTTTGGAGGTGCCTAGGGGAAGGGCGACCTCGACAAGAGGCCCGAGGAGGACAAGGGCGACGACAAGGAGAAGGACGATGACTTTTCCATTGTCAACAACTACTTCATGATCTTTGGTGGTCCCGTGGCCTATGACTCTAGGCGCCAGCACAAGCTGGAGCACTGAGAGGTCTAGCTGCCAAGCCAGCCACGCCAGCATTCCTCAACTAGTCCGGGTCTGGCATCACATTCGACCATGACGACCACCCAAATCGCGTCCCACAGCCGGGCCGATATCCACTTGTTGTCGATCCTATCATTGGCAACACATGGCCCACTAAAGTACTGATGGACGGAGGTAGCGGCCTCAACATCATGTACGCCAAGACCCTTAACACCATGGGGATCAATCAGACTCAGCTCCGCCCGAGCAGAGCACCTTTCCACGGTATCGTACCGGGGAAGCGGGCCCTGCCCCTTGGGCAGATTGACCTACTCGTCACCTTTGGGGATCCGTCCAACTTCAGGAAGGAAACTCTCACCTTTGAGGTGGTCGGGTTCCACGGCACCTACCACACGTGTAACATCCTAGATGTTAAGAAATAATTAAAACTTGATCATGAAGCATCGTCAAGCATAAACATCAATTGACATGCTATAAATGCACTCATGTTGCACATGTTACTTTAGTCATGTTGCATGTGTTACATGTGTTGTATAAGCAATGTTTCCCATGTAAGGTTTCTGTTGCAATGAAATGTTTCAAGTATAGCTTTAGAATGTTTCATGTTCCGTATACGTGTTTCACATGTTTCAGTAGTAATTTGATATGTTGTTTTCATTGGTATGCTTAATATGTTAAAAATGCCATGTTGCTTACCTCATGAAATAAGGTTTTATTAGGGATAAATAATTAATCATATTTTAGTTCAAAAGAATGATCAAATGTTTCCCAAAAACCCTAAAATTCCAAAAAACCCTGATTTCCGAAAAATTCTGTTTTACCCCATTTTGTGTAATTTAAAATCTAAGCAAATTTTGGGGGTGAGCCAAAAAGCAAAGTTGTAGATCTGGTCTTGTTGTACAACTTTCGTTTTTGGAGTTTTCAAAGTTTTAGTATAAAAGTTGGAGTAATTTTCAAAAGATTCAAATCTCAAATTTGACCTCTTTTCATTTTCCTATTACAATTTCAAAATGGAAGCATAGTTTGAAAATGGTTTAAATAGCAAAGTTGTAGGTCTCACCTAGATGTACAACTTTGATGTTTTAAGTTTTCAAAGTTTCAATGTAAAATTTTGAATAAAATTGAAAAGATTCAAACCCCAAATTTGAATTTCAAACTCAATTTCAAAAAGTAGGCATAATTGGGTGATGCCCCAATTATGAAAGTTGTAGATCTTGCAAATTTATAAATTTTCTCTTTTTACAGATTTTCAAGTTGCATTCAAAAATTTGAAGTAATTTTTAATTCACAAAAACCCTACTTTTGTCCCCTTTTAAATTCAAATCCAAATTTCAAAAACTATTCAAAATCCGAGTTTGGTCACAAAAGCAAAGTTGTAGAATTTGAAAAGTTGAGCAACTTTTGTTTTTACAGATTTTTAACTTTTATAGAAAATTTGAAAGTAATTTGGAAATTTTGGTCAGTGGCATTTTTGTAAATATTTCAAAATCGGTTTCAACAGTCGGGCGCCACCTCCTGCTTGCCGCCAGTGACTTCTTCGGCCTTCCAAGTGTGCCCGCGGCTACCAGCGGCTGCTTCGACGTGGCCTGGACGCCCTACGTGTCCCTTTGTGGTCTCTATGGTTGCGCTATAAGGCTAGAGGAGCTGACCGTTGGCGCCTTCTCTTCCTTTCTCTGTTCCGCCACCGGTCTCACCTCACTGCCGGCGAAATTCACCACGCACACAGAGCCAGTGTCCAATTGTTCGTGTGCACCACCTCACCATATCTTCATGTTCCTCCTCGGCCAATTTGCCTCGCCCCTAGCTGCACAACGCCTTCACGCGTCGCTTTCTCCTCCGTGGCCGGTCACAGCTCCGCCGGAGCCACCCTCCATGTCGACAACTCCATCTGCCGCCTCTTCGCTTCAACCAAGCACTCCAGCAGGTCTATGGCAAGACACTTGTGCTCCCCGACCTCTCTAATCCACCTCTTCTACCTTGTCGTGACCGGCGCACCACCACCGCACCACCGTGTCTGCCATGGACGGTGGCAGGCCGCTGTGCCACCTCAATCCACTTTGTTTTCGTATTGGGTCAATCTATGGCAGCATCCTGAGCATGTTGAACCTAGTTACCTCACCGAACACCTCACCGCCAGCGTCGAGCACCGGCCAACCTCCGCTCAGCCATGGCCATCGGTCTGAGCGAGAGGGCGGCCTGGCCTTGCTGGGCCGGGCCAATCGATTGGGCCAGGCAAGGATGATTGGGCCAGGGGGAAAGGGAAGAGAAGCGCGTGCCTAGTTGGGCCAGGTTGGGCCAGAGGAGGAGAGAGGGGAGTGGGCCGGAGTAAAGAATTTTGTTTTTTTCTTTTTCTGATAAATGAATAGTATCAATTTTTGTTTATTTCTTTGTGAGTTATTTAGAGCCCCAAAAATGACAAACATTTTTGTGTAGCCTCTCTGCACCGTGTAATATTTGGTAAAAACTTAAAACTTGAAGTTTAAGTAATTTTTGTATGTGATTTAATTAGCTCAATTAATTATTAAATACAAATTTCATGAATTTTAGCAATTGAAATAAAAGTCCAAAAATCATGAAATTAATTTTAGTGTTGTTTTAGAGTAAGACTAATCTATAGAAAAAGTTTGGGCTTAATTGGATAAAATTTATTTTATTCTTAATTTCTGTCTTAATTAATTAATTAATTAAAAATGTGTTTAACTTGATAATTTAGGATTTGTGTGACTTAGAGATTGCTGGTTGACCTTGGATCATTAACATGTGATGATCCATGACATCTTATTGAGTTGCTTGAGCTCACGATTAACTTGTTAACTATGATTTGTTAATGATAATTAATATGTTTAACATAGATCATTAATGGTTAATGATTTCTTATGTAAGTAATTAGTGGTCTTGTGATAGACTTACTTGCTTATTAGATGCAACCTCTTGGGGAAAAAGTAAAGTTAAGTAGTTTTCTTAACAACATCTTAATGTGATTGGAGTTGTTTAATAGTTCTATTGGATTGCAACTGTACTGTGATGGAAAGTTGTACTCAAGTAGATAACTAATGTTTATCATTTCTAAATGTCTCTTGTATGCTATGCCTTGTTCATCATCATGCATCATGCATCATAGCATGCATTTCATCAAGTTAAGCAGAGCATCATTTATTACGTGTAGTGTACGAGAGTGAGAAGATGTGTGTTGATCAAGTCTCGGAGTAGTTCCATCCACCAAAGGTGTTGGTGTCTATTGGAACTCTCTAAGGAAAACTAACTTCTCTACAACGAAGCCATGCCCCGAACATACAACCACTCCTCTATTTTATAAATGTTTTATTATACTTTAAGTTTAGTGTAATGTGTATTAAGTTAGTAGGAGTTTGGTCGATACCGTTGCTGCATGATTACCTTGATCTACATTTATATCCAGATGATATCCCACTAGTATGTGTAGGTCGATCTGTTATGCTTAGTAATGCTTAGACTTCGATAGAAGTCGAATGGTGGTTTCATTGTTCGCGAGAAACATGTTTACCTTTGCTTCTCCTGACCTACTGACAGGTCATGAGAGCATATGAATATGAATATGGTAATATTAAGCTGAGACCGGATGGGTAACTTGCATTAGGAAATGAGTCTCAATGTAGTGTTTCCGCCTATGTCGATTAAAGATCATACCATTGATTGAATTATGTGTGTCGATACTTTGCAACTGGCCACATGCTCCGGTAAGCCTAAGACCTTGGTAATTCTATTATGTGAACGGCCAACTGCGCACTGGGAGTGGAGAGATGGCGAGAGTAGTGTGTACCCTCGTAGCCATGGGCTAGATTGGAAGTGTACTGTACTCTCGGGTGGCGCTGGACCCGGTCATGTTTTGGAGGATCCGAATGAAGGTTGATTTATGTAGGTTAGAGTCCTGCATATCTCGTGTGGTTAGAGATCCCCAGCTGGGTATAATCGGTTCGAATCGTCATGCTCCTCGGTTATGGAGACTCGATTCTCTATTCATCATCGTAGTTAACAATGGTACATGGTGATTATGGAAATAAGGCAAAGAGATGGATATGAAATGTGATGCTTGACACAAGTGATTGAGATAGAACAGGTGCAAATCTATCTATAATAAGCTTTACTAACATTAATGCTAAAACTTGACTAACAACATTGCATGTAAGGATCCACTTGTAGTAAGCTTTTCTACAAAACTCCTCTTTTCTAGCTCCACTATTTCCCTTAAAACCAGCATATCCTTGGAGTCTTTTCTTTTCGTCGGGTAAGTCTTGCGGAGTACAATTGAGTACTCAGGGTGCTGCTATTCAGGTCATGTTAGTAGGCTCGACGTGATTTGGTTGTCCTCTCCTGACTTAGGTATTCTACGTAAGTTGTCTTCTATAGTTCTACTCGACTTCTGTAATTAAAGTTAAGTTATAACAGTAACTTATGTTTATGGTACAATACTATTTTAAATTCTTCCGCACTCTGATGTAAAGTTTTGTAACAACTGCTGTAATATTGTAGTTACTCCTTTATTGATCCTGTGTGAGTTGTAAAATATGGATGATTCGGGTTTCCCGAGGACACCCGACAGACTTTTTAAGTTATATGGAACACATGCGTAGCCGTCAGAGGTCTTCAGGATAATAACGGGTGCATGTGGGCCACATAATTTAGGAGGTTCTGCCACAATGCCGTGTTGGGGCGGCCATGCTACGCAAAGTTCATGTCCATCCCGAACTACACCTACCTCAAGCTCAAGATGCCTAGGCCCAATGGGGTCATCACTGTCCGCACCACTTACCAGCATGCCTACGAGTACGACGTCGAGTGTTGCGAGTATGTAGAGGCCATCATCGAGTCCGAGGCGCTTGTAGTCAATCTGGAAGTGCGCCTCAGGGAAATACCCAACCCCAAGCACTCCATCAGCTGCTTCGAACCCATTGAGGGATTCAAGGAGGTCCCCCACGACCCCAGCAGCTCCAACAGCAAGACAGTGCATGTTGGCACCGCCCTGGATCCCAAATAGGAAGCAGTGCTCGTCGACTTTCTCCACGCTAGCAGCGACATATTCGAGTGAAGTCCCTCGGACATGCCTGGCATTCTGAGGGAAGTCACCGAGCACTCCTTGGACATCCAGGCCGACTCCAAACCGGTGAGGCAACGACTGCGCCGCTTCGACGAGGAAAAGCGTAGGACAATCAGGGAGGAGATTCACAAGCTATTGGCAACCGGATTCATCAAGGAGGTATTCCATCCTGAGTGGTTAGCTAACCCTATACTTGTAAAAAAGAAAAATGGTAAATGGAGAATGTGTGTTGATTACACTGGTCTCAACAAGGCTTGTCTTAAACATTCATTCCCTTTAACTCGCATTTATCAAATAGTTGACTCCACCTCGGGTTGTGAAGATCTCTCCTTCCTTGATGTTTACTCCGGTTACCATCAAATCATGATGAAAGAGTCTGACCAGCTCGCGACTTTTTTTATCACCCCGTTCGGAACCTATTGCTACGTAACCATGTCTTTTGGCCTCAAGAACGCGGGGGCTACATATCAACGCTATATGCTCACCGTTTTTGAGGACCTCATCGGGTAGACAGTTGAGGCTTACATAGATGACATCGTAGTCAAATCAAAACAAGCTGATAGCTTGGTTGCCGACCTCGATCAAGCCTTCAAATGCCTACGGGCCAAGAATATCAAGCTCAACCCCAAAAAGTGCATCTTTGGGATCCCAAGGGGAATGCTACTTGGCTTTATTGTCTCTGAGCGCGGCATCGAAGCCAACCCGGAGAAGATCTCCGCCATCACAAACATGGGCCTGATCTGAGATTTAAAAGGGGTGCATCGAGTCACGGGATGTCTAGCGGCGCTAAGCGGCTTCATCTCACGCCTCGGCGAATGAGGGCTGCCCCTCTACTGACTTCTAAAAAAGACCACTATTGTTGAACATGATGTCCCTGAGCAACAAGCACCCCTTGTATGATACCTGGCGACACTCCTAGCTACCAAAGTACAAGCTTGCTTATGGAGTAAACATGGGTGTTGTGGTACGACGACATTTCTCTATATACATACAGAACAAAAGACAAGGAAAAAATCATTAGAAAAAACCACATATGAAACACTATACCTTGAATAAGAAAAAACCAGCACAAAGCAATAGAATATTGCCTATGCCATATCTTAGCCTCGATTAACATCCTGGCTAGAATAAAATAACAAAGAAACTAAAACTCGCCTCAACAAGGACGATCACTGTTGTTCTATGGGCAACAGCTGCTAATGAAGTTGTAACATTGTCTCCTTTCCTTGGCTAGCAACTTGCAAGTGAAAAGTAAAAGAGACCAAGAAGGATATTTATACTCAATGCAGACGCTAACAAACGTTAGATGACGTGAGTCCTTGTAGCATTACTAATTACTAATAAAATAGATTCAGAATATGAGCAGACAGAGTAGTAGTCGAGGAGTTGGCGCGTTTTCCTGCTCTAATTACGAGAAAGTTTGGCATGTTAAATACACAGAGCTACGGGCTTTCTCATTATCAGAGTAGGAAATGTGTCAACACCTCGAATACTACACTGGCAATTCGAGTAGTAATGGCGACAAGCAATGGGAACGTACTCGAGTGATGGCATGTACAGCACCGAGTGTGACTCCAGTGAGGAGGAGGACGATCCGGAGTACCATGACTCGTCCTGCGACGAGTTTGGCGAGTCGACGAATCACCAGAACACTAGTGAGGAGGAGGATGCTTTTTTTCTTTCTCTGGAAACTCAAATCCCCTTAGAATCAATGACTTTTTCTAGGTTGGGAAATCCATGAGGATATCAATAACCCATTTAGTTATTTATGGAGTGTTTTCCATCCCTAGGACTGCCTTCCCTTGCTTCCAAATTATAGGCCTTAGTTTAAACAGCCGCAGAGGCAGTCACACACATAAAAAAATTAGCAGATGCGGTGCAACAAGCTACAGCAAGTTGTTTTATTTTTTTTCTTTTTTTGGGTAATTTTTAGGTGTCAAATTCATGCATCTTTTAATTATTTATTTATTATCATCCTCTTTTAGTTTTATGTTTATTTATATTATTATAAAAAAATTAAAAAGGCAACAACTAACTCATCGGATATATAAATAGATGCACAGGAGAAAAAATGAAAAGATGGATATTAGGTAAGTAACATTTTGTCATAATTATTTCCTATCAAAACATGGAATAAACTTCGGTCTCTGCTGAGCACCGCGCCCGCGCGCCGAGCAATCCTGCCAACATGCCCTGAAAATTTGATTTCACACCACGCTGAGTAGTCCCGCGAACACGCACCAAAAATTAGATGTCTCTCTTTTGCCCTCCGCCCAGAAAATAGGTTTACCACGCCATCAATTTCAGACAAGGACATTTGTGGTAATGTGATGACCACATAAAAGCGCAAAAGAGCCGCTGTCTCCGCCTCTATCTCCATTATCCAGCCGCACCATCTCTCCTCCAGCTCTAAATCCTAGTCCCATGGCCTCCCTCTCCACTCTCTAGCTGCCCCCTCTGCCACCCCGCTCCAGACCCTAGGCGTCATCGGCATAGCAGCTCGACTCCCTCTCTACTCTCTAGTCGTATCCTCTCTTATACATTTCTGAACCCTAACCTCGATGATGGTACAAGACAGATCTAGGTCCCCTACCTCGGCACCTGCCACGACTGACCGGATCTAAACCCTAGCCAGAGCCAGATCTGTTACCCCTTCATCAACGCCGGTCGCACCAACTCCGTGACCACGATGACAAGACCGGATCTAAACACGAAAACAGAGGATGAGGTACCCAAAATCCTTTTATGACGTGTGCTCTATTGTACAGGCTGAACCAAGGATATATAGATAGCGATGGGGTTACATATTTCCTATAGTTGAGTGTAGCTGACATGTGCTTTATTGGATTAATGACTTCCGTATAAGCTGTAGTTACTAGTTAGGCGCTTATTTGCATACTCTTGTTCTGTTGTGTTGACATTCCATAGAAGCTTTAGTTAATAAATATCTTTGTAATCTAGAAAGATGGAAGAAGTTGGAATACGTGTGGGCCCAAAACCTGTGTCTCCAAAGGCAAAAAAATCAAGCACTAAGGGTAGACAAAGTGAAGATTTCGAATATATCCCTGAACCAAGGGCAGTAGTTGAGGGATTTGATGTTACAGATAAAACAGATTCAGATTTAGAAGATGAGCCAGTACCCTAGCAACTGAGGTGCTTGTTCTATCTTGTATTTAGTTCGAAGGGGGGTGTATGTAGCAATGCAATGCTTTACTATTTGGATAGCAATGCAATGTGTACATGCTTGCTGCTTAAGTTGGTATCTCTAATTTTAGTGTACAGGTCGAAGGACCATAGAGGAGGCTCTACCAGCAGGACAAAAGGCAGCGCTGCCATGAGTCCTGAGCGAAGGCACTCTAAGCACTTGAATTCAACACGACCAAGAGAGTTTGCTCATGGAGTTCGTACTCGGAGGGCTACAACTGGCAAAAGGGTGGAGGTATCAGTAGTAGGTGAACATAATTCTCCATCACCACAGACACCTGTACACAGGGATCAATTCAAACTTCATGAATTGACTAGAGACATTTGTTAGGACGGCACCCTACGTAGCCCTGTGAGAGATTGCCCACAGCCAGATGATGATAGCCATACCGAAGAGGAGCCCTCTAAGCTACCTAGCCCTATGAGAGACTGCCCATGGCTAGATGATGATAGCCATGCCGAAGAGGAGCCCTCTGAGCTACCTAGCCATATGAGAGACTACCCATGGCTAGATGATGATAGCCATGCTGAAGAGGAGCCCTCTGAGCAAACTCCCGTCTCCACCCACCCGAAGAACAATGAAATTTGCCGAGGTTGGTATTGCTTTACAGATATCTATCAATCAATTCACACTAGCTATTTGATATCCATGTTACTTTTCTAACAATCTGAATGTATAAAAATTTTGTAGTACCATTGCCGTGGCCTCAAACTCATGGAATTTTGCTTGACAAAATGAGCAAATCAATGGGAGCATTGAGGATGCCCATCTCTTTTGCTGGGGGGAACAGAAGGCCACATGATCTAGTGCAAGCTACCAAGTTTGTCTCAGAGGCAGGTGTACTAGTCAGGCATCAAATACCAATTTTGACGCATTGGAAACATTACAAGAAGCCCTCTGGTGTCATCCATTATAGGAATTTTGTGGACAGGCTAACTGTATGTAAGGGTATTGTTGACACTAGATATGGCAAACAGATAAATCTGCAAGCGCATGGTGTCAATGTAGCTTTCACCTGGGAGTATTCTAAAGTATCGTATTTCCACAGGGAACATGAAATGGACTAGTTAAGAACTAAGAGTGGCCAAGGGTAAAAGTAATAGGTAGAGCGTATATCTGTGACTCCTATGAACTAAGGCAAGACTTAAGGGAACTATATCATGGTTGTTTACTTTGGGGCATAGCCCACCTAGCAACCTAAGAGAGATAACTAGACAAGGTCTGCCATGAGCCCTATGATTTAATAACTAGACCTATCGTAGTGGAATATAGAGGATGGACAGGGCTATCACCACGTGCCACCTACCACATTCTATCCGGAGGCCTAGCCATAAACACAGGTAAGTTATAGCCTAAACACCACGCTTAATCTATAAACTCACTACTCTAATCCTAGCTAACAGATCAGAGAACTCTAACCAAGAGGTGAAACTAATAAACAATAATAATATAAATAAATATTTAAGTAATACAGAAGAACAAAGTTACCACAGAGAAGATGTTGGACTTCATTCGAAGAAGAGCTTCATCCGCCGAAGCCTGAGTGGAGAGGATGCCGACAATCCTGGCCCTTCTCCAAGCTTCTCCTCACTCTCTCCCTATCTTCTACTTCTAAGTAGTAGAGCTATAGAGCTAGCCTAGCTGCTACTCATCACTTGGAGTGATGGAATGAGATGGTGCATTACAAATGAGGGAGAGGGGTCATGTTTATAGCTTGAGGTGGAGTAGGGGATACTCCAGCGTTGTGTCAGCGATTAGCGTGATCAACCTTCTCCACCTTTGGATGTAACTGACCTTAAACTACTACAAATGGACGCACCACGTTGCTCCCAAGTGTGTTTCCTTGCATGTGTCTGAAGGAGAGGTGGTGGAGTGAAAGTGGGGCACCGGGCGGCGTAGATAGGGCGCCATCCGACCCTTGATTTCACCGCCTTTAGATCATAGGGCTTTGGTTGGCTCCCAAAGGTAGTTGTGAAGCCAGTACATGGTGAAACTTGGTCAATAAGTTGAGTGGAGAGGCTCCAAGCCTATGACAATGGGCCCATGGATCCATGGCCTCTTCATCGTGACCATCAGTTGAAACCGACTTAGATCAATGAATGGGAGAGCTCGTGGAGGAGCTTCCATGGATTGGTGACGTGGACAGTGCCAAGCTAGCATAAGGGGGTCGGGCGGTACCCTAGTGGGGTCGGCTGGTGGGCCCAAGTGGCCCCAAGGCTTCCTGCCACGTCCACTTGTCTTCATATGCCCTTATTTGTCACCTTTTTGCTTATTTTTGTTCAAATTTCCTACAAACAAATAAATCTCCATGAACAAGTGGAACTAGGTCAATAATAAAGCAAATCCTACACATGTGATGATATTTTCCATAGATTTTGGGTGAAATGTTGATGGTCAAAATGGGTGTTAGTGACCGTCAACAGGTATCCTCTCTTGACATTCAACTCTGCTTTGAGCAACTTTAATGAATTTACTTTTCATTCACACTAATGTGTGTAGTCAAGGCTGGACACTGACAAGGCTCACCCACCAACACAAGAAGCTTGCTAGAATGTATTACAGTCTGGGGTACGGCAGACATGCTACAGGTTGAAGCAAACCTCCTTCAATGGCATCCCTGCTGATCAGATCCCTACGACCTCTCCCGTCCCGTCCATGACCAATACACAGTGGTGTGAACTTGTTGAGACTTGGTCTAGTGCTAAGAACAAGGTGTGTGTGTGAACCCATCAATTTCCTGTCTAGTCTTGCTATGGTCTACTTTTGCTGTAGTCTAACATAAATGAAGCTATAGGAAACATCTGAGATGAACAAGCAAAACTATGCAAAAGTGAAGTACTACCAGTCTACAGGATCTTGCTCCTATGTTGTCTAGCTGCAAACATTTGTAACTGATGGTTGTATTTTTATTGTTACTCTTGCCTTTGTATAAATATAAATAGAAACTCATGTGCAATGTGAACATAAGAAGAACAAGGGAAGGCCGCAGAACACGATCAAGGACTTGATGAACAACATGATGATACAGGACTTGATCAACATGGTTGACATGATGAAGATATTAATGTTGTGGAAGTCTTCAAGAACTTCCATACCCATACAAAAAAGGGCCTGAACGATGCTGCAAGAGCAGTAGTTGTAAGTACCCTCATTTGCTTTCCTTGAAATCTACTAAACACATTGCCATGAAAGAAGCAAACGCAGCAGAACCCTAATGTGGCAACATCATTTAATTTTGTAGTTGTAATTACACCAATCAATATGGTACCTGTACATTAAACTTATGTAATCTCTATCGGCAGTAGGCTGCAAAAGACCTATGCATTGTGCTTATGTAATCTCTATTAGCAGTAGGCTGAGGAAATCGTATGCATTACTTGTTATGAATTAATCTCTTGAGTTTTCAATTGAAGTCCTCTTCCACTATCTATAACCTAATATTTTACTGATTGAATTTCGTAGGTAGCTATGGAAGCTACGCAAGCAGAGCCTAATGCTGATGGGCAGCAACCAATGACTAGTGCTGATGTTGTTTTTGAGGTCCTCTACCTCTACCAGGGCAAGCCCCCCTCCTAGGCAAGCAGGAAAACCCTTTTTTGAAGAATGCTGGTATCCTGAGAAGCTCCACCAGAGCAGAGACATCAACAGAGATGACACTCGGGAGAAGCTTGTTGGTGAACAGGAAAGTATCGTTGTCCTCATCTAACTAGTGGATGAACTAAAGAGGAAGACAGAAGAGTCTAAAAGGGAGTTTGAGGAATTCAAGAAACAGCGATAGGAGGAGTACAATAGGCTCTATGAGCAAGTCATGTGCTTAAGCTCTCCTGGTAATTAACCATCAGTCTTCAACTCCTGCACTTTATACAGTGAACATTTGTGGTCTATTGTGTGGACTTATGTGATGGTTTGTTGTGGTGAAACTCTGTCAGTGGCTTGCTGCTGACGTGTAATTATGTAGTCAATCTATGCAGTAGTGATGATTTTTCTGATGTAATTAGTCCTACACGTAGTAGAACCAGGACAAGCCATGTGATCAAATAAAAATACGACACGTGGATCAACCAGTGCATGAACGTGAATTAGCCAGGGCACAACATGTGGGCTATTTAAAATCCAACACGTGGAAGGAAATTGTCAAGCCACATGGACATATAAAAATACGACACGTGGACGGACAGCATCGTGACACGTGATCAAATAAGAAACGAATATGTGGACCAATAAAAATACGACACGTGGTTCAATGAAGAAGTCACACGTGATCCAACTGCAACACAACACGTGTGCCATTAGAAAACTAACATATGGAAGAACAAGGAACCAACACGTGGTCCAGTAAAAACCTAAAACGTGCACCAGAGATGGCCACGTTGTGCAATAAGGTGTCGACGTTTCGTAAACCGGACTAGTAAATATTTATGATTATCACGTTGCTCTAGGAAGACGATGGTAGCATCCAATAGATACGAGAATTTATATTGTTTCAGGCCAGAGCCCTACGTCCAGTCTCAGAGAAGATAGAGTACGTGTTCCTTGCTTGAATGCTCTGAAGTTCTTATAATGCGGGGTGCAAGAATGGTGAAAGAGGTAGTAGAACCTATGCTAGATGAGGGGTAACCCAAAGAGAAGCTCCAGGAGCCCTACTGCTAGGGATGGAATGGTAGAGAATGAAGAATGAGAATGTGTCCCGAGATAGGAGCCCTAACTGCCCTTATATAGAGTTTGGGGCCAGGGTTTGTTACAAAAAGAAAGTTCCCCCGACCAAGGGATCGAGAGCCTAAGGGAGGTCCTAACTAACTTGGCTTGCAAGCTACGCCATCTTCTGGTGTTCGTCGGGGCATGGCTCTCGTCATGGTCTTATGGCCATGTTGCGGCAGGGGCTGACTGTAACACCCCATGTGTTTGTCCCTCATTAAGCAGTGGGTTTGAGTTCAAACATGACAGATTAAGTGGAGATGACAATGTCAAGGTCAACCTATGGAGATGAGCCTAACCTAAGTTGGATGTTGCGCCATTGCTTTACATATAGGCCCCTTTTTAAGATATATGCTTGGGCGGTGTTATTGCAATATCTTCATATGTCTCACCTTGGTATCTATCTATATTGATCCCTGAAAAAGTTTCATGAAGTTTGGAATCAAAAAATCACATGAAATGATAAGTTCCATTCCTATTGGAACTTGCACCATTAAGTTAATGGAACTATAGAACATCAACCAAACCTTGCAAACTTGCCCAAATGACTCTAGAGGGACTCTACAACAAAAGTTATGAAAGGTTCATATTGAGCAAGTGGCCAGAAAATGCCTCAATGGATTGACAAGGATAATTCAAGAGTTAATCATGTTGCTATTTTGATCAAGGTGAAAGAACAGCTTCTGTGCATGTTTTGGACTTGGACCTTAAATAAAAGTGGTAGTCCATATCATGTGGAACAAACTTTATATAATGGCCCAGATCTAATTCAGTGCCTATCTTGTTCAAATCGAGCTTGCGAAATCGAATCCATTGCTGTTTTTCTGGGTCTGAAAATCGGCTAAGTCTGGAATGACTGAATTTCGTGATTCTGTTTTCATGTACCTATCTTTGGTGGATTTTAGTTTGCAAACCATGTTGATTTTGGCCAAACTTCTTTAAGAAAAGTTGTCGTCCTCATATAGCTCTACAACGCTATGGAATTGATTTAGCATTTCCTTACTCGGTTTGGGAGATGGAGATGGACGAACAATGCAGTTTCAGTCGGTCTAAAACTGAACTGCATGATTCAATTTCAGGTACCCTACTTTGGAGCTTTGTATCTCTCCAACCATGTCAAATTAGTCTTTGATCCTTTAACAAAAGTTGAAGTACTCTTGTAGTACTACACAATAGTGAAATCGGGTGATCAAATAATGAATTGGTTTGAGAGATATAGAGGAGAGAATATAGAGTTTCAGCTATATGTTTGCAGTAGTTTTGGGTGGTTTCTAGTTTCTGAAACTTGATCGAAGCCGTGTCGTGGTTGACCGTGTGCAGAGGCTCGACGCCACGTGGCCCTCGATGACGCCCGCTGTTCGACACCTCGCACCCACGCGTCGTTGCACCGTATTGAAGAAGTCGAGCCCCTCCTTCGGTCTTCCCCCTCGCTCACTCACATCCTCCCTCGTCTCTCGCTTACTCGTTGTCGCCCCTTCTCCCTCGACCTCGCAGCCTCGGCCGAGCGGCAGCGCTGCCCTTCCTCCCTGTAGCGCGCAGCCACGCCGCCCTCCGCTCCTTGCACCGCACGCGTCAACCCTAGTCAAAATCCGTGCGCTGCCGGCTGCATCGTCGTCGTTCCGGGTGCCGGTGTCGCATGCTGCCGCAGCTCTGCCGCTGCTGGCTGCAGCCGGACATGGCCATGGCCTGGCGCAGCCCCGACTGGCCACGGCCAGAGCCTGGTTGGCCCTTCCCCATCACCCACAGCGACCTCCCCGCGCGTGCTCCTCCGTTCCCTGCGTGCTCTGCCCGTCCCTGCGTGCTCTGTCCGTGAAGAGGAAGAAGGAGTAGATTAGAAATAGAAGCTCTTTGTTGTGTTCACTTTGCAAAAGTGCTAGAGACAAAGGATTTACATTTAGGGGCTTACATGAATTGTGGAAAGTTTTGTGTTCACACTGCATAATGTTTTCTCTTTTTTTTCGGAATTAGTATTGCATTTAAATGGCTGAACTTCAAAAATACATAGTAATTGGTAGAAAAATCATAAAATAGCAAATGAGGACTTTTTAGAATCCTTGTGAAATTTTCTATACAGTGGATCTATAATATGGCATGTTTTAGTTTAAAGTTTTAGCTGTAAAAATATATTTATGCAACTAGGTTTTGAATGCTAGTTGGATCTGTTATTTTCAATAACTGTAAATATATAACTCCAAATGAAGTGCAATTTTTGTGGCATGTTACTCTTGTGATGTATGATGTCTAGTAAAAATTTCAATATTTTAGGCTTGATAGTTTAGGAGCTATAAAAATAACAAATGCTATATGCTGCTTTGCTTCTATTCTGGACAGTTCTGCATGTATGCATTGTTTGGCTTAGTCAAGTTATGAATCATGCCTTGATGACAATAAATGAGTTGTAGTACTTTTCTTAATCTTTTTAAAAAGCTAAAGAGCACAATTTTTGGCTAAGTAAATGTTTAACTATAGTAGTCTAAAGTGCTGTAGCTGTTTCTGTCCAAACCCAGACAGGGTTGCCTTGTTTATAATGTGTGACCTAGTTAGTAGCACGATTAGCTCTAGATGTTTATAACAAAATTGTTCACAACTTGTTAAGCTTTCTAAAAAGTCCAGAACCATAATTATTGGATTTGTGAAACTCAAGTTATAACGGTTTAAAGTGGCATATCAGATTCTGTCCATATTTTGGACAGAGATGCAATTATTTAATTAATTGACCATGTTAACTGTATAATCATCTTAAGATGATTACAAGAAAGTTGTAGGTAACTTTATAAGCTTTCTATAAAGTTGAGAATCATGTTTGTTGGAGATCTAGAACTCCATTTATGCTTCTCTGAAGTTTCTATCAGTTTTCTGTCTATAATTGTACCACTGCTGTTGGGCTGAATGTGTGGTGTTACTCGTGCAACTAGTTTCATGGTGTAAATGATGTTTACTGTGATTTTGGTAAATAAAAAAGTTGTAGATAATTATCTTATATTGCTTGTGTTAAATTTTCATGATACCAGGTCTGATAGTTTAAGAGTTGCATGCTTAATAAGTCTACTGTCAAATTTTAATTACCTTCTGTGCAGACTTTAAAGATTGGCATGTTTGGTTATGATAACTTGGGAATCATGTTGAGATGATTAAAGATGAAATGTATATAATTTCCTAAGATTTCCAGAATGTCTTCTTGCAAGTCATTTGGATTTATGAAACTCTAGATATGATTGATTTATGAAGCTACTAATTGCAAGTCCAGAAATTGACATATTCTAGTTATAGTTATTGCTTCACCTTGACTTGCTTTGCATGTTGCTACGTGTGATTAATGTCCTTGGTAATTAAGTTAAATACACCTGAGATCATGTGGAACTTTTGTGCCATGCTGAGTGTGCCCTCCTTGCTATCTTAGCATGTTGGTTTGTGTGATGTTATTTAAGCAAAGTGATGTGCTTAAGTGTCTTTAGTATAACCTTGTACTTGCCTTGTTTAGTATGTGATGCATCATCCATTGCATTTCCATGTATTCATACACTTCCATATTATATCTCATCTAGGTACGCTAGATGCGCTACGTGGAGGACATAATGTGGAGCCAAACCCGAAGACGGTGTTTGGGAAACTATCCCGAAGATGGAAGTACTCGGTGAGTGATGTCTCACAACCACTGACTTGTGTCAGATCCCAGGCAAGCCCCGAAGCATTATAAGCCTCCTACCTTCAAAGAAATTAATTTTATATATGTTATAAGTATTGTTGCATTAAGTGATAGGAGTTGGTTGGAAACCCTTGCTGCATTATATCATTCCTTGTCCAGTTATATGACTCCTTGAATCCTATATAGACTACGATCGAATAGATGCTTAGCCCTGCTTTAAGCGGTAGAAGTTAGGTGATTTCCTGTCACCTGCGAGATGTAGGGATATTCATATATGGCATGGTTGGCTATATTTGCTATCGTAGAATGGAACCATGTGTTAATAAAATAAAATAAGACCGGGCGGGATGACGATAGTGAAGCAACAAGGCATGGAGGTCTTGGGTGTGGATCTATCTCCGTCTGAGTCGTTTAAGGACCGATTCGTTGTACGTCCTTGAGTCATGTTGAACGCAGTCTAACACTTTGTTGGCCGGATAAGTCGTTCCGACCGCGAAGCCGAGTAATACAGTTCAGGCCGGGAATCGAATGGTAGGTTGCATCTTGGAGGAGAGAAAGGATGTGCTTGGGGACATTGGCGTGAGACCAAGGGGGGTTAGAGTCCCTATCACCTGGCAGAGTGTCGCCCTTGGGGATGTGACATCAGTCGGACCCGCGGTTCCTGAACTGTACCAAAGGTGACCTGAGTAGCCCTCGCCAAGCGTGACTCGGTGAGTGCTAGAAATACCCCTCCAGCTGGATAGGAATTCGATTCGAATCGCCGTCGCTCCCGGTTAGTGAGCACTTGACTTGAGCAGCGGCAACGTAGATTCCATTAAATTGAACGGATGGTTAATTGGATAACGATGGAAAGGTTGCCTCAATTTATACCTGCTATGGTTAATATTGTTTACTCCTAATAAAGTGAGTGCTCTAGTATAGGTTCTAATATAGATGACATGTTAATGATAATTAACTTGATGCTTAAGCATTAATGATTACTTATCCATATTAAGCTTTTATGCAAAATGTTGTCAAGCTAGCCCACTTTATATCAGCCTTGCATGATCCTTGGTGTCACCTTATTTCTAGTTTATGACAGGTAAGTCTAGCTGAGTACCTTCTCGTACTCAGGGTTTTATCCCCACTTGTTGCAGGTTATGATGTATCATGGCGACTGCAAGAGTTGGTTGGCTCCTGCCGTAGAGGCGGAGTGTGATCACGGGCATGATTCTTCTGAGTTATCCTCTCTCTAATGCTTTTGTGGGAAGTCAACTTTAGTACTGGCATGTATTTTAAATAATGGTGTTGTTAGTTTTAAATTACTTTGCTTCCGCTACTTTTGAACTTAAGTTGTAATAACTATGTTGAACTCCGATGTATATCGAACTACTTATGAAATGGTTGTAGCATGTGACTTGTTATGTTGAATCACTACGATCTTGGCTTGTATGTTGGTTGGTTTCAAATTCCTCATGATTTCACTAGACTACCGGAGTTATATGGGCTGAAGTGCGAGAATTTGATCACTTCGGTGATTGTTTTTGTACTTGTGCTCTTATAATTTGGACGGTTCTGTTACACTGACGTGGTGCTATTGTGCTAGTCGGCATTGTAGCCATGGCGATGGTTCGTCAGTTGTCCTATGCAATGTGGCATCCATCGTGGTCTTCGCCGCTGTCTCTAGGTTTCTAGGGCATCGTACCCGTAGCAGGTAGCCGTCTCGGTTCATCGTTCACCAGGTCGCCTCGTGGGGCTGAGGGCCATGACCCCGATCGTTGGGGTCGGGGCACTCCGTCAGCCAGGAAGGTCTCTTGGTCGAGACCCTTGTCATGGATCCCATCCCTGAGTGGGTGGGATCGTACGCATGTCCCGTCGGTCCGTATCTGGATGGTGGGTTTCATACCCATTGTCACCACTGTGCGGTGTTGTCTTGTTGGTGCAGCATGGCACAAGGATGGCATCTTGACCGGGCGAGGTGACTGCTATCACATCGGTCCTTGTGAGATCAGTGCGGCACACCTGCTCTTGTCAGAGCAAGCACACTGAGCTGTGCTCGACCTCTCCATGTCTCGCTCAGGGGTTGTGATGGGGGAGAGGTCGCATCTTCCGTGTGGCTAAGGCAAGAGAAGGGGTTGTGGTTGACCCTAGCCTAGATTTTGGCCTGGCGTGCTCGTCCTAGTTGGACCTCGGTCGCTCGGGACACTGCTGGCTACTGTGTTGCGAACCGTGTGGCCTGCTAACTAATCGGTGCTCTAAGACACCCCAGGGTTATGACCCCGACAAAAGGTGACACGTATCTGAACCATCTCAAAATGTAACCGGCTATAGCATGTACATATGGAAAACATCTCCAGCGAAAGCACCCACCA
Source organism: Saccharum spontaneum (assembly GCA_022457205.1). Classification (NCBI taxonomy): domain Eukaryota; kingdom Viridiplantae; phylum Streptophyta; class Magnoliopsida; order Poales; family Poaceae; genus Saccharum; species Saccharum spontaneum. Next base: position 37,658,405 of record CM039593.1, read on the forward strand.
GGTTGCCACGTATGCCAAAAGAGTTCTATGACCTTCTGTTTTCGTCACGAATGAAGTCACTTCTATGACAATTTGCGAAAATCATCATAAAAGTTCTAATATAACACGACTTCTATGACAAATCAGTTTTCGTCATAATACTAAAATTATGACAAATTTCGCTCCTTCAGTGATGAAAGCTGATCGTCATAGAAGTGAATATTCCTAGTAGTGGTAGATTTTAATATTCATGAGTCATCATATGCGCCCCATTGTCGACAGACATGGTCAGGGAAAAAATAGTGAGTATGGTTAAATCATCAAATACTGGAATAAATCTAGAAAAATAGAGATTAACTCTATAGCAAAAATCTAAACAATTAAGCTACACCATACTCTCATATGTTGAAACTCTTGGACCGGCCCCCTGTTATGCATAATTCTTGGCTCCGCCACTGTATGCGCACACACAACTCACAAATTAGCTAGGCACACGCACACTAGAGCAAAACTATCAAATTGCTCCAAATTTGATCCTCTTCGATTGTATTTGTTAATTCCATATTCAACTCTCGGATCATATTTTAGTTGTCAGCACCGTTCCTTAGTTCATCTGCATTTTTCTTCTCTTCAAAACGATTCCCGGTTCCAATATTGTGGCCTGATCTAGCGCATCTGCGGAACTCAACTTGAGTTCGTTAATTGCACTGTCAAGAACCCGTTGCTGAGTTGCCATCTTAACCCGCCCCTGGCTCTAGTAGAAGGACGAAGTGTCACGTACTGCTGGCCCAGCAGCCGGCCTACAGGCTACAGTTTGGACCGATCATCGCAACCAGCTGCGGGTCACCGCTCAACTCTTCGTTGTCGCCTCCCATGTTGTCCTCGGTTCCGTGGACGCCCACATCTTCATACAATGATTTCCATGGTCATCTCATCCATTTTCGACTTCTCATCTATAGCCCTTGTTTAGTTCCTGAAATATTTTGGGAAATGTAACGTAGTGCTACTATAGTACTTTCGTTATTATTTGGCAATTATTGTCCGATCATGGCCTAACTAGGCTTAAAAGATTCGTCTCGTCCATTTCGTCTAAACTGTGTAATTAGTTTTATTTTTTATCTATATTTAATGCTTCATGCATGTGTCTAAAGATTCGATGTGACGGGAATCTAAAATATTTTGGGAAATATTTTGGGAACTAACAAGGGAAGGGTGTGTTCACTTCCCATGCAAACCCAAAATATTTCCTCTTCCACCCATCACATTGAATTTTTGGACGCATGCATGGAGCATTAAATGTAGGTAAAAAAGATAATTAATTGCATAGTTTGTCGGTAAATATCGAGACGAATCTTTTGAGCCTAGTTAGTCCATGGTTGGACAAATTTTACCAAATAACAACGAAAGGTGCTACAGTTACTTTTCACCCACTTTTCACCGACTGAACACACCCTAAGTTGATTGTGACAATGGATGGTGGCCAATCAAATTCACCCTGTTCGGCAGGCTGTTTCTGTGGCTTATAAGTCGTGCTGATAAGCTCAGCCGATCAGGGTAATTATTTTACGCACATATATTCCACACTGCAGCTAACAAACGCATCACAAATTCACAATGGCCAGCTTTGCAAAGCTGCAGCATCTGCTGCTTGCCGCCACCGTCTCCGTCGTTCTCTTGCACGTCACCGTGGACGCCCGGCGGCGCCCGGTGCACCTGCGGCTGTACATGCACGACATCATCGGCGGGCCGGGGCAGACGGCCATCCACCTCATCCGGAACGTCGGGCCGCCGCACACGTCGCTGAACGGCGCGTACTTCGGCGATACGGTGGCCATTGACGACCTCGTCACCGAGGAACCCGCCATCGACTCCAGGGCCGTCGGCCGGGCGCAGGGCACCTACATGCTGTCCTCCCAGCACGAGCAGGTGCTCGTGGCCGCCGTCACCATCGTGCTCACCGATGGGCCCTACAACGGCAGCACCTTCGCCGTGGCTGGCCGCGTCAAGATTTTCGACGACACGACGGAGCTCGCTGTCGTCAGCGGAACAGGCCAGCTCCGGCGCACCGCCGGACACTTGCTGTGGAGGATGGCTAAGTGGGTATCCGAGGTGTATATGGTGCTGGAGCTGGCCGTGCATATGTCTGTGCCGGCGACGGCGAGCACTGCTGCTCCTGGCAATGGGTCATGACTTGTTGTCGAGTAGCAGAAACGTACATCTCAACCGCAATGCTACTGTGCTCCCTGTTTGTTTTCTTTTCCCCTTATCTTCGTGTGCTTTTGCCACTTTTCTTCTCTTCTGAGAAAAGGAAATAGACTCATCCTCCAAGCACGTCTTGTATTATCATAATCCATCATCTTATTCTGTCTCATATGTCTCACGTTTATCTGAAACTAGCCGAAATTACCTGCAGATTATGTGTCGCCAAGTTTTTGAAAGGAGAGGAGATTAGTTGAGAATTTGTGATCAAATTTAAATATTGAATGGAGGTGGGCGTCTGTTTGTAGGAACTACTCTTCCCCAGTCACATTTTTTAATAATCTTCATCGATCACAATAGAAGGTCGCTTCACCACCACCACGGCCTCTCCCTCTTTCCCTTTGTTTTGCTTTTTCTTATAAGTGTGAAATTCACTATGGGTACTTGAAGTTGTCCGCAGTGTCATATAGGTCCCCAAAGTCTCAAAATGTATTTTTAGATTTTTTTTTAAGTTGGTTCGGATCTTATCTAGGTCCAAACGGCTAACATGTCATGTCGGTTCAGCGCTTACGTGGATATGACATATGGGACCCATATATTGGCGGCAAGTCTAATTTAAAAAAAGGGCGTGGCTAGCGCCCGTTCGGACGGACGCGCGCGCCTGAACACCCGCGTAGCCCACCCCTATCCACCTTCGCCCCACCCCACGAGTGCGCTCCGCCCCCGTCTCTGCGCTCGCTTGTCCTTCCCCTAACCCCTCCTCTCTCTCTCTCTCCGACTCTCCTCGTGGGCGACACACAGGAGCCGGGATGAATGGCTGAGGACGAGCACGCCCCTAGCTTGCCCCGACCTGCAGCACCCCCGTCCGCCGGCCCAAGCACCCCAGTCCACTGGCCCTTGGCACGCCGCATGCCTGTTCGTCAGCCTCCTGCTCATCCCCGACCGAATAACATAAACCACGTGCAACATAAATGTAGTATACGACTGAAAACATATGAAACATTTAGAACATGCTCTTACAACATGTGTGAAACACGTAAAACATCCAAAATAAAACACTTGCAACATGGAAGCACCTGCTGCAACATAAGACTACAGCTAAAATATTTGGAACATACTGTTGCAACATATGCAACATCCATATAAAAAACGATTGCAACATACGTCTAGAAGCAGATGAAATATTTTGAACAAACGCTTGAAACATGCATCTGAAACACTTGCAACATGTGCAACATTACCCAACCTACTTTTGCAACATCAAAATGAAATATTGCAACATACATATGGAACTCCTGAAACGCGTGAAATATACATATGCAACATACGGGAGGGGAAGGCCGGACCGGTCGATTCTGGTCGTCAGGATGAGATCCAGTGGCGCGCGAGCACCACCAGCACTGCCCCGCGCTCATGGGTGCCCTTGGCTTGGCCAAGAAAGGCCTAAGGCGCCATGGCACGTGCGCCCCAGTGACCATAGAAGGGTCAACAGTGCGCGTGATGGCGATGGGAAATGAACGGACAGACAGCAAGGGAGCGAACGTCACAGCTAACTGGAACGGGCGCACGGTGCGGACGGTGATGGGATGCGGAGCTATGGGGGAAGGGCACGACACGGCAGCTGACGGGCGCACAGTGGGGGAAGGAGCGAATAAATGAACTGCCAGGCTACTGCGTCAGACGCCGGACTGATAAGGACGAGCGAGCGAGAATTCTTTTTCTGTTTCTTAGGGAGATAGGGCCGCTCGAACCACGTCCAGACAGGTGGCGTATCATTATCGTAAAAAAATCGTATCTTTGCTCTGTCGCCTCGTCCCTACAAACATTTGTTTACTCCTTCCTGAGAAAAAAAACATTTTTACTCCTTTGCTCAGGTCCACATAGCCACAAGTACTCCCTCTGTCTCATAATAATGGACATCGGGGCATTTGAAATTTGTATCAACAAGGATGACGTTTTAGCTCTTCAGGGTGGGCAGCAGTCTATACCAACGTACAACCGAGTACAACATCTGTCCATCAATCACTTTCCTGTCCTCCACTACACGAATAAAAGAACAAACATCTGTCCATCAATCACTTTCCTGTCCTCCACTACACGAATAAAAGAACAAGAAAAAACAGATGGTGCGACCGTGGGAGTCAGAAGAGTAGAAAGGAGATCATTTGTTTATGCAGAGATACTAGTTGGTGTGAGTAGGACGGAGGCCATTAGTCATCTCAGTAAACAGTTAGTTGCATGATTGCTTATAGGGCTACACAGGTCTTTTACCGCCAACCTTAGTATCTGCTACGATTCCTAGAACGTCAGTATTGTGGGACGGAGGGAGCACGTTGTGCGAGGGCATTGATGTGCTTGGGTACCCTGTTGTCGTTGCTGACAAGCTCAGGCGTAAACAACAGCTGTGTCTAGATCCAAAATTTGGACTAAATTTTGTCATCACATCGAATGTTAGACACATGCATGGAATATTAAATATAAATAAAAAAATAACTAATTTCATAGTTAGGTAGGAAATCGCGAGACGAATCTTTCGAACCAAAATAGTTTATGATTGGACATTATTTACCAAATAAAGCTAAAACATGCTACAGTACATTTTTCAGCATTTTCAACTCAACTAAACACAGCCAACGGAGTCCCACGCTTTTATTGATTAAACAAATCTTTTCAACACCTTTTCTCGATATGATGTGAGTGTGCTTCATCAATTTTGTCGTTTGCGCTTGCCATCCTCAGAAGAGCGGCGGAAGAGGACGAGGAAAGAGAGTTTGGGCTTTGGGCGGTGGCACAAAGGTCCTCCCGAGTCATACGTGAGGGGCGACGACCCAATGTCTATTATTATCCATGGGATCAGAGTTTACTAAATTCATAGCTAGATAATTTTAGTTTTTATAAGACATTATAAGATCTATAATTTTCTACAAGATCTATCTCCGGAGGTTTGTGCGATGACGAGGACGACGGTGGCGAGGCGTTTTTTTTTCACCAGCGTTGGATGTTGTGTGCTTGCATTCTGGCGTCCAGTGACCTACCCGACGGCAGATATGGCATGGCCATAAATAGGCTAGTTTCTCTCGCCCCCTAATATATGGTGTGAAGACCTTAAGACCCGACGTGGTACGTTCCCACCACGATTGACAAAACTGGTCACGGACCGACTAACGATTTGGCCAGAGGTGACACCACTCAAGGCTTCTGAGCCTGGATCATCTTAGTGGTGGACCATTGGCATCATGTAGAGGCTTCTCTAGTGGCGGGTAGGTAGCGTGGCCATTAACTCACCGTGGCCGTGGCGTGGACCTCCTCTTCTCGACCCTTGGCTGACTGACACCATGTTTCTTGGTGGTGGCGTCCTACGTTGGTTGTGATGTCCTTTTGGTGGGCATGTTTGTCGATGCCAACGGTGTGTTGTGGTAGTTTAGCACATTGCGGTGCTATGGCCACTAGGTGTCCGTGCGGCTGTATAGAGCAACATAACTAATTTTAGAGGACAGTTGTTTGACTTGACATGGCATTCCTTGTGAGTGGTTGGCTAGTTTAGAATGACGCTCTGGGTGGCAAACCGCAAGGAGTTTGGTGACATTTGGTTAGTTGTGGCCCTTTAGATCGACACGACAATGAGTAGACATGCCTGTCTATGACTTGCAGTGGCGTAACCAGAAGAATGCCAAAGGGGGGGCCAGCCAACTTAAACAAAGGAGTATGGGTAACACATGACCATGTTTCAATGTATATGTATATAATATATACTATAAATTTTTGCTGTAACAACACACAAGAGTGACTCTTGTACAAAATCCAAGCCTTGTCTTGTTAAATTCTGAAACTTTGAATTGGTAAGCACATCAAGCTCATAATGTAGTAATTAGCATCTCAATTTAATTCTTTCTTGCTCTGAGCAGGATAAAACTTTGAAGCTACAGAACACACATCATCAATTTAGAATGAACAAAATGAATCTTCAGGATCCAATCTTTGATAATCGCAAAAAAAAAGAGATCCAATCTTTGATAATCTCCATAAGGCCCCGTTCGGCTAGAATTATAAGCCAGCTGAAAAACACTGTTGGCTGATTATTTGTGAGAGAAAAATACTGTTCCGGCTGAAAAAACAAGCTGAATAAGACGGATTATAAGCCAGATGAACAGGGCCAACGCGTAAAAGGCTGCACGGATGATCATTGCACGGATGAATTAGCATACCTTGCTTGTGCGTGTAGCGTCCGGCTCTCTTGGACAGTTGCACCTGAAGACTTGCGCTCGCTCTTGATTCATGAATCCTGATTCTCGGCTGCTCCAGTTGGCCCAGTTCAGCAGTTGCGCACCGGCGAGGACTCTAGCCGGTGACACCGATGCGTGGGCGCGTGGCACGGCCGTGAGCAACGAGACCGCGACGGCTGACGGGATGGCGTTTGGGCCTTGGCGGCCGCACGCCTCGATGACCCTGCTCTCCGGCGCAATCTGCTAACCGCGCGGAGAACTGGAAACGACGCAATCACGCAAAGTCACGCAAGTCACGGGAGGCGGCGGTTCATGTGCTGCTTAGAGTGCATAGATCTCCTTACCTGCTCATGTGCTGCTTGGTTTACCACCTGACTACAGTGCTCAATGAATCTGTCTTGGAACCTGCTCCATATAGTGTTGCAGCACCGCAACTGAGTTTGCCCAGAAGTCTTCTCCCTTCACTGTCTCGATTGAACAATAAGGGTGTGTTTAGTTCGGGGAATTTTTTTTGGCTTAGATTACTGTAGCACTTTCGTACGTATTTGTTAATTAGTGTCTAATCATGGACTAATTAGGTTTAAAAAATTTGTCTCGTAGTTTTCTATCAAACTGTATAATTAGTTTTTTTTGTCTACGTTTAATGCTCCATGCATGCATCCAAACGTTCGATTTGACGAGAAATCTTGAAAATTTTTGGAAATTAAACATGGCCTAAGCCCATTACACCCAATTTGTCATGCTAACGTCATGTCACACCCTAAAATTTTCAATTTTGGGTTGTGCTTAGAAAACACTAAATAAAATAAATGATTTCAATATTTGAATAAATTTATTAGATAAGTTAAGTTGCTTCTAATTTAAATATAGAAAATTGTGGTTTTAAACCTTTTTCATATTAATTTGATAATGTGGTGTTGCGTGATGCTTGTCTTTGGTGTTGGTGAGTGCTATTATTTTCAAAATACCATAGGACGACGATTACTTCTCATCGGAAAACTTTTTGGCATTTTCTGAATTTAAAATTTCAATTTTCGTGAGCTTAATCTTTTTCCTTGATCTCTTCATCAATCTTTTCACGAGCCTAAACCTATTTAGTTGAGTTCCTTATCTCCACAAGAGTCTCCAGGATTTTTCCTATGATTTTTCTGAGTACACCCTAAGTTGATTGTGACAATGGATGGTGGCCAATCAAATTCACCCTGTTCGGCAGGCTGTTTCTGTGGCTTATAAGTCGTGCTGATAAGCTCAGCCGAACAGGGTAATTATTTTGCGCACATATATTCCACACCGCAGCTAACAAACGCATCACAAATTCACAATGGCCAGCTTTGCAAAGCTGCAGCATCTGCTGCTTGCCGCCACCGTCTCCGTCGTTCTCTTGCACGTCGCCGCGGACGCCCGGCGGCGCCCGGTGCACCTGCGGCTGTACATGCACGACATCATCGGCGGGCCGGGGCAGACGGCCATCCACCTCATCCGGAACGTCGGGCCACCGCACACGTCGCTGAACGGCGCGTACTTCGGTGATACAGTGGCCATTGACGACCTCGTCACCGAGGGACCCGCCATCGACTCCAGGGCCGTCGACCAGACACAGGGCACCTACATGCTGTCCTCCAAGCACGAGCAGGTGCTCGTGGCCGCCGTCACCATCGTGCTCACCGATGGGCCCTACAACGGCAGCACCTTCGCCGTGGCCGGCCGCGTCAAGATTTTCGACGACACGACGGAGCTCGCTGTCGTCGGCGGAACAGGCCAGCTCTGGCGCGCCGTCGAACACTTGCTGTGGAGGATGGCTAAGTGGGTGTCCGAGGTGTATATGGTGCTGGAGCTGGCCGTGCATATGTCTGTGCCGGCGACGGCGAGCACTGCTGCTCCTGGCAATGGGTCATGACTTGCTGTCGAGTAGCAGAAACGTACATCTCAACCGCAATGCTACTGTGCTCCCTGTTTGTTTTCTTTTCCCCTTATCTTCGTGTGCTTTTGCCACTTTTCTTCTCTTCTGAGAAAAGGAAATAGACTCATCCTCCAAGCACGTCTTGTATGATCATAATTCATCATCTTATTCTGTCTCATATGTCTCACGTTTATCTGAAACTAGCCGAAATTACCTGCAGATTATGTGTCGCCAAGTTTTTGAAAGGAGAGGAGATTAGTTGAGAATTTGTGATCAAATTTAAATATTGAATGGAGGTGTCATTAAATGTGCGTCCGCTTGTAGGAACTTCTCTTCCCCAGTCACATTTTTTAATAATCTTCATCGATCACAATAGAAGGTCGCTTCACCACCACCACGGCCTCTCCCTCTTTCCCTTTGTTTTGCTTTTTCTTATAAGTGTGAAATTCACTATGGGTACCTGAAGTTGTCCGCAGTGTCATATAGGTCCCCAAAGTCTCAAAATGTATTTTTAGATTTTTTTTTTAAGTTGGTTCGGATCTTATCTAGGTCCAAACGGCTAACATGTCATGTTGGTTCAGCGCTTACGTGGATATGACATATGGGACCCATATATTAGGGGCAAGGCTAATTTAAAAAAGGGCGTGGCTAGCGCCAAGGCGTTCGGACGGACGCGCGCGTCTGAACACCCGCGTAGCCCACCCCTATCCACCTTCGCCCCACCCCACGAGTGTGCTCCGCCCCCGTCTCTGCGCTCGCTTGTCCTTCCCCTAACCCCTCCTCTCTCTCTCCGACTCTCCTCGTGGGCGACACACAGGAGCCGGGATGAATGGCTGAGGACGAGCACGCCCCTAGCATGCCCCGACCTGCAGCACCCCCGTCCGCCGGCCCTAGCACCCCTGTCCACCGGCCCTTGGCGCGCCGCATGCCCGTTCGTCAGCCTCCTGCTCATCCCCGACCGAATAACATAAACCACGTGCAACATAAATGTAGCATACGACTGAAAACATATGAAACATTTAGAACATGCTCTTACAACATGTGTGAAACACGTAAAACATCCAAAATAAAACACTTGCAACATGGAAGCACCTGCTGCAATATAAGACTGCAGCTAAAATATTTGGAACATACTGTTGCAACATATGCAACATCCATATAAAAAACGATTGCAACATACGTCTAGAAGCAGATGAAATATTTTGAACAAACGCTTGAAACATGCATCTAAAACACTTGCAACATGTGCAACATTCCCCAACCTACTTTTGAAACATCAAAATGAAATATTGCAACATACATATGGAACTCCTAAAACGCGTGAAACATACATATGCAACATACGGGAGGGGAAGGCCGGACCGGTCGATTCCGGCCGTCAGGATGAGATCCAGCGGCGCGCGAGCACCACCAGCACCGCCCCGCGCTCATGGGTGCCCTTGGCTTGGCCGAGAAAGGCCTAAGGCGCCATGGCACGTGCGCCCCAGTGACCATGGAAGGGTCAACAACGCGCGTGATGGTGATGGGAAATGAACGGACAGACAGCAAGGGAGCGAACGTCACGGCTAACTGGAACGAGCGCGCGGTGCGGCCGGTGATGGGATGCGGAGCTATGGGAGAAGGGCACGACATGGCAGCTGACGGGCGCACAGTGGGGGAAGGAGTGAATAAATGAACTGCCAGGCTGCTGCATCAGACGCCGGACGGATAAGGACGAGCGAGCGAGAATTCTTTTTCTGTTTCTTAGGGAGATAGGGCCGCTCGAACCACGTCCAGACAGGTGGCGTATCATTATCGTAAAAAAATCGTATCTTTGCTCTGTCGCCTCGTCCCTACAAACATTTGTTTACTCCTTCCTGAGAAAAAAAACATTTTTACTCCTTTGCTCAGGTCCACATAGCCACAAGTACTCCCTCTGTCTCATAATAATGGACATCGGGGCATTTGAAATTTGTATCAACAAGGATGACGTTTTAGCTCTTCAGGGTGGGCAGCAGTCTATACCAACGTACAACCGAGTACAACATCTGTCCATCAATCACTTTCCTGTCCTCCACTACACGAATAAAAGAACAAACATCTGTCCATCAATCACTTTCCTGTCCTCCACTACACGAATAAAAGAACAAGAAAAAACAGATGGTGCGACCGTGGGAGTCAGAAGAGTAGAAAGGAGATCATTTGTTTATGCAGAGATACTAGTTGGTGTGAGTAGGACGGAGGCCATTAGTCATCTCAGTAAACAGTTAGTTGCATGATTGCTTATAGGGCTACACAGGTCTTTTACCGCCAACCTTAGTATCTGCTACGATTCCTAGAACGTCAGTATTGTGGGACGGAGGGAGCACGTTGTGCGAGGGCATTGATGTGCTTGGGTACCCTGTTGTCGTTGCTGACAAGCTCAGGCGTAAACAACAGCTGTGTCTAGATCCAAAATTTGGACTAAATTTTGTCATCACATCGAATGTTAGACACATGCATGGAATATTAAATATAAATAAAAAATAACTAATTTCATAGTTAGGTAGGAAATCACGAGACGAATCTTTCGAACCAAAATAGTTCATGATTGGACACTATTTACCAAATAAAGCTAAAACATGCTACAGTACACTTTTTAGCATTTTCAACTCAACTAAACACAGCCAACGGAGTCCCACGCTTTTATTGATTAAACAAATCTTTTCAACACCTTTTCTCGATATGATGTGAGTGTGCTTCATGAATTTTGTCGTTTGCGCTTGCCATCCTCAGAAGAGCGGTGGAAGATGATGAGGAAAGAGAGTTTGGGCTTTGGGCGGTGGCGCAAAGGTCCTCCCGAGTCATACGTGAGAGGCGACGACCCAATGTCTATTATTATCCATGGGATCAGAGTTTACTAAATTCATAGCTAGATAATTTTAGTTTTTATAAGACATTATAAGATCTATAATTTTCTACAAGATCTATCTCCGGAGGTTTGTGCGATGACGAGGAAGACGGTGGCGAGGCGTTTTTTTTCACCAGCGTTGGATGTTGTGTGCTTGCATTCTGGCGTCCAGTGACCTACCCGACGGCAGATATGGCATGGCCATAAATAGGCTAGTTGCCCTCGCCCCCTAATATATGGTGTGAAGAACTTAAGACCCTACGTGGTATGTTCCCACCACGATTGACAAAACTGGTCACGGACCGACTAACGATTTGGCCAAAGGTGACACCACTCAAGGCTTCTGAGCCCGGATCATCTTATTGCTGGACCATTGGCATCATGTAGAGGCTTCTCTAGTGGCGGGTAGGTAGCGTGGCCATTAACTCACCGTGGTCGTGGCGTGGACCTCCTCTTCTCGACCCTTGGCTGACTGACACCATGTTTCTTGGTGGTGGCGTCCTACGTTGGTTGTGATGTCCTTTTGGTGGGCATGTTTGTCGATGCCAACGGTGTGTTGTGGTAGTTTAGCACATTGCGGTGCTATGGCCACTAGGTGTCCGTGTGGCTGTATAGAGCAACATAACTAATTTTGGAGGACAGTTGTTTGACTTGACATGGCATTCCTTGTGAGTGGTTGGCTAGTTTAGAATGACGCTCTGGGTGACAAACCGCAAGGAGTTTGGTGACATTTGGTTAGTTGTGGCCCTTTAGATCGACACGACAATGAGTAGACATGCTTGTCTATGACTTGCAGTGGCGTAACCAGCAGAATGCCAAAGGGGGGGGGGGCAGCCAGCTTAAACAAAGGAGTATGGGTAACACATGACCATGTTTCAATGTATATGTATATAATATATACTATAAATTTTTGTTGTAACAACACACAAGAGTGACTCTTGTACAAAATGCAAGCCTTGTCTTGTCAAATTCTGAAACTTTGAATTGGTAAGCACATCAAGCTCATAATGTAGTAATTAGCATCTCAATTTAATTCTTTCTTGCTCTGAGCAGGACAAAACTTTGAAGCTACAGAACACACATCATCAATCTAGAATGAACAAAATGAATCTTCAGGATCCAATCTTTGATAATCGCAAAAAAAAGAGATCCAATCTTTGATAATCTCCCTAAGGCCCCGTTCGGCTGGAATTATAAGCCGGCTGAAAAACACTGTTGGCTGATTATTTGTGAGAGAAAAATATTGTTCCGGCTGAAAAAACAAGCTGAATAAGACGGATTATAAGCCAGATAAACAGGGCCAACGCGTAAAAGGCTGCACGGATGAATTAGCATACCTTGCTTGTGCGTGTAGCGTCCGGCTCTCTTGGACAGTTGCACCTGAAGACTTGCGCTCGCTCTTGATTCATGAATCCTGATTCTCGGCTGCTCCAGTTGGCCCAGTTCAGCAGTTGCGCACCGGCGAGGGCTCTAGCCGGTGACGCCGACGCGTGGGCGCGTGGCACGGCCGTGAGCAACGAGACCGCGACGGCTGACGGGATGGCGTTTGGGCCTGGGCGGCCACACGCCTCGATGACCCTGCTCTCCGGTGCAATCTGCTAACCGCGCGGAGAACTGGAAACGACGCAATCACGCAAAGTCACGCAAGTCACGGGAGGCGGCGGTTCATGTGCTGCTTAGAGTGCATAGATCTCCTTACCTGCTCATGTGCTGCTTGGTTTACCACCTGACTACAGTGCTCAATGAATCTGTCTTGGAACCTGCTCCATATAGTGTTGCAGCACCGCAACTGAGTTTGCCGAGAAGTCTTCTCCCTTCACTGTCTCGATTGAACAATAAGAGTGTGTTTAGTTCGGGGAATTTTTTTGGCTTAGATTACTGTAGCACTTTCGTACGTATTTGTTAATTAGTGTCTAATTATGGAGTAATTAGGTTTAAAAAATTTGTCTCGTAGTTTTCTATCAAACTGTATAATTAGTTTTTTTTCGTCTACGTTTCATGCTCCGTGCATGCATCCAAACATTCGATTTGAAGAGAAATCTTGAAAATTTTTGGAAATTAAACATGGCCTAAGCCCATTACACCCAATTTGTCATGCTAATGTCATGTCACACCCTAAAATTTTTAATTTTGGGTTGTGCTTAGAAAACACTAAATAAAATAAATGATTTCAATATTTTAATAAATTTATTAGATAAGTTAAGTTGCTTCTAATTTAAATATAGAAAATTGTGGTTTTAAACCTTTTTCATATTAATTTGATAATGTGGTGTTGCGTGATGCTTGTCTTTGGTGTTGGTGAATGCTATTATTTTCAAAATACCATAGGACGACGATTACTTCTCATCAGAAAACTTTTTGGCATTTTTTGGATTTAAAATTTCAATTTTCGTGAGCTTAATCTTTTTCCTTGATCTCTTCATCAATCTTTTCATGAGCCCAAACCTATTTAGTTGAGTTCCTTATCTCCCCAAGAGTCTCCAAGATTTTTCCTGTGATTTTTCTGAGCACACCCTAAGTTGATTGTGACAATGGATGGTGGCCAATCAAATTCACCCTGTTCGGCTGGCTGTTTCTGTGGCTTATAAGTCGTGCTGATAACCTCAGCCGAACAGGGTTATTATTTTGCGCACATATATTCCACACCGCAGCTAACAAACACATCACAAATTCACAATGGCCAGCTTTGCAAAGCTGCAGCATCTGCTGCTTGCCACCACCGTCTCCGTCGTTCTCTTGCACGTCGCCGCGGACGCCCGGCGGCGCCCGGTGCACCTGCGGCTGTACATGTATGACATCATCAGCGGGCCGGGGCAGACGGCCATCCACCTCATCCGGAACGTCGGGCCACCGCACACGTCGCTGAACGGCGCGTACTTCGGCGATACGGTGGCCATTGACGACCTCGTCACCGAGGGACCCGCCATCGACTCCAGGGCCGTCGGCCGGGCGCAGGGACCTACATGCTGTCCTCCCAGCACGAGCAGGTGCTCGTGGCCGCCGTCACCATCGTGCTCACCGATGGGCCCTACAACGGCAGCACCTTCGCCGTGGCCGGCCGCGTCAAGATTTTCAACGACACGACGGAGCTCGCTGTCGTCGGCGGAACAGGCCAGCTCCGGCGCGCCGTCGGACACTTGCTATGGAGGACGGCTAAGTGGGTGTCCGAGGTGTATATGGTGCTGGAGCTGGCTGTGCATATGTCTGTGCCGGCGACGGCGAGCACTGCTGCTCCTGGCAATGGGTCATGACTTGCTGTCGAGTAGCAGAAACGTACATCTCAACCGCAATGCTACTGTGCTCCCTGTTTGTTTTCTTTTCCCCTTATCTTCGTGTGCTTTTGCCACTTTTCTTCTCTTCTGAGAAAAGGAAATAGACTCATCCTCCAATCACGTCTTGTATGATCATAATTCATCATCTTATTCTGTCTCATATGTCTCACGTTTATCTGAAACTAGCCGAAATTACCTGCAGATTATGTGTCGCCAAGTTTTTGAGAGGAGAGGAGATTAGTTGAGAATTTGTGATCAAATTTAAATATTGAATGGAGGTGTCATTAAATGTGCGTCCGCTTGTAGGAACTTCTCTTCCCCCGTCACATTTTTTAATAATCTTCATCGATCACAATAGAAGGTCGCTTCACCACCACCACGGCCTCTCCCTCTTTCCCTTTGTTTTGCTTTTTCTTATAAGTGTGAAATTCACTATGGGTACCTGAAGTTGTCCGCAGTGTCATATAGGTCCCCAAAGTCTTAAAATGTATTTTTAGATTTTTTTTTAAGTTGGTTCGGATCTTATCTAGGTCCAAAGGGCTAACATGTCATGTCGGTTCAGCGCTTACGTGGATATGACATATGGGACCCATATATTAGTGGCAAGGCTAATTTAAAAAAAGGGCGTGGCTAGCGCCCAGACGTTCGGACGGACGCGCGCGTCTGAACACCCGCGTAGCCCACCCCTATCCACCTTCGCCCCACCCCACGAGTGCGCTCCGCCCCCGTCTCTGCGCTCGCTTGTCCTTCCCCTAACCCCTCCTCTCTCTCCGACTCTCCTCGTGGGCGACACACAGGAGCCGGGATGAATGGCTGAGGACGAGCACGCCCCTAGCATGCCCCGACCTGCAGCACCCCCGTCCGCCGGCCCTAGCACCCTGTCCACCGGCCCTTGGCGCGCCGCATGCCCGTTCGTCAGCCTCCTGCTCATCCTCGACCGAATAACATAAGCCACGTGCAACATAAATGTAGCATACGACTGAAAACATATGAAACATTTAGAACATGCTCTTACAACATGTGTGAAATACGTAAAACATCCAAAATAAAACACTTGCAACATGGAAGCACCTTGTTGATGCAAAAGTGAATCTGCAAACACAAAGGGCTAATACCCGAAATCGATATCCAAAGCGTGCCAGTCGATTTGACCTGTTAATCGACAAGGATGAAGATACGAGCACTTTGGTCCTGACAACAGCGATACGCCCGGAAGTCACGGCCAAGAGGTACTCACGCGGAACTCGAGGATCGACAAATATTGCACTTAGAGCAATGCAACTCGCCGAATCGATGAGAACTCGTAAAAAGGAAAAATATGCAAATTGACGAAGTCACCGAAAAGTAGATGTAAATAAGAGTAAAAGCTGGTTTTTGATATATTGATTGATTCCCTATTACATTGCCCTTCACTCTATATTTATACCCTGATCTATAGAAACATAACCAAATACGACTAGGACACTAAATCCAAATCTAAGGAAAAGAACATGACTTTGACACAACTCAGACTCTACTAATCGTAAACAAGGAAATCAACTCCTATTTTATTCCATAGTCCGCCTTAATCACGATGGTATTCTTATCGACCTCCTTTTCACCGGCACAGCCCCTGTTCCATCGGCAGCAACCTTCGATCTCCTTCCATCGGTACATTCCCTGTTTCATCGGCTGCAGTCTTCATACCTTCCTTCATCGGTACATTCCC
This sequence comes from Saccharum spontaneum, assembly GCA_022457205.1. Taxonomy (NCBI): domain Eukaryota; kingdom Viridiplantae; phylum Streptophyta; class Magnoliopsida; order Poales; family Poaceae; genus Saccharum; species Saccharum spontaneum. The sequence continues at coordinate 37,674,555 of CM039593.1, forward strand.
TTATCTCATCGGCAACAGTCTCCAAACCCTCTTCCATCGGCATCAGCAATAACACCCTTAACCTCATCGGCAACATTCCAAATTAAATTCATACACTGTCACCGCTTAAAAACAAACTTATTCTCCTTGGCTATCAATTTACACGGCAATCTTTCCCTTGCTGATTAGCCTTTCCTGATCATCTTGACACGTACTAAAAACGATGTCAACACATGCCCCCCAATTTCGGAGTATAAGATACTGATGCTCTGAAATTTACTCTAACTGATGCTTGCTATTATCTATTTCTTTAACCCATTCTCCAAGCATAACATGATTTGTTACCAAATTCAATCAAATCTAGATCCAATCCATGTATCTCAATATATATCGCATATTTTCCAACCTTCTTTGCCTTAACTACGGTTGAGATACCAAAATAACAATCCATCAACAAGATCTTACCGCAACGCATCATTTTTAGAACTGAAAAATCTTGTATCAAGATATCCTTCAAGTCATGATTACTTGCCGTCAAATCTTCTGCACCATCCCTTGATTGTCGTGCGAACAGTTACCATATCCAACTGAACCACCTCGATCCATCCACATACGGCATAGAGATAAGTCAAGAATACCCCTACTCCAAATAACCTATAAATAGATTCCTCCGGGCTGTTCATCTTCTACCTTCAAACTCCACCCTTTGGCATTCTCACTCCGGCGGCAACCCTAACTAACGACCGCGCGTCTTCAACTCATCAGAACCATCATCATCTTCAAGTTCCCAGCTCGTGCCCTCATCCTCCTGAAGCAATGGCTGTTAACTTCGACGTCCCTGCGGTTTGTTCTTCCTCTCATTACTTTTACTTTAATCCTTTCGGTTTCCTGCGAATTCTTACAGTCGACATCTTTCTTTCTCTTTCATTTTCTTGGTCCTTCAAACCTAGGAACTTCGCATCACACTGGTGATTCCAACCTATCAACCTCCCCTCCATTGCTTAGGTCTGATGGGCGACCCAGATCCAACTGATTTGATTAATGCAGAGGCAAATCGTATTCCCTTCAAATCTCAGAATTTCTCTTTGAATCTGTGGAAAGACACGTTCCGTTCTTGGCCCAAACCCACCAAAGGGTGGAAAAACTGGTTTCTGAGGGTCAACAGATCAATGCAAGTGTTCTGGGCAGAACGGAAAATAGATCAGTGTATCAGGCTGTCCATTGCCGATATGCAAAAGAATGAATCCATGATGATAGCTGCTGCTCAGTTTTGGTCTGACACCACCAACACCTTCATGTTCGGTCATGGCCCATGTGCCCCTACTCTTGCCGATGTATAGATGCTCATAGGCTTAGACATCTCAACTGTCGATGAAGGCCATATTTTCGGCAGAAAAGCTGAATACAGAGTAACTACACGCAACATCGGCGGCTGGACGGGATATATCCAGGAGTATCAAAAGACTGGCACCGTCAATCAAAGGGAGCATGCCACATTCCTGAACATGTGGCTGGAAAAGTTTATTTTCTGCGGATGATCGGTAGGACCAACTAACGCTTTCCTCCCAGCAGCAGAACTCTTGGCCAACGGTGTCAGATTCCCACTTGGCCGATATCTCCTGAGCTCAACCTACCACCTTCTCCACCAAGTATCTCAGAAGCTTATACTTGGCGAACCCATCGGCAATCTGGGAGGCCCATGGTGGTTTGTTAATATGTGGTTAAACGCTCACATGCACAAGCATTTACAGTGGGATCTCTTTGCTCAGGAATTCCCACGAGAAATTCCCGAAGAGTACGTCCTTAGGGATGATGAATCGGCAACACGCCCCCCTCTCAACTTCGGTGAAGCAATCATCGTCCTTCCCGGAACAAAAGCCAATGAGGACCAAATCGGCAGATTTTTTCAAACTTTCTACCATGGCCTCCCTCGTGACCTCAGGGCTTGGGTGCCTTATATTGATGAGGATAACAAGTTCCCTCTCCTCTTCAATTTTGCCGATAGTGATCTGAACCAAGACAATGATCTCATGATGGCCATTATCACCCCCAGAGCAATCCCAGTCAACACATTTGGCAGCGGGAAAGCCTCCCACATTACTTATGAATTCTACAATCCATCGGCAGTATCTCGCCAACTGGCCTTTGGGCAACTGCCCATCAAACTGTGCTATGCCGATGTGATTAAACCCAGAGAAATCATTACTGCTGGAACTGAATGGAGCAGGATAGTAAGACTTGCTCCCGATGCCGATATTTCAAATGTCGATCTCTCCACCTGGTCACCAGCTTCTTTCATAACAGAGTCATATAAGCAATGGTGGCAGGAGTGGAAAGAACAGCTGTTTTCAACGTCTGTTCACACATATCGGCACCTGATCGACCCCGATTATGCTATTCCTGATAATGCAGTAAGTTCCTTTCAACTTTTGTCCTTTTTCTTCCTTTTATTATGTGTATCGGTATCTAACCTTCCTTGAAACAGGTTGATGATCCAGTTCCACCGATAAGCAAAAGCGGAAAACCCTTCAACCTCCATCCAGCCTCTCCAATTTTAGCAATCAGTTACAACACCCCCACCCTAGAAGCTTTGACCTTCCAAAGGGCTCGCACCAAAATCGGCACTTCCAGACCAAGACTGGGAACATCCAGGGCTTCTCCAAAGGCTGCTGCTTCAAGCCTGATCAAGGCTTTTAAGGTAACAATCTTGCTTACTCTCTTTTCTGCCGATACACTTCATATTAACATACAACTATCAGGGTGTACAAGCTGCAGCTGGATCATCATCGGCAACTTTACCAAGCACCGCAACTTCTACCCCTCCTTCAGAGGTATTCTCTTATATATTTTTTTTATTTTTCTCTATTAAACATCCAATCTTATACCTGTTTTTGCAGCAACAAATGGACACATCGGTAAGCACACCAAGCATGCAGGCTCCCCAACCAACAGATGTTGATGCCCCCCAGCCAGTTGTTGTTGAAGCACAAACAAAGCGTAAAGCTTTGACCGATGCTGAGGCTCAATAGAAACGACAGAAACCTACACCAGCCCCTGCGTCTGCTCCAACATCCGTCGATCAGCCCTCTGAACAAACTGCTCCTGCCCAAGATACATCATCGGCAATTATACCTCAAGGGCCGACTACCGATGTGGTCATAGAAGACATTCCATCGGCATCTTCTGCCGATCCTTCGCATGACCCTTTACAAGCTGCTCCCTCAAGCCAAGCTCAAGAAATCACCCTGAAGCAGGTAAACCAATCAATTACTTGGTTTATTATATCCCCAAATATCATAAACAGGACTTCTAATTCTCTTTATTTCATAGGAACAAGACTCTCCCGATAGCTTATTCTCTTTTGCTATCGATGTTTCTGATGACGACGGAGAAGAAGCGAGTTCCTCCCTGGCGTTGGGAACAATATCATCAGACACCTATGGCAAGCTGGAAACCCTTTTAAATCTGCTACAGCAAGACACTGCCTAATTGGTGATCGACTCGGATCCTGCGAGGTCTATCTTCAAAGCGATCCACGGCCAAGTCCCCGCTAATATTGAAGAAATCATCTTTCCAGCAGTCCATCTGGAGAGCAGACAGCTTCAATATCAAAGGGTCGTTCATCGTATTACTGACAGAGCAGCTCAGTCTCAACTTAAAGAAGAAATGCTACAGCTGAAGCAAACTGCCGACGATAAGCACAAGAACATCAACAATTTGCAAGCCTCCAGTGCCGATATTAGACAGAAAATCTCAGATCTATCGGCAAAGAAAGCAGCCCCGCTAGCTGAACTGGAAAAGGTTGAGACAGCTCTGACTCAAGCTAAACAAGAAGAAGACCAGCTTCCCGACACCATTAAAGCCCTTCAACAGGAACGAGATGCTCAAGCTCGCAAGGCCTTGGCCTTGAAAAAGAAAATCAAGCCTGTGGAAGAAAGTGCCGATGAAGATGCCAAAGAGTTAAAAGAAGCCGATGAAATTCGCCTGCGTGCGATATCAACCATCCAGGCTTTGTTAAATTAGCGCATCGGCACAATTGATACTTTGTTTTAACTCCAGCCGATAGGATTGTTATCGGCAACTATACTCTTTATGCATCTATCCAGATACTAGGGTAATATTTCTTTATATATTTTCCATTTAACGCTCTAGGAAATACAACTCCTTCGAGAGTTTTAAGAATATACGCATTACCAGGAACAGACTGATTTATCCGATATGGACCTTCCCAATTAGGAGACCATTTGCCAAACTTAGAACTTTTAGTCCCAATCGGTAAAATCAATTTCCAGACTAATTCACCATCGGCAAATTCCTTTACCTTCACTTTCTTGTCATACCACTTAGCTACCCTTTTCTTATTCTCCTCGATGTTAACCAAAGCTTTTAACCGATGACCTGCTACATCTTCCAATTCATCTTTCATAAGAATATCATATTCATCGGTTGTCAGTTGATCCTGAAAGCGCATTCGCCTAGATCCAATCTTAATCTCCCAAGGTAATACTACATCGTGTCCATACACCAATTGATAAGGTGATACCTTGGTTGCACCATGACATGCCATCCGATATGACCACAAAGCTTCATTTAATATTGTATGCCACTTTTTAGGATATTCTTTGACCTTGCGCTTAATAAGTTTGATAATTCCTTTATTAGATGCTTCAGCCTGGCCATTAGCTTGGGCATAATATGGTGAAGAATTCAAAACTTTAATTCCCATACTTAAAGCAAACTCATCAAATTCACCTGATATAAACATAGTGCCCTGATCGGTAGTGATGGTTTGAGGGATGCCAAATCGGTAAACAATATGCTCCTTCACAAAATCAACCATGTTAGCCGATGTCACCTTTTTCAAAGGTATTGCTTCAACCCACTTTGTGAAATAATCGGTAGCAACCAGAATAAACTTATGCCCTTTACTCGATGGTGGATAAATTTGACCGATGAGATCAATAGCCCAACCCCTAAACGGCCAAGGTTTAATTATGGGGTTCATAGCCGATGCGGGTGTTCTTTGAATATTACCGAATTTTTGACATTCCTGACATCCTTTAAAATATTTAAAACAATCCTCAAGAATAGCCGGCCAATAATATCCATTTCTTCTGATCATCCATTTCATCTTAAATGCTGACTGATGAGCCCCACATACTCCTTCATGAATTTCACTCATCAGGCTTTTTGATTCCTCTATGTTAACACACCTAAGTAAAACTCCATCTATGGTACGGTAATATAATTCATCATCGAGGAGTACATACTTCGTCGCTTGGAACCTTATGCGTCTTTCAACCTTTTTAGATGGATTCTTTAAATAATCAATGATTTCCTTTCTCCAGTTATCGGCATCAGCCACCGATGTCAATGCTTCTTGAACAGGTTGATATCCCGAAGCATGCTGGGCCAATCGGTTAGCTTCTTTATTATGCATCCGGGAAATATGCTCCAGATGAAAACTTCTAAACCCTTTTAACAATTCCAAACACTTTTCATGATATGAAATTAGAATTTCACTTCGGCATTCATAAATTCCAATCAACTGATTTATAACTAGCATAGAATCACCAAAGACCTCAACAGCATCAGCCTGTATTTCTTTAAGCAATTCTAACCCTTTTATCAGGGCTTGGTACTCAGTTTGATTGTTTGTCGATGTGGCGATGATCGGCAATGAGAATTCATACTTCTTCCCCTGAGGGGAAATCAACACGATGTCGATGTCTGCCCCTTCACCACAAGTAGACCCATCAAAGAAAAGTGTCCATGGAGCAACTTCCAAAGAATCCACCGTGTTGCAATGTTGAGTAACAAAATCGGCCATAACTTGTCCTTTAACTGCCTTAGCCGATTCATAACGTAGGTCAAATTCTGATAACGCTAAAATCCATTTACCAATCCTACCATTTAATATCGGCATAGATAGCATATATTTGACCACATCATCTTTGCATACGACAGTACATTCAGCCGATAGTAAATAATGCCTCAACTTACTACAGGAGAAATATAAACATAAGCATAATTTCTCAATGGCCGAATACCTGGTTTCAGCATCTATTAACCGTCTGCTCAAATAATAGATAACACGCTCCTTTCCTTCAAATTCCTGAATAAGAGCTGAACCGATAACAGTATCTTCAGTTGATAAATATAATCTGAAAGGTTTTCCATGCTGGGGCGGAACTAACACTGGAGGATTTGTTAAATAATTCTTAATCTGATCCAAAGCCAATTGCTGTTCATCCCCCCATTTAAACTCCTGATCGGCTTTCAATTTCAATAATGGACTGAAAGCTTTGATCTTGCCTGACAGATTAGATATAAACCTTCTGATGAAATTAATCTTACCGATCAAGGATTGTAATTCAGTCTTATCGGCAGGAGCAACAACCTTGTTGATTGCCTCAATAGATTTTCTACTAATTTCAATGCCCCTCTGATGCACCATAAAACCCAAGAATTGTCCTGCCGATACACCAAATGCACATTTATTGGGATTCATCTTTAATCCATGTTTTCTTGTGCACTCTAGTATCTTCCGTAGATCGGTTAGATGCTTTGTGATATCTCCAGACTTAATCACTATGTCATCAATGTAGATTTCTACCAATGTGCCGATATATTCATGGAAAATAAAGTTCATAGCTCTTTGATAAGTAGCACCGGCATTTTTCAAACCAAATGTCATAACTATCCATTCAAATAATCCCACATGACCTGGACATCTAAAAGCAGTCTTGGAAATATCTTCTTCAGCCATGAATATTTGGTTATAACCCGCATTTCCATCCATGAAACTAATAATCTGATGCCCTGCTGCAGTATCAATCAACAAATCAGCAATCGGCATTGGATAACCATCCATCGGTGTGGCCTTATTAAGATTCCTGAAATCAATACAAACACGGAGTTTTTCATTTTTCTTATATACAGGAACCACATTAGAAATCCACTCTGCATATCGACACTGCCGAATAAACTTTGCCTCAATTAACTTGGTTATTTCGGCCTTAATATCAGGGAGTATATTAGGATTGCATCGGCGAGCCGGCTGCTGATGTGGCTGAAATCCAGATTTAATAGGCAACCGATGTTCAACTATAGATCGGTCTAATCCAGGCATTTCAGTATAATCCCAAGCAAAACAATCTTTATATTCCTTTAACAAATCAACTAGTTGTTGTTTACACTTGGAATTTAACTTAGAGCTAATAAAAGTGGGCCTTGGCCTATCGCCTTCACCAATATCTACTTCTATTAAATCATCTGCCGATGTAAATCCTTGACCTAATTTTCCATTATCCGCAAATCTATCCATTAAAACTCTTCTTCAGAACCGACTGCTTGGATCGGTAGAATTTCATAATCGGCAATCTTGAGGAACTCCTTTTCCCAGGCTTCTCCCGATATGCACTTGATTCGTTCATAAGTATCTGATTCTACCGATGCAATGATATAAGAAGAGTCACCAGGAACAACTTCAATCTTATCTCCAATCCATTGTACCAGACATTGATGCATTGTAGAAGGAACACAACAATTAGCATGAATCCAATCCCTTCCCAAAAGTAAATTATATGCACCCTTGCCATTAATAACAAAGAAAGTTGTCGGCAAAGTTTTACTGCCGATGGTCAACTCAACACATACTGCCCCTTTAGCTGGTGACACATTGCCTTCAAAATCCTTTAACATCATATCGGTCTTAGTTAAATCTTGATCTCCCTTACCAAGCTTCCGATACATCACATAAGGCATGATATTAATCGCAGCTCCTCCATCAATAAGTATCTTAGATACAGGCTGCCCATCAACTCTGCCTTTCACAAACAAAGCCTTGAGGTGTTGTCTCTCATCATCAGCAGGCTTCTCAAAAATAGCCATCATTGGATCTAACATTAATTGAGCTATCTGATCAGAGGAAACAGTCTCTTCTTCGCTGTCAGACAGAGCCAAAAATTCCATCGGCAACATAAACACCATATTGACATCTGCCGATGGACCTTTATTTTTGTGCCTTATCTGCCACTGCTGGTTACCAGATCTCTCACTGGAGGGGCTTTCTTCTTGATATAAATCTTTTTGACGCTCTCGCTGCATTTTTCTCTTCTGTGTCTTTGTCAAACCTTCTGGACACCATTGAGGAAGCTTAGTTTTCCATACTGGCTGATAAGTCCTAGTTGTCTCCACACGACGTATATTAGGATCCCTGTAAAATATTTCTTCATTAGGAACTCTTGCATTTGCCATATCTTTGAGTTCCTCTTGGTTCCTTGGAAAATATGCAACACGTTTACCAAGCCTTTCGTGCACACTGAGTCTGCCCCCCAGCTGATCATGTACTGATGCTCTCCTTCTAATCGGCTCATTAATGAGCAAACCTTGATTACCAGATTGAAACCTTCTTGCAGGATGATTATCTCCATAATAGCCATTGCACTCTGGACAATTTTCAACTGTAGGTAACTTAATACCTTCTTCCCAACAATGAATAAAAAACGGACAATTCCAAAGATCCTTATGCCGATTCCACTCTTCTTGACGCCTTTCCTCTTGTTGTCATCGATACCGGTCCCTTTGCTGACGCCAACCTTCCTGTTGTCTTCGATGAGTAATCACGATGCCAGATCGAGGAGGCCTTCCAGAACCGCCACTTCCGTCAATAGCCCCTTGCCTTTTGCATCATCGGTAGTTATCCGATGTTGGGATCTACTGATGCATTCTTTTCAGCAGCTACCGATGTCAACACCTTAATTTTCCCTTCAGCATCCAACATATTTGCTGGAAAAGGATGTTGATCAATTTTCATTGGCTTTTGAATCTTGGAATTGCCAAATTTTATCCTGCCAGACTCAATAGCTAACTGCAATTGCTGTCTAAACACCTTGCACTCATTGGTACTGTGTGAAGTTGCATTGTGCCACTTGTAATACAGCATATGCTTCAACTCTTTTGCCGATGGGATCACATGATTGGGTGACAATTTAATCTGGCCCTCCTGAAGCAAAAGATCGAATATTTTATCGGCTTTGGTGACATCAAAAGTAAACTTTTCTGGCTCTTTGTGACCAAAGGGACAAGATATCGGCTTCTTATTCTTAACCCACTCTGCCAAACCGATAACTGGTTCATTATCTAAATCAGAATCTTCCGCCTCTTCAACAAATGAAACTTTCTTGTTCCAATTTCTCTTAGGTTCAAAAACCCTAGTGTCTTGATCAGAAATCCTTTGTACTATAACATTTGTTCTTTACATCTCGTAGCCTTTGCACAAAGCCTTCTACCGATTCATCATTGCGCTGTCTCATCTTTACCAAATCGGTAAGCTTCTTTTCATGAATTCCAGCAAAGAAATACTTATGAAATTGCTTTTCCAGATCAGCCCAGGTGATAATAGAATTTGGCGGTAGTGAAATAAACCACGTAAATGCTGATCCGGATAGAGATGACGAGAACAGACGAACTCTCAATTCATCTCTACAAGCTGCCTCTCCACATTGAATAATAAAACGATTAACATGCTCCATGGTTGATGTATCGTCTTGCCCAGAGAATTTAGTGAAATCTGGCACTTTGTAACGATTTGGGAGAGGAATTAAATCATATGCCGGAGGATACGGAGTTCGATATGAATAGGTATTAACCTTGGGCTTGATCCCAAATTGATCCCTCATAATTTCTGCTATCTTATCGGCCCAAAAAACATCGACATCTTGCTGACGATATGGTTGAATCTCTGCTGGAGGTATCTGTTGATACCCTTCTGCACACCTTTGTTGCCTACGATCTCCAGCAATTGGCATATTTGCTACTAACTGTGGTCCATTAACCTGCTGAAAAGGATTCATCGGCTGAGCTGCCGATGCTTGATTCTGAAAACCAGCATGCACGTGACCTTGATGAACTCCTGTGGCTTGCTGACTTGGCTGAACTGTATGTTGAGTAGGAAACTGCCATGACCAATTATTAGTATTCATCGGCACAAAGTTTGCCGATGGCTGGTAGCTTGTTGGCATTGCTGGATAATTACATCCAACTTGAGGCATAACCTGAACTCCAGGTTGACTGGTGATAGAAGCCTTCTGATGCATCGGTAACAAATTTGCCGATGGACTTGAGCTAGATGTTTGACCCAAAGACGCCTGAAAACCTCCTAGACTCGGTTGTACAGTAGTTGTAATATATTGAGGCGCTTAGGCTATCGACAAACCAGCCGATGGGATAGGAGTTTTTCCCGCTGCGTCAAACACTTGAGATAATCCGTGATTGACAGTAGATGGCTCCGGAGGCATACCATATCCCCACCAATTAGCAGGAGTTTGACTACTCTGTGGTATAGGACCTGATAAAGCTGATGCTGATAGATCTGTACCAAGCTGAACTCGTCCTGATAATGCTGAATCTGGACGCACCGGAGTAGACTGTGCATTAGATAATCCTGCTGATACTGGAGGAGAAGAAATCTCTATACCCGCAATGGCTGGAGGAGCCGATGGAGCAACAGCAGATGCTGCCTCTGGTTGATGATAAGCAGGCCCGACGTAATGAGGTGACGCTTGCCCTTCTTTGAAAGTTCGAATCACAGCATTATGAACAGTATTGGACAACACATTGGAATGATTAATTAAAGCATGATTCACCGCAGAATTAACCATCTCTTGAAGTTTACCAGGATTAGGATCAAAGGTAACCTGCCGAGGCAACGGCAAGTCCTGCTTCTGGATGACTTGTCCACTTTTGTTCACGCTGAATGACTTCAAGCAAAGCTGTCTATATTCTTCAATAGCCCTCTCCATAGCCTGCTTCTGATCGTCCTTAAGATCTTCTTCTGTTACTGCGATGATATTCCTAGCATCGATCTCATGATTAGGCATCTTGACTAGATCTGTCCCACCGGGCGTGCCAAAAGATGTGTTGATGCAAAAGTGAATCCGCAAACACAAAGGGCTAATACCCGAAATCGATATCCAAAGCGTGCCAGTTGATTTGACCTGTTAATCGACAAGGATGAAGATACGAGCACTTTGGTCCTGACAACAGCGATACGCCCGGAAGTCACGGCCAAGAGATACTCACGCGGAACTCGAGGATCGACAAAGATTGCACTTAGAGCAATGCAACTCGCCGAATCGATGAGAACTCGTAAAAAGGAAAAATATGCAAATTGACGAAGTCGCCGAAAAGTAGATGTAAATAAGAGTAAAAGCTGGTTTTTGATATATTGATTGATTCCCTATTACATTGCCCTTCACTCTATATTTATACCCTGACATATAGAAACATAACCAAATACGACTAGGACACTAAATCCAAATCTAAGGAAAAGAACATGACTTTGACACAACTCAGACTCTACTAATCGTAAACAAGGAAATCAACTCCTATTTTATTCCATAGTCCGCCTTAATCACGATGGTATTCTTATCGACCTCCTTTTCACCGGCACAGCCCCTGTTCCATCGGCAGCAACCTTCGATCTCCTTCCATCGTTACATTCCCTGTTTTATCGGCTGCAGTCTTCATACCTTCCTTCATCGGTACATTCCCTTATCTTATCAGCAACAGTCTCCAAACCCTCTTCCATCGGCATCGGCAATAACACCCTTAACCTCATCGGCAACATTCCAAATTAAATTCATACACTGTCACCGCTTAAAAACAAACTTATTCTCCTTGGCTATCAATTTACACGGCAATCTTTCCCTTGCTGATTAGCCTTTCCTGATCATCTTGACACGTGCTAAAAACGATATCAACACACCTGCTGCAACATAAGACTGCAGCTAAAATATTTGGAACATACTGTTGCAACATATGCAACATCCATATAAAAAACGATTGCAACATACGTCTAGAAGCAGATGAAATATTTTGAACAAACGCTTGAAACATGCATCTGAAACACTTGCAACATGTGCAACATTCCCCAACCTACTTTTGAAACATCAAAATGAAATATGGCAACATACATATGGAACTCCTGAAACGCGTGAAACATACATATGCAACATACGGGAGGGGAAGGCCGGACCGGTCGATTCCGGCCGTCAGGATGAGATCCAGCGGCGCGCGAGCACCACCAGCACCGCCCCGCGCTCATGGGTGCCTTTGGCTTGGCCGAGAAAGGCCTAAGGCGCCATGGCACGTGCGCCCCAGTGACCATGGAAGGGTCAACAGCGCGCGTGATGGCGATGGGAAATGAACGGACAGACAGCAAGGGAGCGAACGTCACAGCTAACTGGAACGGGCGCGCGGTGCGGTCGGTGATGGGATGCGGAGCTATGGGGGAAGGGCACGACACGGCAGCTGACGGGCGCACAGTGGGGGAAGGAGCGAATAAATGAACTGCCAAGCTGCTGCGTCAGACGCCGGACGAATAAGGACGAGCGAGCGAGAATTCTTTTTCTGTTTCTTAGGGAGATAGGGCCGCTCGAACCAAGTCCGGACAGGTGGCGTATCATTATCGTAAAAAAATCGTATCTTTGCTCTGTCGCCTCGTCCCTACAAACATTTGTTTACTCCTTCCTAAGAAAAAAACATTTTTACTCCTTTGCTCAGGTCCACATAGCCACATGAACTCCCTCTGTCTCATAATAATGGACGTCGGGGCATTTGAAATTTGTATCAACAAGGATGACGTTTTAGCTCTTCAGGGTGGGCAGCAGTCTATACCAACGTACAACCGAGTACAACATCTGTCCATCAATCACTTTTCTGTCCTCCACTACACGAATAAAAGAACAAACATCTGTCCATCAATCACTTTCCTGTCCTCCACTACACGAATAAAAGAACAAGAAAAAACAGATGGTGCGACCGTGGGAGTCAAAAGAGTAGAAAGGAGATCATTTGTTTATGCAGAGATACTAGTTGGTGTGAGTAGGACGGATGCCATTAGTCATCTCAGTAAACAGTTAGTTGCATGATTGCTTATAGGGCTACACAGGTCTTTTACCGCCAACCTTAGTATCTGCTACGATTCCTAGAACGTCAGTATTGTGGGACGGAGGGAGCACGTTGTGCGAGGGCATTGATGTGCTTGGGTACCCTGTTGTCGTTGCTGACAAGCTCAGGCGTAAACAACAGCTGTGTCTAGATCCAAAATTTGGACTAAATTTTGTCATCACATCGAATGTTAGACACATGCATGGAATATTAAATATAAATAAAAAATAACTAATTTCATAGTTAGATAGGAAATCGCGAGACGAATCTTTCGAACCAAAATAGTTCATGATTGGACACTATTTACCAAATAAAGCTAAAACATGCTACAGTACACTTTTCAGCATTTTCAACTCAACTAAACACAGCCAACGGAGTCCCACGCTTTTATTGATTAAACAAATCTTTTCAACACCTTTTCTCGATATGATGTGAGTGTGCTTCATGAATTTTGTCGTTTGCGCTTGCCATCCTCAGAAGAGCGGCGGAAAAGGACGAGGAAAGAGAGTTTGGGCTTTGGGCGGTGGCGCAAAGGTCCTCCCGAGTCATACGTGAGGGGCGACGACCCAATGTCTATTATTATCCATGGGATCAGAGTTTACTAAATTCATAGCTAGATAATTTTAGTTTTTATAAGACATTATAAGATCTATAATTTTCTACAAGATCTATCTCCGGAGGTTTGTGCGATGACGAGGATGATAGTGGCGAGGCATTTTTTTTCACCAGCGTTGGATGTTGTGTGCTTGCATTCTGGCGTCCAGTGACCTACCCGACGGCAGATATGGCATGGCCATAAATAGGCTAGTTGCCCTCGCCCCCTAATATATGGTGTGAAGAACTTAAGACCCTACGTGGTATGTTCCCACCACGATTGACAAAATTGGTCACGGACCGACTAATGATTTGGCCAGAGGTGACACCACTCAAGGCTTCTGAGCCTGGATCATCTTAGTGGTGGACCATTGGCATCATGTAGAGGCTTCTCTAGTGGCGGGTAGGTAGCGTGGCCATTAACTCACCGTGGCCGTGGCGTGGACCTCCTCTTCTCGACCCTTGGCTGACTGACACCATGTTTCTTGGTGGTGGCGTCCTACGTTGGTTGTGATGTCCTTTTGGTGGGCATGTTTGTCGATGCCAACGGTGTGTTGTGGTAGTTTAGCACATTGCGGTGCTATGGCCACTAGGTGTCCGTGCGGCTGTATAAAGCAACATAACTAATTTTGGAGGACAGTTGTTTGACTTGACATGGCATTCCTTGTGAGTGGTTGGCTAGTTTAGAATGACGCTCTGGGTGGCAAACCGCAAGGAGTTTGGTGACATTCGGTTAGTTGTGGCCCTTTATATCGACACGACAATGAGTAGACATGCTTGTCTATGACTTGCAGTGGCGTAACCAGCAGAATGCCAAAGGGGAGGCCAGCCAGCTTAAACAAAGGAGTATGGGTAACACATGACCATGTTTCAATGTATATGTATATAATATATACTATAAATTTTTGTTGTAACAACACACAAGAGTGACTCTTGTACAAAATTCAAGCCTTGTCTGGTTAAATTCTGAAACTTTGAATTGGTAAGCACGTCAAGCTCATAATGTAGTAATTAGCATCTCAATTTAATTCTTTCTTGCTCTGAGCAGGATAAAACTTTGAAGCTACAGAACACACATCGTCAATCTAGAATGAACAAAATGAATCTTCAGGATCCAATCTTTGATAATCGCAAAAAAAATGAGATCCAATCTTTGAAAATTAGTAATCTTATCAATGAAACAAACAAGTATTTAATTTGGAAATACAAACAAGTAAAAGGCTGCACGGATGATCATTGCACGGATGAATTAGCATACCTTGCTTGTGCGTGTAGCGTCCAGCTCTCTTGGACAGTTGCAGCTGCAGACTAGCGCTCGCTCTTGATTCATGAATCCTGATCCTGGGCTGCTCCAGTTGGCCCAGTTCAGCAGTTGCGCATCGGCGAGGGCGCAAGCCGGTGACGCCGACGCGTGGGCGCGTGGCATGGCCGTGAGCAACGAGACCGCGACGGCTGAAGGGATGGCGTTTGGGCCTTGGCGGCCGGACGCCTCGATGACTCTGCTCCCCAGCGCAATCTGCTAACCGCGCGGAGAACTGGAAACGACGCAATCACGCAAGTCACGGGAGGCAGCGGTTCATATGCTGCTTAGAGTGCATAGATCTCCTTGGCTGTTAATGTGCTGCTTGGTTTACCACCTGACTACAGTGCTCAATGAATCTGTCTTGGAACCTGCTCCAGATAGTGTTGCAGCACCGCAACTGAGTTTGCCGAGAAGTCTTCTTCCTTCACTGTCTCGATTGAACAATAAGCCGATTACACCCAATTTGTCATGCTAGCATCATGCCTTCTTTCCGAGCATATGCCTTACCAGAGCATTCACCAACTGAGGCACAAAGCTATAGGCAATAGATAAAAGACAGATTTAGTTTGATCCTTGGACCTTATTAGACCAGTCTCAATGGGGTTTCATCAGAGTTTCATGGGTATTAATTATGCTGATGTGGCACCATATTAATGAAGAGAGAGATGAAAATAGTTTTATGGGAGTAGAGAGTTTCATGGGGATGAAACTCTTCTACACTGTTTCTAAAATCTGGATGTGTTGAAAATAATAACATGAAATCTACCCTGAGAGTGGCCTTATGTTACTAGATCAATGTCCGTGCATTGCTACAGAAAAAATCATAATAATTTAAATTTGTATACATGTTGTACTATAGAAAAAAAAATGTTTTGACTTTGATCTTGCATCAAGCATTTTGTAGCTGATCGTCACTTTTACATGACAGCCATGTGAAAATGTGCATGTGCGAGAAGCACGATTTATTCCCACCTTGCAACATCAATGTGTACAGGTTATAAGCCGATGCATGTGTGATATTCCGAGCTCAATAACACATATGTCTTCTCTCAAACATTTGCTTTATCTATACTCTATATATCCTGATTTGCTCAGGCCAATAATCCCATGCCCGTGCGTCCCTACCACCTGAGTCATCCACCATCATCACAGCCACTCAGTCCAGAATCACAGTCCAGAATCCAGATCATCGAATGCAACACAAGAAATGTCATGGTACTCGCACATAGGTTGCAAAATGGCACGAGGTTTCTGCAGGGTTCATGCATGCATAGCATAAGGAATCAATTGCATTGACCACTTGCATACTCGTGCCTTTTTGGAGTCGTGTTTGCTTTCCCTTCGGCTGGCCATGCGTTATTAAGGTGCTCAACACCCATGAATTGGACTTCAGACAGCCATTGATTGTTTCACTGAAATGAGATTAAAAGCAATCCATGAACTGTCAGTATTCGACTTCTACAAAAGTGTTGCTATGTTGAAGTGTTTAACAAGTCCATACTATATAGGTATATGTGCCAGTGCGTTGCTGCCTTCAAGAAAAATTATTCTGCGCTAATTAGATTGCAAATAGTAAAGGAGCATCACATCCAAAAATATATGCCTCTTACTATTCTTACTTGCTGCAGTGCATGAAGAAATTGTGCTCCTCTTGGAATGTCCATGAAGTTCAATCTACAACTGGAATCAAACTTTGAGACAGCTACCTTCACAACCACTATATAGTAGAAAAATAGCAAATTCCCTCTGTATTTTAGCAATGGTGTTTGCATCAAGGTTCAAATTACTTATAAGAGCCCACCTATATGAAGAGATAGTTTCAATAGGAAAGCCTCTTAATTTCCAAAGCTAGGAAGTAACTCAACTGCCCTACACATTGTTTCATTCAAGTTGCAATTTTTCAAAGCTGGACGGCAAACCTTCAGGTCCTGATTTTCAGGGGCTTTTTGTTACAGATTTCTAGGCTCTGGATCAATTTATGGCCATTTTATTCTTCAGGAGCAGGATCTGTTTATAATGTGTCCAAGTGGACCAAATAGGCTGCACATCTTCACAGTTGTGTGCTGCAACGCGTATCTTCTATGGTTTTATATTCAAAAATAAAGTCAGATTGATAACTTATATGATCATATCTTATGATGCATGGGGAGATAATATATGCTAACTAATCTATATCTGATAAATGAGAAGGCCCATGATAAAATGTGCATTTGCTAAAAGCTCTGCTAGATAACTAAAAAAACAGTGAGTCGCTACAAGTGTGCAGCTGCTAGCTTTGGCTGCTGATCTCCAATAAAATAGAGCTATGGGTACCTACTGCCAGCTGAAAGCTCCACTGGACCACCCCAAAAATTCAGTGAGCCGCTTTTCACTTTTTAACACGGAATTGTCTAAAGGATGAAGGGAATCGATTCCATTGTCAGTTCCAAACTCATGATCCACACAGAATAACCAAGTATAAGAATCACCGGTTTGCCTTGATCCAAGTTGATAGACATACCTCAACCGCTAGACATCAAGAGGCACAGTTAAGCATGCATATTGTGAGCTTTCTTAATATTTTGGGACATGTAAGAGTCTCTGAAGATATATGCTACTGTGTCGTTCAATTATTTGGTGAAAATTTGATATTTTTGACCTAACATGGCCTGCAGCCAATAGTTGGCAATCTACTAAACATTATGCAGCACATTGTCTTCGTCCTTGCTCACACCCACTCTATCCGATGCCGGCATGCAACAATCCTTGGTACTAACAATCTGTGTGCTGCTATTCAATTCATAAGCACCGGCGTTTGAGAAACAGCAAGAGAAGAGAGACAGAATGGGAAGATGGGTGGCAGCAACAATCCGCCCTACTGATGACTGGAAGGCATTAAAAGAGGGGGAAAGAGGGAAGGAAATATATGCAAAAACAGGATATGTCAATGAATGGAAAGGAGCATCTGCTAGCGTCCCTAGAACCACCTACGCATGGCTACCAGAATCACCAAACCCCTTATGATCTTGATTACATATAAGCAAACAAAAGCACAAATTAATTAGTAAGATCTAATCAGGCCAGTGAAGCATTACAGAAATCAGAAGAACCATGAAACATTCATCTATCACTCCTAACAAGATAGGAAGGGCATGTTTGAAGGGACACGTACCGTTAAGATAGAAGACATTGTTGTAATACTGGCCACAAGGAGGATCGCCACCAGAAGCTAGAATCACAACGTTGAGGCTGTCAGTGGACCACAGTGGTTGTAGCTAGTGTCCTCCCTGTAGCACAATAACAAACCAGAACAGAACAGACCAGACATTATTTGTAGATACAAAGGAACTTAGCTGCCTAAAAAAATCAAACAAACAATAAACTTGTTTCTCTTTTTTTCACTTTATTAAGGTCCCAAGTAGGCAGCTGGAAAATATGATCATAAGAGCAAAATCAAAGTATATACATTACTGATATTATGTCACCAATGCATGCATGAAACAGCAAAAAGAAATAAGTGCACAGCCACAGTAGTTGTTGCAAAATTCTCCAAAGATGCAATAATGTGAATGTCTGAACATTGAACCAAATCAAACAGGAGTGAATGACTGGCATTGACTATCCCTTCAATGCCTATTGCCATGTGCATAATTCTGAACATGGATCATCAACAAAAACCAAATTAAATTGCACAAATCTCTACAACCGAAATATTTTTTCTCCAAGTAATTGTATGTGGGTACTTCATATTTGCACTTGCACGTCTCAGTGTACCAAGCACGGCAGCTAATGAGTTGTTCTTTGATTTAGAAATGTAAGAAGTAGAGTGTTAGGGACCTCAATATAATGGATCTCACAATTTGAAATCACAGTACAATCTGGAAACTCTAAGATTCTAGAAGGGAAAAAAAGAAGATGCATCCATGAATAAAGAGTGCAATGGATCCTAAAATATTCCCCACTGATCAAATAAATGAACACCAAATCTGCCCTAAAATAGACATTTTTTCAAACACCTAAACTACGAAAAGTGGTAAGGTCGTAGCTTAGAACAACTAATAAGCACTTCTCCCTTAAAAATCAACGATAAACACAATCCCAATCTCATTTTGGCCTCTTATAAATCCCAAATCAGCAAATTCCTCATCCCAATCTCATTTCCTAATATCAATCTGGCACAGCTAATGAGTACAGGTTAGCAGATCCGGACTGTCAAAAGACAGAGGCAGGAGAGAGAGGAGCTCGCTGGGGCAGGGCACCTGACTCCGATGAGAACCAGCTCCAGCGTCCAGAGGAGGAGCACCGCCTGTTCGTGACGCAGGCTAGCCGACGTGTCATCGTTGCCGCTTCGCCTCCATAGCTAGGAAGCCCCTCTGCCTCCGCCGCCTCCGCCCCTCTGCCTCCGCATCTAGGAAGCCGCTCTGCCTCGGCCGTCTCCTCCACTCGAACGCCGCTCCACCTCCGGGATGCTGTCGCCGCTGGGACGCCGATCTACCTCCTCTGCTGGGACGCTGCTGCTTCTTTCTTATCGCACGGGAGCTTCTGCGGTTGCGCGGGCAAGAGGGAAGGAGGCCCCGGGGAGAGCTGGGTGTCGTGCGCGGGCTGCGGAGTCGTGGTGGGCATCGTGTGCGGGCGGCGGTTCCGCGTCCGTACAGGAAGCGGGGGCGGTAGAGGAGCGGGTGGGGATTAGCGCGGGGGAGGGGCGATTAGTTTAGCTGAGACGATAATAATTTGGTCTTTTTATCTCTACAACTAAAATGCCTCACTTGTTATCGTCTTAGTTAGCCTAATCGTCCCGCTCTCTCTTCCGCGGAACCGCCGCCCCCGACGCACGACGCCCAACTCCGGAGCGCTCCTTGGAACCGCAGCCCGCCCTGCTCTCTTCCTCTCTTCCACAGAACCGCCGCCCCCGCGCACGACGCTCAGCTCCGGAGCTCACCCCGCGTCGACCTCGCCTCCTCATCCCCGCTGCGAGGGCGCCCCAGCTGGAGCCCCTAGACGCCCCGTATCCTCGGCAGCAGGAGGACGCCGCGCTGCCGACCCCGGCACCCGGCCTCCTCGTCCCCGGCTGCGTGGATGCGCGAGGCGGCGGACACCGAGGCGCGGCGGCGCATCCAGCTTCGTCGCAAACACCACACGGTGGTGGATTTGGTGACCGGCGGCGGCAGCCTCCACTGCACCGGTGGCAGCGCACACCACCACCACGCCAGTGGTGGCGCAAACCTGCTCCCGCTGAAGGCAGTGCAGCGATGGATCTAGGTGGGGATGAGGAGGATCCGTGCGGGGCGCCGTCGATTGATCCCCTTCGAGCTCCGGCCTTCATCCCCCACCCCATCAATGGCGTTGGCGGCCCTCACGCTGCAGATGGCGTCTCCCAGTGATGGATCCAGGTGGGGGATGAGGAAGATCCGTTCAAGTTTGTCCTTTGAAAATTGCATCTCGCTCAACTGGCATACCACGACTCCACTAATTATGGTATGAATGTGTTTCTATAGCTTGTGCATTGCTTCAATTAGAGTAGGATTTCATTTCGTTCTTGGGTGTGAATGGGTGGAGATGTTGTTTGCCTCACTGATCATCATCACGAATACTGCAAAAAGGGTATGCTGATGAGGATTGAGGAATGACCTTTCTGGCTTTCTCCATATGTTGAAATGCTGAATTGATTACAAAGGAATTAAAAGGAGGCATGAAATGCTGATGTTAGAAGCTTGCCATGCAAAATCGCACCCATTTTTACCGAATCTCCAAAGCCAATAATAGTACCAGAGCAAAGTTGTAGTGTATGATTAAAAGCTAAACATTTGTCTGTTGTTTGCAAAAGATAAAATTGTGTAACAAGAATCCTGGTGCTCTGCATGTACTCGGATATTGTAAGCTTTTAACACATCGAATTTGATTTATATTGCAAGAAATTTTATTTCTGACAAGAAACTAGGTCAAAGTTTCATACCAATGATTACTCTTGAGTCTTCGGAGTCAGCCTACACTGACTAAATTAACACTTTTCTCACTCCCAATTCTAAGTCTTCTGAGTCTTCTGAATATATTAGCTATTGACAACCATTCTGAGAGTTTCTTGTGTAGGTTTCAGACGGCAGCGGTCTAAAAACTCGAGAGTTCTATGAGCTTACAATACTTCTGTTTCTTTGTTTTTTTAATACTGTCTTCCTCCTAAAGTAATTATTGTGAATGCAGAATATCCATCAAGAGCAATGAAAATGAATGTTAAGACAATATCCCTAGAGACCTCCAATTACTACTTAGGCAAATCATAAATTAGATGTTTCAAGCGTTGCCTTGTTATTTCATGACCTGTACTTGATGATATACAAAAAAAGTTTTCCGGATTATATATATGGTCATACAGAATTGCGTGAAATTTAAACTATGAAAAAAAATATCACCGTTTGGTTGTTCAGAGATTTTTTTTGCTTCAGCAAGTGACGTCTAGGAGTACACATGTAAAGTGCCTTTTGGCTGATTTTTTCTATAGCAAGTGACGCTTGCTTCTCATGTAAAGGGCCAATTTTCATTTATATTTAAGTGATTGGCTGGAAAGAATTTCATTTATATTTAAGTAGTAGTTTGGACTAACTAAATAGTGCTTTTTAACAGCATTTTATTACTGTGTTCATGCATAGATATTTAAGTGATTTCTAACAATACAAATAACTCTGAGTTCTAATATATCTTTTGTGAACGCTGTCAGTATTAGTGATATGTACAACAAGGAGTTAACCGATCTCCAAAAGATCCTTGCTATGTGTTCTCCTTGGATATTGGGTAGTGGAAGCTCGCTCTTTTGTGAACGCCGTCAGTCAGAGTGATGGGATATGGGGAGTAGTAGGGCTTTGCAGAATTAGGGATCAGGATCCTTGCCTTCTCCCAAGACGTCATATGTATTGTGCCTACTATCTTGCAATGCTTGTCTTTTTGTGGTCCAATGTTGCTTGTGTCACGTTTAGTCTTTCTCTTCAGGTAAGCTGGACAAAGTTGATGTCCTGAAAGCAATCTGTTCAGGATTTGATGTCGCAACTGAGCCTGCTATTTGTGTGAGTGAAAGTCTGAAAACTTTCATTTTACTGCAGATATCTCTTAGTATATCTTAACTGATGTTAATTGATATTTGAGAGTGCAACTTTGATTAAAATTTGTCATTGTCAGCTTATGGTATTGGTAGGTGTGAGGTGGTGCCCATTCCCCTGACAAGGCGATGGCCGTGGTGGCGGAGGTGGTGCCTCCTCTCAAGCCAATGGTGAATCTACTTAAAAAATGAAGTTCTCTGTGTTTTTTTCTTTGTTCAGTATGTAAGCAAACCAGTGCAGAATGCCTGTGAAGCTGAGGAGACATCTAAAAAGGTAAGCCAGTGACAATGTTTGATAAGGATTTGTTTCTTTTTATGCTCATAGATTTATGAGGGCATTCTAACCCACTTGTAGGTTACTGCAAATACCAAAGAAAAAAATGTTTACCGCTAAAGAAGAGGTACGGATAAATAAATATCCCTCTGATACAGTACATACCATGATTATTTTCTGTAAACATGTATTCTTTGCCTTGATGAATTGTCTATAAGTAAAGGAGTTTTGGAGTCAGAAAAGAAGAGAGTACAAGTTGCAGGGATGGTTCGCATGAAGCTTCACATGAGAAAACTGAGGCACCCTCGCATTCAGATGCCACAAACAACCTGTTTACTCTGAACAATGGGATGCATGTAAGAATAAGGTATCTTTAAGGAGACTGTTCAACTTTGCTTCTATCTTTCTCATATTGGTTTCCTATCTGAAATCCTTTTTTTCTCTAAGATCCGAGGTCACCCGGTCTATAAAAGAGTGGACGAATACACCAAGCCTGTTGTAACCAAGGGACAAGAGGTACCATCACAATGATGTATTTGGTCAAACTTTGTTTTCTCTTGCAGTAATAATATCCATGTTTTGTGTAAAGTAAATGCAGGTAGGTAAAGATGTCAGGAAAAGATGGGAGATAAGTGACAATCCAGTGGTTCAGAAAATTCAAGAGTACTATGTGCCCCATTATTCTTTGTTATATCTGGTTGTGGAATTTGATTAATTCAATTTGATTATTGTTATTTTCTCTTAGTAGGTTGGTTTTTGTTCACTAAGTTCTTTTCTGATATTTGCGGCAGTGATGATCCCATGGTATCATTATCAGCACAAGCACCCACACTATTTCGTTTTCCTGGGTTTGTTCACTTTGTGCTTGAGCTTCAGCATTGGTGTGGCTTGTGCACACTAAGGTCTGTTTCTTTTCTTCAAATAGTCGAGAATATTTTTTTTCATTCTAGATCTATATGTACCAGTGCCAGGGTGCAACTTGACTGATAAAAAAAATACTAAATTCTAATCATTGTTTGGTTGTTTTCATGTTCATCCCCAAGATAAAGCGGCATTGTTCTTGTTGTGTTGATAATTAGGCAATTTTGCAATTTTGAGTGATCTTATTTATAGTCTTACAGTGCAGCTAACACCCCTTTTGATCTTGTCTGCAGATACAAGATGTTAAGCGGTACAGATTGGTGGTGAGAAGTGTTGTGGTTGTGATGAGAAGTAGGATTTTTTGGAGTTCCCAGTAATATGATAGGAAGTTATCTTACTTAACATATATAAGTGGACGGGCCAGAGAGGAGTTCCCTAAATCTTTAAGTGATCTCATAGCTCTGTACTACATATGTGTGTTGTCTGTTGTTCATTGTGTTAGACTCAACCATAAGTTTGAACACAGGAGATTTTTCTGCTCCTCATCTCATCCTGGCCTGCAGCAGGGGTACCCTCTGTACTCAAGTTCCCTCTGTCCTGCACCTGACTGAGGTATCTCCCTCTTCCTTTCCATACTCTTTCCCATGAGGATGCAGATCTTTGATCCATGAATGGATTTAGATACATCATGCGTTTGCAGTTATTTTTTTGATGTATATCTCCTTTTCATTCTAAATGTTCAGTTTTGACACACACACACACACACACACACACACACACATATATATATATATATATATATATATATATATATATATATATATATATATATATATATATATATATATATATATATATATATATATATGTAGATCGGTACAACAATGCAACAAAGGACCTTTATGGTGTTCCTAATTTTTACCTGTTCGTGTGGTGTTTGATTAATTGCCTGTAAGATAGATTTGTATGAGAATAAGATTTTGGCCCATTTTTCTGCTTCTCTGCGGATCCTAATTTTTCATCACTGAGCTTTGCTTCTGATCATATCTTATTCAGGATGCATGCACAGCTAGCCAAGATCCCACAGAGTATTGCCTGGAGTATCTCCGGCGAGTGGTGTATTGAGCTGCAATTGTTAAGTTTTATACAGAGAAATAATATTTTGGTTGTTTTAATTTATACATGGTTGCAATGTCGTTGATGGTAGACTTGATCATTGGCTTCCGAGGAGGCGTTTAGCTGAAGTGAACTACCAGTTGCGCTTGCTAGACGTTTGACCATATAAAGGTGTTTTGGGTACATTTCTCAAATTGAAACTACGATGCACACAAGACATTTCTTTTATATGTGTTAACTGTTAACTGAAAAATACATAGGATTGTGTGGATTTTGAAACCCGTAGCAACGCACGGGCACGAACCTAGTTAGAAGTAGAAGAGATAAAGATAGAGATTAGTAAAAAGTCGAAAAACAATTTTTTATTAGATAAAAAACACTTCCATGTGTTAAAAAAAACACTTCGGCTGTGTTTAGATCCAAATTTTGGAGTATCAAAATACACTGTAGCATTTCGTTTGTATTTGGTAATAATTGTCCAACCATTGACTAATTAGGCTCAAAACGTTCGTCTCGCAAAGTACAACCAAACTGTGCAATTAGTTTTTTATTTTATCCACATTTAGTACTCCATACATGTACCACAAGTTTGATGTGACGGGGAATCTTATTTTGCATAGTGCATTTTTCAATGCATCTAAACACAGCCTTCAATGTAAAGCGGCAATGCGAACGACCCCCCGCTCTCCACGTCAACGAAAACAGCAGCGGACGAGGTGGCGAGGCAGTCACGGAGGGATAGAGGGAAATATCCTCTCCAGCGGTCCAGCCTCTGTGAGTCTGTGTTCGCGGCTGCCGGTGAGGTGAGTCACCAGACCGGACGACGGCGTGCTGCCGGGCCCTCGCTCTCCACCTCCTTCCCGCTTCCGCTCACTTCCGCGCCCGGATTAACTTCCGCCGTCGCCTCCGATGCTTCGCCGCCGCGGGCGACCAGGTGGAGGCGCCACAGGACGCTGTGCTCAAGGCCATTTCTCGTGAGGAACCTTCCTTGTCCTTCTTTTTTTTTTTTTGTTCTTTCCTTTTTGTGGATAACATATGGATTATCGGCAGTACTCTCCCACATGCTTCGTAGTTTCAACGCCGTTTTGGCCCAAATCGGGACGGGATGGAAGGCTCAGTTTAGCACCAGTTTCCTCTACTTTGAGATGGATATTCTTGACAGTTGCCGGAGGATCAGTTGAATGTTCAGGTGTTGATTAGATGGGATCGGAATTAGGAGTTGCCGACGTGCATTGTCGTTTCTGGCTTAATAACTGCATATCAGTGTCGACAGTCGCAACTGGGAGTTTGGTGCTGTCATACTAGATTACCATACGTTTTGTAATTTTTGCTCATTTATGATCTACTGAGTGTTGCCTTTTTGAAGTAGTTAATTTGTTTGTTCAATCTACCAAATCCACTCATTTTGCTTTGTCACTAGTTTTGGTGCCGGTGCCTATGACTGAGTTGTTATAATATTAGGGAGCGTATGCCATGGAAACTAGGTTCTTGTGGAAATTATGGAAACTTTAATCTAGTCCACAGGATTCTAATCCGATGATCTCAGATGAAAGTGGGTCATTTATTCACTTAAACCCTCCCACCAATCCCTTCCTAATCACTTTAGCCCAGCGATTCAGTTTGTCTCGCTGGTCATCACATCGCGCGATCACGCCGCCGCCTCGCTGGTCATCACATCGCTGCTAGGCATCACATCGCTGCACCACGATCGCCGCTAGGCACCACGATCGCTGCTAGGCACCACGATCGGGCATCACATCGCTGCTAGGCGATCGCCGCTGCCCTAGGATCGGGCACCACGATCGGGTATCACGAGTCAGCGGCCATGGAACTATTCTTTGATGAGGAAGGTAACCTACTAGATGAAAAGCCTAAGGATCCCAAGGAGGTGGCAATGCAGAAAAAGATTTCAGAATCACGCAACAAGTTTGAAGATCTTATGCAAATGGCCAAGAACTCAGAACAAGGGATGGACTTTTTATATTCTAGTTTATCCAACCTAGTACAACCTCTCCAACAAATCACGCCTGCTCTGCGAGTTGATAAACAGGAGGAATATGAAACTTTCCTGGGTACTAAAATTCCAAATGAAGTCGATATACATCCACCAAATGATCTCAAGTCAAAAGGGAGATGCAAAAGAATTAAAAAGGGCAAGGAGAAGAAGGCTGGAAGTGGAGGTCAGGGTAAAAATAAACGGAAATGTCGAAAATGCAATCAAGTTGCGGATCATGACGCACGCAATTGCCCAAACAATGTTGTTGGCTGATATTTTTTACACTAGGAATGTATTCGTATTGTGAACCTTTATCTAAACCTCTGTATTGTGAATACAGCTGAAGTGTGCGTGCCTTGGTTTTAACCATGACAATATAGCTGTACTAATGTTTTGAGTTAACCATGTCAATATAGCTGTATTATGCGTGCTTTGGTATAACCATGTGAATTCTTGCCATGCCTATCGACTC
Organism: Saccharum spontaneum; assembly: GCA_022457205.1. Lineage (NCBI taxonomy): Eukaryota > Viridiplantae > Streptophyta > Magnoliopsida > Poales > Poaceae > Saccharum > Saccharum spontaneum. Next base: position 37,701,170 of record CM039593.1, read on the forward strand.
TCGAGAAATCTTGCTGGACAAATTGACGTTTTCTCTCCGTTTTTATTTTGTGCGTTGGCCAGGGAGAAGTGGACGTCCTGCGTTGGTCCTGCGTTGGTCTGCATGGCTGCAGCAGGGGTCTCCATGGCCGCTGACTCGTGATACCCGATCGTGGTGCCCGATCCTAGGGCAGCGGCGATCGCCTAGCAGCGATGTGATGCCCGATCGTGGTGCCTAGCAGCGATCGTGGTGCCTAGCGGCGATCGTGGTGCAGCGATGTGATGCCTAGCAGCGATCTGATGACCAGCGAGGCGGCGGCGTGATCGCGCGATGTGATGTCCAGCGAGACATACTGAATCGCTGGGCTAAAGTGATTAGGAAGGGATTGGTGGGAGGGTTTAAGTGAATGAATGACCCACCTTCATCTGAGATCATCGGATTAGAATCCTGTGGACTAGATTAAAGTTTCCATAGTTTTCACAAGAACCTAGTTTCCATGGCATACGCTCCCATAATATTATACCTGGAAAATAGCATTTGACAAATTGGTAACTCTTAGGACCCTTTGAACTATTGGAAACCGGTTGCCCTGTCTCAGAAGTCTTATTTATTCAATTAGCCCCCCCCCCCCCCTGAATTATTACAAAAGTTTAATAAATGTTAAGTTTGATGATTTTGACCTTCAGTTTAATAAATATGCTTCGAGTGTTTAACGCCTTCTTAGAACAACTCTTTACCATTCAAATTCATTCATAGGTGATTTTGCTATATATCTTTTTTTAATGTAATGGCAGGAGCTCTGCCGATTTTGCTATATATCTATCATATGTGGCCCGGTGTACAAGTATCCATATAGCTTTCAGCTAATAATATTGCACACTAGTTGATCTTGCAGCTAACCCCTTCCTATGAAGCAAACAAAATACCATTTTTTAACGATTCCTCTGTTTTACTTTCTTGTAGGATTCCACTGCCATTTCTGTATGATTTTTGTGATTTTCCGTACTTCTGTGTTTCTGAATGTGCAAATTCATAAGGACCTTGGTTATGAACTACTATATTACAGATAGATCCTTCTTCCTAAATGTGGAAGAACATGTCATCTTTCTATTAAGCAGTATTAGTCACAAATTTTAACATTGTGACATGCTATGCACCTTTGCCTGCTTACTATTGTGTTGCTACATGCTTTGAGGCCTATCCCTTATTTTATCCAAAACATAAAGTTGTATACTCCTTCCAGAGGCTATAAAATAATTTAAGTTTTTAATATCCTGCAACTCTTATTCATTTCCAAAAACAGAAGTAGCAACTTCTAAAGGAAGGATTGCACAAACAACAAATGTTATCATGGGTGGTACTGTGACAGATGACACAACAGATGAATGGCTTGTTCTTGATAAAAAGGTGCTCTCTCTCTTCTAGGTTGGATTAATTCTTCAGCTTCTTTGTGTTCTTTCTTTGGAAGTAGGTATATGAACTTTCTACATCTGAACAGGAGCCGTTAGTAGGCAATTTGGGAACAAAGCCATTTTGCTTGAATTCTGTTCCATGTCAATGGTCCCTCTGGAGGAATGATAATATTGCCCCTTATATCTAACATTTCCTGCTAGAATTAGGTTTTCCTTGTCTGTATTAGATAGATGAAGGGGGTGAACCCCCAGGGTACATATAGGCACAGAGTGCCAACCCTAATGGGCCTTGCCCTACATGGGCCGGCCTGGGCTGGAGGCCCACACACACACATACTCCAACATCCCCCTGCAGTCACAACGGGGGCGCACTCACGATGAGACTGGAGACGAACAAAGCCGAAGCGATGACATCCCCCCGCAGTCGCAACCGTGTCGCGGACGTTGTGGCTGGAGCGAAGAAGTGGAGGATAGCCCTTTTTGTGCCGAAGTAGCCGAGGTCGAGGTCGTTGTGGTCGTAGTCGAGGTAGAATTCGCCGAGTCGAGGTGGCAGCGAAGACGGTCGAAGACGTAGTCGCAACACCGAGCTGTCGTGGCCGCGGAACGGTGAGTCGAGCCATGCGGCGGCAGGGGCGCCAGGCGATGGCAGCACACCCGGATACCTCGGAGACCGCGCTCAGAGCAGGGGTGGCGGAGAAGTCGAGGTCCGCGCTCAGATCAGGGGTGGCGAAGGGGAGAAGTGGGGTGGCGGCTTTCCTGCCCGCCCTCGTAGAAGTCCCGCGCTCAGAGCAGGGGTGGCGGGGAGGGGGGCGTTGTCCGCGGTAGACGGCGAAGGGCGTGGACTCCGGACGGAGAGCTTGCTTGACGACGACCGGCGGCGGGTGGCACGACCGCCTGGAAAGGCGGCGGCACCGGCGGTGAAGGCAGACCACGAGCGGCGCCGCTGCAGCCTAGAGGGCGCAGCAGCGGCCTCGTCCTCAGGGGTGTCGATGAAGACGACGAACGGCAGGGCGACACAATGCAAACGAACAGATACATAGCAGAGCAGCAGCGGTGGTGGTGGTGGGGCGGTAGGTTCCCGGAGAGGTGGCGAGGAGGAGGCGGCGGAGCCGCGCGTGGCGGAGCCTCTGCGCTCGCGCTGGCGTCGACGCCGGCCCCTAGAGCAAGGGAGGGCGGGATCCCGGCGCCGAGTAGCGGATCCGCGCCGGGCAGAGGCAGGGCGGGGAGGAGGTGGCGGATCCACGCCGGGATGAGGCAGGGCTGGGAGGAGGAGGCGGATCCGCGCCGGGCAGCGCCCTGGCCGCCTGCGCCGGCCCCCGCAGCCGCGGCCATAGTGGCGGCGGCGCTGGAGGCGCGCAGAGCGGCGGCGGCGGGGAGGAGGTGGCGGATCCGCGCCGGGCAGCGCCCTGGCCGCCCGCGCCGGCCCCCGCAGCCGCGGCCATAGTGGCGGCGGCGCTGGAGGCGCGCAGAGCGGCGACGGCGGGGAGGGGGCGGCGGATCGGCGCCGGCAGAGCTCCCTGGCGCCGAGGACGAAGAGCGGGCGGTCCTCTACTGCTTGCTGCTCCTGCTGGGACTTCTTGACGCGACTACGGGCGCGGATCGAAGGGGATCGACACCGAACCAAGGGCGCTGCCCCCGGCGGAGAGGTGGCTCTCCCCGGGGGGGCGCTGGAGGCAGCGAAGAGGTGGCTGGTCGGCCGGATCGAAGCTAGAGCTTTGATACCATGCTAGAATTAGGTTTTCCTTGTCTGTATTAGATAGATGGAGGGGGTGAACCCCCAGGGTACATATAGGCACAGAGTGCCAACCCTAACCCTAATGGGCCTTGCCCTACATGGGCCGGCCTGGGCTGGAGGCCCACACACACATACTCCAACATTTCCCCATAGTTGAGTTGATGGGTGGTTGCGTAATTATCATTTTGTCCCTGTTTTCTCTTCCATTCGTTTAATAAAATCTGCGGCAAAGCTCTTGCCGTCCTTTCAAAAAAAAAAAGCTAACCTTTCTGCATCAGCTCCTAGTTCTATGCTACACTGCCCTTTCGGTAGGCAGATTACACTAATCGTATGTCATATCCTAGAGCTGTAAACCGCTGTTTCTGTATGCTGCTTTCTCACTTTATTTATTCACACTGTGGTAAGGCTTTAAGGTCTTAGCATCATCAGTAATTTGCCAAATAGTGGAAGTTGTTCGAGAGTTGAGGTAGTAACTTATCATGGCATGTCATAAGATAATGTGGAATAATGCTTAACCTGATGACACCCTCTGTAGCTTATTTCATGATTTGGTATGAAATGTGGATTCTGACCCATGATCCATTTTTCTACCTTTTCAACTGACTTTGAAACCAATTATAAGAAAAGAACAGGGTTCTTGGATTTCACTTGATGCGTCATCGTAAAACACTTGCTCCCTCTATTTTGCAGGTAAATATTTATCCTACAGTTAGAGGGTTTACAGCAATTGGTACAGGAGGTGATGATTTTGTCCAATCAATGGTTGTTGCTGTTGAATCAGTTATTGAAGAACGTATTCCTGAGGTTGGTCTTTTCCCTGTCTTTGCTATTAGCCTATTACATTTGTAAAATTGCAGGATACAGCCATTGATGAATGTGATTCTGGTTCATTTGCTTGGGTTCGAGGTTCCTATTGTCTTTGCACATATAATTATTTTGGAAATAATAATTTACACTAGCACATGTGAGAACTGTCAACAACACTGTCAAAATATTTGTTTTGGTTTGAGTAAGCTCCCAGGTGCATAGTTTCTTATGCATTTCAATGTTGTGAGTCCCTCTGTCCATTTGTAACTAACCTGTTTCTTATGAACTGTTGGCTTTGTTTGTGTAGGGTCAAATATCCCAGAAAGTGTCTGCAAAGGGTAAATACGTGTCTGTCAAAATTGGACCTATCCGTGTGGTTTCCAAGGAGCAGGTAATCTTGTCATTATAATAGGGATGAATATAAAACACAAGCTCACAGACTGAGCCAAGACTTGTAGATCAAAGTCCTTATTGCATCTCTGACCTTTTCATTTATGTGATGATGTTCAACACAATTTTGTTTCCAGGTCCAAGCGGTGTACAATGCCATGAGGAAAGATGAGCGAATGAAATTCTTTTTGTGAATGACATGACAGATAGGTATTGTTTGTTCTACACAAATTGTAACGCTGGTATCGTGCCACAATTGGTGACGTGTTGTTAGTACATGAGAAGGCATTGTGTTGATTATACTTGTTTGGTTGCATTGCTTTTTTTGATGGAGGGGTTGCCCCCTACTAGACTTTATTAACAACTAAAAGTGAGACAAAGTACAACAGAAGCAGATCATGAGACAAAAAAGGAAATAAAGAAAATAAACAAGATTACACAAAGTTGTCTAGCCATAGATCTAACAGTTGTTTGTACTTTTCCTTAGCTCTAAGCTTAACTCGAGCTAATTCTTGTCTCAAGGTGACTTTGCAAGAGTTCACGGAGTGCTGTAGATTTCTGAAAATGACATCATTTGTAGCAGACCAAATAGCCCAGAACATTGCTACTATAATCCCCATAAAGAATGGCCTCTGCATTTGAGTCTTGAACAAGGGGATCGTGTCCAGTATGTCTCCTTGAATTAATTGAGCCAAACCCAATACATTCCAGCAAGACATAGCAAAAGGGCAATGCAGGAATAAGTGATGCAGGGATTCTTCAGTGTCCAAATGACAAAGCACACAGTTGTAATTTGCCAACACCATATTTTTTCCTTTTTCAGAAGTTCCCCGGGTCAAGGATGGGGATGCCAACACAGCCCTCTTTCACTCCTTTGCTCGCCATAGGAAGAGGAAAATTTTCATTTCAAAACTTATTTCAGATGATCTTGTACTCACCAGCCATGAAGACAAGGCCACTGAAATTTTCACATTCTATGATAAGCTATTGGGCACTTGTGAACAAAGAGATGTTTCCATCAACTTGGACAATCTAGAACTTGGTCAGCATGACCTGTCCGATCTTGAGTCACCCTTCAGTGAAGAGGAAGTGTGGAACACTATAAAACAATTACCCTCAGACAAGGCACCCGGACCAGACGGGTACACTGGTCGCTTCTACAAGACATGTTGGTCTATCATCAAGTCTGATGTGTTGGCAGCCTTGGAGGAGGTGCATCGTGGAAATTTCAGAAACCTACAGCTCCTCAACACAGCCCTTCTAACTCTTTTGCCCAAAAAAGAAGATGCTGTACAGGTCAAGGATTTCAGACCAATTAGTCTCATTCACAGTTTTGCCAAATTGGTTACTAAACTATTAGCTAACCGGTTGGCAAGCAAGCTCAATGGCATGGTGTCTGCTAATCAGAGTGCATTTATCAAGGGACGTTGTATTCATGACAATTTTGTCCTAGTCCAACAGACGGCCAAATTCCTACACCAACAGAAGCAGCCCCAAATCCTACTGAAACTGGACATATCCAAGGCATTTGATTCTGTGTTGTGGCCCTTTTTGTTGGAAATCCTACAAAAAAGGGGCTTTGGCCCTAGATGCCGGGATTTAATTAGCGGAATTCTTGGTTCCTCATCTTCTCGGGTACTTCTTAATGGCATACCGGGTGAGGTGTTGTTTCATCGACGAGGGTTAAGGCAAGGTGACCCCTTATCACCCATGCTCTTTATTTTAGTAATGGATGTGCTAAACTGCATGGTTGTGAAGGGCAACAATGAAGGACTGTTACTGCCTCTAGCTACGCGGAATATACATCATCGAGTCTCACTATATGCTGATGATGTAGTTATGTTTCTCCGCCCAGCTGCCACAGACCTGCGCATGGTCGAAGATCTGTTGCACCTTTTTGGCTCAGCTACGGGTCTCAGGACAAACATACAGAAATGCAGTGTCATGCCCATCCAGTGCTCTGATGATGAATTGGCAATAGTGAATGCTCATCTCCCTTGCGAGGTCCAGGAGTTCCCTTGCAAATATCTCGGACTCCCTCTTTCCATCAAAAAGTTGACATGGGCACAACTCCAACCGCTCATTGACAAAATTGCAGAGAAACTCCCAGGGTGGAAGGCAGACCTAATGAACCGAGCGGGTAGGGTCATATATGTGCAACATGTGCTCACAGCCATGCTGATTTATATTGCTACTGCCATGGATCTGCCCCCTTGGTGTCTAAAGGCCATTGATAAGATTCGTCGAAATTTTCTGTGGCGAGGAAGGAAAGAAGCTAACGGAGGGCATTGTTTGCTAGCATGGCCCAAGGTCAGCAGGCCTAAGGAACTGGGAGGCCTTGGGATCTTGGATTTACATCGTTTTGGCTGGGCTCTTAGAGTGAGATGGCTGTGGCTGGGCAAAACTGAACCAGAAAGACCGTGGAGTGCCCTCCCAGTCCCAGTTCATGGTTGTGCTCGAGCCCTGTTTTCTACAGCCGTTCAGTCGATAGTTGGTAATGGAGCTTCCACAAAATTTTGGACTGACAGATGGTTAAATGGATGCTCCATTGAGTTGTTGGCCCCCCATCTTTTTGCTTGTGTACCTAAAAGGAGAGCTAGGAAGAGAACTGTACAGGAGGCTTTGACAAACAAGTGGCTCGAGGACATACAAGGCCATCGCTCGGTCGCGGTACTCTCTGAGTTCTTGGACATTTGGGATTTGGTGCAGGATGTGATCTTGCAGCCTGAGGTTAGAGATATCCACAAATGGCGTTTCGAAGCCTCGGGTGAGTTTTCTACCAAATCAACATATGAGACCTTTCATGGGTCAACTTATTTTGCGCCGAGTAAGCTGATTTGGGGGACATGGGCTCCAAGGAAATGTAAATTTTTCATGTGGCTAGTTGCTCACAATCGTTGTTGGACGGCGGACAAGCTCGCTCGACGGGGCCTTCCACATCCGGAGCAATGTCTTCTATGTGAACAGGAAGAAGAGACGATCAGTCACCTTCTATCGGCATGTGTATTTGCCCAGCAGTTTTGGCATCGACTGCTAAGTGTTTTCGGTCTTCCAGATGTTACACCGCCAGCCAACAGTACCGACTTCTACTTATGGTGGCAGACAGTTTGAGCACTGATGCAAGGCGTGGTTTCAACACCTTGGTAGTTCTTGGGGCATGGACTATTTGGAAGACAAGAAATGATGCGGTGTTTAATGGGGTCGCTCCTAAGGATGACAGGGCCCTCCTGCTCGCGCGGGAGCAAGCTGAGCTCTGGATGCTTGCAGGTGCAAAGGGGCTAAGTGCTGTGGTCGCTGCTAGGCTACCAGTTTAGTTTCATAGTGGCTGGCAGCCATTTTGGTCGTGTTGTTGTGTGTTGCGGGCGCATGTTAGTTTTCATGTTGCTTGGGTAAGTGTGTTGTGTTTTGTGTGTGTTGTATGGCTTTTTCAGCCTAACTCCTCTTCTCTTAATGCAATGATATGCAGCTCTCCTGCATATTCAAGAAAAAAAGAAGTTCCCCTGGTACTAAGTCTGTCTTTTAGAACTAGCAAAAAAAAAACTTTCTGTTTGGGCTGGCAATAGGAATTCCAAAGCCAAGTATATGCCGGAGATATTTGCCTGGTACCCATCAGATGTAGATAAGCTTTGTTTGATGCAAATTCATTTGAGCCCCAGATGTAAGACCATTTATCCTTTCCTTGAAGAAGGTGAGTGTCATCCAGAAGGGAGATAAGTTGTTGAAACTGATAATAGGCTTCTACTGAAAGAGGGAGACGGAAGAGTTCAGACATCTCCTCTGCAGTGCCTATTCTTGGTAAAAGAGAAGAGTTCTGGGAACTGGTTACTAAGCAGCCTATCATTCCAAATATCTGTCCAGAAAAGGCAGGATAACCCATCACTAATTGTAAGTGAGGTCATACCCTTGAAAGATTCTAGAAACTTGAGGGCATCCTTCCACCAGAAAGATCCCTTCTTACTGTTTGTTGGCAGAGTTCCATTTGGGTAATGACAACTCCAAACCAACTGAACCCAAGGGGTATCATGTTTATTGAAGAACTTGTGTAGATGCTTAAGTAGTAAACTTTCATTCTGAGTGTAGAGATTGAGAACTCCAAGACAACCATTCTCTTTAGATATACCTTTCACACATCTTGGTTTACCCTTGACTCCTTGAGCCTCACAAAGCCAACAGTGGCAGACTGCTGGCCTTAAGTGTCCAAGTGTGAAAGAAGGCTGGTGAGTATCTCCTCCTTCCTAAGCCAAGCAGGCAGGCTATGACAAATGTTGTTCTCAGTGCCTTGCCTACATTCACCATGTGCACCTTTCTTTTTGCCTAAGACAGTTATTAAGCAGATTGGTTGCATTGTTTGATAGTGGGCCGCCGATGACCTATTGCAGGTTGGAGTGTTGTATGTCAGAACAGTTGAATCACGATGGCACTCTTGCTGTCCAACATTAAAGCAGACTTTGCTTGCATCAAATCTCTTTGCAGTACAGGTACAGGCAAAGTAATTTGGGAAGGACCAGTATGGCATTCCACTTCCTGCCAAAGGAGATTTGTGATTAGATCCATATAAGCTGAAGTTACTCCCGTCCATGTAGTAGCTCGAAACTCAGAAAGAAGAAGTTGACTGCTGACTGGGGACTCGGGAGCACAATATGCACCTGCCATACTGGCAGTTGGATTCGCGTCAGAAAGCCAACTGTGCCTGTTGTGTTGGGGTAATGGACGATGGATCCTAAATTTCATCTGTGTCACTGTGACCCTGTGATCTGATGGAATTTGGAGCGAGGTAGCAGGAATTCAGGAGGGAAATGGGACGAGCTAGGTGCAGGTTCAGAACAGAATTCAGATAACTGTCCATGTTCGTTACTAGCGCCTGCTGCTGCTGGCGTTCTTTTTTCTTTTCTTTCCCCTTTGAGAGAGAGTGCTGTGTTCATATACACTCACACCGCCTCACGCTACTGGGCTGAGCCCATTACACGGCCCATGGTAAACTGACGCCTCGCGGCCTTTCTACTGAAGAAGCCCAAGGTTGCACCTGCTCACACTATTCCGTGTATCATCTGCCTGCTAGTCTGTAACAGACACATACACATATCTGCATTTTCTCAGTCTCTCGGAGCAACCATTGGCAGCTGCCTGATGCGCAGGAGGACACGAGAAGGGAGGTCGTGTACGTTGCCGTCCAAGAGCGAATCTGGTATTCTCGGCTGACGCACATAGTTGTCGACGAAAGAAGGGTATGCGCCGAAAGTGAGAAATTTAAAAAGAGTCAGATTCCGAAGAATGTAGCGATTGATTGTGTTGCGCTGAGTCTGAGCACTTTTTGGATAAATTATGTATCCAACCAAGAGGCTCCACGAGAGCGATCCATCACCGGACTCGGACAAAGTCGCCCCAAGGGAGGAGCAGGATAAGGAGGCTGCAGGAGCAATCTGGTCTCAAAAGCTAGCGGAGCAGCCCCATGTGAAAATGAGTGGCTCCAATGCTATTTATGTGCTTGAGAGCTTGGTTCCAAACGGAAATGGTTAAATTATCTTGGCGCAGCTGGTAATGATGTACTCCCTCCATACTGGTAAAGAAGGTCATTTAGGACAGCATTTACCATACCGAGGAGTGATTAATTAGGTGTATTATTTCCTATTTGCCCTTATTAAATAGGATTGCGGGTATCACATATAGTACAACAAACTTTCATAGCTGTAGTGGTAAGCGCGCCGCTGCCCGAGGTAGGAGGTCCACAGTTCGATCCCTCTCATGAAGGTATTTTTTGCTTGACGCGATTTTGATCACTGTGCGGGTGCGGGTGCAGCTCGTTTGAGCAGGCTTCACGCGAGAGTGAGCGACGAAGCGAGCGTGGAAGGGGAGGCGAAGCGGGCGACGATAATGACTGGGGGCGCGGAGGGGCGGCAACCAAAGGGGCCCGATTTAATTGCGCGGAGGGTAACCAAGGAGTCCAGGGGCATTCGCGTCCAAAACGTGGTTAACAGATCTAAAACGACCTTAATTGTGCAAACGATACGAACGCCCAAAACGACCTTCCTTGCCGATACAGAGGGAGTATGAAAAAGTTGCATTCAGGGGTCCATGGACATTTAGGTTGACCATTACTCTACACTTTCCTTATTGATGTGTTACAAACCATAAGGTGTTTTAGGTTTGTATACTAAATCAAATGTCTTTCGGTTTCGACTAAATTTATAGAAAAACATAGCAACACGACTATAAAATATATTTAATGATAGTTTAAATTAAACTAATTTGATATCTTAGATACTGATATGTTTCTTTCACGAACGTAGTTAAATATACTGAAGTTTGACTTAGCACAAAACCAAATAAAATGCATGTTATCCGGATGGAGATGCTTGTGAGTTTGTCACCGGGCCTCTTACTAGCACGAAAGGTATAACAAGGTAAGAACTTCTAAAGTCTCCAAGCTTGGAGCTTCGTTGACCAATGCAATCCTAGCTAGCTATCCTCTAGCCTCTAGGGCTTGGAAACTTCCCTATAAAGGCTGTGTTTAGATCCAAAATTTGGATAGCCAAAATACACTGTAGCATTTCGTTTGTATTTGGTAATAATTGTCCAATCATTGACTAATTAGGCTCAAAACGTTCGTATCGTAAAGTACAACCAAACTGTGCAATTAGTTTTTGATTTTATCCACATTTAATACTCCATATATGTATCGCAAGTTTGATGTGACGGAGAATCTTTTTTTGCATAGTGCACTTTTCAATAGATCTAAACACTGCCAAAGAGTAAAAAGGTCAATGTAAAAGAAACCGATATAATACTACCATCATCAATTTTTTTTCTAAGGACCCATCATCATCGAAGTTAAATGGTGCAAAAAAAAAAGGACCTTCGGCTTGTGCTAACGTGCAGGCCGGAGCCGTAGGCAAGGCGACATGCCACTAATAATTAATTAGAACATGGTTGGGTAAAGTGAGTATAAACAATAGTAAAAAAAACCAAAATGGTCCCCATCAAGATTATTATGTCGGTAGGATAAAGATGGACTTCATGCCTCCAGTAATTTACACAATTCCAAGGTCAAAAATTTTAATTGGTGGTCGAGGCAGGTGCTTCTTTGCACTTGATACATACTTGTACCTTTTCCTAGTTCCAAGAAATATACTGCTAGATGTTTGGTTTGAGGAGTAAATTAGTTCATCTTCTCACTTCTCACTTCATCACCTCATCATTCTTTACAAACTAATTATAATCAATCACCACATTTTTGACAAGCTAATAATCAATACCAATACGGGGAATTGAATCATCCACCAAAATTTAAGAAATAGATAGATTCATGGTACGTCACCTCATCTAGAATAGAGTGAATTTTTAAATCAAACACCCTATAGAATTTGCATTCCCGGAACCGTACTTTTATTATTCCTAGTAGTCCCCAAAAATAAACACCAGGAAACGCAAGAGTTGCAGCGGTAGACATTTATTAAGGACTGTTCGGCTGATAAACCAGCTGATGTTATTTTACTGTGAGAGAAAAATATTGTACTACGATTGAAATCTTGCTAGTCTTGTTCATAGGCAATGGCAACACGGAAGCCAACAGGAGCGCAAATCTGAAACTGCGTGGACACTGGACACTCTTCGTCGAATGCGGACCCAATCCCGGAAAAAGAAAAGAAAAAAAGAAAGTGAGGGAGGGAGACAAAGAAAGAAATTAAAAAAGGAAAGAAAAAACCATGTACGGAGCACTGGAGGTTCAGGGAGGTCATTGAAAAAAAAAAGGTGGCCCTTCTGGATCAAGTGTGTCAACGGCAAAAGGTCTCCGAGGGTTGCCACACTTGGACAGTACTGTAGAAGGGATTCTACCGAATAACCTTTTCACAACATTGAAGAAGAGGCACAAGCCTTTTTGTCGGGTTACTAATCCATTTTGTAAATAAGGACCGGTTAAACTACTTGTTATCCACTTAATGAAATGTAGCAACTCCCCTGCTATCTCTAAAACAAGTTCAACAATTGGATAATTGAACATATATTTGTTAGTATTAAGCAATATGCTCCGGTAGGTTTCATCTTAAAGTGTAAGGCCCTGTTTGTTCTCACATAAGCCAAAAGTCCAAAGACATTTGACTTAAAGTGTAATGAGCTTCGGGTTTTTAGTTTTTGAGGACTTTTTGGCTTTTGAAAGGTCCAAAAGCTCCTAGAAATTCCAAATAAACAGACCAAAAGCTAATAAAAAAGATAAACAGTTCACTTATACTTGAACAATTCATAACTGTAGAGAAAAGACGATAAACTTATGTTTTATAAAACTAAACCATATATCATCTCCAATCAACCACATATGACATTGCGAGTTGAGCATAGCTCAGCTAGTTGTTTTTTCGTGGTGAAACCTGCCGAATTTAAGTACTTGACCTGCGAGTTCGCATTTTTCCAGATTTAGCCAACAACAAGATATTTATGATGACTTCATTAATCTTAAAATCTCTCGGTCCACAATTTTTTTTCTCATAAAGAGAGGTGTCGATCCAGTTTCATAAAAATAGAGAGTGTATGTGTTCGTATCGGCGAGTGTCCGCGGCTGCACGTGACATTTCAGGCAAGCAAAGGTAGCAAGTCATTTGTCGTATTTGTGAAAGTAGCAATGTTTTATGCACAAGAACCAATACCAATAGCAGCATATACTCTCTCAAAAGAATGTAGCTCTACATATAGATGACTAATTCGTGAACAACAAAGGATGTATATACCATTACATCTTTTTTATTCTTTCCATGTGTTGATTGAACTTGATTGCACCCTTAATCTCTGTACTTCTATTGCATCATGTATATATAGCGCCCCTTTATAGGTTGCGGCACCTATACTATACATGAGGGTCCCACGATCTGTTCTAAAGCTAGAGTGATATTCCTTTTTGATAATATGTGAGTACTAAAATTGTACTCTTTCTGGATAGAGTACATAACATGCAGTCATAACGTATAAAAAAACGGTTTTTTATCAAATGACATGTCAATTTTGAAAACTAAACAGTAGATTGGTACTCCCTCCGTTCTAAAATAAGTGATGTTTTTTTATTTTTACACATCTTATTTGATCGTTCATCTATCATTAGAAATGCTTTAATAATAATTTATTTATTTATTTTATAATTTACAGTAAAATTCTGAATAAGATGAACGATCCAACATGATGTCTGAAAGTAAAAAACGTTACTTGTTTTGGGATCGAGGGGGTAAGTCATGGCAGTCGCCTGAGACACCGTATAGATATAAGTACAGGTAATATATGGTTTAGGGGAAAAAAAAGAAAGAGCAACATGTAGAACAATCATTTTTCCCGTGTTTATTCTATGCAAGCATTCAGTGAAAAGTAGACGCGGCAGAAATTCATCACTCCTGCTAGCGTGTAAAACATCGCTGCTCTGTAGACTGCACTAATTGGCTGGTTGGTACTCTGAACACTGTGTGGTATTTAGGCCTCGTTTAGTTCGTGAAATTTTTTAGAAAATAATACTGTAGCATCTTGTTGTTATTCGATAATTAGTGTCCAATTATAATCTAATTAGACTTAAAAGATTCATCTCGTAAATTTCGTCTAAACTGTGTAATTAATTTTATTTTTTTATATATATTTAATGTTTCATACATACATCCAAAAATTCGATGTGACAAAAAATTCTAAAAAATTTTGTAAAATTTTAAAAACTAAATAGACCCTTACAGAAAAAGGAAATCCTTCGGTCCCTTCCCTTCCCCAGTTCCGCCACGGAAAAGCAGGGCAGTCCGCTCACTCGAACCAAGACACAAACCCATGCTACTACAGTAATACTGTACCCCGGCCACGGAGCACGGTGGTATACTGCGGCCGCTCCAGGACGCACGAGTTCCCTCCAACTGGTTGGAGCGGCACCACTGACAGCTGGGCCACCACCATCGTGCGTGCGTGGCCCACGTGGGACCCGGCCCGGACCTGGGCTCACACAGTCAGACTACCTAAAACCATACTATAAATATTTAGAGCACGAATATAGAGTAAAAACTGCTGCACTAGGTACTCTAAAATGATACTCTATCCTTTCTCTCGCTCTATATTTAGAGTGATACTGTACTTACTCTATATTCTATAGTGGCGGGCCCTATTAGCTAAACAAAGAAAAAAATGCTATAACTCACCAACCAAAAATCCAAATTAAATTTTGATTTCACCAACCAAAAAATGCTATACTCTTCAAAACTAGATCACACATAGATATATTTAGATAAAGTGACAAGTGGATCCCACAGTGGATAGAGTAGATAGAGAATGATATAGAGGATAGATAGGTACATAAGAATTAAGTATAGAGAAGAGAATCTTGCTGAGTAGATAATACTCCTACTAGGGTACAGAGGATGAATATAGAGGTCCATAGCTGCGGTAGTCTCACACTCCAGTGAACTCCTGTCAGCCTGCCGGAATCCGCGAGGCCTCGGGCTGGGCTCGGACCTCCCGAGACGATGCCACGCCGTCGCCCGTCTCGCTGACACGGGCCCGTGCGAGGCGAGAACCGCCACCGGCAGCTGCCCGTGGCCGCGCCCCGTGCTCTCGGGCTAACGAACGGCGAGTACGGGGACAGGGCAGCGCCCGAGTGGGACGGACGGCCACGATGGGCCTGGAACTGTTACGTGGCGACATCGGACGGCTTTGCATCCGTCTCGGGTCAGGGAGGCTGCTGATAGGCGGTTGTTCTGCTCCACGCGGAGAATCCTGGGGAACTGCGTTCGCCTAAAAAGAAATTTGCCAAAAAGTGGCAGTGTTCCCCACTCCCCCTCGTGAAACTTGTTGGTTTGCTCTGGTTTGTGCATCGGTATCTATACTGATTTTAATCAAGAGCAGTGCAACGTGCAGTAATTCTTACAAACTTTGACACGAAAATACCCCTTCTGTTAAATAAAATAAATAAACTTCTACTATTGTTGTAAGTCAAACATTTTGAACTTCAATCAACCTACTAAAAAAAGAATGCCTCACGTCTATGTCATCAAAAGTCATGTTATGAAAATATGTTTTATAAATTATTTAAATATATTAATTATATATCATAAATATCGGTGTTCTTTTTTCATAGATTTAATTAATAAACTTATAAAAAGTAGAAGAAATCTAGAAGTTAATTTATTTAGAAAGAGGAAGTAACATTGAAGGCTCTTGCCATTGAACATGGACTGCTATTATTACACACATTATCAATACAAGTTGGTCCAACCACATACAGCCTGCTCGCTTGAGATTATCAGCCAAATCAGCCAGCCAGCCAGCAGTATTTTTCTCTCATAAAAAACCAGCCAGCAGTACTTTTAGTCAGCCAGATCAGCCCAAGCGAACAGGCCGATAGTGAATTACTTCTTTTGAGCTGTGACCTATTACTACTCTAGCACTCACAAAAGCATTTAGTTAATGTGTCGTCATTCATCGGTTTCTTGTTCTCCCATTACCACATAGTATGATGATATAATGAAGACTAAAGATCGAATGGTCAATCTGCACGAGTCATCTTTTCCGCCTAATTCGTATTATAATAATAATCTATGTTTGCTATATAACTCACGCACACGAGCGGCTCGCGTGTGCACACACTTTAGGTAATACGTATGAATCATTTATGTTCTTTAAAAGAGAACTCATATACGTTATACCTAACTATAGTTCTAACGATGGTTATTATTTTCCACTACATGTCAATGTC
Source organism: Saccharum spontaneum (assembly GCA_022457205.1). Taxonomy (NCBI): domain Eukaryota; kingdom Viridiplantae; phylum Streptophyta; class Magnoliopsida; order Poales; family Poaceae; genus Saccharum; species Saccharum spontaneum. The sequence continues at coordinate 37,717,194 of CM039593.1, forward strand.
ATGCACTCAATTTGCCACAACTAAGGTTGGAACAAAGATTCATTGACGATTTGATGTGAGCCACAACAACATTGCATCTATATTTATGCTCAACATAATCATTTTAGCTGAACAAAACCAAGAACTCATCATGTACCCTACTACATTAAAATTATTTTTTTATCAAGGAAGTAGTCTATCTTAAAAAAAGTGAGGCCACATCATTCATTTCCTGGCGGGATGAACCAAAAACAGTAATGAGGGTTTTATGACTATAAATGAAGCCGTATAGTAGAAGCATTTGCGTCTCATTTATTTTCTTGCGAGATGAATCAGAAACACTGATGAGGGTTTATAAATATAAATGAAGCTACTCCATAGTATAATAGAAGCATTTGTGTATAAATATAAATGGAAGGCTTTTTTTTTACCTCAGGGCACATGAAGCTGATTGAACATAAAACAGCTGCATTGATGAATGACACGTACTGTAGGAGGGATGCAAAACGCGAAAACTCGGAGGAGCATCCTGAGAGAGCGGTAGAGCAGAAAAGTTGGGCGTTGTTTACATACCTAAATTCACCCCTAAATTCCACTGTGAAAAAAGAAGATTCTCCATCACATTAAAATACCGACATATGCATGGAGTACTAAATATAAATGAAATCAAAAACTAATTGTACAGTTTTATTATACTTTGCGAGACGAACATTTTGAGCCTAATTAATCAATGTTTAGACAATTATTACCAAATAAAAACAAAAATGCTACAGTACTGCACAGTGCCGAATCGGGCATCTAAACAAGGGCTGTGTTTAGTTACCCGACTCGGGGTGGCCGATTCTGCACAGTGCCACCCCTGAGCACTGTAGCACTTTTGTTTTTTTGTAATAATTGTCCAAATCTTGATTAATTAGGTTCAAAATGTTCGTCTCGCAAAGTACAACAAAACTATGCAATTAGTTTTTTATTTCATCTACATTTAGTACTTCATACATATGCCGGCATTTTGATGTGATGGGAATCTTCTTTTTGCATAGTGGAATTTGGAGGTGAATTTTGGTATCTAAACAAGGCCGAGGCCAGCAGAGAAAGCAAAAGAGCCACAGAGGCGTAGAGCAACTGTTGCCTGTGCACCTCGCCCCTCCCTATAAGCGCTCCTCCCGAAGCCCACCACCCCATAACCCCACCACCACCACCACCTTCTCCCTCTGCCCCCTCTGCTTCTCCCCCTCCCTTCCTTCTTCCTCAGCCCCAAACCCTAACAGCCCACCACCCTCCGCGACGAGGTAGGGCTTAAACCCTACCGCCCCGAGGCCGGACTGGAGGTGGCGGCGGCCATGAAGCCGCTGTGCCCCAAGCCCGGCAAGGGCGGCAAGATCCACCCATCGCCCGCCGAGGACCCCATTGCGGCGGCGTTCCGGCTCCTCCCGGCCGCCATCCTCGTCCTCGTCGCCGGGCTGTGCCCCGAGGACCAGCGGGTGTTGGCCCACCTCGTCATGCGCTCGTTCCTGGTGGGCTGGGACGCCGCCACGGCGCCGCCGCCGGAGCAGCAGCAGGCGCGCGGCGGAGGCGGAGGTGGCGGCCCGCGCCGCCGAGTACGCGGCCACCCGCCGACCGTGGGGTGCCTGTGCTTCGAGTGCTATGGCAGCTTCTAGTCGCGGTGGGACTGCTCCCCACAGCACGACCACATCCACGACGTCCTCGAGTTCTTCGAGGAGCACCTCAGCGCCGCCGAGTCCGCCGCCGCCTTCGAGGCCTCTGACTATATTTATGCTAAGCATAATCATCTTAGCAGAACATCAAACCAAGAACTCATCGTCTACCATACTACATTAGAATTGTTTTTTTTAAGCAAGGAAGTAGTCTGTCATAAAGAGAAAAGTGAGGCCACATCATTCATTTTTTTGGTGGGATGAACCAGAAACACTGATGATAGTTTTATGACTATAAATGAAGCCGTATAGTAGAAGCATTTGTGTATCATTCATTTTCTGGTGAGATGAACCAGAGACAATGGTGAGGGTTTTACAAATATAGGCTGTGTTTAGTTTCCACCTAAAATTTTTTCACCCCATTACATTAAATGTTTGACATATGTATGGAGTACTAAATGTAGACGAAAAAAATTAATTGTGCAGTTTGGTTGAAAACCATGAGACAAATTTTTTAAGCCTAATTAGTCTATGATTAGCCTTAAGTGCTACAGTAACACACATGTGCTGATTACGGCTTAATTAGGCTTAATAAATTCGTTTCGCGGTTCTAGACAAGTTATGTAATTAGTTTTTTAATTAGTATCTGAAAACCCCTTCGATAATCTATGAAACATCCAATGTAACATAAAAAAAATCACGAACTAAACAAGACCATAAACGAAGCATTTGTGTATAAATGAAGTTTTTTTTTAACTCAGGGCACATAGTTTTTTTCCCCAACAGGGCACATGAAGCAGCTGCATTAATGAATGATGACACGTAGGAGGAATTCAAAACGCGAAAACTCGGAGGAGCATCTTGAGAGAGCGCCAGGGCAGAAAAAGTCGAGCGGAGAAAGCAAAAGAGCAGCAGCGGAGAGCAGGGGAGCAAGCAACTGTTGCCCGTGCACCTCGCCTCTCCCTACAAGCGCTCCTCCCGAAGCCCACCACCCCCACAAGGCCGCAACCCCACACCACCGCCTTCTCCGCCCCCTCCGCTTCTCCCCCACTTTCTTCCTTCTTCCTCAGCCCCAAACCCTAACAGCCCACCGCCCTCCGCGACGAGGTGGGGCTTAAACCCTACCGCCCCCGCCCCCGAGGCCCGGCGGCGGCGGCCATGAAGTCGCTGTGCCCCAAGCCCGGCAAGATCCACCCATCGCCCGCCGAGGACCCCATCGCGGCGGCGTTCCGGCTCCTCCCGGCCGCCATCCTCGTCCTCGTCGCCGGGCTGTGCCCCGAGGACCAGCGGGTGCTGGCCCACCTCGTCACGCGCTCGTTCCTGGTGGGCTGGGACGCCGCCACGGCGCCGCCGCCGGAGCAGCAGCAGGCGCGCGGCGGAGGCGGAGGTGGCGGCCCGCGTCGCCGAGCACGCGGCCACCCGCCGACCGTCGGGTGCCTGTGCTTCGAGTGCTACGGCAGCTTCTGGTCGCGGTGGGACTGCTCCCCGCAGCACGACCGCATCCACGACGTCCTCGAGGCCTTCGAGGAGCACCTCAGCGCCGCCGAGTCCGCCGCCGCCACCGCCGCCACACCTCCCTCCTCCAAGCGCCGCGACAAGGGCAAGCGCGGCAGGGCTCCACTGCCTGCCGCCACTACACCTCCGCCGCCTCCGCCGCAGCCGCCGGCGCAGAGCAGCCCCGAGTCGCCGGAGCCCGCCGCTTCCGAGGTGGCCCAGGAACGCCCCTCGTCGCCGCTCCTTCCTTCCTGCCCATCTACCTCGGCTCCCTCGGCTTGCCTCTCCGAGAACAAGGAGAATGTCCCGGAAGAGACTGCCGCCGCGGCGGAGGCCCAAGCGGGGGAGGAATGCGGCGGCGGCGAGGTGGCGGCGGAGGCCGAGGAGGAGAGGAAGCGCGGGTGGGCGGACGTGATTGGCGGGGTGCTCAACCTCCGCCGCTGGGGGATTTGGAGCCCCGCCGTGGAGAGCGGCGCCACCTAGGGGCAGCAGGCGGCGGCCAACGGCATTCCTGTAAATGCTCGGCCTCTCTAGGGTACTTCTGGGCAAACTGCGTAGGAAAAAAAAAAGCGCTGGTAATTCTCTCCTCAGCTGGGGAAGGGAAATGGAAATCTGCAAGCGCGGGTAGGTAAGCTATATTGTAGTATGTGGGGTAATTATGGCAACCAGTGATGGTGCAACTGCAACTGAAACAAGATGAACATCACTTGGTGCTTGATAATCATGTGAATTATGGTCTTGCGTGCTTGCATTTTATCCTGCTCCTGCTTGACTGTTCCATCTCTGGGATGCAGGTGTAAAGCCCCTTGCTTTTCTGATGTAATTAGGCGGCTGGTTCATCCCTAGTCAATGATTGATCCGGTGTTGTTGGTTTGTTCAGCTCTTGCCTGGATTGCCCTGCTTATCCCCAACTGCAGACATTGTGCTTGGTGAACTGGTGTACTGTAGCTCTTTCATCAGTTCTGGCTGGTTTCTGGTGGGCTGTTGGTGGCCCCAGATCCAATTGGAGCATTTTTTCCCCCTCTAAATGGCTCTTTTCATCCGACTTATAATCTGTCTTTTCAGCTTGATTTTCTGTGGCTGGAAGAAGGGGTCAGCCGGTCAGCGACTCAGGGGGGGCGAAATGGTGAATGCCAGATCTTTACAGCATTCTATCCTTTCGTCTTTCTTCAATTCCTCCCATGCGCATTCTATCCTTTCGTCTTTCTTCAATTCCTCCCATGCCGCATCCTACAAAATACGTGCTCAGCTCAGCTCAGCTCAGCTCAACCTGTTGGATGATAGATGAATGGTGGGGACTGGCTGGGAATGGCACGGGAGCATGGCAACGTTCGCTTATCAGCAGGAAGGAGGGGGCAACACAAGAGCTATCGCTGTCACGTAGGAGTACCACCACCTATCATGTAGGAGTACCACCATCATCGGCCATTCTTCGCTTGGTCGCTTCAACTTATCAGCCGAACAGTATCAGTGGAACAGCACAAAACAGAGTACGCCGTGGTCCGTGAACCAGTCGTCCACAAAACCGGAGTAGTCGTCCTACTTGTCGCGTTAATCTCATCTCATCTCATCTGGTTGGGTTCACTCGTACATTTCCTGGGCCGTGGTCCGTGGAGTACTACCAATCTCGTAGTCCTTTCGTGGTACACAAAGCAGATGAGCAGTCCTACAGTACTCTCTTTTTTTTTTGCTTTTCCCTCCTTTTCTCTTCCTTTTTAAATTTTTTCACGTAGATTTTTTCTCTTTCTGCTCTGGGTTTTTAACCATAATTTTCTAAAGTTTTCCTTTTTCTCCGGGTGGGCCCGCAGCAACGCACAGGCCCTCCTCTATTATTCATATACTCTACGCAGCTTGCCGAATACTATTAATCAGCAAATAGTAACGTTTCTTTTTTCTTCATGTAGATATATCAATGTTCGTCGCGATTATGGCAAAAGTATAGTTATAGTTTAGGAAATGAGTCTATTAGAAAGTTTGACGAGCCGAGAAGCGTGATGCCCATCCAATCATTTGGCCTAGCGCGTATGTTCCCATGCGCAGTACGTGATACGGCATACTCCCACCGTCTCATTTTACCAAGAAATACATTTAATTAAATATACAAAAACATTAATATTTGGTACGTAATTAATAGACAGTTAAATCTATTTTTATAATACATTTATTTAGAGATATAAATATTGCTAATATTTTCTATAAATCTAGTCAAACTTATCGGTGCGACAAATATTTGAGGATAGAGGAGTACCTAAACTATGACAAACTGTTGCAACATGTCCTTACTTTTTCACTCCACCATCCTAATGGAAAACGAGCGGGTGAAAATTAAATTCTCTCTTCATTTCAAATTATATGATATTTTGACTCATATAGGTACATTGCTACTTATACCTAAATGCATAATAAAAATTACTTGTATATAGAAAAAACATAACAACTTATAGTTTCTAACGAAGGGACTAGTTTGTTTCCATTAATCATCATCCATTCTAAAATATAAAATTTGTTACTCTGTTCTAAAATATAAAGATTTATAATTTTATCCTAAGTCAAACTATTATAAATGTGGATGTTTCGTAGCGTTGACTAGTGAATTTATAGCCATGTGTATGACCTCATATGGACAAGGGCTGAAGAAGGGACGCCATCGGCTAGGAGAGCCCAACCCTATTCATGTTTTTTCGGCGGAAATCGACGAGGAAATGTGTAGGGCAGGTAGAGGGCCGAACAACCTATTCCAGTGGAGTGAAGCTATGTTTATGGATCTAGGGGGATGTTTGGTCCCTGGCCAAAGCCTGCCACAACAGTTGTGGCGTCGCCAAAGCCTGTGGCGAAGAATTTGGCCGCCACAACCGTGGCGAGAAAATGAACGGGTTCCACTCGTGGCTGCCACCCTTTACATGCAAACCAAACACTAGCCAGCTGTCCGTGGCAGCCGCATGTGTGGCGTGGCAGATGTTGGCGAATAACCAAACCACCTCTAGAGCTATTGAAGCCCTTCCAAAGAGGTCCTATGGCGACAACACAGTACAACCAGTAACATTAATACTATTTAGTATAAACTTAGTTAGTACTATTTAGACGACTTATTTTGAGATGAAGGGAGTAAATGTTAATACTGTAAGCTTAGTTGAATATAAACTAATTTGACTTGTATATGAATTATATTGTCGTATATGTTTTGGACGGAGGGGTACTTTGGTGGCGTGGCGTGAGGTGTGACCGCGCGGTGCCTCGTCAGTACACTCGTCAGACTACCCGCACTCATGGACCTTTATATTCATCCTCTATACGTCCTAGTCAGCAAGATTCTCTCCTCTATACTCAATTCTCCCGCACACATCCATCATCTGTATCATCCTCTATCCACTCTATCCACTATGGGACCCACTTGTCACTTTATCTAAATATATCCATGTGTGATCTAGTTTTGAAGGATTTGTTGAGACGAATTTAATGGTGCAATCAAAATTTAATTTGGATTTTTGGTTTGTGAGTTATAGCATTTTTTCCCCTTTGTTTAGCTAGTGGGGCCCGCTACTATAGAGTATAGAGTAAGCACTGTACTATTTTAAATATAAAGTGAGAGAAAGAATAGAGTATTGTTTTAGAGTAACTAATATAGTAGTTTTTACTCTATATTTGTACTTTAAAGTTTTAGAGTATCGTTTTAGAGTAGCCGCATAGGCTCAGTCGTCACTCCGCCACATGCAGAGCGTGGCGCTCCCTCTTGTCTCGTCTCGGCCTTTCCAGTCCGGCACACGCATTGTTCGGGCCGCTGCTCGGCCAGCCTCTGGCAGTCTGGCCATTGGGCGCTCCTCCCCGGTCGATCGCGGTCGCGGCAATCAATGGGTCGACGCCAAGCCCAAGCACATGATGCTCTGGACCCAACGGAAGCTAGCCAGCCAGCCGCAACGATAGGCCAGGGGAGACATGCGTTGTGGTCAGCTGCTATGTGCGCATGCGCAGAGGATAGATAGATATAGAGCGGAATACTCCCTCAATATATATATATATATATATATATATATATATATATATATATATATATATATATATATATAGAGAGAGAGAGAGAGAGAGAGAGGAACACAGTAAGGGCTTTTTTTAGAACGTAGGACTAGGGCCTTGTTTAGATACCTAAATTCACCCCCAAATTCCACTATGCAAAAAGAAGATTTCCCATCACATCAAAATGTCGGCACATATATGAAGTACTAAATGTAGATGAAATTAAAAACTAATTGCACAGTTTTGTTGTACTTTGCGAGACGAATATTTTAAACCTAATTAATCAATATTTGGACAATTATTACCAAATAAAAACAAAATTGCTACAGTGTGACGGGACATCTACTATGCAAAGCTTGGATCCCAAATTTGGGATCTAAACAAGGCCTAGAAGAACATGGGAATAGAAAAAATAGGAATAGGATGAGATTGCATATGCAAGAGAAGATTGTAAAAAACATAGGAGTTAGTGTTTGGATGGTTGATAGGAAAAACATAGGAAATTTAAAACATGAGCTTGGAGTGGATGTTTTGGATCCTACAAAGTTCATGTGAAAGCACACCCAAAGGAAGGTTTTCTGTATTTTTCGTAGGGCACAATCCTATGTTCTAAAGGGTGCTACAGTAACAAATCCTATAGAATGAAGTATCGTATGTTTTACCTATGAAAACCATTTGTTCCAAAGGAATTGTAAATCAGGAGCATCACGACAGCAGACAACACTTTGGAACGGAGGAAAAGTATGGGAGTTTTGATGGATCCGAATCCTATAGGAAAAATTCCTACGTGACCCTTTGGAAGAGAGGAATGTTTCCCAACAATTTCTTTAAAATTCCCTTGGATTGGACCATTGTGAAGGAATTTTGGAGGAAACTAAACATGAGCTCCAGTCTCATTGTTTCGCTTCCTGTGCTTTTCCCATGTTGTGTCCAAATGTCTCTAAAATCATGTACGAGTAGGATCCTATTCCATTGTTTCGTAAGTCCTGTGAGTAGGTGTGGCCTTGTTCCGTGAGAGGCGAGGACTGAAGTGACGGACATTTTTGGCCTCGGCTGCTTGGCAAAGTGCACGAGCACGACACGGGCAAACCTGCTGGCGCTAGAACACGATGGATCACACGACCGACACGTGGGGCCGGGCGCTGACCGTCGAGTGCTTCCACCCTCCAATCCATCGTGTACGGCGTCCGAGTCCAACCGTCCAGGCAGGCAGCAGGTAGCTGCAAAAGCAGAAGGCCTGACGGCCATGGAGGCCGCCGACGTGACACAAGCCACGACGCGGTGCTGTATCCTGATGCACTGCAGGTCTGCGGACAGACCCTCACCCTCACGTCCTGTCCGTGTCGCTCTGCCACCGCCGACTGCCCGGGCGGCGTGCAACCGGCGTTCTTAAAATATTTTACAAAATACTTCCCTTCGTTTTTTTATTTGACACCCATGACCATTTTTTTATTTGGTAATACTTGTCACCGAATTTTATTATTCCAAGTTTACCCTCTGTAGGCCATGTGAAAAAGTTAGTGAAATTTCTAGAGGTTCGTTGCCCTCTACGGCTCCACCTCTGTTTCCCGTGCGCCCCTGTTTCTCGTCTCTGCGATTGCACGATGCCGCCGTCAGGCTATTTTCTGACCGTTCCATGATCTCCCTCCCCATCCCGACATCCAGACCGCGGGCGCGCGGACGTGCGGCGGCGCGGCTCCTCCACCCCGGTGTGCCTCCCACCCCCGGCACTGCTCCTCCACCCAGCGGGCCTCCCACCATCGGCGCGCCCTCCCTCCACCTCGATGGCGGCCATGGAGCACCTTCCCGTTTCCAATCTGGCGGCGGAGCGCTCCTCTCCACCAAGTCCGGCGCGCCTCCTCCACCAGCGCCGACGGAGGCCATCCACGCCCACCATGGCCGGCGAGCTCCGAGCTCCGGCCATGGCGCCCCCGCCCCTCCCTGGCCCGGCCACCGCGGCCTCCGGCGCAACTTCCTCCCCATCCCGGTGGCGCGGCTCCTCCACCACGGCGCGCGACTTCCTCCACCACCTCCGGCAGCATGAATCCCAAAGCAGACCATCGGACACATTAAATCTTTGGACACATACCTGAAGCATTAAATATAAATAAAAAATAAAACTAATTACACAATTTAGTTGTAAATCACGAAACGAATCTTTTAAGCCTAATTAGATCATGATCGGACAATAATTATCAAATAACAATAAAAGTACTATAATAATAATACAGTATATTTTGCAAAATATTTTAGAAACTAAACAAGTAAACAAGGGCCCGGCCCCGCGGCCGCCGGGTCGCCCCCGGGCTGAAAGGCCGTCGTGGCCTGTGTGAAGGTACGGTACCATCGGCGTGTGCGACAGCCGCACGGCTGCGTTACGGTACAGCAGCGTGCGACGACTAGCGCTTTGCGCTGTGGAGCTCGTCCCTGAGTAGGAGTACTACTTCTTGTTGTTCACACAGGCACAGCAAGGCAGGCGAGTGCAGTACTAGGGTGGTGGCGGTGGTGCAGTGGAGTCAAGCAGAGGGCCAGAGGCCACACACACACACGGGCACAGGCGAGCCGCTCCGTTTGTACGACCGGTCAGGTTGCCGAATTCGGACACTGCCGTCCCGTGCCGTGCTAGCCGGCTGGCTACAGAACCCACACCTCACAACGCAGAATGCAGTTCTGTTCCGTGGTGAACGGTGATCGATGTGACCTGACTTGCCCTTGGATGGTCCAGGAGCGACGAGATGAGATGCTGCTGCTGCTAACGGAAGCGCGTCGCCGACCCGTCGCTGTACGCATTCACTGCTCCTGCTCCCCGTGTGGCGCGGCCGTGGCCCGAGACGGCAGCTCGGCTGCTCGCTGATAAGTCGGCTGAAACTGATTTATAGTGAAAAAAACACTGTTTTATGGTTGATAATTTAAGTGAAGATGTCGAGATGAGCAAAAGCACACTGCATACGTGCTCCTCCGGTCCTAAAATACTGTTTTATGGCTGATAGTTCGAGCGAAGATGTCAAAGATGAGCAAAAGCACACTGCATACGTGGTCCTCCGATCCTCCGATTCCGCTCTACTCTACTACATATACATATGGACCGCTCTGTGGAATCTGGAGTAACATTTCAAATGAAACTGTTGGAGTGCTGTTTCTTTTTTATGCAAAAAAAACGGATTTAGAGAGTTGTTCTGGAAGCCTGGGAGGGTAACGTAATGTGTGTGCATCGGCGGCGTTCCTTTGCAGCCACGACGCGGCAGTAGTCTCTCTCAGGTGAGGTGCCCCTCCCTCTCCCTCTCCCTCTCCCTCCCTTCACAGGCTGCCGAGAGACCACAGGAGCCCGCCGGCCCACAGTGGCGTGTTCGGACCGTGGCTATATAGTACAGTACGTACAAACCCAATAACCCGACCCGGCCACTCGTAACTCGGCCAACTTAGACGGGCCACAATGTGTGCTCTTGCTGGTGCTAAAAGAGGAGAGAGAGCATTGGAGCACCGGTGCTAAACATTGTGGCAAGCGGTGCCGAGTTAAATTTTTGATGAGCCGTGGTATGTACGTCCGGTGCCGGAATGAATAAACAATCTTATTCCTTTCCCGCTGTGCCTGCGAGTGTGCAACTGGTGCTGCCCCCGCAACATGGCAGCCGGCAGCCCAGACACATGAAGCACCGGTGCCAATGTTGTGGTCAGTGCTTGCTCCTGGCTGCTGCACACGCTGGCATGTACGGATTTGTTTTGAGCACTGCGTACGCTATGGACAGTCTCAGGGGGCGTTTGTTTGCCTGGATATAGCTCATCCAGGCTTAACGAATGCAACCTGGTGACGATTGGTAGCCTGAACCGACCATTAGGCCTGCCCCACGCGGTGCAAGAAGGCTCTCCCAGCCAGGCTCAGCAGATACGAGAAAAATCAGCATTCCGGCTCGGCCTGGCTCGAGCGAGAGCAGCGGGCACAGCAAGCGCACGAAACACGTACAAAAGTTTGCTGTCCATCCGCATATCAAGCAACCAATCGCCATCTCCGTTCAGCCTGGCCGGAAGGAGTCCATCAACCAATCACGCTCTCATGCTTGCGTCGGGCCTGGCCAACCGGAGCCTGGGCTGCCTCATGCGAGCCAGGTTCATCACGGAAACGAACCAAACGCCCCTTAAGGGCATGTTCGGTTGCTGGGGATTAATAATTCTCCGAGTGGAACCGATCCACGCAGCCACAAGCGGGAGATCGCTGAGGTGCAGGTAGCCTCCGCGGGAATTCGTTCCGCTGCCGTAGCGTCCGCACGTTTTACTGCACGGCTTGATTCCCAGCGAGGGCGAGCCGCGCTCACATACTAGAGAGAAACGGGCCAGATTGAATCCAGACCAGGTTGGTCCACAACCGAACATGCCCAGTCAACTTTTTATCAAAGGATCAGTTTTATATAAGCTCTGTTCGCTTGGCTGAAAGTATTATTCACCGATTTATTGTGAGAGAAAAACACTGTTCGTTAGCTAAAAAAATATGACTTATAAGACAAAGGAACAGGCTTATAGTCTCTGAATTGTGAAACTGTTCGGTCAAAGTTTTTCTTTGCTTCTGAACTGACGCCGTGCCATCGACAAAATTTTGATTGTAATGTCATCAAGCTGTATCACGTATTTGCGTAGTAGGGTCAGTGTCCATACGGGATTGTGAGTACCGACGACTTTGACACAGGAACAAATTCTTCTCTCTCTTTTTTTTTCCCTGAGCAAACAAATTCTTCTTTCTCTCCGTCTAGCTTTACGTTTCCTACCCCGCATGGTTGAGCTCTTCAGAAAGCCCAAATCGGTCCAGTAAAAATTGTATTTGGAATTCGCTACGAGTGTGTGATTGATTTGCTTAGGGCATCTCCAATAGTTTAATAAAACCACTCCTAATCTTTTTTTCATTATGAAAAAAAAACGTTCCAATAACTCTTTATTTTAACTCCCAGTTCTATACATGCTTAAAATAATGAGGCATAGATGCACAAAAAAAATACACAGACGATCGATACTTTCTATAGATGCAAAAAAACATTCCAATAACTTTTTATCTTAACTTCCCACTAAGCCTCCTGTCATCCCTGACTGCCACCGCCCAAAGATTCGCCGATATTACACCCATTATTTTTAGATATGAGAATACTAGAAAATGGAGCATGGAATGAAGGTTTCGTTTTTGAAGGTTTTGGGAGTGAGCTAAGGGTGATGAAGTTTATGTTTCGAAGGTTTTGGGTGTGATCTAGGGTGCTGGATGACCGGCCGTGGCGGCGAGTTATGGTGGCTTGACATGTATAGAGACAATGGCATATATGCTTTTTGAGAACCAATAAAAGGTTATTGTTGGCGGGTTTTTTTTGGGTACCCAATAACTTTTGAAAAGGGTTTGTGCATCTCTAATTATTTGGTAAATCAATTCTCAATATGCGCCGACAATCTTTAATTGTAACTCTCAATCTATCCATCCTTGGAAAAACATACCTAACTTTTTAAGATATTGTTAGAGATGCACCTATTCCAGCCCTGATCTTTTTTTTGCGATATCTAGTTACAGACGCAGACACTCATATACACGAGCGCACAACACCCTATGAACGTATGCACGTACACTTTACCTTTATGAGCATTTCTTATACTAACCATTGAACCACCCAAAAACTGTTATAAAAAACCTCGTATAACCTGCATTAGGCCTATTGCAAGTCGGCATAAATGGTTGCCACATATACGAAGTGCATTTGACAAGATTGTGTTTGTCTGTCGGTCTTTATTGCCTTTCGTCGTTTATTTGTCCTTGTGACGAGGCTATACATGTGCAACCTTCACAAAAGTGGATCACAATGTTTGAAAACACTTATTTTATATCTAATATAGTAAAAGTTATACAAATTTTTACGCCCATTCTTCACTCTTGATCTTTTAGTATTTACGGGTGCCAAACATAAACCGGTACCAAAAACCCAAATGGCATACGACAGACGTAGACGTATGGCAACTAAGGCTCCACATATTGTAGTCTGGCTAGTGTTGTTCTACTCATGTTGTGATCTAATTGTTTGAACCTGAGCCTATTCAATGATGTGCCGCACACGTGTGACTCATCTTCTACCTTTTTTAATCACACATAGGTGCATAAAATAGCAATATATTTATGGTGGGTCCACCTCCACTTTAGTCAACTTATTTATTTAAGACGAGTTAATCTCTAGTCAACTTTTCATTCAAGAGTAATCATTTTATCGCACCTAATATTTATAACGAGAATTGTAATATTTTTTATTTAATTGATAGCCAAGCGCATTTAAATCCAACAAAGATAAATAGCTCATTACTATTGACATTCACCGCTCCAGAGAACCATGCATACAACACAAATTATATATTCTATTGCAATGCACGACGCATTTATCAGTAAACAAATCGTTTACTACAAATTTCAAAATGACTCGTATTTTTTGTATATATATATCGCAAAAAAAACAAAGGTCCGTACTATCCTCGCCGGTAAATTATGCCTAAACGAAAGCTAATCCAAGTCGTCGGTGATCACGAACGATCACCAGAGCTTGATGCTTAACTTGCAGTCCATGCTCTTGACCCCGAGGCTGCCCTCGGTGGCGAGCCTGTTGAGCACGAGGTCGCAGCGGACGCTGGGCGTGAGCTTGGCCGTGGTGAATGGCCCGACCTTGACCCTTACGGGCACCTCGCCGCGGAACACGAGCGGCAGCTCCCCGTCGGCGTCGTTGACGTGCCTCGTCACCTCCACGACGCCCGTGCCCTGCAGGCGCGCCTCGCTCATGGCGACGCGCACGAGCGCGGCGTCGCCGCGTGGGCCCTGGTAGAACGCCGGGAGCGCGCCGCGGGAGAGGCGGTACCCGCCGAACCAGACGGACAGGTCGGAGCCTTCCTCGTAGCGGATGCCGATGGCGCGGTTGGGGTTCTCGAAGCGCACGGACGCGTCGAACGTGGCGCGCGCCGTCATGTCGTCGTCCATGCCGAACGCCGTCACGTTCAGCGCGTGCACCGTGTACCGGGGCAGCTTCGGGTCCAGCGCCAGGTAGAGCGCGCCGAGGAGCGCGGCGACGAGCGCCGCGGCGAGGAGCGCGGCGCAGGCGACGCGGCAGCAGCAGCCGACGACGCGCGTCCGCCGCTTCTGCTTGTTCTTCTGTGAGGGCTTGTTGTTGTTCGCCGATGTGGGTGTGGAAGGTGACGCCGGCGCCGGAGAGTCTTGCCGTCCGGCCTCGAGGTCCAGCTCCACCTCGTGGGTCGTGTCGAGACGTGCCATTGCTTGTTTTTTCTTTTCCTACGTCGTCGTCGTCGTCCGCGCAGTCGGACGGGAACTCTGCATGCAACGGCCGGCTGAGGCTGACGCAGTACGTACGGTGAGACGTACGGGCCGGTATAGCTTAGCTAGCTAGTATCACGGCGAGTCGTGGACAAGGAATTGCATGCAGGGATCCTCTGATATTTATAAGGAAGGTCTGTGCCGTGCTGTCAGCACGTACTCATGCCTGAATCGGAAAGGGAAGTGGTTCGATTTTCGATCGATGCGCCCGTGCGTTCGGAGTCGGATTAGCTTCTCCGAAATCCGAATAGGAACCCGAATTGAAATAGTAATCGTAACACATACTACCCGTATAAGTAGCTCGAAGCACGTACTCGGAGTCTGGACCACGCACCATGGATTGGATTTGTTTGGCTTTCGCTAGGAAGGATAAATAAATACTTCATATGAGTTTCAGTGTTACAGCAAACAAAGCCAAATCCTGAGAACGAAAGGAGCAATCAGCCGAGTAATGTAAACAAAGCCAAATCCTGAGAACGAAAGGAACAATCAGCCCGGGTAATGCAAACAAAGCCAAATGCTATGTTTAAATGGGTTAAGAGAGTGGTCGTTAAAATCTACACTACAAGGTGTTCGGATTTACAGATAAGAGAATTGCATTGGGACTAGGATTTAGGCCCTTTTCTACCCCTGCAATTGTCAACCTCAACTTCTAATCAGCCTAAAGTAGATTGGGAATCCTAATCAGTCAGTAACTTCAGATTAACAATACAAAACTATGATTGTGGCGTCAAATAAAGGAGAATTCAGGGTTGGGTTGTTCTCCCGAGCTTTGTATGCATAGGGTGGCAGCCAAGTCTGACCGTGCGGCGAACCGGCACCAAGAATAGAACCGGAGGTTTTGGGGCTATGGCAGCACGGTATATTTTGGGCGACGGCGGCACGCCATGTCAAGGGACAGGCAGGACGGCCAAAACACGTCGAGTGCAAGTTCTTCCAACTTCAGCTAACTGTAAAGTCTGTAATTTAGCATCTCCCATTGAGCAATAAAATGAAAGTAATCAACAGACTGGAAAAAAAACAGTTCATTGGGTTGCGTAAAAAGATACGAAGATATGACTCCTGCACGTGTCCCCATGCTCACAACAACAATGAACAAAAAATATTGCTCAATCCAACCCCGAAGTTAGATTCAATACAAAACATCTAGTATTTAGGAACCTTTATTTCCCCATCATTCATTCAACCTGGACGGCGGGGGGCAACATGCTCTTACAGGGGGATCGAGAACGACTTCTTCAGCTTCTCTACCTCCAAATACGCGTTAGAGTAAGGCAGGAACTCCGAGAAATGGCTTTGCATCAGGTCGTTGATGGCAGTTGCGAGCTTTGGAATCTCCATGATCTCCTCATTGGTAAGCTTCCGAACAAACCTAGCCGGGCTTCCAGCCCAGAGTTCACCCGTCGGAATCCGCCTTCCTGGGGGCAATACAGAGCCAGCTTCAAGGATTGAGTTGGTCTCAACCAGTGAACCTTCCATGAGGATAGAGTGCTGGCCAATGATGCACTCAGGCTCGATGGTGCATGAGCGCAGCAGACAGTAGGCACCCACTGTCACATACCGGTCGACAAGTGTCTCAGCTGGAAGCCCTGTAAACAGCACAGATTGGAGATGAGATCCAATCCAACCTTTCCCAACAGGTTACAGAGTGCGGACATTACAATACAAGATGAAAATCCAAAAATTCCTTCTGATGATACCTTAGAGCAAGTTTGTTGCCAGTGGCGAAAAGTATTCACATATGTCCAGAACAAAGTTGCTTAAACAGGGGGAAAATAATAAGGTAATGGTGTCTATTGGATAGACCCAATGGTGGCAAGCAAGGACCAAGGTTGCAGCAAAATAACTTTGAACAAAACCAAATAACACCGGTGGGTTTCTTTTATCACATACAGTGCTTATATTTGCAACTCATGCGTTATTTTCATAAACCGGCAAGTGATGCAATTAGTGATAATAGATAGATTTAATGAGTCAGTAGCCATGTTTATAAGCATCATTATATATTTAAGTAGTCACACAGATCACACACGACGACTTCTAAAACCAAAAAAAAAAAAGTTCACCAATGAAGATTTCCAATCCATGTACACTTAAGTAGCAAGTGTATGCCATATGGCAAGGCTATGTGTTCAGAGTCAAGGAAAAGTATCACCCAGAAACTACGACACACAAATTGTCTAACAAATGTTTACTAGCGCAGCTTATAATAGAAGGCAATCTTATCATGAAACTTCATGAACAAAGCAGCTTACCTGGTTTACAATAAAATATGCATACAGTGATATAAACATGACATTCAATGAAAAAGGGCATGAAGTACAACAGACAAAAGAGATGTTAGATTTGGTATGTTCATGAATAAGAGCACATGTCTAGCATCCTAGAAAAACAGGTTCAGCATTTAATTTAATTTACAGAAACTAAAATCAAAATCCTAAGTCAGTATACACAAAGTACCATTCACGGAGGCAATCCTTAACAGTTCATTCTAGAATGCACAAACTTCCTAGGTTACCATGCTCAGAATCTAAGGCGTTAACATGATAAAAGCTAAATGTTAAGTCGCTGATAACAGCTTAATTTGGTTGAAACTGTAACTAATCTCATTAACAAATTAAACTGTTAAGACATGTTCCAGATAAGAGGTCAACAAATCTTATGGAACAATTTATGGGAAGAGTAAGACTCTGTTCATCACCATCCAAAAGGCTACACAGGCTTACTAACAATATAGCACGAAGGAAGCAGCTATTTTCAAAGCTAAACTTGAATCTGTACTTTGAGCTCCCTGCTGCTTTGCAACCTCATGCTAATAAGCAACTAAGAAAAAAACTAATAAACTAGTTTGCTAGTATTTTTACTACAGAAATTCCAATGAAGTAAACATGGTGACTGCTTGCTAAAGGAAAAATAGATTCTTCTCTAAAGCATCCAAAAATCAAAGTTACAATTAATATATTTTTACGGTCTGTTTTATGGCTGTTCTGGTTAGTGTTTTCCTTCTGGCCTCAGTTTAAGTCTTTCCCACTTGATGAAACACTCATTCACATACATCAGCCTTAAGTAACGGAGCCAAAAAAAATATATTGATAAGCGCATTCAGCACGTGCTTCTGTTCCCTGTAAGGATCATGTTGAATATTATTTGCTGGATTCTGCCAAGGTAGAGCAAACAAAGTGTTGGAGTATATGCAGGCCCATGAGGCTAAGGCCCATGTGGCCCATGTAAGGAACCTATATAGCTACCCTTCTAGGGTTAGCCCTAATCAATAGAGACACATCTTCTAACATGGTGGGTGGGTCAGGTACCGGAGAAGTAGAGGTGCCGGAAAAGGGAAAGACGGACTCATCGAACACCACATGGCGCGAGATGAGAACACGTCGGGAGGCAAGGTCGAAGCATCGGTACCCCTTGTGATCTGGGGAGTAACCGAGGAAGACACAGAGCGTGGATCGAGGGTCCAGCTTGTGAGAAGAGGTGGCGGCAGTGTTGGGGTAACAAGCACACCCAAACACGCGGAGGTGATCGTACCGAGGCGGGGTACCGAAGAGGGCGTGGTGAGGGGTGGGAGCGGGACAGGCAGCGGAAGGAAGGCGGTTAAGAAGGTAGGTGGAGGTGTGCAGGCCCTCAGCCCAGAAGCGAGCAGGAAGAGAGGCCTGAAACAGAAGAGTCCGCACGGTGTCATTGGTGGTGCGAATCATCCGCTCTGCCTTGCCATTCTGCGAAGAGGTGTATGGGCAAGACATGCGCAACTGAACACCGTGAGAGAGGAAGAAAGCTCGGGAGGTGGAGTTGTCAAACTCGCGACCATTGTCACACTGGACGGCCTTGATGGTGAGACCGAACTGAGTGGACACCCAAGCAAAGAAGTGAAGGAGCGTGGTAAACGTATCCGACTTCGCACGTAGGGGAAAAGTCCACGAATAATGCGAAAAATCATCAACAACCACAAGATAGTACTTATAACCAGAAATACTGATAATGGGAGATGTCCATAGGTCGCAATGTACAAGATCAAAAATACGGGCCGCATGGGAAGTAGAACTAGAAAAAGGTCCTTACATGGGCCACATGGGCCTTAGCCTCATGGGCCTGCATATACTCCAACACCCCCCCGCAGTCTGAACTACCGTCGCAGCGGAGTTCGAGGCTGAACAAGAAAGAACACACACAACCCCCCACAGACGCAACTAGCCACCGGTGATGTTGAGGCTGGAGCGAAACTCGGCGAAGGTCGAGGACGGGAGGCCCTTGGTGAAGATGTCCGCGAACTGGGAGGTCGTCGGAACATGAAGAACCCGCACCTCGCCCATGGCCACCCGATCACGGACAAAGTGGAGGTCGATCTCGACATGCTTCGTCCGCTGGTGCTGAATGGGATTGGTGGAGAGGTAGACCGCACTGACATTGTCGCAGTAGATCAGTGTGCTCCGGGAGGGTGGAGTGTGCAACTCAGCAAGCAGCTGCCGCCGCCCCAGCCACAGCACTCTCCACAGATGCTGCTCCGGCCGCTGGGGGGGGTTCTGTCGAGGGTGATGCCCTGGGTGCCGCCGGTGGGGGTCTACCGGTCGACGGCGGCCTCCAGCAGCCCCTCCCACAACTGCAGCCCCACCTCCATCCTCACCAGGAGCTGCCCGAGGGCCAAATTGCGGCTGCCACCTCCGTGTTTCCTGGGGGATCTCTCTCGGCCCGCATGGACCGACTCTCACCCTCACCGCGGCTCTTGCTGCTGCCCGCACCGCCGCCGCGGAGGGCCAGGCCCGTGTGCGTGCGGCCGCCCTCGTCTGGGAGCGCGAGCGCGACGCGGCCGACGCCTTGACCCGCCAGATCGCCGAGGGCCGCCTCCGACTGCGAAGCAAAGCAAATTAAAAGAAGCTTCCGCTGAGAGGAGTGGAATGATGCTTTGTTTTCCTTTTTCGCGGCTAATGACGCTTTGTTTCGTACTTTCTTTCAGCAATGGGATTGGAAAGCGCGACTTTTTTCAGCAATCAGGAGCGGAGCTGGTGATCACGCTGAAAAGAAGGGCCATTTTCAGCATCCAATCCAAAGCTATAGGCGTGCGTGCTTTTTCACAGTAAAAATGAATCGGCCCTCCTTTTATTTTTTCTTTTTTATTTAAAAAGAAGAAGAAGAAGGAACGGCAAATGCGCTTTAGATAAAACTTGTGAACCATTTGATCCGGCGTTCTTCAGAAAGATCAATCTAGTATAGGCAATTGTTATAAACAAAATAATGAAATTGAAAAAATCGAGTTGAACTCCTGGTGGGTGTCGACTGGGGCAGTGTTTAATTACTTCAAAATTCCAAAAATTTTACAAGATTCTTCGTCACATCGAATTTTTAGACGCATGCATGGAGTATTAAATGTAGGTAAAAAAATAACTAATTGCACAGTTTATCTGTAAATGTTGAGACGAATCTTTTGAGCCTAGCTAGTCCATGATTGGATAAATTTTACCAAATAACAACAAAAAGTGCTACAGAAACTTTACACCAACTTTTACACCATCTAAACACTGCCTGGATCGTGCAATAGCCAGTGTCAGAGCACCAGACTGCACCATCTAAACACTGCACAATCAATATTTGGACAATTATTACCAAATAAAAACAAAATTGCTACAGTGTGACGGGACATCTACTATGCAAAGTTTGGATCCCAAATTTGGCATCTAAACAAGGCCTAGAAGAACATGGGAATAGAAAAAATAGGAATAGGATGAGATTGCATATGCAAGAGAAGATTGTAAAAAACATAGGAGTTAGTGTTTGGATGGTTGATAGGAAAAACATAGGAAATTTAAAACATGAGCTTGGAGTGGATGTTTTGGATCCTACAAAGTTCATGTGAAAGCACACCCAAAGGAAGGTTTTCTGTATTTTTCGTAGGGCACAATCCTATGTTCTAAAGGGTGCTACAGTGACAAATCCTATAGAATGAAGTATCGTATGTTTTACCTATGAAAACCATTTGTTCCAAAGGAATTGTAAATCAGGAGCATCACGACAGCAGACAACACTTTGGAATGGAGGAAAAGTATGGGAGTTTTGATGGATCCGAATCCTATAGGAAAAATTCCTACGTGACCCTTCGGAAGAGAGGAATGTTTCCCAACAATTTCTTTGAAATTCCCTTGGATTGGACCATTGTGAAGAAATTTTGGAGGAAACTAAACATGAGCTCCAGTCTCATTGTTTCGCTTCCTGTGCTTTTCCCATGTTGTGTCCAAATGTCTCTAAAATCATGTAGGATCCTATTCCATTGTTTCGTAAGTCCTGTGAGTAGGTGTGGCCTTGTTCCGCGAGAGGCGAGGACTGAAGTGACGGACATTTTTGGCCTCGGCAGCTTGGCAAAGTGCACGAGCACGACACGGGCAAACCTGCTCGCGCTAGAACACGATCGATCACACGACCGACACGTGGGGCCGGGCGCTGACCGTCGAGTGCTTCCACCCTCCAATCCATCGTGTACGGCGTCCGAGTCCAACCGTCCAGGCAGGCAGCAGGTAGCTGCAAAAGCAGAAGGCCTGACGGCCATGGAGGCCGCCGACGTGACACAAGCCACGACGCGGTGCTGTATCCTGATGCACTGCAGGTCTGCGGACAGACCCTCACCCTCACGTCCTGTCCGTGTCGCTCTGCCACCGCCGACTGCCCGGGCGGCGTGCAACCGGGCGCTACCGGAACTTGTTTAGTTCTTAAAATATTTTACAAAATACTTCCCTTCATTTTTTTTATTTGACACCCATGACCACTTTTTTATTTGATAATACTCCCTCTGTCCCTTATTGGATGTCGTTTCCGGTTTTTGTGCCCACAAGTTTGACTCGATTTATATAAAATACGTGCAACATTTGTATCTCCAAATAAATTTATTAAAAAACTAGACTCAAAGACCTTTCCAATGATACTAATTATATACCATAAATATTAATATTTTTTAATATATATTTAATTAAAGTTATTTCTCGGAAAGCGTAAAGCGACAAGTATTTAGGGACGGAGGGAGTACTTGTCACCGAATTTTATTATTCCAAGTTTACCCTCTGTGGGCCATGTGAAAAAGTTAGTGAAATTTCTAGAGGTTCGTTGCCCTCTACGGCTCCACCTCTGTTTCCCGTGCGCCCCTGTTTCTCGTCTCTGCGATTGCACGATGCCGCCGGCAGGCTATTTTCTGACCGTTCCATGATCTCCCTCCCCATCTCGACATCCAGACCGCGGGCGCGCAGACGTGCGGCGGCGCGGCTCCTCCACCCCGGTGTGCCTCCCACCCCCGGCACTGCTCCTCCACCCAGCGGGCCTCCCACCATCGGCGCGCCCTCCCTCCACCTCGATGGCGGCCATGGAGCACCTTCCCGTTCCCAATCTGGCGGCGGAGCGCTCCTCTCCACCAAGTCCGGCGCGCCTCCTCCACCAGCGCCGACGGAGGCCATCCACGCCCACCATGGCCAGCGAGCTCCGAGCTCCGGCCATGGCGCCCCCGCCCCTCCCTGGCCCGGCCACCGCGGCCTCCGGCGCAACTTCCTCCCCATCCCGGTGGCGCGGCTCCTCCACCACGGCGCGCGACTTCCTCCACCACCTCCGGCAGCATGAATCCCAAAGCGGACCATCGGACACATTAAATCTTTGGACACATACATGAAGCATTAAATATAAATAAAAAATAAAACTAATTACACAATTTAGTTATAAATCACGAAACGAATCTTTTAAGCCTAATTAGGTCATGATCGGACAATAATTATCAAATAACAACAAAAGTACTATAATAATACTACAGTATATTTTGCAAAATATTTTAGAAACTAATCAAGGGCCCGGCCCCGCGGCCGCCGGGTCGCCCCCGGGCTGAAAGGCCGTCGTGGCCTGTGTGAAGGTACGGTACCATCGGCGTGTGCGACAGCCTCACGGCTGCGATACGGTACAGCAGCGTGCGACGACTAGCGCTTTGCGCTGTGGAGCTCGTCCCTGAGTAGGAGTACTACTTCTTGTTGTTCACACAGGCACAGCGAGGCAGGCGAGTGCAGTACTAGGGTGGTGGCGGTGGTGCAGTGGAGTCAAGGAGAGGGCCAGAGGCCACACACACAGGCACAGGCGAGCCGCTCCGTTTGTAGGACCGGTCAGGTTGCCGAATTCGGACACTGCCGTCCCGTGCCGTGCTAGCCGGCTGGCTACAGAACCCACACCTCACAACGCAGAATGCAGTTCCGTTCCGTGGTGAACGGTGATCGATGTGACCTGACTTGCCCTTGGATGGTCCAGGAGCGACGAGATGAGGGCCCTGTTCTGCTGGTCATGTTTCGGCTTGTTTCAGCTTATTTCAGCTTATTCTCTCTCACAGAACACTGTTGAATCAGCCGAAACCAGCCGGCTTTTCCACCAGCCGAACTAGCCCGAGATGCTGCTGCTGCTAACGGAAGCGCGTCGCCCACCCGTCGCTGTACGCATTCACTGCTCCTGCTCCCCGTGGGGCGCGGCCGTGGCCCTAGACGGCAGCCGAGCTGGATTGGCTAACAGTTTGTGCGACTCATAAGTCGGCTGAAATAGATTTACCGTGAAAGAAAAAAACTATTTTATGGCTGATAGTTCGAGCGAAGATGTCAAAGATGAGCAAAAGCACACTGCATACGTGCTCCTCCGATCCTCCGATTCCGCTCTACTCTACTACATATGGACCGCTCTGTGGAATCTGGAGTAACATTTCAAAAGAAAACTGTTGGAGTGCTGTTTCTTTTTTATGCAAAAAAAAAACGGATTTAGAGAGTTGTTCTGGAAGCCTGGGAGGGTAACGTAATGTGTGTGCATCGGCGGCGTTCCTTTGCAGCCACGACGCGGCAGTATTCTCTCTCAGGCTGTGTTCAGTAACTTCAAAATTCCAAAAATTTTACAAGATTCTCTGTCACATCGAATCTTGAGACATATGCATGGAGCATTAAATATAGGTAAAAAATAACTAATTATACAGTTTAGTTATAAATCATGAGACGAATCTTTAAAACCTAATTAGTCTATGATTGAACACTAATTGTTAAATACAAATAAAAGAGTTACTGTGCTTCCAAAAAATTTACACAAACAACTAAACACACCCTCAGGTGAGGTGCCCTGCATGTATTCGTCTTTTGTACACTCAACCATGACCTATAGCACTGCTGCCCTAACAGTGACCCTGAGTCCCTGACAAACAGACCTGGGGTGGAGAGAGAGGGAGCTCTGCTCAGACTACCCGCAGTGGGTACTCTAAAACGATACTCTAAAGTTTTAGAGTATGAATATAGAGTAAAAACTGCTGCACTGGGTACTCCAAAACGATACTCTATACTTTCTCTCACTCTATATTTAGAGTAGTATAGTGCTTACTCTATACTCTATAGTGGCGGGTCCCACTAGCTAAGCAAAGGGAAAAATGCTATAACTCACAAACCAAAAATCCAAATTAAATTTCGATTACACCATTAAATTCGTCTCAATAAATCCTTCAAAACTAGATCACACATGGATATATTTAGATAAAGTGACAAGTGGGTCCAACAGTAGATAGAGTGGATAGAGGATGATATAGAGGATGAATGGGTGCGGGAGATTTAAGTATAGAGGAGAGAATCTTGCTAACTAGGACATATAGAGGATGAATATAGAGATCCATGAGTGCGGGTAGTCTCATGGGCCCCTCCCTCTCCCTCCTTTCACAGGCTGCCGAGGGACCACGGGAGCACGCCGGCCTACAGTGGCGTGTTCGGGCCGTGGCTATATAGTACAGTACGTACAAACCCAATAACCCCACCCGGCCACTCGTAACTCGGCCAGTTTAGACTAGCCACGATCAGCCTGTTCGACAGCCTGTTTCTGCGGATTATAAGCCGGCTATGGCTATTTTATTGTGAGAGAAAAACATTATACCACAGCTGATAAGCCGTGCTGATAAGAGCAGCCAAACAGGGTAAATGTGTGCTTTTGCAAGTGCTAAAAGAGGAGAGAGAGTGTTGGGGTGCTGAACATTGTGGCAAGCGGTGCCGAGTAAAATTTTTTATGAGCCATGACATGTGCGTTCACATGTGTCAAAATGAATAAACAATCTTAGGGCTTGTTTGATTTAGTTTGCTAAAGTTTAGTCTGTGTCACATTGGATTTTGACCGGAGTTGACCATGGAGTTTTCGGATACTAATTAAAAAATAATTTACATATTTGGTGGATAATCCGCGAGACGAATTTATTAAGCCTAATGAATCCATCATTTGCACATTTTGTATTGTAGCAATTAGTGCTAATCATGGATTAATTAGGCTTAAAAAATAGTCTCGCAAATACTCTCACCCTATATTTTTAGTTTCATAAACAAACAGGGCCTAATTTCTTGCATATTTTTAGTACTCTATGCATATGTCAAACATTCGATGTAATAGAGACTAAAGTTTAGTTCAGCCAAACAATCAGAGCCTTATTTCTTGCCTGTTGTGCCTGCGAGCGTGCAATTGGTGCTGGCCCCTGCAACATGGCAGCCGGCAGCCCAGACACATGAAGCACTGATGCCAATGCTGTGGTCAGTGCTTGCTTCTAGCTGCTGCACACGCTGGCACGTACGGATTCATTTTGAGCACCACATACGCTGTGGACAGTCTTAGGGGGCGTTTGTTTGCCTGGATATAGCTCATCCAGGCTTAGCGAATGCAACCTGGCGACGATTGGTAGCCTGAACCGACCATTAGGCCTACCCCACGCGGTGCAAGAAGGCTCTCCCAGCCAGGCTTGGCAGGTACAAGAAAAATCAGCGTTCTGGCACGGCCTGGCTCTAGCGAGAGCAGCGGGCACAGCAAGCGCACGAAACACGTACAAAAGTTCGTTGTCCATCCGCATATCAAGCAACCAATCGCCATCTCCATTCAGCCTGCCCGGAAGGAGTCCATCAACCAATCATGCTCTCATGCTTGCGTCGGGCCTGGCCAACCGGAGCCTAGGCTGCCTCATGCGAGCCAGGTTCATCACGGAAACGAACCAAACGCCCTTAGACTACCTGCAGCGCTATACTGGAAACCATCGTGCAGTACTACTTTCTAGTAAAAATCCCCGCAGCGGCACCCGCTAAGCCATCCGCTATCGTTTAGGATGGGCTCTCATCCGGTGTCTGTCCCGGACGTACGGACCATCCGGCATGTGCCACGCGGGGCCCGCGCGTCCTCCTCCGCATGCCCGAGGGAAGGGGAAGGCCGAGCTCCAGCCATGGCCGGAAGGAGAAGGGAGAGAAGGAGGGAGCAGAGGGAGGTGGAGGGCCTCGCCGGGACCGCTGCTGGAGGAGCTCCACCGTGGGATCCCCGCGCCCGCGCTCGGTCGGGCCGCCTCCGCCGCCGGAGGAGCTCCACCGCGGGATCCCCACGTGTGCGCTTGACCGGGCCTCCTCCGCCGCCGCCGAGCCGCTCCCTCGCCGCCATAGCCCCTGGCCCGCACGCCCGAGCCGCTCCCTTGCCGGCCGCCGCCACCGCTCGCCGAGCTCGCCCGCCGGTCGCGCGCCCGCCCACTGCTCCCTTGCCGGCCGAGCTCGCGCACCCGCCCGCCGGAGCCTCGCCAGCCGAGCTTGTGCGCCCGCCCGTCGGAGCATCGCCGGCCGAGATCGGCCGCCTATCGAGCTCGACGAGGAGCAGGCGGCGCCGACGAGGAGTGCGGGCACGATTGGGGAGAAGGAAAGGATAGAGGAGAGAGAATGGGGATGAGGGCGTCCGATTGGAAAAAAGAGGAAAAAAAACCTGACGCGTGGGACCCACCTGTGGAAAGTTGATACAGAGGATGAGATACAGAGTATGATGGGTGCAGGAGAAAGTGAGATAGAGGAGAGAATCACGATGACCAGAACGAAATATTCTCTTTAGAGGATGAATTTAGAGTGCCACGAGTGTGGATAGTCTAAGGGCATATTCGGTTGCTGGGGATTAATAATTCTCCGAGTGGAATTCCACAGCCACAAGCGGGAGATCGCTGATGTGCAGGTAGCCTCCGCGGGAATTCGTTCCGCTGCCGTAGCGTCCGCACGTTCTACTGCACGGCTTGATTCCCGGCGAGGGCGAGCCGCGCTCACGTACTTCAACAATCCTGGAGTAGGTTAACTGGCTTCCACAATCCTGGAGTGGGCTAACTAAACACGCATTCTAGAGAGAAACGGGCCGGATTGAATCCAGACCAGGGGTCCACAACCGAACATGCCAAGTCAACTTTTTATGAAAGGATCAGTTTTATATAAGTCCTGTTCACTTGGCTGAAAGTATTGTTCGCTGATTTATTACGAAAGAAAAACACCGTTCGTTAGCTAAAAAAGTACAGCTTATAAGACAAAGGAACATGCTTATAGTCTCTGAATTGTGAAACTGTTCGGTCAAAGTTTTTCTTTGCTTCTGAACTGACGCCGTGCCATCGACAAAATTTTGATTGTAATGTCATCAAGCTGTATCACGTATTTGCGTAGTAGGGTCAGTGTCCATACGGGATTGTGAGTACCGACGACTTTGACACAGGAACAAATTCTTCTTTCTCTTTTTTTTTCCCCCGAGCAAACAAATTCTTCTTTCTCTCCGTCTAGCTTTACGTTTCCTGCCCCGCATGGTTGAGCTCTTCAGAAAGCCCAAATCGGCCCAGTAAAAATTGTATTTGGAATTCGCTACGAGTGTGTGATTGATTTGCTTAGGGCATCTCCAATAGTTTAATAAAACCACTCCTAATCTTTTTTTCATTATGAAAAAAACGTTCCAATAACTCTTTATTTTAACTCCCAGTCTATACATGCTTAAAATAATGAGGCATAGATGCACAAAAAAAAATACACGGACAATCGATACTTTCTATAGATGCAAAAAAAAATCCAATAACTTTTTATCTTAACTTCCACTACGCCTCCTGTCATCCCTGACTGACACCGCCCAAAGATTCACCGATATTACACCCATTATTTTTAGATATGAGAATACTAGAAAATGGAGCATGGAATGAAGGTTTCGTTTTTGAAGGTTTTGGGAGTGAGCTAAGGGTGATGAAGTTTATGTTTCGAAGGTTTTGGGTGTGATCTAGGGTGCTGGATGACCGGCCATGGCGGCGAGTTATGGCGATAATGGCATATATGCTTTTTGAGAACCAATAAAAGGTTATTGTTGGTGGGTTTTTTTTACCCAATAACTTTTGAAAAGGATTTGAGCATCTAATTATTTGGTAAATCAATTCTCAATCTGCCGACAATCTTTTATTGTAACTCTCAATCTATCCATCCCTGGAAAAACATACTTAACTTTTTAAAATATTGTTAGAGATGCACCTATTCCGGCCCTGATCTTTTTTCTTTTTTTTATACCCAATTACAGACGCAGACACTCACATACACGAACGCACAAAACTCCTATGAACACACGCACGCACACCCTACCTCTATGAGCATTCCTTATACCAACCACTAAACCACCCAAAAATTGTTATAAAAAAACCTCACATAACCTGCATTAGGCCTATTGCAGGTCAGCATAAATGGTTGCCACATATACGAAGTGCTCCGTCAGTCTTTATTGCCTTTCGTCGTTTATTTGTTCTTGTGACGAGGCTATACATGTGCAACCTTCACAAAAGTGGATCACAATGTTCGAAAATACTTATTTTATATCTAATATAGTAAAAGTTATAAAAAATTTTACGCCCGTACTCTTCACTCTTGCTCTTTTCGTATTTACGGGTGCCAAACATAAACCGGTACCAAAAACCCAAATGGCATACGACAGACGTAGACGTATGGCAACTAAGGCTCCACGTATTGTAGTCACGCTAGTGTTGTTCTACTCATGTTGTGATCTAATTGTTTGAACCTGAGCCTATTCAATGATGTGCCGCACACGTGTGACTCATCTTCTACCTTTTTTAATCACACATAGGTGCATAAAATAGCAATATATTTATGGTGGGTCCACCTCCACTTTAGTCAACTTATTTATTTAAGATGAGTTAATCTCTAGTCAACTATTTATTCAAGATTAATCATTTTATCGCACCTAATATTTATAATGAGAATTGTAATATTTTTTATTTAATTGATAGCCAAGCGCATTTAAATACAACAAAGATAAATAGCTCATTACTATTGACATTCACCGCCCCATAGAACCATGCATACAACACAAATTATATATTCTATTGCAATGCACAACACATTTTAGTAAACAAATCGTTTACTACAAATTTTAAAATGGCTCGTATTTTCTGTATATATATATCGCAAAAAAAAACAAAGGTCCGTACTATCGTCGCCGGTAAATTATGCCTAAACGAAAGCTAATCCAAGTCGTCTGTGATCACGAACGATCACCAGAGCTTGATGCTTAACTTGCAGTCCATGCTCTTGACCCCGAGGCTGCCCTCGGTGGCGAGCCTGTTGAGCACGAGGTCGCAGCGGACGCTGGGCGTGAGCTTGGCCGTGGTGAATGGCCCGACCTTGACCCTTACGGGCACCTCGCCGCGGAACACGAGCGGCAGCTCCCCGTCGGCGTCGTTGACGTGCCTCATCACCTCCACGACGCCCGTGCCCTGCAGGCGCGCCTCGCTCATGGCGACGCGCACGAGCGCGGCGTCGCCGCGTGGGCCCTGGTAGAACGCCGGGAGCGCGCCCCGGGAGAGGCGGTACCCGCCGAACCAGACGGAGAGGTCGGAGCCTTCCTCGTAGCGGATGCCGATGGCGCGGTTGGGGTTCTCGAAGCGCACCGACGCGTCGAACGTGGCGCGCGCCGTCATGTCGTCGTCCATGCCGAACGCCGTCACGTTCAGCGCGTGCACCGTGTACCGGGGCAGCTTCGGGTCCAGCGCCAGGTAGAGCGCGCCGAGGAGCGCGGCGACGAGCGCCGCGGCGAGGAGCGCGGCGCAGGCGACGCGGCAGCAGCAGCCGACGACGCGCGTCCGCCGCTTCTGCTTTTTGTTCTTCTGTGAGGGCTTGTTGTTGTTCGCCGATGTGGATGTGGAAGGTGACGCCGGCGCCGGAGAGTCTTGCCGTCCGGCCTCGAGGTCCAGCTCCACCTCGTGGGTCGTGTCGAGACGTGCCATTGCTTGTTTTTTCTTTTCCTATACGTCGTCGTCGTCCGCGCAGTCGGACGGCAACTCTGCATGCAACGGCCGGCTGAGGCTGACGCAGTACGTACGGTGAGACGTACGGGCCGGTATAGCTTAGCTAGCTAGTGTCACGGCGAGTCGTGGACAAGGAATTGCATGCAGGGATCCTCTGATATTTATAAGGAAGGTCTGTGCCGTGCTCTCAGCACGTACTCATGCCTGAATCGGAAAGGGAAGTGGTTCGATTTTCGATCGATGCGCCCGTGCGTTCGGAGTCGGATTAGCTTCTCCGAAATCCGAATAGGAACCCGAATTGAAATAGTAATCGTAACACATACAGTACTACCCGTATAAGTAGCTCGAAGCACGTACTCGGAGTCTGGACCACGCACCATGGATTGGATTTGTTTGGCTTTCGCTAGGAAGGATAAATAATACTTCATATGAGTTTCAGTGTTACAGCAAACAAAGCCAAATCCTGAGAACGAAAGGAGCAATCAGCCGAGTAATGTAAACAAAGCCAAATCCTGAGAACGAAAGGAGCAATCAGCCCGGGTAATGCAAACAAAGCCAAATGCTATGTTTAAATGGGTTAAGAGAGTGGTCGTTAAAATCTACACTACAGGGTGTTCGGATTTACAGATAAGAGAATTGCATTGGGACTAGGATTTAGGCCCTTTTCTACCCCTGCAATTGTCAACCTCAACTTCTAATCAGCCTAAAGTAGATTGGGAATCCTAATCAGTCAGTAACTTCAGATTAACAATACAAAACTATGATTGTGGAGTCAAATAAAGAAGGAGAATTCAGGGTTGGGTTGTTCTCCCGAGCTTTGGATGCATAGGTGGCAGCCAAATCTGACCGTGCGACGAACCGGCACCAAGAATAGAACCGGAGGTTTTGGGGCTATGGCAGCACGGTATATTTTGGGCGACGCCATGTCAAGGGACAGGCAGGACGGCCAAAACACGTCGAGTGCAAGTTCTTCCAACTTCAGCTAACTGTAACTGTAAAGTCTGTAATTTAGCATCTCCCATTGAGCAATAAAATGAAAGTAATCAACAGACTGGAAAAAAAGAGAGTTCATTGGGTTGCGTAAAAAGATACGAAGATATGATTCCTGCACGTGTCCCCATGCTCACAACAACAATGAACAAAAAATATTGCTCAATCCAACCCAGAAGTTAGATTCAATACAAAACATATAGTATTTAGGAACCTTTATTTCCCCATCATTCATTCAACCTGGACGGTGGGGGGCAACATGCTCTTACAGGGGGATCGAGAACGACTTCTTCAACTTCTCTACCTCCAAATACGCGTTAGAGTAAGGCAGGAACTCCGAGAAATGGCTTTGCATCAGGTCGTTGATGGCAGTTGCGAGCTTTGGAATCTCCATGATCTCCTCATTGGTAAGCTTCCGAACAAACCTAGCCGGGCTTCCAGCCCAGAGTTCACCCGTCGGAATCCGCCTTCCTGGGGGCAATACAGAGCCAGCTTCAAGGATTGAGTTGGTCTCAACCAGTGAACCTTCCATGAGGATAGAGTGCTGGCCAATGATGCACTCAGGCTCGATGGTGCATGAGCGCAGCAGACAGTAGGCACCCACTGTCACATACCGGTCGACAAGTGTCTCAGCTGGAAGCCCTGTAAACAGCACAGATTGGAGATGAGATCCAATCCAACCTTTCCCAACAGGTTACAGAGTGCGGACATTACAATACAAGATGAAAATCCAAAAATTCCTTCTGATGATACCTTAGAGCAAGTTTGTTGCCAGTGGCGAAAAGTATTCACATATGTCCAGAACAAAGTTGCTTAAACAGGGGGAAAATAATAACGTAATGGTGTCTATTGGATAGACCCAATGGTGGCAAGCAAGGACCAAGGTTGCAGCAAAATAACTTTGAACAAAACCAAATAACACCGGTGGGTTTCTTTTATCACATACAATGCTTATATTTGCAACTCATGCATTATTTTCATAAACCGGCAAGTGATGCAATTAGTGATAATAGATAGATTTAATGAGTCAGTAGCCATGTTTATAAGCATCACTATGTATTTAAGTAGTCACACAGATCACACACGACGACTTCTAAAACCAAAAAAAAAAAATGTTCACCAATGAAGATTTCCAATCCATGTACACTTAAGTAGCAAGTGTATGCCATATGGCAAGGCTATGTGTTCAGAGTCAAGGAAAAGTATCACCCAGAAACTACGACACACAAATTGATTCTAACAAATGTTTACTAGCGCAGCTTATAATAGAAGGCAATCTTATCATGAAACTTTATGAACAAAGCAGCTGGACCACTAGGAGAGATTACCTGGTTTACAATAAAATATGCATACAGTGATATAAACATGACATTCAATGAAAAAGGGCATGAAGTACAACAGACAAAAGAGATGTTAGATTTGGCATGTTCATGAATAAGAGCACATGTCTAGCATTTAATTTAATTTAGGTTCAGCATTTAATTTAATTTACAGAAACTAAAATCAAAATCCTCAGTCAGTATACACAAAGTACCATTCACGGAGGCAATCCTTAACAGTTCATTCTAGAATGCACAAACTTCCTAGGTTACCATGCTCAGAATCTAAGGCGTTAACATGATAAAAGCTAAATGTTAAGTCACTGATAACAGCTTAATTTGGTTGAAACTGTAACTAATCTCATTAACAAATTAAACTGTTAAGACATGTTCCAGATAAGAGGTCAGCAAATCTTATGGAACAATTTATGGGAAGAGTAAGACTCTGTTCATCACCATCCAAAAGGCTACACAGGCTTACTAACAATATAGCACGAAGGAAGCAGCTATTTTCAAAGCTAAACTTGAATCTGTACTTTGAGTTCCCTGCTGCTTTGCAACCTCATGCTAATAAGCAACTAAGAAAAAAAGAGCCGTGAGGCATCTTTATCATCTAATAAACTAGTTTGCTAGTATTTTTACTACAGAAATTCCAATGAAGTAAACATGGTGACTGCTTGCTAAAGGAAAAATAGATTCTTCTCTAAAGCATCCAAAAATCAAAGTTACAATTAATATATTTTTACGGTCTGTTTTATGGCTGCTCTGGTTAGTGTTTTCCTTCTGGCCTCAGTTTAAGTCTTTCCCACTTGATGAAACACTCATTCACATACATCAGCCTTAAGTAACGGAGCCAAAAAAAAATATATTGATAAGCGCATTCAGCACGTGCTTCTGTTCCCTGTAAGGATCATGTTGAATGTTATTTGCTGGATTCTGCCAAGGTAGAGAAAACAAAGAACACATCCATGAATTCCAAGTACTAAAAATGTTTGTCATTATGTCTGTAAGAACTAGACAGGGGTAAATAAGTTGCAAGAGGAGAAAGTTTATTCATTTACTGCAAAATGTTTCTGGGTAGACCTCATGAGCAAAAAAAAAACATATCCTTATTTATCAGGAATTGGGGGAAAAGGTTGAAGGAGAAATGGAGAATTCTTCAGAGATAACCCAGATGAACCTAGCCAGCAATCAGCTTAGGTTGTGCAGTGAAGAGAGTTGCAGAACCACAAGACACAAGAATGATGGTGGCACAGGGGATGAAGCTAGGGTTTTGTGCCACAAGGCAATGGGAGTACAAACCAGACAATGACGGACAAAATGGACACATCTAATGGCAATGAGGCCCATGTAACAAGAGCAACTACACGAGACAGAATAGTACAATCTTTAGTGAACAAAATCTTAAGCAGTACTCCCTCTATCCTGGAATGCTAAGTGTATTTTGATCAGGGAAAAATCAAACAAAATATAATGACCGATTATTTCTCTCACTATATGTTGCCATTTTCTAAAGAATCAATATCATCTCAGAGGCACTTTCAATACAAATCTATTGATAGAAGTTTCATGTGCTAAACTTATATACAAATTGAACAATTGTTGGTCAAAAGTTTGTAATTTTTGTCTTTTCCCTTTACAAAATATGATGATCATTCTGGGATGGAAGGAGTATGAAAAAGAGTAAAAATAACTTTCATAGTTCTCTCACATAGTTCCTTTTGACCTCGCTGAACATGACATATGTTGCACCATAACATTACAGGTTCAGGGACCTCTAGTGTAGTACATGGAAACTCCAATAACAGACTAACTAGGGGGGTCCTCACTAGTCTAAGCAAATTACTGTGAGGTATGAAAAGAACTGGTATATTACCAAACCAAATGTGACTCCTTGAATGAGTTAAAGATAGTAACTTCACATTTTTCTATGAGATTGCAAGCATAACTGAACAGTAAAATGCATAGATTGAAAACAACTAAGTGTCCCTCCTTAGATTTCCATGAAACAGATTGTAAGTTGTAACACACTCACATGCAACCTAGTTAATATGGATCCTTTATCCATCTAAACGAATCAAAGATTACCTAAATGCATGACTAGTGTAAATGGCCAGCTCTATCTACAAGAGCATTTTTCCACTTGTAGTTACAGGTACACTAGAGAAAACAAGCATGGAAACACGGTTCAACTTTCCTTAACAACCTGCTATGCAGTATCCATTCAGTAGGAGATGAATCATGGAATGAGCAAATGCAAATGCCGATTTGCACACAAAATTCGTAAATCACTCAGGGCAACTCTTCAGAAACACAATGGTTCAGTTCAGTCTCAAGCTGCGCAAGGCATCACCAAATTACAAGGCACGCCTGATTCCTCACTACACTAACCGAAACGAAAACAGTCCCACCGTGTCCTAGATTAAGGAAATACAGCAAACAGTCCTAGGCCTAGCGAGTAGCGACCAGATCTAGCATTTCGAGTGATGAGGGTGACCTGTGGGCGCCGCCCATGCGGCATGGAGGACGCAGCGCTCCTGGACGTTGGCGCAGAAGCCGAGCGTGATCTTGTTGAGGTCCCCCCGCAGGACGGCGCCGCTCCAGACTGAGGCGCCGTCGTGGACGGTGACCTGGCCGGCGAGCACGGCCTCGGGGGCGACGTACGCGTCCACGGCCACCTTGGGCATCCACTGTCCCAGAGGCACGAGCTGCCGCTGCCCGCGGTAGTCCCACCGCACCCGATCCGCGCCCACGGCCGCGGCGGCGGCCGCGCTGGGGGGCGGCGGCGGGGCGGATGCCGCGGCGGGTGCGGTGGAGGTGGCCGAGAGGAGGCGCCGGAGGGAGGGCGCCGCCGCCGCGGCGGAGGTGGTGGCGCGGCGGGAGAGGCGCGCGAGGGAGGCGGCCGCCATGGTGGTGGTGGTCGTCGGAGGTGGAGAGGTGTGGCCGGTGCACGTGGGGGGTGAGTGGGCGGAGCCGTGTGATGGGTTCGTGGGGACGTTCACGACCAGCTGGTGGACCGGACGTTTGGGCCGGGCTGTTATTTTAAAATGGGCCTGCGGAGTGTGATTCTCTTAGCCCAACATTTGGCTGTCTGTTCATGTGTTGGTACAGAGTGTACAGTAGTATTTTCCGATTTTCTATTTTCAGAAAAAAGGAAGAACAAAAAGGAGGTTTCAGAAGGAGCTCGTCTTTGTATTCATGCATGTAGAAGTTTTCTTTTGCGAGGGGACATGGATTCTGTGAACTAGAAGAATACCCACACGTTGTTGTGGGACTTTTTAGAAATAAAGTCGTTGTATGTTTGAGTTTTAAGCTATATGTTCTTCCATTCGTTCCGGTCAAAATTGGTCAAGATAATGAAAGAATTCAATGAAAAACAAACAATATAATATTTGATCAAATTATAAGATGATGGAACATGTGTTTTCGAATGCAATGTGCTCGCGTTGGAGAGAGACAAACGATTGATTACCTAGCAATATATGATTTGTTGCACATTCTTAAATGCTTGGTAGAAGAACATAGAATCGATCAATAGACCCTAAAGTTTGAACAAACATAGGTGACACCTTATAAACTTAATTAAGAGAGAACAAAATTGTCTACTAGTTGATGGAGAAGGGTAAGAGATTGTCCAGTGGTAAGAGATCAATGAATTTAGTATGAATGCGTAAGGGAACATGTTCGTTTGGTTCCAATTTGCAGGGTAGTAGATGATCGTACCAACTGATGAAACAAAGACCAGATAGCTAAGGAATCTTAATGACATGGAGCAAGATAATTAGACATTTTACACTGTGCAAAATAAAACTTGTTGTAGAATTTTGCTTTATAAGAGATTGAAAGCATCTAGGCCCCGAGGTTTGGTTTCGGCAATTGATGACAACGCTTTATTACCATGACTAACGTGTGTTTTGCAGAAACTTCGGTAAGTTAGGTCATGGAGGTTACAACTGCTTTGGGCACCATGGTATTCATGCCCCTTGATGGAAATCGTTTCGGTTTTGAAAAGAGTGACGTCAAGATTAAGGACGGTTAGTTCCGGATGTCGAGGTGTTGAGATACATTCGGAATAGTCGTTAGGATCTTCGTTCTTCCCTTTTGGCCGTACTATAAAGGGGGGCATGAGCGGATAGCTTGACCTAGGTGAGTCCTATGTTTAGGTGTGGTGCACACTTGTTAAACTTAGCGCTAGGCAGCTCTAGAATAGCAAAGTTCAGTTGGAAGCAACTTGGTTCAAGTTGCGACGCGTTTCGGAAAGTTTAGGGTGTTTTTCCCTTGACCGGACGCGGTCCTCGGCTTGACCGGACGCGTCCGGTCAGTTCAATTCTGCGACTACGGTTCGGCGCTGACGACCGGACGCGGCCCTTGCGAGGACCGGACGCGGTGGTCAGGGCCGACACGTGTCACTTAAGGGGAAACACCCGATCGGACGCGACCTGGGTGTGATCGGCGCGTCCAGTCACGTTCCAGTAAGGTCCAGCGAAGACCGGACGCGTCCGGTCATCACCGATCGGACGCGGTCGCGCATCCGGTCTCGTTACAGTATGCTCCCTGCACGATCGAACGCGTCCGGTCACTCAGCCAGTTTTTCGGATTTCGACCGTTACGAGCGACCGGCGCGTCCGATTACTTCGACCGGCGCGTCCGGTCAGCCCGTGTTTTGCTGAGTTGGCAGGTAACGGTTCGTTTCGTCTGTGGGGTGTATAAATACATCCCCACCACCTCTTTTAGAGGTCTCTTGCTCATTTGATCAGCTGAAAAACACCTTTTGAGTGCAAGGGAGTGCAAGAGCTCTAGTGAGGATTGTGTTTTGAGAATCAAAGCTTGAGAGTTCCTCACTAGCGATTAGAGAGTAGCAAGTGTGCATCCACCTTCTCATTAGGCTCGTTGTGGTCAAGTGAGAGTTCTAGCTTGTTACTCTTGGTGATCGCCATCACCTAGACGGCTTGGTGGTGATTGAGAGTTTGGTGATCATCCGGCGGAGCTTGTGGATGACCCAACTCATCTTGTGAGCGGTTTTGGGTGATTCACCGCGATGGAGTGTCGAAGAATCAACCCGTAGAGAGCACTTGATCCTTGCGCGGATCAAGGGGGAGCTACACCCTTGCGCGGGTGCTCACACGAGGACTAGTGGGGAGTGGCGACTCTCCGATACCTCGGAAAAACATCGCCGTGTTCCTTGCCCTTACTTTCAAGCATTTACATTCTCGTATTTACATTCATTGCTTGATTTACTTTCCTAGAATTGCCATGCTAGACTAGGATTGGAAACTAGGGTGCAAAACTTTTATCGGTAGAATCTCTAGGAACACAAGTAGGCACTAGGGGTGAATTCCGGCTTATAGGATTTAATTCTTGCAATTAATTTTTAGAAAAGCCCAATTCACCCCCCCTCTTGGGCATCTTGATCCTTTCAGAGATATAGATTAGAGAATAATTATACATCTATGTTTAAATTGAGATAACTTTCCAGTCATTGCAAGATCAGAATTCACGGTAACACAGAGATGCAAATGAGCAACATGACCATCCCACCATCCTCATAAAACCTTGCAAAAACAAAAATAATATTAGAACACCAAGTTGAATGCCTAGATCGGCATTCGCACTGGGTTTCCCCATAAGAAACAAGGACGGCAAGGATTCGTAAGACAATGTCATTCGATAGCCCATAGCGTACAATTTATTCAATCTAAACCCTAACTACCATGACTAGGCTGAATGAAAAAGGGTCATCGCCACTGCTTACTACCAGCAAGGCCATTGCACGGGAAGGAGGAGATAAACCCTAACTACCACGACTAGGTCTGCACAAGGAGGAATAAGATCGATGATGATGATGCGGAAGTAGGCCTTCGGTAACAGGAGGTAGTGGCGGTGGCTCTATGACCTAATATGTGAATATGTTGTGCTCGTAGATGGGTTTGCTCTTGGTGAGAGTTGCCAAGGACTCGCGTCTAGGTCTAGGGTCCAACCAAACACTCTTGTTTATACTCCTCTATAAAACGTGTTTGTGTGGTGTATGGAACCTAATGCATCTTAGAAAATCATATACCGTATCATCGTTTGATGTAAGTTCTTCTAACTCATGAGTCATAAATTCAGATCATATATGTAGAAAGTGACATGTTTGAGCAACACGTGAATTGTAATGGCAAATTTACAAATAAACGAATAGTAATGGTATTTTTCAATCCGTGATATTTGTAATGGCACCATTTGAATTAACACTATATCATATATGAGATACAGATAGCGTGAGAGCAATTTGATAGATCAAAAAGTGTGACGGAAGAAGTTATTTGTTGCCTTCTAATACAGCAAACAGAAATTACGAATCCAGGGCTGCGTTTGGTTGCCAAAAATTTTGCAAAAAAACAGTAGATTCTCCGTCACATCGAATCTTTGGATGCATGCATGAAGCATTAAATATAGATAAAAAATAAAACTAATTATACAGTTTAGATGAAATGGACGAGACGAATCTTTTAAGCCTAATTAGACCATGATTGGAAACTAATTACCAAATAACAACGAAAATGCTACAGTTGTATTTTGCCAAAAAAATTTGCCAACTAAACAACCCCCAGATCTGGTAGGAGTACCTGTCATCGTCAACAGTAGTCGTGTGGAACGAGTGGCTTTGCCGTATGAAGCAGCAAAATGGGACCTCAAATCTGATAGAAACCTGGACCAGCAGCAAAATGGGACCTCAAATCTGATAGAAACCTGGCCGGGTCCGTCCATGGACCTTTGTCCTTCAGAGAGAACTGGAGGAATTTCTGGATGGACAATGAAAAGCGTGTTTCAGGCCGCGTTATTCTGTGTTTTTTATAACAAAATGTTCAATTTTGTGTTGCGTGTGTGTGGCCAGGGTTAAAAAACCGGCCGGTTTACCGCGGTAACCGCCCTAACCGGGCCGGTCCGGTTCCGGTCCGGTCCGGTTAGGGTTTCCCAAATTCAAATTTAAAATTTGAAAAAAAAATGCTGAAAAAAATCCTAAAAATAGTCCATGATTTATAGAAGCCAATGGTGTAAAAATTTTTCAAATTTGAGTTCGTTTAGTATTTATTTATACGAATAGAAGTTTAAAAAAAAAGAAAAAAAACAGTGCCGGCCCGTTAAGGCCCGTGAGGCCCATTAGGCCGTCACGGGCACAAAACCAGCCGGCAGTGAGCGGGGGGGGGGGGGGGGGTCAAACGCGCCGACACTTCATTTCCTCTCCCCCACCGCGAGCGTCCGAGCGCAACCCTAGCCGTCCGCCCGCCGCCGCCGGCTTACCGCGCGCCCACCTCGGTTTACCGACCGGGTCGGGCGGTTTACCGAGGCCGCGACGCTCGGTCGGTTTACCGACCGGTTCCGCAGCTAACCGCGCAGGTAAGTTTTTTTTTGTTTTTTTTATTTAGAGTAGTTTTAGGATTTAGGTAGAATTTGTGTTAGGATTTAGGATAGTTTGTTGGTTAGGTTTTAGGTAGGATTTATTTTAGGATGTTTTTTTAGGATTTAGGATTTGTGGTAGGATTTAGGATTTTAGGTATATATTGTGTGACTTTGTGTATATATTGTAACTTTGTGTATGTGAGGTATAGATTTTAGGTATATTTTAGGTATATATTATGGAGGATTTGTGGTAGGATTTAGGATACATTTTATTTAGGTGTGACTTTGTGTTGTCTGTTTATGCAGGTAGAGTAGACAATGTCAGGCAGAAACAGAGACGTTGTATGGGAGCATGGTGAAAATCTTGCTCCTGGATGGAGATGCAAATATTGTCATGTGACGAGAGCAGGCGGTGGTTGCACTAGATTTAAACAGCATTTGGCTGGGTACGGGGCGGACACCTTGCATTGCGCCCGTGTGCCACCAGATGTGCGTGCGTACTTTCGGTGAGATCTTGACAGAGCTAAGAAGACGACTGCTGACCGGGCTCGACAAAGGTTGGCAGAAGAAAAAGCTGCAGCTGAGGGAAACCATCCCCTCGGTGATGATGAATATGAGGCTCAGATGAGGGAAGCACTCAACCAGTCAAGAGCAGAATATGAGTACGAGCAGAGGGTGCAACGTAGAGGAGGTAATTACCACCGTGGAGGGGTTAGTGCTGGTGGTGGTGGTTCGCAAGGTGGGAATCCTATTGACAGGTTGTTTAGAAGAGCAGGATCACGGAGGGAGACTCCAGTGGAGGTGGAGGACTATCATGTGGCAGCGGGTGGGAGGAGAGGAATGCAGCAACAAGAGATTGATACAGGCTCTTGGACACAGAAGGGGAAAAATGCAAAGAAAGCTATTGGTAAAGTTTGGGGAAAGTTTTTTCATTATGTATGAATCCCCGGAAGAAATGCCGATAATCCGTACTTTGTCAGTGCGGTGCGAGAGACACAGAAACGGGGTAAGTACCTATACGTGGAGACCTATGGCCTTATGTATGTTTCCATATTCTCATTGTTTGCTTATGGTTTCAGGTAAAGGCATCGCGTCACCCACTGGAAGAGATATTGATGGCAAGTACCTAGAACTGAATGAGAAAGACTTGAAGGATAGATATGCGAAGTTTCAGAAGGAGTGGCCCAACTTTGGTGTCACGTTGATGTGTGATTCATGGACTGGCCCCACAAAAATGAGTGTCATAAACTTTCTGGTGGTAGTAGTTATGTAGGTCTTCATTTCACAGGTATCCATTGCACCTACATACACACAATTGTTTCTGTCTATGCCTACTAATTATGGTTGATTGCAGGCGAGACCCAATTCACACATGCTACTCAAGACCGTGACCATGGACAATCGACATCGCAGAGGGGAGCATATGCACCGACGGACTACGACACTCCACAATACTCTTCTTCCTCCTACAGCGATATCTCACAGCTTACTTATAGCTATCCCATTCCTGACATGACCATGCAGACTCAGACTAGATGGGTCTATGAATGAGAAGACCCCAGTTTTTATAATATGTTAGTTCAAGAATGGGAGACAACAGCAGCATGGACAGGACAAACTTGGCAAGATTACAAGGCTGACCTGCTTAGACAGCAAGGTATCTCTCTTATGTCCACCGCCGAATATGAAATGTCGTGCCAACAAGGGGTCTTCCCATACATCCTACGTAGTTGACCATGCGAGCGGAAACTATATCTTTGTTTGTGTAAGCGACTATATATTGTATTTGTATGCTACTATATATTGTTGTTTTAGTGACTATATATTTAAGCGAATATGTATTTGTACGCGACTATATATTGTTGCTTTAGTGACTTATGTTATTTTTTACCACATTGTGTGGTCTTTTTACATTAATTTGTGCAAAGAAAGTACCAAAATTTCTTTTTTATTCATAAAAAAAACCGGTTTGGAGCGGTAAACCGACCAAATCGGCCGGTTACCGTTCCAAACCGGCCGGTTTACCGTCCGGTTACCGAACCGAAGGAGGTTTGAATTCAAATTTGAATTCGCCCGGTTACCGACCGGTTACCGGTCAAACCGGCCGATAAACCGCTACCGGCGGCCGGCGGTTACCGGAAACCGGTCGATAAAAAAAAACCCTGTGTGTGGCTTCTAGCAGCAGCACCCAAAGTGATGGCGAGTTTCACGGCGGCAGGGCGGCGGATCTGTCAGTGAGCACACAGTGTGCCAAAAAGGACAGTGATGTTGGCATGAACAAGCTCGATCTCTCTCTCTATCTTGACAACAAGCTCGATCGGGCAAGCGGACCCATCTGAAGAGAGGAAAAAGACTAGAAGAGGGCCTGAGG
This sequence comes from Saccharum spontaneum, assembly GCA_022457205.1. NCBI lineage: Eukaryota > Viridiplantae > Streptophyta > Magnoliopsida > Poales > Poaceae > Saccharum > Saccharum spontaneum. Next base: position 37,758,805 of record CM039593.1, read on the forward strand.
GGATATGCACGGATGAACGAACCAATAAATAAAATACGGAGTAGAATCGAATCGATAGCCAGTGGTGTTCATTCTGAGCCTTGTGTAAACAACTGCTTAGACTGAATCAAGAGCCCGCAGTCCCGGACCATCATCATCATGTCGTCTGAAATCGATGCACAGCCAAGCATATGAGACGGAAGAAGGAACAGAGAATAGCATAGAAATCCCCTGAATACAACACACTGCGGTATACGGATTGTTGGCCGCAGTTAAATTAACAAGAAGAGATAGCAGCAGCAAACAGACAGTAATACTACTACTTAGTACTTGCAGCTTAGGTTCATTCCATCATCTCCACGCGAGCAGGCAACACGATGAGCAAAGACATCGACCAAATACATGATGAGGAAAGAAGGGGTGAAGAAAACCGTCCTGTCCTGTCCTGGCGAGTGGCGAGAGGCAGGCACCAGGCACCTAGCCTAGCCGGCGTAGATGTGGACGCCGACGGCGATGAGGAAGATGGTGATGAGCGCGAAGTAGAGGACGGCGTGGACGAGGATGGCGACGCCGCTGGTGTTCAAGGTGCCGAAGCCCACGATGCGGCCGTGCGCCGGCAGCTGGAACAGCAGGCCCGGCGTCAGCAGCACGAACAGCACCGTCGCGATCACCACGGGGCCCCAGTCAGCCATGGTCGGTCCGGACGGACGACGCGACGAGCTATGGATGGATCGGTGACCTTCCTTTCCCCTCGATAGATCGCTCGCTCTCTGTCTCTGTGTGTGTCTGAAACTTGAATCCCTCCTCTCACTCTCTCTGTCTCGTGGTTCTCGTAAGCAGCAGCGAGGGGATGGGGAGTAATTTAATGGGGCTGCACGGCAGGTGAGGAGTGCGGGCGACGCTGCTCTTCTTTGTCCTTGCCACTCGGCAGAGCCAGAGCAAACGGTCGACGAGCCAAGAAGTGTGAGTGGCTGACTCCTGGGGCCCCCCGCCTGGTCCCTATCGGAGAGACACGTGGGCGGACGCGCGGTCTTGTCACCGCGTGACCGCGGAGCGCCAGGAACGGGCGGACGGTGGTGGCACGTGAGGCGTCCACTTCTCGAGTCTTTTGGACGGGTCTCTCCCTCTGCCTCGAGTTCCATCAGAAGCAAAGCACACGGTCTGCCCCCCTGTTTGTGCCGTTTCCACCCGTGTCGTGTGCAGGGGCCGGGCAGGGCGTCTCTCCGGCTCTCGCGTCACGGCGCTGCTTGGTCTCGTGTGGCCGCCGGATCGCAGTGGCGCTGCGCGCGTTCCGTTACAACATGGAAGGATTCCACCGCGTGCGCTGCCCCGCCGTGTGGCTGCTACGCACACGGTACAGCGCGGTAGCGGTAGGTGTTCGTGCTGTTGCCTTTACGGTCGGGTTGCTGGTCTTTCGTCACACACGCACATACACCTTCTTCCAGAAGCTAAGCCAAAAAAGGCGCCCATGATATGTACCGACGTGGCCACAAGGAACAGCATTGCTACACACCCAGTGGCGGAGCGTGGTACAAAACGTAGGGGAGCAATTATTCATATGTGCTACAGTAATTCAACGCTTAGCTGCGCGCCAAAGCATCAATTTTGTGCAACCGATGAGGTAGTTCACCGTACAAGCGAAGCTGCGGTGGCCTGACTTACTAACGACACAAACTCGTATCACCGGCTAGGGCTGCTTAGCGAGTAGTACACGTAGTATTACTGCTACTGCATATGACCTTGCTTCTCGTTGGTTGCAACTTCTACTAGTAAGCTTTTGCAGTGGTTCTTGCTTCGTGATCTACCTGTTACTTCATAAATGTGTCACGGGCAAGCAGGGGCCGGAGCCGGCCTCCACTGAGCTCCGTCCCTGTACACACCGTTGTCCTACGCGTGCTTGTTAGTAGGAATCAAGTCCTAGGCTTTAGCACCGCCTGTCAAGTCGAAAGCAGCCGACGACGGAAAGAGAACTACCACCTCATCATATATGGCCTTGTATAGATCCCCAATGCGGGCTCCCGAAATGCTACAGTGCAATGTGCACCGTAGAAATTCGTTTGTATTTGGTAAAAATTGTCTAAACTTTGACTAATTAGGCTTAAAATGTTCGTCTCGCAAAATACAACAAAACTGTATAATTAGTTTTTAATTTAATCTACATTTAGTACTTCATACATGTGTCGGCATTTTGATGTGATAAGAATCTTCTTTTTACATAGTACAATTTGAGGTTGAAATTGGGAACTAAACGATGCCTATCATGCATCTGTTATGTTCGTGTAGAATAACACAAGTAAATCAGGCAAGATTTTCCTTTTTTTTTTTTTGAGGGAAGGCAAGATTTTCCTTGTGCGCGTCGTGCTTACTAGTTGTCACGCAAGAGCGACACAAAGGATGCTTTGCTTCGGGCTTGCAGCAAACCGTCTTGACGTGACGGAGAAGGGGAACCGGAACGCCAGAGAATCGGCGATGCCACTGGCACCACCCCGCCGGCAGCAGACTGCATGCGCGCGTACACGTCTTCTGTTGGGGAATACGCGTATTGTACGTGCTATCGGTATCGGTCGAGAACTCGAAATCGTGCAGACGACGTTCACACGCTCTAGCTTTCTGGTAATAAAGAACAAGAAAACAAGTTGCCTGCGGAACCCATAGAGCAGCTGTACATACAGTACTACTGCCCCTCGCATGCTTCAACTTGAAATCTGGATCACATGAACTAACGTATCTATCTGTTCTACTCCCTCTGCCCCATGAATCTCGGAGAGTCAAAGTACGTCAAGTTTAACCAAATTTATATAATGAGATAATAACATTTATAATGTCAACTAAGTATCATTAGATTCTTCATCAATTATATTTTTATAGTATACCTATTTAATGTTAAAAATCTTTATAATTCTCTCTATAATTTTGGTCAAATTTGAGATGCTTTAACTCTTCAAGATTCTTGAATAACTTATAATTTGGAATGGAGGGAATAACTTATAAGTTGGTTTAGCTTTTGATGACTAAGATACATTAGACACATAGTAGTGTATATATCAATTTGTAGCAACAGCCAAATCTATAACTTAGAGCTAAGCGAGTACTGGCTATTATCGCACTATCGATGCGTGGAAAACCGATGCAAAGAGCCGTCCACGGCTTGCTTAATAAGTTAATAGTTTTCGGATCCTTTGGGCGGCCAGGCCTGGCGTCTTCTCAGTGCGTGTGCGGCGCCTCTCGGCTTGCCCGTTTCCCCGTTTCCTCCTCGACCTCGAGGATCGCCGTGTTGCAGCGTGCACTTACCTCGTGTTACAGCGTGCATTCGTTGGGGAGTAGGAGTACGTATGTAGAAGTCGGTGGACTGCCAGCATGTCGCGGTGTGTCGTCTTGTCTGGCCCCAACAATTTCACCAACGGTAATCCTCAGGGGCAAGCATCCGTCTGATTGGACACCACTTTTCTGGTATACCGCTGCTGGCTCAACAAGCCTGCGTCCTCCTTACTACTTCTCCCATCTCTCTCTATCTCATAATTATCTCCCTACTTGCTTGTCCATCGCACGTTTTACGGCACCGTGCGGCCGTCCTTCCGCCCCACTCCGCATTCGTCGCCGTAGCCATCTCCCCGCACGCACTCACATCTTATGTTGTTCGCTCCTTGCTCCTGCCCATTGCACGCCCCACCCGTGCCTCTCGCTCCTTACTCCCGCAGTCTGACTCGCCATGCGTCCACCCGCGCCGTCGGGCGCGTCGCCCGCCTCTACTGGTGCTGGTGGTGCTGTCGCGCGCCTCATGTCGGTCCCGGCCGAGCCAACGACACCCATGAGCACGGCCCGAACGCCACCAGCTCTCACCCCGAGGCCGGAATCAACTGGCCCCGGCCTCCCCTCCCATATGTTGCAAAATGTATGTTTCAAGTGTTTCAGATATTTAAGAGGTACGTTGCAAGTATTTCATATGGATGTAGCAAAAGTAGATCAAAATGTTGCATATATTGCAAGTGTTTCAGAGGCATATTGCAATGTTTCAGATGCATGTTGCTAGCGTTTGTTCAAAATGTTTCATCTGTTTAATACGTATGTTGCAAGCGTTTTTTATCTGGATGTTGCACTTGTTTCACACATGTGTTGCAAGAGTATGTTCGAAATGTTTTATCTGTTTCAGTCTTATGTTGCAATAAGTATTTTTATGTTATAAGTTGTAAGTGTTTTATCTAGATGTTGCATATGTTTCACACGCATGTGGCAATCTGTATGTTCCAAATGTTTCATCTGCTTCAGATGTACGTTGCATCCATGTGTTTCATGTTTCAGAGGTAGAGAGTCATAGAGGCACAACCCGGGCGCTAGAGCATGGGGCGTGGCGAGCTGTGGGTCGGAGGTGGGGGTGCGCAACACACCTAGGATCCTACGAATGGGACGTGCTTGTCCTCATGCCAGTCTCGGGTCCTGCCCATGCAGAGAAAGAGGAGGGTGTCAAGGGTTAGGAGCGGCGGGCGCGCGTTTCTCACAGGCGCATGGACGTCCGGACTTGCGGTCGCAGAGAAAGGAGGAGGCCCGGGGAAAGAAACGATGGGCGCAGCGTTTTTCACGAGCACGCATGACGGAGGTGGTGCGGGCGTCCGGACAGGCGCTTCCGTCCGGACGCATGGCGGCACTAGTATCTCCCTTCCACCAAAGGTTTCGTGCCATGGAGTCACACACAGCATTCTGCTAGCTTTTGAGCCAGGTGGTGTGGTGACTGGTGAGCCGACGCCCGTGGTAACGTCCTGGTGAATCCCCATCGTATCACCGTCGACATCAAACACGATCAGATCCTATTCCTTCCTGCAGAATAAAACAGGCTACTTTATCCCCTACGTGCCGCCTCCTGCGAAGCAAAATTAAATAAGTTTTCGCTGAGAGGAGTGGAATGATGCTTTGTTTACCTTTCTCGCGGCTAATGGCGCTTTGTTTCATGCTTTCAGCAATGGAATTGGAAAGCACGCCTTTTTTCAGCAATCAGGAGCGGAGCTGGTGATCACGCTGAAAAGAAGGGCCGTTTTCAGCATCCAATCCAAAGCTATATAGGTGTGCGTGCTTTTTCACAGTAAAATTGAAAATCAGAAAATGCGCTTTAGATAAAGCTTGTAGTAAATCAGAAAGATCAATCTAGTATAGGCAGTAGGTACAAACAAAAATACTAACATTGAAAAGATCGAGTTGGACGGCTCCGGTGTCGACTCGATCGTGCAAGAGTCGGTGGCAGAGCGGCAGACTGCACATGCGGACATGCCTCTCCCAAAGCTTGTTATTCTTGGTTATTCTCTACGACAGCAAATCACTGAATAATGCAGAACGGTCTGAACTCTGAACAGAATGTGATCGCCAAAAGCCCACGAACATGCGCAGTACTCGTACAGCGTTACAGATGATTATTCCTTTGGCCTTGTTTAGTTGGTGAATTTTTCTAACGGTAGTATTTTCGTTTGTATTTTATAATTAATGTCTAATTATAGACTAACTAGGCTTAAAAGATTCGTCTCGTGATTTATAACTAAACTGTACAATTAGTTATTTTTTATCTATATTTAATGTTTCATGCATGCGTACAAAAGTTGATGTGATGGAGAGAGAGTAAAAAAAATTTCAACTTTAGCCTTATATATAAACAAGGCCTTAGATTGCAAATGTTAGAAAAATTTGACACTGTAGTATTTTCGTTTGTATTTGGTAATTATTGTCCAATCATAGGCTAACTAGGCTCAAAATATTCGTCTCGTGATTTACAATCAAACTGTACAATTAATTATTTTTTATCTACATTTACTGCTCTATGCATGTGTCCTTAGATTTGATGTGATAGAGAGAGAGTGTAAAAACTTAAAATTTAGAAACATTCTAAACAAGCCTTTGTGTGCGTACGAAAGGATCGTCGGAGGAGTTAGGAATCGTCGACCTTGCACACCATCAAACTGCTGATGTCGGATCGGATCTGTAGGCAGACACGATGGCTCCCTCGCCGTGCTGCCACGGCCATGCGCAGACGCCAACGTGGCGCCCAGCCAGGCAGCCAGCACAGCTGAGGCCGGAGCACACGTGCATGTCCGCCTCAAACCAGCCGACCGAGAATTTTTTTTATTTTTAACACTTTTTTAAAACTATTTTTAATTTTAACACCGAAATAATTTTTTTTATATCTAACACTTTTGGCCGCTCCCCATGCGAGGGAGCGGCATTTGTACGTTGCCGCTCCCCACGTGGAGGAGCGGCAAGGGTGCTGCCGTGCCATTGGGAGCCACGTGTACTGGGGCTGCCGCTCCCCAGATCAGGGAGCGGCAAGCCCCCCACGCTGGCGCTCCCAATTTTTTTTTATTGCTGACACGACGTTTGCTTCGCTATTGGACGAAAAGGGCCGGGCCCCCCGCTGCCGCTCCTCCCCAGGAGCGACAGCGGGGGGGGGGGGGGGCGGGGCGGTACTTCATCAACCGAACGAAACGTTTCGGCCACCCGACATAGCAATAGCCACCGCCCCGCGCTCAACGCCGCGCCCGTGCTTGCCCCCGCCCGTCGTGCCCCCACGCCGGCGCCCGGCCCCCTGCCAGCGACTCCCCCGAGCAGCCCCTCCGCGAGCTCCAGTGCAGCCCCTCCGCGAGCAGCGCCGAGCCGTGCACGGGAGGCAGGGCCGGCCCCTCCCCGTGCAGCCCCTCCGCGAGCAGCGCCGAGCCTCCTCCCCCGAGCACTTCGTCCTCGATAGCGCATCCGTTCCAAGGTAATTTCGTTTTTTTTATTTTTTTTTGAATTTTTGATGTATTATAATTGTTAGTTAGATTAGTTTGTTTAGTATTGTTATTATAAATAATTAGTTTAATTGTTTAGTTGGTATTATTAGTAAAGTTAGCATAGTTATTATAAATATTATAAATAGTTATTTTAGTTAGTATGATTAGTAAAGTTAGTATATATTTTATAAATAGTTAGTATGTTTAGTTTAGATTAGTGAAGTTAGTATAGGTGATATAAATAGTTAGTTTAGTTAGTATAGTGTAGTTAATAAATTTAGTATAGTTAGTTAGTTTGGACGATTTGATGAAGTTTCGTCGAATGGTTTTCAGATGGATTGTTGTGTCCGAGTTTATTTCGGAGGAATTGTTAGGAAGGAAGATGGTGAATTTCAGGATATGGAAGAGGAGTTGGAATGGTTCGATGAACCGCCGAGTTTCAATGACCTTTGTGTGCATTTGAATGCAAAGTTTGGCGGTGATTTTATAATCAATGGAGATTTGACAGTGGGAAGACTCGGGCAAAATATGTCCTGATGCCTTTGCGGGACCCTGCTCATTGGTCCCGCTACACTAGGGTCCTCGCTGGCTCGAACTCACCCATTGCTGAGGTGGTTGTGGAGAATAGGTACAGGTTGGGGGATGATCATCATGACGACGATGGAGGTGACGAAGGAGCAGTTTCATTCACATCTAGTCAGTTGGATATGGATGGTCAGTTGACGCAGGAGCAGTTGCATTCACATCCAGTGGGTTGTATAAATAACGACTTTGATGTGAGGGAGTTCGAACGTGAAGAGCAGGAGCAGGCGGAAGAGAACTGGTTCGGTCATGACGACCACCTTGATGATGACGACGACGATGATGACGACGACGACGACGACGATGATGATAGAGCTGCCCATGCGACGCCGGTTGTTGCTACAACGTCCGATGTTTCACCTTCGGTGCTTCATGGCATGCCGACTCAGGGCAGGTTGGTCCATGATTTACCAGAGGGTGGTGCGCCGTATTTTGATTCGTGGGGTAGGATCAGCGAAGCACAACATTATGTTGCACCGCCCCCTTATACAGAGGTAGAACTTATGCAACTGAGTCAGGGCGGTGTACCTTTTAGTGGTGGTCCGAACTACAGGGATGTCAGCATGGTACATATGGCAGTTTGTGACACAGGTCTGCAGATGTGTGCACAATCTCTGTATAACCATGAGCATGTAATCCTTCAGAAGGGCATGATATTCAATACAATGTCAGAGATGAAGCTCTTTCTTCAGGATTACGCTGTGTACCACCATAGGCCATACTTGACTCCGAAGTGTTGGCAAGAGAACGACGAATTTCGGTCCGACGTCCCGCTCATTTTCTTTCACGTGGTTGAGATGCACTATCCCATCAGGGTTTGCAGGCAGTTTGGCAAACGTACGGGTGTGCCACCACCTCTTTACTCCACGAGCAAGGAGCTGCACAGGTTGGTTAGGAAAATTATATTTTTGCATCAACTAATTTGGCATACGTACGTCATTGCATTTATGTGCACTAACACCCTTTGTACTTGTTACAGTGTGGACCGCAGGCTTAGGATGAAGCATAAGGACTGGCGTGAGATACACGCAAAATACATCGAGAAATGGGAGAGAAGGGAGAAGCAGCCGCTACAGGATGGCCCTCCACATGACCAACATGCCTTCAACGAGTACCTACGGTGGCTTCACAGGTCGACCCGTGTGCACGTGAGGCAGCCGTACAAGGGGGGAGAACTTCCTGCGGACTTCGAGGACGACATCGTCGCCGACGAATATGAAGAGGCGACTATGCGCGAGACGCAGCCACAGAGAGCCCCCCTTCAGAGATACGTGGTAAGATCCTGGATCCATGCACTTTGGGTGGGGTGTATTCTAGTTTTAGTAAATTATAACGTCAAGGTGAAATCTCGTTTATGTATGCAGGCCACACAATTGGCAATGATGTCCAACGAAGCAGCGTTTCAACTACACGATTGCAGAAACAAAGGGCGAGGTGCGCTTGAGACATTTGTGCACGTAAGCAACATGTTCAAAATATCCTATAATCCTCTATAGGTTCCTAAGGTTGTCCCAAATAATATGAGTCCACACATGTGTTTGCAGAAAATGAGCAGGAGTTTGAGGAAGCTAGCCCAGAAGTTGAGCTGCATGGACACTCAGTGGGAGCCGCCAGCAAACCCTCCGCGTTCGCAGAGCACAGCTTCGGCTTCTCTGAGGACTCCTGCAGGCTCTTCGGACCCCGTCACGGGGTCTACCTCCGGCGCACGTACACCACCACACCGCCCCGACAAGGCCCCAGTTGAGGAGGAGGACTATGAGGACGACGACTTAGACTCGTCCGACGAGGACGAGGCACCGGGCTTCGGCATACCCCAGCACAGCCACCCTACACAGCAGGGCCCTTCCCACCTCGGTCCTTTCCAGCAGGGCTTCTTCCAGCAGGGTCCTATGCAGCAGGGCTTTTCCCAGCCACTCCCATACCAGCAGTCCTCTATCCACCTCGGTCCTTTCCAGCAGGGCAACTTTCAGAACGTACCTTTCCAGCAAAGCCCCTACCAGCATAGCCCGTACCAGCCCAGCCCGTACGAGCACACCCCGTACCAGCACGTCCCGTGCCAGCCCAGCCCGTACCAGCACACCCCGTACCAGCACGTCCCGTCCCAGCACACCCCGGTGGATCCTTCACAGCACCAGGAGATTGGTATGTCCCAGCTCTTTGATACCCCGTTTGGAACCCAAGGAGATGAACAGGTAAAACTAAATAAGCAAATTTTCTTATTTGTCTAACCCATGTTACGTAAGAATACCACAATCTAACACCGATTTGACTTTTATCTTAGCAGAGGCCGACCTATGTACAGGGGACCAGCCACACGCAGGACCAAAGACGGCAGCACCGTCATCGAGACCACACGGACGTTGGCTACACCCCAACATGGTGCCTACCAATCCGAAGAGACGGAGGCGACCGAGGGAGCCTTACACTCCTGGGACATAGAGACGGAGGCGACCGAGGGAGCCTTACACTCCTGGGACATAGATTGCATGTAGACTTGGTCATTTTCATTGCAAGATGAAGTTGGAGACCGTTTGTTGCACTCTATGTCGCCATTTATGTATCCAAGTCATTTGTTGAACTTATGTGTCCTAGCAGTGTGTCGAAATAATTTCCAACTACATGTATTTGGAACTAATGGATTTGAGCTTGTAATATGATGTTTTATGTGTTCCAGTGACCTTATAATGTGCAACTTATAATGTGCTTTGATCGGTAACCTCGACCACATGTACTTGTTTATAATACTACGTCATGTTGGAAAGTCACATGTTGGAAATATAATACTTACACGATTGAGGAAAACAGTAGGCACATGGTACACACTTATTACAAGGTTCAACAGTTGCACTACCACTTGCTCCAACATAAACATAGTTCAAACTAAAACACTGATATTAATGAACTAAACAATGACATGTTGCAAACTAAACCTAACATGCCTAATAATGGTACCACATATTGAACTGAGTTGCGCCTTCTCCATAGTAACCTCCTATTGACGGCGGCGGTGGCGGTGGCGGTGGCGGCGGAGAAGGAGGCCCGTGCTTCTTATGGTACGGGCACTGACAGTATGGATTGTTGCATACTGGCTCCTCTGCATCGTTGATGCTGTCGTCCTCCGACATGTCCCTATTACCACTTCCAGAGCCATACTCTAGATCAAAGATGCGTCCCTGTAGATATGTGATGTATTGTTGATGGAGATAGATAGGAGGAGGATAGACCCATCGAGTGAACCCACAGTTTTTTAGGCAGCTTGAATCCTGAAAATGCATGTACCAATAAGTACTTTTACAAACTAAATGCAAATCAGAAAAAATGAGAGTTAAAAGAGAATACAAATCCTCGCGGTCATCTGAAGAAACGACGGCCTCCACCGTCACAGTCGTTGTACATCTGCACGACGCAATCCTCACCGTGGCGACATTTTGGCCAATCTTCCGTGCGGTTGTCGTATGATCTAAGAGGTCTCTCGCGGGTGAAGTCACTCTTGCTCTCCAAAGGAAATTGTTCTATAGGTTCCTCAAAAGAATCAGGACTCAGAGAACCCTCCCACAAAATCGGCTGTCCCTTCCTCACTCCCTTTCCTCTACCTCTGCTCGACGAACTTCCGTCCGACATTTGAACTACGGCTGTGAGGGGGGGAGAGGGGGGGCGGCGCCGAAACGACGAATGACAACACCTCAAGAGGAGAAGAGAATATAAGGAGTCATGCGCTTTCCGCTCCTTGATCTGAGGAACGGCAACTGTCCTGACCTGGCATCGCTGGCACATGGGCCGCCACGAGGACTAGAGCCGCCGCTCCCCCCTGGAGGAGCGGCAGCCTTGCCGCTCCTCCAGAGGGGGAGCGGCAGCTCCAGTCCACATGGCTCCCAATGCCACGGCAGCACCATTGCCGCTCCTCCACGTGGGGAGCGGCAACGTACAAATGCCGCTCCCTCGCGTGGGGAGCGACCAAAAGTGTTAGATATAAAAAAAATTTCGGTGCTAAAATTAAAAATAGTTTTTAAAAAGTGTTAAAAATAAAAAAAAATCCCCACCGACACCTCCCCCACGTCACAGGGAGAGGTCAGAGGTGAGTCAGACAAACACGCGCTCACTCATCAGGCTACTTTATCCCCTACGTGGCCGCCTCCGACTGCGAAGCAAAGCAAATTAAAAGAAGCTTCCGCTGAGAGGAGTGGAATGATGCTTTGTTTTCCTTTTTCGCGGCTAATGACGCTTTGTTTCGTACTTTCTTTCAGCAATGGGATTGGAAAGCGCGACATTTTCAGCAATCAGGAGCGGAGCTGGTGATCACGCTGAAAAGAAGGGCCATTTTCAGCATCCAATCCAAAGCTATAGGCGTGCGTGCTTTTTCACAGTAAAAATGAATCGGCCCTCCTTTTATTTCTTTTCTTTTATTTTTTTTAAAAAAGAAGAAGGAACGGCAAATGCGCTTTAGATAAAGCTTGTGAACCATTTGATCCGGCGTTCTTCAGAAAGATCAATCTACTATAGGCAATTGTTATAAACAAAATAATGAAATTGAAAAAATCGAGTTGAACTCCTGGTGGGTGTCGACTGGATCGTGCAATAGCCAGTGTCAGAGCACCAGACTGCACATGCGGACATGCCTCTCCCGGACTTGTTTAGTTGTCAAAATATTTTGCAAAATGTTTCAGATTTCCCATCACATCGAATCTTTAGACACATGCATGAAGTATTAAATATAGATAAAAAATAAAAGTAATTATACAGTTTAGACGAAATTCATGAGACGAATCTTTTAAGCCTAGTTAATCCATGACCGGATAACATTTGTCAAATAACAATAAAATTGCTACAGTAGCATTTTCTAAAAAATTTTAGGAACTAAACAGGCCCAGCCTATGGCTTGTTCAGTTAAAGTTTTAGAGTGATAGGATGTCGAAATGGGTGTTCGGTTACTAATAATAAAAAAAAACTAATTACAGAACTTACCTGTAAATTTTTGAGACTAATTTATTAAGACTAATTAATTCATTATTAGCACATGTTTACTGTAGCACAACATTGTCTAATCATGAACTAATTAGACTTAAAAATTCGTCTCGTAAAATACATGTAATATGTGTAATTAGTTATTTTTTTGCCTATATTTAATACTCTATATATGTGTCCAAATATCCGATGCGATAGAATGTAAAGTTTTGAGAGGCCAAATGACAGCAAATCCCTGAATATTGCACAACGGTCTGAACTCTGAGGTGGCGTTTGGATAGCTCGAGGGTTTGGGATAGGGAAATATGCTGGGTTATGATAGGCCGGGTTTGGGTTAGGTATACGAGACCCCAAGCCCTATGTACGTCTTGTTTAGATGCATCTTAAAAGTTAAATTTTTTTCACTTTCTCTTCATCACATTAATCTTTGGACTCATGCATGAAATAGTAAATATAGGTAAAAAATAACTAATTACACCGTTTAGTTGGAAAATCACGAGATGAATCTTTTGAGCATAGTTGGTTCACGATTGGACAATATTTGTCAAATATAGACGAAAATGATATTATTTATCGGGTTCGTTTTTTTTCAATCTAAACGTGGCCGGCTGTAGCTGAGTTTGGGTATGGGTTAGGTGGGTCCCACAAGATAATAAAAAATTAAAACAAACAGCACATAGGAGTACCCTACGTACGTCCCCATCCTCACCCGCTAGGTCAGAAGCCAACCAGCAACCACCAGCAGGGTTAAAAAAACCGCTCGGTAAACCGCGGTTTACCGCGGTTACCGGCCTAACCGGGCCGGACCGGTTCCGGTCCGGTCCGGTTAGGTATTCCCCAAATTTAAATTTAAAATTTGAAAAAAAATGCTGAAAAAATCCTAAAAATAGTTCATGATTTATAGAAGCCAATGGTGTAAAATTTTTTCAAATTCGAGTTCGTTTAGTATTTATTTATACGTATAGAAGTTAAAAAAAAGAAAAAAAAATCCCGGTCCCGGTTTCGTTAAGGCCCCCAAATTTAAATTTAAAATTTGAAAAAAAATGCTGAAAAAATTTCTAAAAATAGTTCATCATTTATAGAAGCCAATGGTGTAAAAAGTTTTCAAATTCGAGTTCGTTTAGTATTTATTTATACGTATAGAAGTTTGAAAAAAAAAGAAAATTCCAAACTCAAACCGAGCGGTAAACCGCTCAAACCGTGCGGTAACCACTACAAACCGCCCGGTAAACCGGTCACAAACCGAACCGAAGGCGCGTTTGAATTCAAATTCAAATTCGACCGGTTACCGACCGGTTACCGGCAAACCGGACCGGTAAACCGGAACCAGAGGCCGGCGGTTTGAGGTGACCGGTCGGTAAAAAAAACCCTGACCACCAGCCTTATCTCTTTCTTGTCCCCTCGCCCCAACACTTCTGCAGGAGAGGGCGGCAAGGCGTTGACCAATATTCGTCGGTGGCTCCAGCAAGCAGCAGCGCATGCGAGGATGGCGGCTCGACAGCGTGCGAAGCGAGCGGCGGCTCCGGCTCCGGGCGCATGCGTCCTGTGAGGCGAGCAGCAGGCCGGATGACACAGCTACGCCTTGATCTGATGCAGCCGGCCAGCCACAATAGCTCCGCCGCGCCGTCCCCGCCACCACGCATGGATACGCCTTGATCTGATGCAGCCGGTCAGCCACCACAGCTCCGCCGCGTCTTCCCCGCCACCACGCATGGGTATGCCTTGATCTGATGCACCTGGCCAGCCACCACAGCTCCGCCGCGCCGTCCCCGCCACCACGCATGGGAAATCTGTGGTCTCCACACTCGTCTCCTCCACCCACACCTCTCCACTGCCATCCTTCACGCCATTGTGCTTCTCAGCACCACGGCTTCGCCGGCGGCGTTTCCCAGCGTAACCTACCCTTCTAGGCCCCATTCACTTCCCATACAACCCAAAATATTTCCTCTTTCACCCATCACATCGAATCTTTGAACACATATATGGAGCATTAAATGTAGGTAAAAAAATTAACTAATTGCATAGTTTGTCTGTAAATGTCGAGACGAATCTTTTGAGCCTATTTAGTCCATGGTTAGACAAATTTTGTTAAATAATAACAAAAGATGCTACAGTAACTTTTCATCCACTTTTCACCAACTAAACACACCCTGGTCGGGATAGGATAACCTGCTAAATTTCCCATACCCAATGCTACAGTGTATCCCTTTCCCATTACCCAAATATGGGTTACGGTTACCCACCCCTCATTTCCCTTGCCAAACGCCAACTGAAGAGAATGTGATCGCCAAATAAAAGCCCACGAACATGCGTAGTACTCGTACAGCGTTACAGATACCTTTATGTGCGTACGAAGGATCGGAGGAGGAGACAGGAATCGTCGACCTTGCACAACCATCGAGTTACATTCTCCCTCCGTCCCAGAAAAAGTGTCATTTTAGGTTTTTCAGACATCGTGTTTGACCGTTCGTCTTATTCAAATTTTTTTAATAAATATTATTTATTTTTTATGACTTATTTTATCATTAGAGATACTTCAATAATGATTTATTTATTTTATAATTTGCACAAAATTTTTGAATAAGACGAACGGTCAAACACCATGTCTGAAAAACCTAAAACGACACTTTTTCTGGGACGGAGGGAGTACTACATGCCCTCCTTTTGACTTTAGGTTGCTTAGTACCAAGAACTAAGGCCTCGTTTAGATGCTGAAAAAATTTCAATATGATGAATAGTACTATTTTCGTCTTATTTGACAAATATTGTCCAATCGTGGACCAACTAGGCTCAAAAGATTCATCTCGTAATTTTCAACTAAACTGTGTAATTAGTTATTATTTTTATCTACATTTACTACTTCATGCATGGGTCTAAAGATTGATGTGATGGAGAGATAGTGAAAAAATTCTAACTTTTCATGTGCATCTAAACAAGGCGTAAGAAGTACAAACATAGACTTGGTTGGCGTCCAAATTATTCTCAGCTATGAAAAGTCTCTGCCTCCTGCAGATAATAACAGGAGTAAAAGAGAGAGCTTTGCACTGAGGCATAGATACACATACAGTGTCTTCCTGAATTGCTGATGTCGGACGTAGGCAGACATGGTGGCTCCCTCGCTGTGCTGCCACGGCCATGCGCAGCCAGCACAGCTGAGGCCGGAGCACGCGTCCACCTCCACCTCAAACCAACCGACCGACACCGACCCCATTCCCCCACGGCACAGGAGAGGCGAGTCAGTGACCAAACACACGCTCACTCATCAGTCCGATCAAGGAGATCACCGTCGTCTGCTTGCTAGAGATGAGATCGTAAGGATTCTCAAGTTTGCAGCTTTAGAACTTCCTGAAGCCATCAGGTTCGTTAAGAATACAGAGCACATGGACATGAGACTGGAATTGCCTTTTTTTTTTCTCTGTTTGAGAAGCGAGAATTATTCCTTTTTTGACAGAAGAGGAATTATTATTCTTTTTTGACAGAGGAAGGAGCATATATCCAAGGGACAATCGCTACTGCATGCGTACCTGTGGATTGTGGAAGAATGGAGTCGGTTGAGACGTTGTTTCGTATTTACCTTGATTTTCATAGGTTAAAATGAATTAAGGTGTAAATTAGTTTGAAGTACCACAAAGTACATATGCACTGAGGGCCTGTTTAGATGCCAAAAACACACATAATTTTTTGCATAATACCATCGAATCTTTGGACATATACATAGAGTATTAAATGTAGATAAAAAAATAATAATTAATTGCACAGTTTGTCTGTAAATGTCGAGACAAATCTTTTGAGCCTAATTAGTCCATAGTTAGATAATTTTTGCTAAATAATAACGAAAAGTGCTACAAGAACTTTTTTCAAAAAAATTTTGAATCTAAACACGCCCTGAGGTGCTGACGGATTCAGAACACACCATAACGCTCTCAAACCTCTAGGTGGCGTTTGGATATTGAAATATGGAAGGTGAGATACAGAAATGAATAAATGGCAAGGTGCAAGAACGGAGGGCTACGATTGAATATCTCCTGTCCCGTCCCGATCCAAATACCGCCTAAAGTACTTTCAGCCGCTTATTGTCAGCCAGTTAATAGTATTTTTTTCTCATAATAAATCAGCAAACAGTACTTTTAGCCGCTTATTTTTAGCCCAGTGAACACGCTCTTTGTACATGTGCAGGCACCCTGACGACCAAAACTATGGAGGTTTGACTGATCGTCCCTCACCTGGGTTGCTGCGGATCGAGAGATTGAAATAAACTGCATGGGAGTAGCACTACTAGCACTAGCACGGAATTGCACGAGGACAAACACACAGCGATCCGAAATCAGAATGAACAAAGCGCAAGTTAATTAACCAACAAATAGAAGTAGTAATAGATGGATTTGCTCCAACCAACCAACCGATTCGATTAAAGGGCAGGCACTAGTTCCTGCAATCGTAGCTACAGATGGACGAGGACGACCATGTGGCCTTTACATGATAGATAGATAGATAGATAGAGTAAAACTAGTAATCACAGGAAGGCAGTACAAGCACTTGTCGAATCGAGTTGAAGAGGAACAGACAAGAGCAACACAATCAAGAGCGCCGGCCGGCATGCTTTCTGATCTGACCTCCGCAAGTCCAGAGATCGACTCCATACTAGCCGGCGTAGATGTGGACGTGCAGCGCGAGCGTGAGGATGGTGAAGGCGGCGAAGAAGATGAGGGTGTGGACGAAGATGGCCTTGCCGTTGGTGTGGAAGCCGGCGAAGTCGACGTGGCGGTGGGTGCCCGGGAGCTCGCAGAGCAGGCCCGGGGACAGCAGCACGAAGAGCACCACGCCCACCACCACGGGGCCCCAGTCCGCCATGCCGCGCCGATCACAGGAGCAGCAGAGGAGGAGAGCGGGAGCGTGGAGACCGGAAATGGGGAGGAGACGAGGAGTGCTGGCTGGTTTATGGATGCAAGGCGACGCGACGGGAAAGTGGCGTCTGGGGAGGAGTAGAGTGCGGCAGATGTCAGGAACACGATGCCTTGGCCCACCGCCCACCGCCCACCGCCCACCGACGGATGGTCGCCAGCCGGGCATGGGCTCGGCATCTGCCCATCGCTCGCCCCTGGCTCTGGCCGACTGGCCCCACCCGTCGGCCGCTGGCACTGCCACTCCATTTCCAGCGGAAACCCGTTTCTTGAGCCTACCGTTGCGGGCGCGCCGAGCGGGGGGTCACGTGAACGACGCTCGTGCGTTCATCTCGAGCGCTGCGTCACCAGGGCTCAGGACTCGAGACTCAGGAGCCCGTTCCCGAGGCCGAGGGAGCGTGACAGAGCATTGTTTATTAAGGGCGGATTCCAAATTTCATCTATGCCCTTGTTTAGTTCCCAAATCCAACCCCCAAATTCTACTATGCAAAAAGAAGATTCCCCGTCACATCAAAATGTCGGCACATGCATGGAGTACTAAATGTAGATGAAATTAAAAACTAATTGCACAGTTTTGTTGTACTTTGCGAGACGAACATTTTAAGCCTAATTAGTCAAAGTTTGGACAATTTTTACCAAATAAAAACAAAAGTTGCTACAGTACGACGTGACCTACACTATTCCAACTTCTCCTCCCAATTCCAACATCTAAACAAGGCCTATAAATTTCACTATGTAATCACATTAAAATGTCGGCATATGCATAGAGTACTAAATGTAGATGAAATTAAAAATTAATTACACAGTTTTGTTGTACTTTGCGAGACGAACATTTTGAGTCTAATTAGTCAAAGTTTAGATAATTTTTACCAAATACAAACGAATTGCTACTGATACCCCAAATTAGGGATCTAAACACGGCCTAAGAACACATACAACAGGCGTTGCAGCATTCGTCTCGTGATGGAAATTTTACAAAATCCCCCCTGTTTTGCTGCAGTAAATGAAGAGAGAAGGAAGGATGTTATCAACATAATACAAGTTTGTGTTATCCTTCACAATATGATAGTGGAGAATGAGAAGGAATTGGTTAGAGTTTTCTTGGATTTGAATGAGAATACAAGTACAAGGATAGTGCTCCCGCCTGAAGTGCATACAAGTGATACCCCCAATCCATGCTTCGCGGATGTGCTTAGAAGGAATTCCGCTATCCAAGCACGACCAACACATAGCAACTTAGAGATGATCTTGTTGAGCACATATGGCAGCGCTACGGAAACAAAGAAAATTAGACATAAATGTTTTAATCATGTTTGATTTATGAGGAATAAAGATTTATGTTATATTTGATTTATGAAATATAATATATATTATAATACATGATTTGCTTTGAAATAATTGTTTTCCATCCATTAGCAACACAATGGTATATACAAATAATATTCAATATTTATCATGGCTACATGCGAGCATTAAATATTTCATAGACAGCTAAAATAGACAGCAGCTGTCTGTGGGTTATACGAGTTGTCTGTTTAGCTGTCTGTATTGTAAATTCCAAGAACTTTTAGACAGCAGTTGTCTCACTGTTGTACATGCCCTAACGGGATTACGTTGGCCATTATTTATTATTGTATTATTATTAAGACCAGTCTCAGGCACACAAGCAAGTACTGCAGTAGTACAAATGAGGGCGTCGCATTCGAGCTTGTAACATTGTAACCGATGCCATCTCCGTTATCCTTGTTGTAGTAGTAGGTCAGTGGCAACATTAGCGAGGCGAGTTGGAAATGCATCATGAAACCCACCGCCTTAGGCTTAACTCTATAACGAACGCCGGGTCCGTAGGAATTTTTCTAGTAAAGACCTCCAGTAACTTGATCCCATAGCTGCAGATATCACTCTTTCGCAACGCTTTTCCAATTAATCCATACTCTGAGCATAATAAGAGAATGTAAAGCATATACAATACTCTATCTGTTTCAAATTATAAGTTATTCTAATTTTTTCAGAGAGTCAAAACATCTCAAATTTAACTAAATTTTGAGATGTTTGATTGTGAGTCGAAGGAGACTGACAAATCCCACTATGGAATATATCTGGCATATTCGGTTGAATCGAGGGCAAGCTTGCCCTAGAAAAAAGCCACAGGTGCTTGCCCTGCGCTCCTGCTCGCCAGGATGCTCGCTGCCTCCTGCAGGCACTGAGCAAGTGCTCGCCTAGGTGCTGCGGCCTCGCGCAGGTGCTCACCTAGGCCGATAAGCAGCTACTCACCTAGGGTCGTGTAGTGCTCGCCACTCCGCTGGCGCACCCGCGAGTTGCACGCGTAGTCGACCTCCACATCGCCGTCGAGCTCCAGAATGACGAGCCTCCACTTATGTGATATTGCGCTAAAAACACATGTTGCAGGCATATGTTTCAAGTGTTTCAGATGTTTCATTTGGAGGTTGCATGTGTTTTATCTAAACGTTGCAAAAGAAAATCGATATGTTACACATGTTCCAATAGCTATACACATATGTTGCAAGTGTATGTTCCAAATGTTTTAATTGTTTTCAGAACCATGTTGTAAGTGTATGTTTTAAATGTTCCAACTGTTTCAGACGTATGTTGCAAGTGTTTTATCTGAATGTTGCATATGTTACAGTGGCTATAAACATGCGTTGCAATAATATGTTCCAAATGTTTCATCTATTTTAGACCTACGTTGACATGTGTTGCAATATGTTCCAAATGTTTCATCTGTTTTAGACCTACGTTGGAGCAAGTCCTCCATGTTGCAAGTGTTTCATGAGCACGCGGTCCCCACTGGGCTGGCGAGTGCGGGCGGGCTGTCGAGTAGCAGCAGGGAGAGCACGGCGAGATGAGCCTGCATGCGCGTCCACGAGTGGGAGGAACAAGAGGGAGCGCGTGGGTGACAGCCACCCAGTGTGGGGCTATCGCAGAGAGGTAGGGGCGTTGGAGCGTTGCCATTTTTTACCGATCCATTTTGGCTGCTGGTGGGCCCAGCTAACGGCCAAGGGAGGTGCGCCTCGTTGGCTGTTTGGCCGCATGTCCGTGAGTGTGCAGGGGCGAGTGCGTCTCGTGGGCCACACGAGCGAGCACGCGCCGGCCATCGATAATGTTAGAGGTGGGACTTGGGCCGTGCCATTTGAGGGCGGGTTATGTCACGGTCTTTTGGCATGACCCGAAGCACGGCACGAAATATTTTGGGCCATGCCGGCACGACACGAACATGAGGGCCGTGCCGTGCCCAAGATCTCGGCACGACGGGCTACAAGGCCCAGTCCGCATTTTAGGCCGTGCTTGGACCAGCATGACACGAAAATGGCATGTAGACACTTCTACAACTATACAATGCAATTTTCTAACATTTACTATACTATCTCTCATCTAATTCATAAATGCATTATGAAAATTATTAAAACTTTCATTAAAATAGTACACACGGTGTATATGTATATTTCATATCACGGGCAAAAAAAATAGCAAAGGATATTTTAAGAGCCATGCTTAGACAAGGGCGTGTCGGCGTGCCGCGGACAATACTTGGGCCGAAGAAAAGATTCACCGTACCATATTGGCATGGTTCCATGTGCCTCCCATGACTAGAGGGCACGACCCAAAGCAGCACGAAGCACGAGAGGTGCCGTGCTATGCCGACATGGCACGCCCAAGTCCCAGCTCTAGATAACGCTCTCATGAGTGGCAGGCGCAACGCCAGCGTCCGGACACGCATTTCTGTCCGGACGTCCAGACGCTAGCATCTTCGTATTTTATAGGAAAAAGTCTACTTCACCTCCAACTATGGGGGTGGTTTACTTTACCCCAAACTATGAAACGGTCTAATTTACCCCTCCTGAACTTTGCAGAACCGGCCAAATCACCCCTCGAGCGGTTTTGGACGGTGGTTTTGCTACAGTGACAGAGAATTGATACAGTAACAGCGGTTTTATCTTTTTTTTATTTATTTCGTCTGAATTTTTGAAAAATCATAGTAAATTACAGAAAAATCATAAAATGAAAAATCCAATTTTGTTGGACTCCACATGAGTAAATCTACACAGTGAACATATAATATAGTATGCTTTAGTACAAAGTTTTTACTGTAAATTTTGATCTATTTTTTGACACATTTCGAGAAGAATAAGCCACGTGTCTCCTCAACAGCGTGTTCGGTACTGATCTGTTCTCCAATCCCATAATGGGCTGGTTCGGCAGGTAGGAAAGTCGGCAGATTTCGGCTGATTCAATAGTATTATGTGAGAGAGAATAAGCTGAAACAAGCTGAAACAAGCCGAAACATGACCAACAGAACAGGACCAATACCACGTGGCGCGCAGGTAGTAGGCAAGCAACGAACGGCTACAATACGCGTCGCGCATGCACATGTTAGGTGCCACGCCAATTCCGGAAGCTTCTCCCACGCCCCTCGACCTTCGTCCTCAGCAGTCAGGATCCCATCCCATCGCGGTCGCCGCACTGGTTCGACGAAAAGAAGAGAAGGTCTCGACGAATCCGTGACACCGACGTGGATTTGCTTTTGTACTTCTGGAATCGGAAAGAGGCGTGCCGTTCTGCGGTGCGTGTCCAACCTCTTCCTATTGTTTGTTTGAAAAAAAATTGATTGGTCAGTCGAGAGGGCCACCTCGCCTGTCATCCCTTCCTCTGCGTTGTCGTTCTCGCCGCCATGGACCTTGCCAACGGGAGAGACGACGCCCTGAATGGCGGCGTCGGTGTGGAGGAGACAAGGAGGAGGAGGAAGAAGGTGGAGCTGGTGCAGGAGGCCATCCATGTCTTCCTGGAGGAGAAGAGGAGCGATGGCCAGGGAGAAGAGAAGCCCTTGACGGCCAGGCAGGAGGAGCAGGAGCTCCTGTCATCGTTGCTCACCAAGGTACGCATGTTTCTGTGTTCCTCGTGCGTTTGGAACTCTGGAATCAGGATTGTCGCTGATGCTCTGCTGCACGCTGTTCGTTCCCTACCCTACATTTGCTCCATCCTTTCTTGATGCAAATGCTGAAAGGGCGTACTGACACCGTTTCCTCTTGACAGTTGGGTGAACTAGAAAACGACGCAGATTCGGACATCTTGGAACCGAACTCCTCCCACCTGGATCACCAGGCTGCAGGGAGGAAAGGCGAACAGAGCAAGGAGGAGGTGGAGCTCGCGGACATCGCCAAGGACCTGAACAAGATCAAGAGGCAGAACAGGATAACCCACCTGCTCCTCGGCACCGTCATCGTCCTGACGGCCGTGTGGCAGGTCAACGAGGTGTCGTTCCTCCTCTGGTTGCAGAAGAAGCTGAGCAACCCCTTCAAGTCCCTGGGGGACATGATCAAGGGCTCCCTCATCAAGCTTAGAGGGAGGACGCCAGTGCTCGAGTCGTCGCCATTGCCGCTGGCCGGCGTCCCCGATGTCAGCCGGGCTGATCTGCCAACGCTTGTCATCGGCAGCACCGATCGAGGACAGCGCAGGTAAATGAACTAGTTGTGTGGTGATCCTAGGATAAATTAAAATGCCCAGCAGCTCTTTGTTGCGAATAAAGTTCCACTTTGTTTATTCGTTTCACTTAAGGTTATGTGTTCGTCAAAGTTGAAATTAGCAACTTGTTTGCAACTAGTTCCATTAGTCTTCTTAAGGGTTTGTTCAGTGGGATAAAATCTCCCTCAATCCCCTTGGATTGGAGCTAACCGAATAAGCTCTAATGCGGCGCGGGGATTGGTTCTTGAATTATGAACTGACACGCCAACATTTACCGGGAGCATAATAATGCCTGGGAGCCTCCCGTTGAGTATTATTATTTCTATATTCTCGTATGCTGGCTCGTAAGATTCAGAGTTTCAGACAGTTTGTTCTCCCCAAGCAGTACATTGTGTGAGTTTGCGGTGAATGATCGCTTCAGTTTGGGATCGTTGAACAAGAGTGCCACGTTATCTTGACATTCGTAACTCACTTTTTCCCAGGGGCAGATCCAGGGGTGGGGCGGGCGGGGCTCAAGCCCCCCTACCGTTGTCGCGATAATGGAGCCCCTCCTAATTTTTATAGACATAAAAGAGATAGAGGAGGGGCTTTTGAGATTGAAGATGGGTTGAGCCCTCTCTTATATGAATTTCTAGATCCGCCACTGCTTTTTCCCATTGACGAGTGGCGAAGCTATAACAAGTGGGTGGCGGGTGCACAACTTCATAATGAATATAGTGACATATATGATGTTCAAACATATAGCATAAGGCCAGTCTTAATGAGATTTCATCAGAGTTTTATGGGCATTAATTATGCTGATGTGGCACCATATTAACGAAGAGAGAGATGATAAGAGTTTCATGGGAGTAGAGAGAGTTTCATGGGGATGAAACTCTTCTGCACTGTTTCCAAAATCTGAATGTGTTCGAAACAGTGCCATGAAATCTCCAATGAGATTGGCCTAACTAATTCACAATTTTTAACATTAAAATTCAACTTCCAGTAATGGCGATGTGTTTTGGTCAAAACATAAGTAAATTGGTAGGGTTAAGGGTAATAACACTCACATTTATTTCAAAATAAAGACGGCATTGATCATTGTAGTGTAGTGATAGAAAGAATGCCAAAATGTAAAGCAAAATATGTGATCCAGCCCTTGCGGAAAAAATGTGATCCAGCCTAAAGAGAAGATAACAAATAGGTCAATTAATTACTATTGAAAGTACAAGCTTTGCATTTGCATTCTCTCTTAGAGATCATATTTACTCCCTTTTCCTTCCATGGTCGTAAAACAACGAACCATAGTCTCATTGCTAACTTTCTCTATTTCTTCTCTCTCTATATAACAAATAAGTCTGTGACTCAGGTGTTGATGATCACCCATGCGATAAGACAAACTTGTTTTTACAATCTCCATGTCCTAAAAAACATCTCTCAACTGTTGCTATAGCGACAGGAAATACTAGCGCAAGCTTCAAAAGTCGATAGACCAATTTATACCAACGATATTTCTCTGGTTCGATATGATCTAAGAGGAGGTTCTGCAAAGAACCAAAAGACTCGAGAAAAATCTCAGTTGGAAAAAAAGGTGTCTATATGTTTCAGTTTTGCCACAAGAACTGCAATTCTTGAGAACCGAGCGTAGCTCGGGTGGCAAGGCCCAGTGGTTGGGACCTTGCCGGCCGGTGTTTGAGCCCCCGGGGCTGCGAATTTCCGGTTTCTCACCTCGGAGATTTATTCTCCGTTAATAATTTCAGTTGCCTCTCGCGCAGATGTGCCACAATGGTCAAGTGACGTGCCCACCACGCTCGGAGTTTGGTGATCTTTGAGTACCTCTCAGCTGCGTTCGTTGTCTAAAGTATAGTTATAGGTTTGTTTGTATACCGTGTGTGTGTGAGGTGTGCGTGTATGTGGTGGTGTATCTGTATCCAAACAGATACTACAGCTTTATTTAGATGAGGGGCTAAAAAAAAGAACTGCAATTCTTATTGACGTTGCTGGAGTATCGGCCAGCACGTTCTACTGATGCTAGAGCATGGCGTAGTAGACGCCAGACCACCAGTCCACCATGCAATAAATTGTATGCTCCTTGTCCCATTTACCGTATAAGCATGCTTGCTAGTTTAATATTAAATAGTTCTTTCGTCTCTCTCCCTGTTTATTTTTCCCGCACCCCTTTGTCGTCCATTGTCTTTCACTCTCACTGTTTTTGTTTAAGATAAAACCGTCGTTGCGCCACACCACTTATGTCATAGCTTGGGCGTCTAAACCTGTGCACGTTACAGCATAGGTGCAAGCATGTTGGCCTTCCACATTTATTTAAACCACAACTGATGCACACTAGTCACTACAAGATGCGTGTTCTTAAACCACAACAGTTTGCACACAGTAGCCCCTACGAGCCGACATGCATTACTGCTAAGGCGGTGATAGTTTTCTACTGAAACTACAACCCCATGCATAGCGGGCGTGGCTAGCGCCCGGACGGACGCCCGCATCCGGACAACGGCGCCTGCTACTCCATTTTACGTACGTTTGTGCGCACAGCGTACACGGGAACCTCTGCGTCTCTCCGTTCGGACGTTCGTGTCCTCTCTGCTTCCCACGCCCACATGCACGAGGGGCCGCGCGCCCCTGCCTTCACCCCCTTCCACTTCTCATGCCCGGCGCATGCACGGCGCCCAGTAGCTCCCGTTTCACGCGCTCGAGACTGCCCACACCCATGCCTCCATCCCCCTCTGCTTCCCACACGCATGCACGGCGTTGCAACAGTTGCAGCAGGTGACTGCAGCAGATGGGTCCCGTTGCAACTTGCAACATGTGCAATACCCGATCTACTTTTGTAACATTCACATGAAACGTTTGCAACATATGTTCTGTTGAATAATTAGGCAATTTCCAGATTAAAAATAGAATATAAATCATGATAAATTGATGAACTAGATTAAGCATGTATAGAGTACTAGCATGACAGATCAGCATATTGCATAGCATAAGCATAAACATGATTATGATTGTAAGCATAGCACATACACTTGATAGATAAGACATTATGAATGACAAGATTAGATCACGAGAATAATACCTGACAACTGTAGATGTAATTGACAGCGGTGGAGATGCAGATGGTGCTGACGATGGAGCGAAGTCGATGTCGTCGATGAGCGGCGGTGGAGCGTTCCCGTTGACAATCCCGCGAGCCTGGCGACGACGAAGACGGCGTGTCGATGCAGCCTTCGAAAGACGAGCCGTCGTGGATAATTTGGGAGCAGTCGCGCGAAGAACGCTTCCCAAAAACCTTATTCGCCTTCTCCCAGTGCAGGATCACAAAGACGAGGGTTTCGGAGACCTGCTCTCCCAAACGCCGGTGCACGCAGACGATTGGGATGGAGAGACTAAGTAGCGAGAAGAGGAAAATACTATTCGGCTACCTTAGGATTTTTCCAATTGGAATTCTCAATAGTAGTTTTTGTTGTATCTATTCCCAGGAGGATTGGTATGTATATATAGGGAGGAAAACTTCCTATCTCCACATCAATTAGTAATATGATACTAATAGATGTTGCACCTCCCACCACTACATATGGGTTTAAACATTAAAGCCCATTAGGAAACACAGATATTGAGCTTTTGATATTTATTAGAATTTCTTCATATGAATTTAGGGGAACTATTCATATAAATTCTAACATGTTCGATAGCCGAAAAACTTGCAAATACGTCTAAGACACATCAAAAACACTAGAAAAAAAACTCAAAAACACACGTGTATAGCCATTGCAAACATATGTAACATTCAGATGAAACACTTGCAATATATGTATAAAAATATTTGAAACACTTGCAACATACGTCTGAAACAGATGAAATATTTGGAACATACAATTGAAACATACATGTATAGCCACTGCAATATGTGCAACATTCCGAACTTTTGCAACAAACCTCTGAAACACTTGAAGCATACTCTTGTAACATGCGCTTTCAGCGCAATATCACCTTGCTGCTCGGACGAATGAAGGCTCGCTATTGCGGAGCTCGACGCTGGTGCAAAGGTAGGCAGCAGCGCCTGGAACTCTTGGTGGCACGGAGCTCGCCGGTGCGGCAGCGGCACTAACAACTCGCTGGCAGGGTGGCATCATACGAAGCTCCTCCCCTCGCCTGTTTGCTGGAGCATTCATCGTCGAGACACCGCTACGCCACCATCCTCAGCAGCGGTTGTCGCCCTCTCAAGGAAACGCTAAAGGCCCCGTGACACAAGCGATGGCTGCGAGCTCGTGGCACGGCGTGGCTGCAGTCGGCAGCAGGAGCGCGTGTGGCGGTTGCGGATCTAGCAGGCCACGGCGGCGGGAGCCTCGCGAGTGGCGTATGAGACCTCGCGGCCTGGCACAGCAAGCCTACAACCGGCAGCGGGCGTGCGTGTACTAGATTTGTGCATGGACGACCTTGGCCACCAGTACTGGCATGGCGACTCCATCTAAACAACCGCCCTCTCACTAGATGGGTACTGTGGGTGCATCTCTGTGTTGTGCAGCTGATGATCTGCAAGATTTGTCTCGTCGTCTGCAATGTCGCTGTAGGCTGTAAAAGGCTGCTCGTGATTTGATCTGTATTGCCTCTAATGTTCCACAGGTAAAGTAAAGTAAGTAGTGTGATCTCAGTTTGGATCCTAAGGATAGAAGAGTTCATTGACAATTGATTGCTTAGCATGAGCTTTTTGTGCCATGGGGCACTAATTTACTGTGACCCGCTATATAGTTGGGTTATTTGGTACTGGTGTGTCTTACATGACACCTGTAATAATGTTCAATATTCTTGTACATAGACTGCTGGTACAAACTAACATTGGTGAGGAAAATAAGCAACCTGGAAGCGCTACAACTGATGTCAAGGAGAACCACAGTTCTGGTTTGGGCACTTCATTTTCTAGAAGCGGTGGCAATGATAGGAGTCATGGGAATATCAAGATACTTATTTCTTAAGCTACTCAGAACTAAAATAATTTGGTTCATTCACTGAAATTATTTATTTTGATACTCTGAATAATTGCTGAAAAATGCGCACCGAAGAAGCCTTGAATGCTGAGAGGCATTCTCATACATTATCAGCATCTACATCTCATCCGTATTTTCTGGCCAAACTTTTATATCTTGTTTATCCTTTTTTGTATACCTTCTGCACTGTCTTTGAATGAACTACTTATTAATTATTGTAAATTCCTTTTGTCACAACATTGTATTTTTTTTATTTGCACACAATAAATTCTGAAGTCTAAGTTGGTTCTCTATTCGTATTCGTTTGTAACTTCGCACAGGTCTCAGAAGGTCACCCTCTAGAGCGAGGATGTCAAGCCAGTAGCTGTCAACGATCCTTTCATGCCACGAATTACATGGTATCGATTTATTTATCATCCTGCTCGGGTATCTTTATTCTGCCCTTCAATGAACAGTTCGGTGATGTCTTATACACTTTCTTTCTGTTTTTATCATATTACGAACAAACGATAATTTTAAAGTTAGTGTAAAGTGCAATGTCAGCTAACCTAACCAAGATAGAAATAACTACAGGCAGTGTTGATGGTACCGTCCAGGCAGACATTCGCATATGTAGGTAGCTGATGCCCTATTCTATTCTGAATTATATCTGATATGTACTCTTTGGTTTACTATAAATGGAATTTTGGCCGTTCCCCTTTTTACATCAAGAAC
The DNA here is from genome assembly GCA_022457205.1 of Saccharum spontaneum. Classification (NCBI taxonomy): domain Eukaryota; kingdom Viridiplantae; phylum Streptophyta; class Magnoliopsida; order Poales; family Poaceae; genus Saccharum; species Saccharum spontaneum. Next base: position 37,787,146 of record CM039593.1, read on the forward strand.
TAAACCACTAATTAATTTATTCTAAATGTATTGTTCGTTTATTTCCCACTTGCTTGTAACAGGAGACTGTTGATAATCGGGAGCATCCTGTGAACTATATCATATCAGATGACAGCAATTGCCTTTTAGATAACTGTTTAGATTCTACCGTGCGACTTGTGGACAAAGTGATTCACAAGCTGATTCCTTATACAAAAAAAACTCACTAAAAAACAGCTCGACAAGTGGTATTCACAAGCTGATCCCTTATACAAAAAACTCACTCAACCTGGGCACAAAATTGCAGAGAGGCTTCTTTTGTCTACCATTTTATAGAAGGATGGAGTTATTATTTTTATTCTCTACTTTATTGAAGGATGCAATCACACTCTTCCTTTGGCTTTGATTGGAAAGATGATATGGCCATCAATGATGGCAAATGTGGCCTTGAGAAGAGATTCCTCCATATATTGACATAGCTTCCAGTCCCATTTACCATCTCGAATGGATTGACCTTAGCAAATTTTCTCCTTAACTCTTAGCCTCTGATTCATCATTGGTCTATCTTCTTTGCCATACCATCATTCATGGAATCCTTTGTAACAGAACCGCCCAATTATACGAGATTAAGTAAGAAAATCATCCAACAGACGGACAATTTACCAAACTTAAGCCCGTATAACCCGGTAGTCCGTGAAATCTCGACGGATTTCAAACAATTTCACATCACAGCCAAGATCGTAATAAGCTTAGCGATTACCTTCATAAGTTACATAGTAGTTCGCGGCACAAAATACATCGGAGTTTAAACATAGTTATTACAAACCAGTTTCGAATAAAGTAGCGGAAGCATTAGTTCAAAGCGCGCACACACACACACAATTTTTCAAAATAACGTGCCATCTCGCGATCATCTCCCACAAAAGCATCAGGCGAGGAGTAGTGAGTGACCGTTGCCCATGGTCCTAGGCTTCGCCCATCGCAGGGTAGAGACAGTTGATACAATAACCATAGTACATCTGTCCATCTGCAACAAGTGGGAACAAAGCCCTGAGTACGAGAAGGTACTCAGCTAGACTTACCCGACAGAACTAAAAATAAAATGACTCCAAGGATCATGATAGGCTTTTTGGTGGGGTAGCTGACTCATTTGCAAGAAAGCATTTTTAGCTTATCAATTCTTTTACAAAAGCATGTAATATTTTGATTCTTTATTCCCCTGTCAACTATGTTTGCACTTATGCTAAAGTAACCATGTAATTAAGCAAGCAGGGATTACTATTGATCATTATCAAGTAATTACCATGTCATTTTCCACATAACTATCCAAGTGTTTCATCAATATTACTACGATGAAGTAACTCAAGTCAAGTGTTCACTATCCAGTGAACGATGGCGATTCGAATCGATTATTGACCAGCTGGTAATTTATTCCTCACACAAACCTCACTCACCCGCTAAAGTGAGGTATTGGTCACCGAGTCAACCATTCAGGTAAAGTCGCGAGCTTGCCAGGAACCACATGTACCCGGGGGCCGCCCGACTGCTCTTTGGCCTTATCATCGCGCCCCCGTTTCCTACCACTACTGCTCCGGTACAGTGCGTTGCGGGCAATCCACTCGGCCCGAATAATCTCCCGGCTTCGCGGTCGAAAGGTACTTTATTCGGCCAGCTAAATGTGAGGCATGCGTTCAACATGACCCGAGGCCTGACATCGGACGGTCCTTAACCGACACAGACGGAAGACACTACAGTCCAGAACCCTGCAAGCTTCCGCCCGGTCTCAAATTCATTTCCACACTTAGTTATTCTCACATGACATTCTTTCACATAAAACCAGGTAATCCCCTATAGCTCGCGGATGACAGGCAATCACCCGACTTCTACCGGTCTAAGCAAGCTAAGCAATTATTGACCGTGGACACCAGGGTAACAAGGATCGGGTAAAACAAGGTGAAACAAGGTATAATGCAGCAACGTTTGCAAACAACTCCTAAACTTAATGCATCAGATTAAGTTAAATTAATAAATAATTATTTGCAAACCGGGGGAGAAATGCTCCGGGGCTTGCCTCGCTCGAAGGAGCTGGGACGATGATCGGGGCACTCCAGAAGCTCTTCACCGGACTCCTCTTCTGCTTCTGCTGGCTCCGGCTCCGTCACCTCGGGCTGTTCCTCTGCGTCCTCGGGAACTACTGCCGGAACCACTTCCTGCGATCCTGTATGATGCAGAAATATGAGTGCAACATGCATAGATGTATGGCAGAGGTGACATGAGATGCTGATGATGCTGAATGCATGCGATGTAATGAGCATGTTTCGCTATTGGATTACGTGGAACTTATGATTCTTCTACAAGGTAGTCTACGTCATCCAAGAACATGTACTCGAAAACTACCACCACTATTCTCTATCATGCGAGAGTACTTGAACAATCAAGATGCTTCAAAGATACACCAAAGTATATTTTGCTAACTATCTTTGCATTAAGAATGAATAGAAACCCTAATTAGCCCTATGGTTGAACAGCAACACATATTTTAGTAGCTCAGAAAAATCTTAGAAAATTACAGTGGATTACTAATATCAAGAATAGATTGACACCAGATTTTTACTGCATTTGGATAACTAGAACTGCCTATACAAAAATAACAAACTAAGGCCAAAATGGATATTTAAAATACTTTACATTATGAAAAGTATCAAACAACAGATTTAGGAATTTTCCTACTATCTAATCCCTAAACAAACACTATAGAAAAATTATCACTTGCATGTTTTATTCAAATTTATTTAAATAACAAAAATAACAAATATTAGTAATAGAAAGCATTTGAACTACACCTACATATTTTTATACAGAACACCCAAGATATAAAATTTCCCTAGCAAGTACATTACACAAAAAGATTAATAAATTTAGAATCATATTTTTCTGACTTTTCTAGGATTTATTAAGCATTTAACAAGAAAATAGCCATTTCACTAGTTAATTAAAAACTCTACAGAAAAGTATCTCAAATTTGACATGCAATAATTTTATATCATAGATCTGGTCCCAAAGAGTCCATAGAAATTTATTTCACCATTTTTGGAGCTAAAATGAGCAAGTTATAAATTTTCTAAAGCATTTATACATTTTCTGAAAAATCAATTTCGAAAATCCTTTTTAAACTCCAGCCGCTGGACTGCTAGGTGCACCCGGCGACCTGCACACGCGCGCGCAAATAGAGACAGACAGGCGGGCCCGCGGGTCAACTGGGCCCCACGCGTCAGCCGCTCCGAGCCAAGGGAGGGCGCTGACCGCGCGGATCTCGACGACGGCGAGGTCGCCGGCGACGAGGTCACCACCGTCGTGATCACCAAGATGAGGCTGTCCCGTTGAGACAAACGGCATGACCGGAGGGGCTCGAAATCGAGCTTGCCCACGGCCATGGCGGCTCGGCGGCGCTGCTCACCGGCGGGAGCGCCTCTCCGGCCACGGGGCGGCACGGAAGACGGCGTCCGAGCACCGGGAGGACGAGGCGAACGGAATGCTTGCTCGAGTGAGGGAAAAGAGGGAGCGGAGGGGAGGTTTCCACGGAGCGGAAAACCACGGTGAGCTCGGCCGGAACTCCGGCGAGCGATTGGTGCGGCTGTGGGGCTTACCGCGGGTGATTGAGGTGAGCACGGGTTGCGCCAGAGAGAGAGGAAGCTCGGGGCGAGGTGGAGCGGCTTGCGGTGAGCGGAGGTCGTCAGAACGCGCGTGTCCGGCGAGCGCGCGCGGTGGCGGAGGTGGAACCGCCGCTGCTGCGCTTGGTGAAGGAGCAAAGCGACAGAGCAGAGGGAGGAAGGGCGAGGCGCTGCGGGGGGGTTAAGGAGCGAGCGCGCGCGCTGGTGGGGGCGACCGAGCGCCACCCGGCCGGTGCTGCCGGCATGCGGCCGCCACGCGGCGAGCACGCCCTGCCGGGGCGCCAGCGCGCGTGGGCGCGGGCGGGAAGAAGGGAGAGGGGGCCGGCTGGGCCGGGCCGAGGCGGAGGCGACGCGCGCGCGAGCGCGGGAGTGGCGCGGGCCGGATCTGGACGTGGGCCGAACGGGAGGCGGCGGCCTGCTAAGGAAAAAGCCGGATTTTTGATTTTCCAAATTCAAATTTAAATGCATTTCAAACTTCAAACTACATTTTGAACAAGAAGAAGACATTTAATGGAATTGGCCCAAAAATAAAAGTTGCTCAAAATTAAATTCTCTTCAACTTTGATTAAGGGGCCAACTGAAAATTCTTGATAGATTTTGAATGGCAGAATAAAAGCTAAAATAGGGAATATTTTTGAATAATTTTCATGAATAATTTTGAACAAGTTTTGACAAAATTTGAGTCATTTAGTTGCTCCAGAATTTGAACTAGGGTTCCAAGTGATGTAGAATTTATAGTTGCAAGATTTTTGGTACAATGTGATTATCATATTAATACAATTTATCACATACATTATTTTCAAGCTTTTATTTTAATCAAATTATAAATTATCACACATGATCATAATGTTATGAATGCGGTGCAATATGATTGCTATGCAAAAATGCATTGCGTAACACCGGAGTGTTACATCCTTATGGTTCAAATATATCCAACTACTGGGTTTTGCAGGTGCACTAACTATTCTTACACTTGCACTTGCAGTTTCCTCATGTCTCTCAAGCAATAAATTTTAGAATTGTAGTGCAAGATTTATTTTACATACATGCATACACTACGAAACTTTAAGTTAACTTGGTATTGAAACATGTACCTGGTAGCTAGCAAGTTAAATGAACCAATTTCGTATGCTAATATTTACTTGCTGTGTTCCTGTGCAACAAATCAACAGTCCTTACTGGATGCTTCTCAGTGGCCATACATATGTCATTAATAAGTGGAATACATGTTGTACTCATCTAAAAAATTGGCAAATATGAAATCTCATGATATAGATTCTAGCTTTAACTAATCGATACAAAATGCCTATCAGTTGTAAATGATTTCCTGATCTAGAATTCTGGGAATATGTGTTTCCACCTATACTAATGGTTTAAATATGGAGAGCTGGTCCTAGGAAACCTGAATAAATCAAGTTCAGAGGGACTGCTATTGAGATTGCGAGGATCCACCATCAGTTCAAGCGCCCACGGAGGAAACACACCGAGGTGTGGTTCGAGTTCTCAGTTGCAGGTCACTGCATAAGTTGTATGCGTCAGCAGGTCATGGCTTTTTGCTTAAAGATCATTCTTATATTATCAGGTGTTGGTCTCAAGCATCACTGTAGTACTGTTTCCATGTATAACATGTTGGAGCTAGGTACCTTGCAGATCTTTTTTTCATTATTTGAAAATCAGGAGATTGAAAGAAAATCTGTTTCTAAAACATTGCCATCTGCAGGTCCTTGAAATTGTAGCCACCAAACTCATACAGATTGGGCAAGAAAAAGGGTGTATCCTATGGCTATTATATGGACCCTCATCCAATGCGGTGATCAGAATATAGTTTCTTTTTAAACAAACATAACTGCTTTAGTTTGGATTATCTCTTATGATAATTCATTCAATTTTAAATTATATATTTTTCATTATTTTGTATCTTGTTGGAGCTATGATTGTTTGCTGTTTGAATGTAGTTTTCCTCTGCCATTCACGATCTTCGACACACAGTTTTTGGAAAAAAGAACTGACAAAATGGCAAAGCATCCAACCATTTTCATTACCCTCCATAATTGACATTGATTGACGATTATTGACATTGATTGACGATTGGAGCTACACGCCTAGGCCTAGCATTTAACCATAGTCGTCGGGATCATGTAACCTATAGATAACCTCGTGCATCACTTGATCTGTGCCTAAATGATGAACCTGCACCTTCCGACAATCCATACCCAGACAAACATCATGTTGTTTATCGTTCACAAACCCAAGGTGTGCGTCATGCTGACCTAACTCTAACTGTGTCGCTGCTTCCGCATCATGCAACGTCACCTTGATTAGTGCATAATGGTTTTGATCCATTTAGTTTCAAGTCGGTCACCTCTCATGTGCCCAAACCATGTCAGGCTGCCTCACAAAGTATGACACCTAGACCACAACGAGTTTACGCTTTACGATTCATATTATTTGATGAATTTTTTCACATTGCAACGCAGGAGTGTTAATATCGTGCTATATTATATCGGAGATCTCTTCCTACTAATATAAAACATTATCATCTTAGCTGCATCACAGAAAGGTTTATACAATAGAGTTAATGAGCCAGCGATGCCATAACTGTGTTAATTTCACGAACTTTGCTTTTTGATTAAATGTCATTTTAACGTCGATGTTTAATTTTACAGTATTGTTATCTTATCATGCGATCCGTGTATTTTTAATACAAAAGTTTAGCGTCCCGTAGCAGCGCACGGGCACGAACCTAGTATAATATAATATGCTTTAGTACAAAGTATTTGCTGTAGATTTTGATCTATTCTTTCTGTAATTAATTGGAATAATTCATAACTGTAGTTTCTATAGTCCAATTGTGGTAAAATTTTTATGGTGGCCTAATTATTGTATGTTTGAACTGTAGTAAAAATTTTATACTCATTGGATCATGTATAACTAAGTGATTGATTTAGATTTAACAAGCATAAACCCTTCAAAACCGCTTATAACCGGGCCAGGGAGGTAAAACGCACGATTTCAAAAGTTGAGGGAGGTGGTTTGCCTGGTTTTAGAGTTCAGGGAGAAAAAACAGATTTTCGCAAAAGTTGAGAGAGGAAAAGTGGACTTTTCCCTTTAGCCTTTTGGTCCTCATGCGGTCGCCAGTTGATCGGAGTTGTGTTCTCTCGCCATTTGCACAAGTATTCTTTGTGTTTTCATGTAAAAGCTGTTGTATACAAATAACTCTGAGTATGAGTGGGAATAAGTTATTTGAAACTAAATATGTGTGTAAAAAATGCAAGTTCTTCTATATTCTCGAGATAGTTGATGGCCGAATTTGATACTTAATGACCGTCAACATGGGTTGCCATATCTAATTGTAAACCTGTTAGCACTTCTTTGTCAACTAGTGAAAAAATATCTACCTTTGAGGAGGCACGCTTAATGATGCTAGCCCTAGTTGATGCACTTCGGTACCTAACACTTACTCGACCTAATATAGTTTTTCATGTAGCTGTAAGCAAGGTCTATCAATGTTTACATGCTCCTACTATCATTGGGTTGTTGTGTGAAGAGAATTTTGAGGTACTTACCAAGATTGAACTAAAAAGCGGTAAGTCAAAGTCTCTTTTGAGTAGTGCATTCTCAGATGCAAATTGGGCTAGATGCCTACATGGTAGAAGGTCTACATATGTTTTTTTTCCCATATTTGAGTCTACCGAAACGGGCTATGGTGTCCAGGTCGAGTACTGAGGTTATAAACCTTGTTGCAGGAGATTGGTGTACAAGGACCACATGCTGCAAAATTATGGTATGATAATATTTGGGCTAAATATCTTTCAACAAATCCAGTGTTCCATGCTTGCACAGAATATATAGAAGTTGACTACATCATTTTGTAAGAGAAAAGAGTGACTAGAAAATTATTCGAGACAGACTTTGTCCCCTTTTAGAGATTAAATTGCAGATGGATTCACTAAAGCTCTACCTATACCGCAGTTGGAGAACTTCAAACACAATCTTAACCTCGAATCACGACCATTAAATGCGCTGTTGAAATCGCTCCCGTTCCATCTTCCTTGCGCCATACAATTGGCTGGGACTTTTAGGCTTTCTAACAAAGCCGCTGCTCGAAGATGGACCCCGACCCCGACCCCCCCACCCTCGACCCGCCCGTCCCCTTGTTAACCTCTGGCCACCACCACCCTCTCCACCCAGATCCGCTCCATTCCTGGCCTCTCCTCGCCACCTGCGCCTGGATCCGCAACCACCTTCGCCTGATCTACCCGTTGGTGGGTCTCTCTCCAGCGCTCATCAAGGTTTCAGCGGGATCCAAGCCGCCGATGCCTCCATCCAACTGCCCAAGTTGCCGGCGCCGGTGCCCGAGCTCGACTCACGCGCGTCATGCGGCCACGCCGGCACCCACACCGAGCCCGGCTGCCACCGCCCCTCGCCACCTCCCACTCCGGGACTAGCCCCCGACCTGCTCCTTCCCCTCGGCGACGCCGGCGGCGCCGCGCCGACGGTGCCTGCCACGGTTGGAAGGATGGACGACGAGATGACGGTCATCATCGAGGACATCATGGAAGGCGAGGACGAGGAGGAGGATGAAGATGACGTCGAAGACGACGAAGCCGATGAAGCCACGCGGGCGTTCACACCATCAGCCACAACGTGGGCGTCCACGCCATCTGCAACAACGCGGGCGTCCACACCGCCACCGGTAGCCACCTCTCCAGCGACGGACCCATGCTCGGGCAGGTCCTCGCCATGCTCCCTCTCCCCGCATGCCCCACCATTCTTCCCCGCCCATCAGTCGGTTAGCAGGAGTAAGTTCCGGCGTTGGGAAGAAGACCCCTGCGCGGGCAGCTCCGACGACGAACTCGCCTCTACCACGCGCTTGTCGTACATGGATGCTATTTGACAGGCTCTCTAGGCCACACCTCCGCCGTTGGTGGGGGGCTCTGAACGCGGCACAGAACACAACCACCGTGGCGGGTAACCACCTGGTGGCTGCCAAGGGGAAGCAGTGTCATTGGCGCGGGACACGCGCGCCCGATGGCCGTGGGAATCCACCATTGTAGGTCGCGCGAGTGCCCGCGCAGCGTCACCTAGGTCCGCAGCCGGCGGCAAGAGTCCCGGTGCACTAGCGCCTCGGCCCGTGGCATAGGGTGTCAATGCCTGACACGTCTCTGGTAGCCCTGTCAGGGGCCCAACGTCGACGCCGATGGATTCCAGATCGTCGAGAGTCGTCGTTAGCGACACGGTCCGGGGAGAACGGTGCCCAAACACCACCACCCCATCCTGCCAGATCTTGTGGGTTTCTGTAACAAAACCGACCAATTATATGAAATTAAGTAAGAAAATCACCCGCCGAAGCAGATAATTTAACAAACTTAAGTCCGTATAACCCGGTAGTCCGTGAAACCACGAAGGATTTCAAACCAACCAACATACAAACCAAGATCGTACAAGTTTAGCAGCCATAGTCACATATTACATAAAGTTTACAACGACAGTTGAATACATCGAAGTTTAGAAGACAAAGTTATTACAAACCAAGTTCAATATAAAGTAGCGGAAGCAATTAGTTTCATAAACCACAGACACACACTTAGTTCAAATATAGTGCCAGGAGATAGTCATTTCCCACCAAAGCATTAGGTAAGACATACGGAACGACCATTGCCCTTGGTCCTAGTTGTCGCCCATCGCCAGATATAGGTAGTTGATGCAATTACCATAGTATATTTGACCATCTGCAACAACAATGGAAACAATGCCCTGAGTACGAGAAAGTACTCAGCTAGACTTACCCGTCTTAAACCAAAATAAAGTGACACCAAGGATTATGTAAGGTTTTCTTTTAGTGGACTAACTTATTTGCGAAAAGCATAAGCTATCATGTCTAAACCATTTTAAGTAATTTGCATCATGTTTATTATAACTTATCCATCTAGATAAGCACCTATGCTATACCAATCACTTGATTAACCAATAACATCCAGTTACCACTTAGATTTAGCATTTCCAATATCATCCAGATAACCATCAGTGTTCTATCATCATTACTACGATGTCGTAACTCAAGTCAAGTGCTCACTATCCAGTAACGATGACGATTCGAATCGATTCATAACCAGGTGGTGATTTATTCCTCACACAAACCACACTCATCCGCTAAAGTGAGCTACAGATCACCAATGACACTATCCAGGTAAATGTCGCGGGACAAACTGGAGCCGCAGTACCCAGGGACCGACTGACTACCAGGACGCACCTTGGGCTCACTCTTCGCGTCCCCAGCATACCCCCTACAACACCAATACACGCACCCGTGTAGATCTCGGCCCGAATAATGCCACTAGCTTCGTGGTCGAAAGATACTTTATTCGGCCAGCTAAATGTGAGGCATGTGTTCAACATGACAAGAGGGACGAGCAACGATCGGTCCTTAACTGACATAGATGGAAAACTGATAGCACCCCAGAACCCTGTCTGGTTGGCTCCAACTTTTCGTCCGGTCTCCAATTATCCATCAACACATGGTTATTTTCAGGATTCCATCCATTGCATAGCTAAAACATTCCAGTAACCACCTATAATTGCAGGTGACTGGAAATCACCGATCGCTACCGGTCTAAGTAGGGCTAAGCAGTATTCGATCCTAAACTTCATTAGGTAATAATGTAGGCAAGGATAGTAATAAATGCATCAACGGTTTTATCCAACTCCTATAACTTAATGTGATAATATATATAAACTCATATATATATATATATATATAAGGAATTGCTTTTATAAAGTAGGAGACTTAGAATGCTCCGGGGCTTGCCTCGTTCGAAGGAACTGGGTTGGTGGTCCACACACTTAGGTATATCCTCTTCTTGCTCATCTACCTCGGACACCTCCTATGCCTGAGTTTCTTGTGGATCGGACCCGCTCTGCTCCTCTTGCACTACTACTAGCGCTTCCTCATGCGATCCTATATAATGCAAGTGTATAAGCGAATATGCAAACGGTGCATCGGATGCGATGACATGCGATGATCATGATGACATGGTATGCAGATGAACACATTGCGACCTTATTGGATAGCATAAAGGTAAAACCTTTCTACAAGGTTGTCAATATCATCCAAGATCAATTATTACAAATACATGTCATCTACTGCATTCTCTTCTGCTAATAATTCTCATCTTTTCTGCTAACTAACATATAACCCTAACATGAGTGCTACTACACTTTATCAACACAACCACATTAACTTGTCAAGAAACACCAGCAAGTGATTTGGTGCTTCAAAGATACACCAAAGCTTCATTATTAAACTAATTATCCATAAAGAATATTATTTCATATTCGATTTAAACTAGGGTTACAACAGCAACCTATATTTGTAGTGCAAAGAAAAATCTACAAAAAATTACAGTAGCATAGTCTACTCTAACCCTACCATAAAAGTTTCATGGTATTTGGATAAGTAAAATAGCCTACACAAAAATGACAAGCTATGTTATCAAAATGAGCATGAAAATACTTTATATTATGAAAAGTATCAAACAAAAGATTTAGTATTTTTCCTATGTTCTACACAGTAAACAAATAGTATACAAAATTTATCATATGCATGTTTTATACAAATTTCTCTCTCTAGCAAAAATAACAAAAATCAGCCAATAAAGACACTTGAACTACACATCAAAATTTTTCTATAGAACATGCATGACATATATTTTTCATACAATGTTCATCACATAATAAGAATAACAAACTTGGAATAATATTTTTTTGAGCTTCCTATGATTTATTATGCATTTTCTAAGAAAATAACAATTACAAGAATTAAATAAAACCCTATACAAAAGTATCACAAATTTGACATACAATATTTTTATATTGTAGATCTACTCCTAAGAAGTCTACCAAAATTGGTTTGCACATTTTTGGAGCTATATTTCTCAATATATGATTTTTGGAAGCCTTCAAAGAATTTCTAGAAATCAATTTCAAAAACCCTTTTAAAATTAGCCGTGGAAAATGATAAGAGCACCCCACTTTTGCACCCCCAGCTCCACGTAGAGGGATAGACAGGTGGGGCCCGTGGGTTAACTGGCCCCACCGGTCAATCGAACCCGTGGCGGGCTCGCCGTTGACCGACGGCAACTCGCCGCCGACGAGGCTGGCGGCCAAGCGGTCACCACCTACATGCTCTACGCGACGACCCGCAATCGGTGGGCTAGAGAACGGAGCCATTGGCTCACCGACACGAGCTCGCCGGCGGCCATGGCGGGCGGTGGCGCGGGCATGGCGGCGGAGGCGCCCTTTTTGGCTATGGCAAAGTGAGTAGAGGTGCGCAGCGGCTCCGCAGCATCAAGGCGGACACAAGAAGGGAAAAAGGGAGGAAAAGGGGAGCGGAGGAGCTCCGGCCACACGTGGCCGTGACGGCGGCCATGGCGCCATGGCGGAGGAGGCGCTTAGTTGAGCCTTACCCTGCCGAAAACGGTGGCGATGGTGCGAGCACGAGAAAGAGGAAGGCGAGGCGGAGCTGCGTGCAAGGTTAATCGGAAAATGGCGGCGTGGTGGAGTATGACGCCGGCGGGTGACGCGGTGGCGCGCGGTGGCAGAAGCGAGGGTGTGCTCGGGCTCTGCTGCTGCGGCTCGGTAGGAGGAAATGAGAGGGAGCAGGGTGGAGCGGACGCGCTCGTGGTAGTGAAGGCGAGCATGGAGGGGCACGGGGGCCACCGGACGGTCAGGTGCTCACCGTCGCTGACGCATGGTGGCCTCGGGGCGTGCGGCTCCTGTCGCGGTTGGATGCGGTGCACGCGGCGCGTGGGCGAGAGCGGAGGCAGGCGCGCGGGAGGGAGCGGGCCGGCTTCGGCTGGTGGGCCAAAAGTGGAGCGCGTGGCCCGTTAAGCAAGAAAAACGTTTTTCTTTTCTATTTTAAATTCCAAATTTAACTAGCAGTCCCAAATTCAAAATTTTGAAGTAGAAAATGACATTTTCAAAACTTAACCCCAAAACAAAAGTTGTTCAAAATTTAATTCTCTACAATATTGCTTTATGGCACATTTTGAAATTCCAAACAAATTTTAAAATGGAGATTCAAAGTTAGTTTAAATCAAAATCCCGTTTTTTCTAGAATATTTTTAAAAGCAAAATTTGGGAAAATTTGAATACCAAACTTGCTCCTAAATTTATGCTAAACATTTCTAAATGATTTGTACTAATAATCAAACATGTATTAATAGCATAACAAGCATAACCATGACATAGTTATATTTCAATAAGCAATTGCAACATTCATGTTTCAATGTTACGTTTCACATGTTTCATTTCAACGTTGCACTTACATTGCATGTGATAATGAATGCAAGATGATGCTCCTGCGCATAATTGGAATGCTTAATGCATGCTTAACACCTGAGGTGTTACAGTTTCTGCTTCAACTGCCTCGCGCATGACCACATTGCCGCTCAGTGTCGCTCCCGGTCCTATTGCCTCCGCTACCGAGGGACCGGTCATCGAGCAAGGATGTGCAAGCAAGGTCATTCGCCGCTGTGCATGCCCTCGCCCGCGAGGCTGGGGTCAGTCATGGGGCCCCAAAGACACGTTGCCACGACGGAGCAGTGTGGCCCTACAGGCAGCCGGGAGGTCGCGCCGCCACAACGAGCCATGACACGCCACAACGGACCACAGCGACTCGACAGGTTGTTGGGACGTCACGTCGCCATGATGGACCAACGCGTCCTAAAAGGCAGTCGGGACGTCGCGAGGTGCCAAGCCAGGCATCAACACCATCGTCGCCTCCTCGTGAATGGCAATCAACCACGCCGTCACTGGCGCGCCAACTCAGCACCACGACAACACACCATCGTGGTCACAACCACCGGGCGACACCGATTGCCGCCCCAAGGTTGAGGTCCTCATCATCTCGAGGAACGCAGAGCTCGCCACGACTGAAGTGGACCTCTCCCTTGTTCTCGTCGCGCTCGTGGGTGCGAATCGGCCAGCCATCTTGTCGGCGGAGGTCCGGGATCACCTTTCCTCGGTGTTCCACGTGTCCGAGGGCGCGACCACCGTCTGTCCCTATCTCGGGGGACCTCATGCACGCGAGCGTCAGCAAGCTGGGCGTCATGGCTCGTCGTGCGAGGCAGTTCGACTTGAGGCTGAGGTGGACTTCGAACCTTGGGGCCAATCAATGCCTCTGTCGTACCCCGCGACAGACACGACATTCGACCCGATGTTGGTTGAAGCGGCAATCCAAGACCACGATCCGCACTCCGACTGTCGCTCTGCTTTAAAACCAGGCCATGCAGACATGGTCACCATCGTGGTCGATGACCGTTCTAGCGATGTCCAGCCGGCCTTGACTTTGCCCAGAGAAATGGAGATGCTGGGTGCGCCGAGGGGCTCCTCGAGCGATGACGACGTAGGTCGACCGGCGTCACCGGGACATGTACCCCCTCCGCTTCATGAAACGCTGGAGGCGCAGCTTTGCCTTCCGTTGCAGACGCCCCTTATCCGCGGGCTACCTAGGCTGCGCACACCCAGGACGCCGGTCTTCGTTCTATCGTTGCGGCGCAATGACCGCCTTGCTGCGAAGCCACCGAGGTGGACTCCACCAAGCAGGCTCAGTGCGTGCTAATGCAGAAGCTAGGAGTTGTAGCAAGCTCACCCAATGTCGACTCCGAGACAGTGCGCAAGTATAAATCAACCTTCCAAGCGCCGCTATCGGCCTCCAAGCAGGAGGCGCTGCAGCTTCTTTTTAGTGGGGAATTCGATCCGGTGGCCATGGACTTGGATATGATCGTAATGGACGAGGTTTGAGGTGGTTCCTTGTCCTAGTCATAAAATAGTATCTTGTGTAATCACAACCTCGTGCAAGAAGTGTGAGAGGTGTGGGCTGTGAGTTTCAGTAATATTTCGATTACCGTAACTTGACAGTTTTATAACAAAACTTTCTACTCTTGCTTAATGAATAACGTGTCAAGGCACGATATCGAAAAAAAAACTCGAATCACAATGTCAACCTCGAATGGCTGTGATTGAGGGAGGCGGTTACAAGTAGCAAATTTGTTGTATCTCAACAAACTGAACTGGCTTATCATGCGTAATATATAGATCTTTTGGAGCTTGTTGTACTTTAGCATTGTTGATCAAGTCTTTTAGAACTAACAACCTTGTGTAATCCAGGGTTTGGGATATTCCAACCCTACATAAACATGCAGGCACACCCATGTCACACCCGTGGCCGCCGGCGAACTCGCCGTCGACGTGAGCGATCAAGACGGCACAGATCAGGTACGGCGCTGCGAGGAATCTCCTCTGCCCAGCGAGTTCTATTTCTTCGATAGTCTGAATGAGTCCGTTCCCCCTCGGGTTAGGCACTTATGTGCCGGATACAAAACATGGCCTCGGGCCCACTTGTCATACACATAAAGGAAAAACACATTTTTGATTCTACGCTTCTCTCTTCTGCTGGCGCTGGCGCCCCAGGCCGCCTCTTCATCCCGTGGACACCTCAGCTGTTACACCTCCCCCCGCTGAAGACGCAGCTTGTCCCCAAGCTGAGCAGCTGGAAAGCGACGCTTGAGCACATTGTAGTCTTCCCAAGTTGCCGCCGAGCTTGGTAAACCTGTCCATGTGACTTTCACCTGTGGTATTGCTGTATTACCTTTCTTCACCAGCCGACGATCCATCACTTGCTTTGGGTGTTGTTGCGGCAGCTTCCAGATCAGTAGTAACTGGCAATGTTGCATACACCGGGGTGAAATCTGCAATGAAAGGTTTCAACTGGGATATGTGAAAAACAGATGGATAAGAGAGTCCTCAGGTAGTTCCAACCGGTATGCCACAGAGCCCACACGTTTCCAGCACTTATATGGTCCAAATATTTATAAGCCAATTTGGGAAAGGGTCTGTTAGCCACCGTTGACTGAGTATACGGTTGCAACTTGAGCAGCACTTGGTCACCCACGGAAAACTGGTAGTCAGTACGCTTTTGATCAGCCATGACTTTCATTCTGTTTGGGCTCTGGAGAGATTGTGCTTGAGGGACTGTAAGTGAGCTGCCTGTGATTGATGATCTCAGTGACTGATGGTGGAGTAGTATCGACACCTCGGGAGCAGCCCCAAGGTGGGGCTCATACCCATACAGTGCTTTGAAGGGTGAACAGCCGAGTGAAGTGTGGTATGTGGAGTTGTACCACAGTTGAGCGAGAGATAACCAAGCTTCCAAGATTTGGGAGAATCTTGAACTGAGCACGGAGAAACATCTCCAAACATTGGTTGACCCGTCCGTCTGCCCATCGGTTTGGGATGGTACGATGTGCTGAGATGCAAATTGACCCTATATAGTTTGAACAGCTCCTTCCAAAAGTGACTCACAAAGATGGTGTCCCTATCTGAAACAATCGAATTGGAATCCATGCAATGTCACGACATTGTCCATGAAGGCTTGAGCAATGGTATGTGCTGTATAGGGGTGTTTGATGGGTATGAAATGGGCAAACTTTGTTAACCTGTCCACGACAACCAGGATGACAGTATAACCTTCAGACTTGGGGAGACCTTCAATAAAATCCATAGAAAATGTCGCGCCAGACACCCTCAGGAATTGGAAGGGGTTGAAGCAATCCATAGGGTGGGTCAGACTGTGTTTGGCATGTTGACAGACTTCACATTGTTTAATAAAACTTTCAACATCCTGTTTCATCCCTTTCAAGCAAGTGCTTCTTTAACTTGTAGTAGGTTGAGAGATACCTGAGTGTCCACCGAGAGGGCTGGAATGAAAAGCAGCGATGAGTTTGTTTGCAATGCCAGTGTTCTGGCCAATCCAAATGTTCCCATTACACCTGATGAGACCCTTGTCCAGAGAATACCCAGCGGCATCAGGACTGGCTATTGCCAATCTGGTGAGGAATTCTTGGGCCTGAGGATCAGTGGCTATGAATTAAGCACCTCCTGAACCCAAACTGGTTGGACGGAGAGACAGCCTGTATAGCGAGAAGATGAGCTACTCCGAGAAAGAGCATCGGCTGCCAAATTTTCCTTACCCTTCTTGTAAATGATCTTAAACTGCAAGCCCATCAGCCTTGTCATGGCTTCCGTTGCATCTCTGAATGAAGATTCTGTCATTGAGATAAGCCAATGATTTGTGATCTGTCAAAATGGTGAACTCTTGTCTCTGAAGGTATGTCTCCACTTTTCCTATGGCCATGATAAGTGCAAGAAATTCCTTCTCATAAATAGAAAGGGACTGGTGTTTAGGGCCCAACCTTTACTGAGATACGCCACTGGTTGCCCCTGTTGCATTAAAACTGCTCCAAGCCCATCCTGGCAGGCATCAGTTTCAACGGTGAACGGTTGCTGAAAATTTGGTAGAGTAAGCACTGGAGCCCTGGTCATGGCGATTTTCAGATCCTCAAATGCCACATGAGCAGCCGGTGACCAGGCAAAAGTCTTCAATCCTACATCTAGTGAGAGTTTCGCTAGAAGTCCATAATGCTTCACAATTTCCTATATACCCCGTGAGACCGAGGAACCCGCGGAGTTCAGTGAAGTTGGTTGGTGTCGGCCATGGAGCATGGCCTCATCTTACTGGGATCTGTAGAGACGCCTGTGCAGAAATAATGTGGCCCGATATTCCAAACTATGTTGAGCAAATGAACACTTAGATGCTTTTAAGTACAACTTGTGAGCTCGCATCACTGCCAGAACCTGATTCAAGTGTTGGACATGCTCGGCCAGATTCTTGCTATAAATAAGAATGTCATCCAAAAATACTAGAACCAAGTGTCGAAGAAAAAGGCTGCAATATCTCATTCATGACACATTGAAACGTTGCCGGAGGCATTTGTAAGCCCAAAAGGCATGACTTTGAATTGGTAGTGGCCAAAGTGGGTTTTGAAAGCGGTCTTATGCTCATCCTCTGGCAGCATTCTAATTTGATGGTATCCGGACCTCATGTCAAGTTTGGTAAAAATTGTTGCACCATGCAACTCATCCAGAATCTCCTCAATAATAGGCATTGGAAACCTATTTTTGATGGTCATATTGTTCAGTCGTCGGTAATCGACACAGAACCTCCACGTTCATCCTTCTTCTTGACTAGTAGACCGGGGAAGCAAAAGGGCTATGACTTTGTGCAATAAGGCCTGCTTGGAGGCAAATCTTTCACTTGTTGCTCAATCTCTGTTTTATGTTGAGGAGAGTAATGATATGGTTTAGCGTTCACAGGAATAGAGCCAGGTAGAGAGATATAGCATGGTCATAGCTGCGTTGAGGTGGTAATGTCTTGGGATCCACAACACATCGGCATATTGTGCTAGCAGTTTTGTGAGCTCCGATGGTTGTGTTGTTGGTTGTACTGGCAAGTTGACCAGTGGAGGAGACAGCTGATCCACCAAAACAAAAGCCCACACCTCATTCCCTTTGGTTGAATTGGTATACTTTTTGTGCCGAAATAGATTGCAATGCATTTGCGGTTGCTGCGGCCCTTCAATCTAATGTGTCTGCCGGCTTCCATGAATTCCAGTATTTTGTTGTCCAGTCACAAGTCATTGGGCTGTGTTGTCGCAACCAGTCATACCCCAAAATGGCATCATACGGGGACATGTCAAGGACAATCATATCAGATGTCAATGTTTGACCTTGGCAGTACCACTGGAGATTAAGGACTTTCCTGTCAGTAACCATCCATTCCTATTGGCTAGTTGAACCTTCTTGGAGCAGTCTGTACTGTTGGAATCTTGGTAATGTTGACAAACTGAGAACGCACAAGCTATGAGAGCTGCCACTATCAACTAAAATCACATGACCTTATCTTGGACTCTTGTTGAAGCTTGATGCAGTTGGTACTGTCATGCCAGACATAGCATTAATGGAGAGTTGCCAAATTGCTCCTGTATAGAATCTTCAATTGCCATTTGATTGAGGACATCATCGCTGAGTTCGCGGTCCAATTCATTCAGAACGAGTGCATTTGACTGGAGCTTCCCTCTCTTAGAACAGACTTCAATATGGCCGGCTCAAATTTTCACCACAAGTATAACACAGTCCATTTGCTTTCCGGTAGTCTCTGAGTTGTCTATCCCGCCACAAAGTACCTGGAGCTGGGGTAGGTCTGTTGTCAGATTTCATTGGATGATTTGTTTTGTTGTGAACATTGGCTCGCTGATATTTATACTTGCCGCGCTCTAGCATCTTTTGCTGAATCTTGGCAATGATAGCTGCTCGTTCCACTGTGGTTGGTACCTGGGGTTCAACCACTGCGCGATATCATCTTTGAGGGCCATTAACATAATGAGTGGTGAAAAGAGATCATCGTAATGACAGCTATGCATGGTAATGTCAAACTGGAGTGACTGATGGTGAAAAAGAGATCATCGTAATGACAGCTATGCATGGTAATGTCAAACTGGAGTGACTGAAACTGAGTTGTATACTCCTCGACAGTACCGGTTTGCTTGAGAGAAACCAGATCAGCTAGAGCCGCCCTGTAATCATCCGCTCCAAATTTGTCTGTCACCGCTAGACAAAACGTCAGCCAAGAGATCTGAGCATGAGTTTGCTTGTAGGCTTGAAACCATTTGGCAGCATTGCCCTCCAGATGCATAGTGGCAGAGGAAACCCAAACTCGCTCAGGCACCTTGTAGATATCAAAGTAACTAACACAATTGTCAAGCCATATCTTGGGGTGACTGCCATCAAACTTAGGAAAGAGCATTTTGGGTAAAGCATGATGAGGGACGGAATCATCCTGCTGCTTGTTACCGTGGCGTCGATGTGCTCTGGAATGTGCTGGTGGTATGGACTCTTTGTTCTTAGCAAACATGTTCTGAAAGGGCTCTTCCTCGTCTTCCATCACGGCTGACCCAGAAGTATTACTGATCGACTGCTTGTCATCCTCGAACTGACGCAAGGTGAGCTGAGCCACCGCTTGGCCGTTGGCCCGCACTTGCTGTGAGATGAACTGTTGCTCAGCAGTACATTTGTCCACCTTGGTATTGTTGAGCTCGATTTGGGTTTTGAGCTCTTGTTGGACAAGCCCCAGGTCAGTCATCCGATTGTACAGCAAATCAAAACTGTCCATAACCTGATCCCACTTAGATTTCTCTTCATCAGAATTCTTCGACATTTCGTCCAACAAAAGTTGGGTCTGCTTCGATGGCTTGATCGGAGCCGTGACTGACGTAGGAGGAAGCAACAGGTTTGATTTGAGATCTCCCCTATATGCTGCTCACCCCTAATTCACCGCCGCCCGGAAGTGAGGCGTGATCGAGGAATTTTACACGGGAACACTGCCCCGCAACCCAAATCGACGGACACTTCCCCGCCTGACGCCACCGCACTTCAGTTGACCCCGGTAGCTACGGAATTTTACACGAGAACACACGTCCCGCAACCCTCGCTACTGAATCAACCGTGCTAGAGTAAATAGACGTGAGAATAGGGAAGGTTCTCACAGTAGATTCACGCCGCCGAATCCCAAAGTGTCGATGTAGTCCCCCAGGTGAGCAACGTGCCGTAGAGGTTGGTGTCGGTGAGGATCGGGATCGAACAGGTTGGTGGTGCCGACGCAGAGTCCGCTCAGGGTGGTGGTGGGGAATGGAGGTGGTTTCTGTCGATTGGGGAAAGAGGAGCCGATAGCCGATGCTGACCCAGTGCAACCCAAAGGATGGACCTACAGGACCTCCGTCGCAACACCGCTCGGATGCTGAACGGAGATCAACCCGCCAACCGGAATTACGCACTGTAGATCGAAGCAGGCGGATCGGAAAGGCGACTAGAAACGACGGAAGGTGGATCTGAGCGGGGGGTAACTCGAATTGGAGATGAGCGGAGCCGAGGAACGACCGTCTCTGATACCACTGTCACACCCGTGGCCGCCGGCGAACTCGCCGTCGACGTGAGCGATCAAGACGGCACAGATCAGGTACGGCGCTGCAGATCAGGTACGGCGCTGCGAGGAATCTCCTCTGCCCAGCGAGTTCTATTTCTTCGATAGTCTGAATGAGTCCGTTCCCCCTCGGGTTAGGCACTTATGTGCCGGATACAAAACATGGCCTCGGGCCCACTTGTCATACACATAAAGGAAAAACACATTTTTGATTCTACGCTTCTCTCTTCTGCTGGCGCTGGCGCCCCAGGCCGCCTCTTCATCCCGTGGACACCTCAGCTGTTACAACCCAGGAAAAAGGTGCTGCTTCTCCCAGACGCTTTCGCGCCTCTGATCATCTTTTCAACCGTAGCACTGATTCACTGAATAATGTCTGTGTCTGTATATCCAGTTTCCAGTTCCTTGATTTAAGAGTAAAGATCTCTAATTCTCTATGTTGGGATGTTCAGTACCCAGCTGGCTAGCCGCAGCTCCAGCCTGCAGCTGACATCTAAACCACAGAACCAGGTAACCAAAAGCTATTTTGCTTGAAGACTGTCGATCAGCTGCTGGCACTGCCCTGTCTAAAAGCATATGTAAATCCTGTGGTTGGCGCATGCACTCCTCCGGCAACTGAAAAACGCAAGAATCAAGATGATCAGTTTGTCTGCGGCATTATGCATCTCTGCCCTGTTCGTCGAAAAGACAAGCTGAAAAGTACCGGGCACCAAGCAAACAGCCACGCCTATCTGGATTGCAGCTTCTGATCGCTGCAAACGTTGAAGGAACAAACGAAACCAGAGTACCTGAAGCTTGTGCTTGTAAACACCTGCCATCTGACATTGTGCTCGGCAGCTTCTGGAACTCCCACACTGGCTTCCAATATTCACTTCCCACACTGGCTTCCAAGATTCACTTGCAGGCTGCTGCAAGGATCTAGTGGACCAGTGGTATCTCCAGGCTCAGGGGTATCCTGTTGCTCCGAACATCCGGCCACCAGCTCCTGCTCAAACAAGAACAGATGCCAATGTAGGCTCAGCGCCGAGTTTGCAGGTACAGCTTATACAGCTTAATTAAAATGGTCTTCTTCTATCCGGTAGCTGTTGAACACACAAGTATGTTCACTCATTAGCAGAGCAGGTAGCAGCACCATCCTGTATGTAACGGCACTGTCTGTCAGGGTTATACTGCAGATGGATTAACCATGGCAAATAGCAGTGATTACCACTCCTATCACCCAGACCCAGTGCAGCATGCATCAGTCTCTTTTACTACATGACAGTACCAGAAATGTCAATAATGATGCTGCTCCTGTAGGGGGAGGAAGGTACTTAGGGTGTGTTTAGATGGGAAAAGTTGGGGTGAAAAGTTACTGTAGCACTTTTCGTTGTTATTTGGTAAAAATTTGTCCAACCATGGATTAATTAGACTCAAAAGATTCGTCTCGAACTTTACAGACAAACTATGCAATTAGTTTTATTTTTTACCTACATTTAATGTTTCATGCATGCGTTTAAAGATTTGATGTGATGGGTGGAAGAGGAAATATTTTGGGTTCCTGTAGTAAGTGAACAAGGCCTTAACTTATTGATGAGAAAAGGTGGGACCCACAGGTTGCAAAAAGGGGGGTTTTCTGGCACGCGTACGCCTACGCAACCACACAGGCGTACTGTAGTACTAGTATACCTCAGAGGGACTTTTCCTCAGAGGGACTTTTCCTGTTCGGTGGCTTGCCCTGACGTGATTTTAACCCTCTACCCGAAATGGCCAGAATGCCCTTCCTGCCGCCTGGTTAAGCTAACTGCGACAGTGGGTTACCCCGCTCAGGCTGGCATCGCTTCACTGAAAATGGACCGAATAAAGTGGCGTATACGTACACCGGTATACAAGTAGTAGTGATTCATATACGCCGTGGGTCCCACCCTCGAGGGATATTTATGAGCCCCACTTCCTTTCATATGCAGGTGCTCTCTGTTAACGTCACACCTCCAGCCAATAATTATTAAGTCCTTTTGTTTTAATAAATTTCAGAATTAAGTTAGATATATGCATCGTCCGGTATCTGAAATTGCTTTAATAGTATAATAGTGCACTTTGTCCAGGTGGCGAAATGACAGCGTAGTCCCTGTGCTACTCTGAACCGTGGTTAAGTTTGGGGCACCCTTAAAAATTAGTATTTGGCATCAAATGAGGGCAAAGTTCAAAACGGACTCGGATTTTTTTTACTCTACCTTGCTGCAAGTCACCTACTTTTTTTTTCCTACAAGTACCCCCCGGCACCAAAATTTTTTTGGCGAGTTTGACTGAGAGTTTGAGCAAAAAGAGAAAAAAAGAAAAAAGGTCTGTATTTTAAGCCCCTGAATAAATTTGGGGGAAAATACAATTTCAGAGGTGTTCGTGGCTTCGAATCTCCGTCAATTCGCTCCACTCCTCCAACGGATCCACTCAGGTACTTTCAGACATCGATTCCCCTCCTTCTTAGCTTCCGATCGAGCTACAGTTCGCGGCTCATGGCGGCGTGGGGCGGCAGATCGAGGCGCTAGGGTTTGGGGTCGCCGCCTCGTGGATCAGCCTGCGCCGCGCTCGCCGGCCGCCGCCAGATCTCGCCCCGCACCGACGGAGCTCCTCTTCCTCCACCTCGCTGGCCCGCGCCGCCGTAGCTCTCAGTATTCCTCTAGCGGATCGCCCCATCCCCACTCCCATCCAAACGCCTCTAAAAGTTCGGGATCGCCCGGTCCCGTCGCCAACTGCACACGGTAGGTTCGATTGGAGCTGGATTGGTGGGGTGGGGGTATCTGCTGTCTAGTGTTGATTTCGGATTCAGCTGCTCTGCTCCTTTCGCGGCCTGGCCTGCTAAAGTTTGGGGTTCTAGGTTTTCTGCTCCTCGTGTGCAGCTGTGCTAAAAAGTCCCCATTTCGGTGCAAATTTTAGTAACTGGTGCTTCGTTTCTTCCGTCTGTTCTCGGAAATTCCTCACGCTGTCACGTTTTGTGCAGGTTGTGGTGCTGAAAATCCAGCTTTGGGATTGATGCGGCTGTAGTAAGTTCTTGCTCGGTGGTTGGTCTTGGGCTCTTCTGTTCAAGCTCAGGAGCCGAGGCCAACCGAGTTCTGTGCTGAAGATGAAGATGGGTGCAGACCCAAGTACCCAGGATGTGATGGAGGCAGCTCTCAAAGCAAAGCATGCAGCAGAGCGCAAGTTCTATGCACGTAACATCAAGGGTGCCCGGAGGTCAGCGCTCAAGGCTCATAACTTGTGCCCATCACTTGAGGGCATATCTCAGATGATCTCAACACTTGATGTTCACCTTGCTTCTGAGTCGAAGATTGATGGGGAGAGTGACTGGTACAGGATACTGTCTCTCAGTGCCATGGCTGATGAAGAGGAGGTGAAGAAACAGTACAGAAAGCTAGCACTCCAGTTGCACCCAGACAAGAACAAGTCGGTTGGTGCAGAGGTTGCCTTCAGACTTATCTCGGAGGCATGGAGTGTATTGTCTGACAAGAGCAGGAAGATGCTTTATGATCAGAAGAGGAGAGATCATTGTGCGGCGAATGTGTCCAATGGTTTGTATGCTTGTGATACAAAGGTCAGTAAGCGAGCACGAAAAAATGCTGCTGCCGCTGCCGCTGCCGCTGCCTCTGCCTCAGCAGCTGTCGAGGCTACTACTCATCCTGCAGGGGCTAACACATTCTGGACATCATGCAACCGCTGCAGGATGCAGTATGAGTACTTGAGAATTTATCTGAACCACAACCTTCTGTGCCCAAACTGTCACCATGCATTCATGGCTGTAGAAACTGGGTTTCCCTGCAATGGAACCAGTTCTTCATTCACCTGGACAACCAAGCCACAGCAGCAGCAGAACCAAAATACTGTTGTTGACCATTCATATCAATCAGCAAGCAGAACATCAAGCATTCCAGGCACCGGACATGGAGCATACCAGCAAGAGAACACTTATGAGTTGTACAATAACCAAAGTTTCCAGTTCACTCAGTACCCCAAGACAACAGGCGCTGCTGCTACAAATGGTTACAGTACACAGGCCTTAGAGAAATCAAAGAGAAAACATGAAGAGAACTACATATACAATTATTTTTCAAGTGGCAATGACAATGAGTATCCATCGGGGCGTGGACGGCATTCAAAGAGGAGGCGGAGTTTCAGTAATGGCTATGCATCTGTGGACTGCAATGGGGAGACTCTGGCTGCAATTGCAGGTATGACTGTGACTGCCGATGGAGGAAGAGTTAATGGTACATCAGGGGAAAAGTTTAGATCTGCAGTAAGTGCAAGAAAGGCTAATGTCTTGAGGGAGATCTTCCAACTTGACACCCGTGGTATTCTTCTTGAGAAAGCCAAAGCAGAAGTTCGTGAAAAATTACAAGGCTGGAATATTTCGACATCTAGCCAGTTTGCCGAGAAAGGGAAATCAGGAAGAAGAGAGAAGCATGTTGAAAACAATATAAAGGTTAATGGCATCCTCTCTGACAATCCAATCAATAAATGCAAGAAATACAGTTCAAAAGTTGCAGATATTGAGATACCTGTGACTGATGTATTGAATCCAGAACAGATGCGTGTACCTATGTCCATTGATGTCCCTGACCCAGATTTCCATGACTTTGATAAAGATCGAACAGAAAGAGCCTTTGGCAACGATCAGATCTGGGCTACATACGATAGTGAAGATGGCATGCCTCGCCTATATGCAATGGTACAGAAAGTTATTTCAATGAAACCTTTCAGGATACGAATGAGCTTCCTCAATTCTAAGTCCAACAATGAACTGGCACCAATAAACTGGATCGCCTCAGGTTTTACGAAGACATGTGGTGATTTTAGGATTGGAAGATACCAGATTACTGAAACAGTCAACATCTTTTCCCACAGAGTTTGCTGGAGTAAAGGTCCTCGGGGAATTATCAGGATTATTCCCCAAAAAGGTGATACATGGGCTGTGTACCGGAACTGGTCTCCTGATTGGAATGAACTTACACCGGATGATGTGATATATAAGTATGAGATAGTAGAAGTGATCGATGATTTCACTGAAGAGCAAGGTCTGAGTGTTGTCCCACTGCTGAAGGTAGCTGGCTTCAAAGCAGTATTCCACAGGCTCACAGGCCCCGATGTGGTCAGAAGAATACCGAAGGAAGAGCTTTTCCGCTTCTCTCATCGGGTTCCTTCTCGCCTGCTCACTGGTGAAGAAAGAAATAATGCTCCAAAAGGTTGCCATGAGTTGGACCCTGCTGCAACTCCAGTTGACCTGCTTAAGATTATTACAGATGTTAAGGAAGATACGACACAGTGAAGCTCTGAGTAGAACTCAACTTGTCGTCTGTCCTACAGACTTGCAACTGCGAGCTAGCATGGCTGAAGTCTCATTATGCTGTTCACTCACTGGTCAGCATCATATGGCTCACTTGCCTTAATCTATCATTGAACTTCTGGGTGACGATGAGGACTTTATTAGGCATTTCTAACATTTAGTTTTATGTAATATCGATATCGTATAGAGCAAATGATTATCGAGAGGCTGCATATTGTGCTGAGGCCAGTTCTCAAAATGGCAGGCCTCATGACTTGTTGCGAGGTAGGTGCCACTAAGTGATACTCGTCTGTAAGGCTATGTCAAGTAAGAGCGTAGTTTGAGACTGCTGCCAGGCTTTACTCTGTACCCGCACTCATTTACTTATCATGTTGTATTTTCATTGATGCATAGCATAATCCTTATATTATCTATCGTATTAAGTTATTTTGATTAAATATATGTCTTTTCTGTGGTGCCAATTACTCTTCTACTCTTGTTCAAAGATTTATGTACCAACGAGTCTTACAAATGGTCTGTAAATGATCAGAGGTTAATCGGTTTCACATATTTACAGTGTGGAAGACAGACCATTCTGGTAGAAATATGGTTCCTGCAGACTATATACGGTAATTACCATTCTAAAAGAATATGTGAATTGACCGTATTAATACCATTCTAGAAGAATGTGTGAATTGACCGTATTAATACGGATCTTATGGATGGATGGTTTGCCTTCCTACCACGGCAAATTTAGTTTGGCACGATATGTATTTGCAGAACAGTAATTTCATCATTCTAGGCCAAAGAAGCATAATTGTCCTGATTCCAACTCCAACATGAAATGCATCTTGTTGATCAGTACATGATACATTCCATGCCGTTTGAAGGCAGTGTTGTCAGTCTGGTGACCAAAATTTGTCCAATGAATCCAACAAACTGCAGTGTGACCCAAAAAAATTGGGTAAGCTAAATGCTGCACTCAAAGTAGAATCAGCAGCTGCGTTCAACGATGGGCTGATGCTTAAGGCCAACATCGAGGATCCAACAATGATGGTCTGTTCGCTTTGCTGAAAAATCAGGTTGAAAAGTACTATTGACTGATTTGCTGTGAGAGAAAAACACTGTTCTTTCACTGAAAAAGTACGGCTGATAAGCCAAGTGATTTTGCAGTTAGCCACAGATTGATAATCTCGTATTGAATCACAAAATAATTGAGATGGACATTTCAGTGGTAGACGACAATGGCACCTTATCAGTATCGCTAAAGGCCCAATTATCACCAGATATCTTGAGAGCACAATATGTGGATGGTGGTGTTCACTGCTATTCTGCTAACGTCGAACATGGCTGTCGATGACGATGCAACTCATTTCTGTCCCCCTTTATCTTTTTGTAACACTTTTGCCGTACGAAAATATATAATGAGAACAAAAAAGGGAAAAAGTATAATATATTTGAGTATCTCATAAATGATCAAGTTGCGAGACTAGCCCTGAAGATGCCAACTGTTTCACCATCGCACTAACTGTCTGTAAGGGTACGCTTGGATGTACTGATGTACAGAACTGCATTCAGAAGACTGCTATCAGAATTTGTGCGACATAGATCTCAGAATATCCACATCGTATTCTACATACCATTATTTCCTCTTATGAAGGCATCACCATATTTATTCTTTAGCTGACCATTGACGTATTCTTCAGTTTGCTCCATCGCAATGTTCATGTATCCATCAAGACATGCCAGAATACCTGATTAGGATCAGGAAAACTCCACAGTGTGATTGAACAAGCAATTGGTTTAACAAATTGGGTTTTCAGTTATTCATATAATAGAAATAGAAACAAAGAGAAAAATATTCTTCAGCATGTAAGCAGGCCTCATGCCCTCATCCATAAATATGGGCACTGATTATTGGCCACCATGAGTATTAAAGTGGAGAAAATGGAAATGGATCTTCTAGCGAATTCAACACTATTTGATATAAATGGATACACTAGGAACATGGAGTCACAAATTCTGTAGCTACCCAGTGTACTTTTGTTAGAAGAGTCAAGGGTCTATTGGGCCTTAACCCGTTAGGGTTAAGTAGTTGCTTGCTTAGGGGTCAAGTAAGCCTTGCTTGTAAGTCAAGAAATCCTCTCTATATAAGAAGAGCAGATGTATCAATCTAATCAAGCAAGAGATTAGAAGGAAAAACCTTCTCTCTTGCCGGCCGTGGGCGAAGCCCCGCGGCCGGCGTTCCCAGCGCCCCCTCACAGCCCTAGCTGCTGGGCCTTCGCTCCTCTTGCCTCTCAGCCCGTGAACAATACCCACGGGACTGTAGCACCGCGGGGGGACTGTAGCACCACCGCTCTCTTTCTCCCCAATCCTCCCAGTCCCAACAGCAACCACGTAACTCTCTCCTTTCAACCCTAGCGGCACGTAACAATCAGCCGTCGGTCCTCTGTCTGCCTCTAGCTCGTGAACAGTACCCGTGCGGTACTGTAGCGCGCGGGTACTGTAGCCCTAACGCTCCTCTCTCTCCTCTCAATGCTAGCAGTACATAACAACTTTATTTTAAAAAGGAATAAGGAAATTCTTCTTCATACGAAGTGGCATAGATCCTGGTTGTTTTTTCTAAGAATATAAGAAACTCAACGTAGGTCAAATATTCACCACAAGAGTATGCAAACATGTAGTAGCAAGGAAACTAATGTAGTTAATAACAGGACTAAGAGCATCTCCAACAAATCCCCAATACAACCCCTCATCCCCATAAAACAGAATTATTGGGGGAGATAGATCAATTTTCATGCTCCAACAGTGTCCCAATACCTCCCCCAAATTTTGGTGGCCACAAAAAAAACACCCATCTCCCCTCAAATAAAGGGGCACTTACAACCTCCTCCAATCCTCTGTTCTTTTGGCGCAAACACACCCATTGGTGATTCTACACTTGGAAACAATGCCATGCCATCTCTCTTTATATCTTGTTTATGATATATCCTTGTGTGAGTATGTTTAATTTCATTTTCTTATTGTTGAACAAACTGTTATTGTATTTTCGATCTTTGGTCTTAAATATGCGACAAACAAGACATCAACAACTTATTTTAACGTGAAAAATATCCATGGGTCAATTTGCTCCAACATGATCCAGAATTTGCAATATGGGCCAAAATCACATATTGGGGATGAGATATTGGGGAACTGCAAAAGCATCTCCCATAATAACCCAAAAAGTAAATATTGGGCTACCCCAATACTAAGTTATTGGAGGAGTTTTATTGGGGGACTGGTGGAGATGCTCTAACAACGCAACTGCATATGGACATATACCAACATATTCAGAGAAACCCCAACCATACCATCATAGCATCCATCTTTTTGTTTAAGGGCAGGAATCAGATCAGAATGAAAGTGAAATTTCAAAGTACAACACTACCATGTGGCTATCCTTTGAAGAAACGCTAGAAAAAAAATATAGCCTTAGGGACTGCATACACAGTTTTGGCGTGGCTCATCCAGGCCACAAACCAAACACACCCTTAACATCTATTACAGGGCATTCAATACTCCAATGAAAAACATACCGATAATCGTAACTACACAAAACCACACCTATCTGACTATCCAAAATCACAACTTTCACAGGAATATCTCACCTCTCAACTGTCTCCTGAATCATAATCCTTGTTAGAGCCCCACACAATTATCTCTGAAGTCATAACGCATTCCATGACTTTGAACTGGTAAAGTAATCCATGATGCAGCACAGGACAGGACACAGTCATATGCATAACCAAACACCAGGCTTAAAACCCTACAGGGGATTTGTTCAAAAGCCAAATCTACAGGTGATTCCTAGGGTTTAATTCAATGTATGAATCTGATTAGCCACGTTGAAATCACTTGAGCTAGACCAAAATTCTCATGGGAATCACAATATCATATTTTATTCCGGTTGTCTCGCACCATCAAGCACAACTGCACAAGTTATCTTTATAAGGAACAATGAACAAATTTGCCCCATTGTTCTAGATCACCTAATAATATCCCAATAGTTGAACAAGCATGACTGTTCCTCCAGGAGGGTTTGGAACATTGTTATAGATGTGGGCGAAAGGGGAGGAAACAGAGCGGAGGGCTGGAGGTGACCTCGGTAGTCGACGCCGGAGTTGAGCTTGACAACGACGGGGCGGCCCCTGATGGACTTGAGGAAGTCCGATGGCGTCTTCACCGTCCCGCCGGCGCCCGAGGCGGGCCTGTCGCCGCCGCCGCCGCCGCTCATCTTGCGCGCTGTGCCCGGTGTGGCGGTGTCCCTGTGTTGCGGATTGCGGGTGGGCCAGGTGGGTGCGACCCGTTTGGACTCCGGCCGGAGCCGCCTGATCCCTGGTCGGTGTCAGTGCCGTTTACTCTGGGCCCCACGTGTCAGTACCGTCTGTAGATGACAACAACCCGTCGTCGTCCGAGTCGTGTCCAAAATATCCTTTCTTATTCTTCTTCTTTTTTTTTGCGAATATCCTATCTTCTTTTTGCAAAATCTCCTTGACGCACTCTGTCGTGTACCAGCGCGAAGTGGAAACCACGTTTGTAATAAACGCCGACACGTCGGTCCCACATCGACAGGCCCCACCGACCAGCGAGTAGTGTGTACGTATTCGGGCGACGGACGTGGCGCCGTCGTCTTGCGAGTCCCATTCCGATCTGAGCCACACATCTCTGAACAAAAGCAGGGAGGCCTCCACGCACATCCCCCTCCGTGCCACCCGCCCCCAAACCCTCGCGCCGCCTCCGAGACAGCCGCCGCAACCATGGCCACCACCGCCGCCGCCGCCGCCGCGCTCACCGGCGCCACTACCGCTGCGCCCAAGGCGAGGCGCCGGGCGCACCTCCTGGCCGCCCGGCGCGTCCTCGCCGCGCCCATCAGGTGCTCCGCGGCGTCACCCGCCACGCTGACGGCTCCCCCGGCCACCCCGCTCCGGCCGTGGGGCCCCAACGAGCCCCGCAAGGGCGCCGACATCCTCGTCGAGGCCCTCGAGCGCTGCGGCGTTCGCGACGTCTTCGCCTACCCCGGCGGCGCGTCCATGGAGATCCACCAGGCACTCACCCGCTCCCCCGTCATCGCCAACCACCTCTTCCGCCACGAGCAAGGGGAGGCCTTCGCCGCCTCCGGCTTCGCGCGCTCCTCGGGCCGCGTCGGCGTCTGCGTCGCCACCTCCGGCCCCGGCGCCACCAACCTAGTCTCCGCGCTCGCCGACGCGCTGCTCGACTCCGTCCCCATGGTCGCCATCACGGGACAGGTGCCGCGGCGCATGATTGGCACCGATGCCTTCCAGGAGACGCCCATCGTCGAGGTCACCCGCTCCATCACCAAGCACAACTACCTGGTCCTCGACGTCGACGACATCCCCCGCGTCGTGCAGGAGGCCTTCTTCCTCGCCTCCTCTGGTCGCCCGGGACCGGTGCTTGTCGACATCCCCAAGGACATCCAGCAGCAGATGGCGGTGCCGGTCTGGGACACGCCCATGAGTCTGCCTGGGTACATTGCGCGCCTTCCCAAGCCTCCTGCGACTGAATTGCTTGAGCAGGTGCTGCGTCTTGTTGGTGAATCGCGGCGCCCTGTTCTTTATGTTGGCGGTGGCTGCGCAGCATCTGGTGAGGAGTTGCGCCGCTTTGTGGAGATGACTGGAATCCCAGTCACAACTACTCTTATGGGCCTTGGCAACTTCCCCGGCGACGACCCACTGTCTCTGCGCATGCTTGGTATGCATGGCACAGTGTATGCAAATTATGCAGTGGATAAGGCTGATCTGTTGCTTGCATTTGGTGTGCGGTTTGATGATCGTGTGACAGGGAAGATTGAGGCTTTTGCAAGCAGGGCTAAGATTGTGCACATTGATATTGATCCGGCTGAGATTGGCAAGAACAAGCAGCCACATGTGTCCATCTGTGCAGATGTTAAGCTTGCTTTGCAGGGCATGAATGCTCTTCTGGAAGGAAGAACATCCAAGAAGAGTTTTGACTTTGGCTCATGGCACGATGAGTTGGATCAGCAGAAGAGAGAATTCCCCCTTGGGTATAAAACTTTTGATGAGGAGATCCAGCCACAATATGCTATCCAGGTTCTTGATGAGCTGACAAAAGGGGAGGCCATCATTGCCACAGGTGTTGGGCAGCACCAGATGTGGGCGGCACAGTACTACACTTACAAGCGGCCAAGGCAGTGGTTGTCTTCGGCTGGTCTTGGGGCTATGGGATTTGGTTTGCCGGCTGCTGCTGGCGCTGCTGTGGCCAACCCAGGTGTCACTGTTGTTGACATCGACGGAGATGGTAGCTTCCTCATGAACATTCAGGAGCTAGCTATGATCCGAATTGAGAACCTCCCAGTGAAGGTCTTTGTGCTAAACAACCAGCACCTGGGGATGGTGGTGCAGTGGGAGGACAGATTCTATAAGGCCAACAGAGCGCACACATACTTGGGAAACCCAGAGAATGAAAGTGAGATATATCCAGATTTCGTGACAATTGCCAAAGGGTTCAACATTCCAGCAGTCCGTGTGACAAAGAAGAGCGAAGTCCATGCAGCAATCAAGAAGATGCTCGAGACTCCAGGGCCGTACCTCTTGGATATAATCGTCCCGCACCAGGAGCATGTGTTGCCTATGATCCCTAGTGGTGGTGCTTTCAAGGATATGATCCTGGATGGTGATGGCAGGACTGTGTATTGATCTAAATTTCAGCAAGCACCGCCTCCCTGCCTTTCTTTGACATGTGTATGAGCTAGTACAAGGGTGATAGGTGTTATCTATGTGATGGTCTCCTGTGTTCTATCTTTTTGTAAGCCGTCAGCTATCTATAGTGTGCTTGTCTGATGTACTCTGTTATGGTAATCTTAAGTAGTCTCCTACCTTGTAGTTGTGTAGTCTGTTGTTTTCGTGCTGGCATATCTGTCATAAGAGGTCATGTAAGTGCCTTTTGCTACACATAAATAAAGTAATAAGCATTGCTATGCAGTGGTTCTGAATTGGCTTCTGTTGCCAAATTTAGTTGTCCAACTGGTCCTTGCTTTTGTTTGAGCTCTTTTTTCCTTGTTTATTTATTATTATTGTTAATTCCAACTCAACATATGATGTATGGAAGGATGCACATTTGTGCATGAAAGGGCTACTTATATCCAATTTGTTCTTATAAGTATGTTCCTTCATGTGCACTCAAATCGGCTCAATGTGTCATTTGCCATTACAAGTCGTTCAATCCTTCGCACTCAAAGTGGGCTCAAGTTCCATTTTAAAATAAATAAATAAATAAATAAATAAATAAAATTGGCTCAAGTTTCCTCGTGTGCGGACGCAATGCATGCGAAACGCTGGTCAAAGAAGCATAACGCTTTCCACGACGCTGATGTGCCGGTGCTGAAGAAGACACCGGGGGCTGAGGCTGATCGGTAAAGCTATCGTTTGTTTTGATTGATTGCCAATCCATTTCCCAAAGATATGGATCAAACATCTCAACATCCACATATATTTTGCTATTATTATTGTAAGACTGATACCAGCGAGACTTCCTTTCTTGAGGTTCAACGAGGGGCACTCTATCCACTCGTTATTCCTTGAGCTATAGCATTCCACTATCAAAAGAAAATAACCAGATAGGAGTAAATACATGCCACAAAAAATGAAAAGGTCATTCACTCTTTTAACTTAACCACCTGGAATCAAAATGCTTTCCTTCTCAAGTTGGATCTGGCAAAAGCTTTTGATCGTCTGGAATGAGATTTTATCGCCACTGCTCTTCTACGTCAAGGGTATCATGGTTATTTCATCAACCTCATCAAAACCTGTGTATCCACTCCCACATTCTCGGTCCTTGTCAACGGACAGCCACGCCTACTTTTTGAGCGCAACGAGGTATCCGCCAAGGCTGTCACTTATCGCCTTACCTTTTTGTTATTGCAATTAATCAACTGTCCAATAGGCTTCAATCTGAGATGCAAAATAGCAATCTAAGGCTATCTCCAACAATTGAGACCCATATAGGAGACCCATCCTGTCATTTGGGTCACGGATGGCCGAAGAGTCTGCTACCCAAAACATCCTGTGTCAACAACAGCCAACGCAAAAGAAGAGCTGCCTCCATCGATGCCCAGCCCCGTCGACCGCTCCTTGTCCCACCGGCGGCGCGCTCCTCGCCCCTTTCCCGGGGCGTCCTTCTGCCCCACCGGCGGCGGCGGCGGCGCGCGTCCTCTCCCCACCTGCGGCGGCGGTGCACGTCCTCCTGCCCCACCGCGCGGCATTCGACGTGCTTGACGCGGACCGGGAAGGCCGGCCGGTGCATGCCGCGCCGCGCCGTGCGCCATGCCTTCCACCTAGAAGGTGTGCGGCGACCGCAGCAGAGGACGCGTCGCCCTCGCCGGTGCCGGCGAGCGCGGCACGAGCGCGAGCCCGTCCGGATCCGGACGGCGAGGAGGAGAGGAGGTGGAGCGCGAGGCGCACGGCGATGGCGTTGCAGGCGTCGAGGTGCACGGCGCTGGACACGGGCCCAACTCGCCATCGTCGTCTGCGGGCCCGAGTCGCCGTCGTCGTCCGCGGGCCGCCGGACCTCCTCCGCGGGCTGGAGCTAGCGCTCGCCATCCCCCGATAGCTCGCTTTGACTTCGTTGCGGCGCCTTTCCCACCATCTCCGGTGACGAGGTGGAGGTCGGGTACGCCGCGCCACTCCGGCCGCTCCCCGCCGAGGACCCGCCTCGCCCTGACGGCCGCGCCCCGCCGCGGACACACCTGGCAGCGCCGGCCGCTCCTCGCCGCTCCCCGCCGCAGGCTTACCTTGCCGAGCCGGCCGCGCTCCGCCGCGGTTCCGCCTGGCGGCGTTGGCCGCTCCACCGCGACGCCACCTACGGACCCACCACTACGGCGCCAGCGATTTGCGTCGGTGGAGAGAGACGACGCTTTTTTGCGTTGCGGTTTGCCTACTACGCAAAATGCCTGCCTTGGTTGCGTCTTCTGTTGGAGAGCGTTTTCTCGGCCAAAACACTGTGCCCGACGCATTTTTGCGTTTGCCTCGCGTTGTTGGAGTCAGTCTAACAGGTATCTCTCTGGGTCCAAACTTCCTCCTATCCACTCCATGCTTTTTGCAGATGATGTGATTCTTTGTGGCAATGCCTCAGTTGCAGAAGCTACCATCATTCGCCATATTTTTCAGAATTTGCCATATTTTTCAGGAGCTCTCAGCTGCTTTGGGCTAAATGCCTAAATTACAAACTTTCGAAAATCAACCACTCTTTTTAGCAAGAGTTGACAACAAACCAAAGAACAAATCAAATCTATCTTCCCAGTCACTGACCTCCTACCCAACACCATGCACCTGGGACACCCCCATGATCTTCAACCATAGAGACAGAACCAAAGCCTATGAATTCATCATCAACAAATTCAGGGCCAAGCTGATCACAGTCAAAGCAAATATGTTAAACCATGCTGGGCGACTCACCTACATCAAATTTGTTCTTGCATCCATTATATATTACACTAGTGATTAGCGCGCACCCTTGCGCGCGGGTTGGCACCCCCAGATATTGGTTTTGGGAAAAGGACAATTAATATATGAAACATAAGCGCATAGCAAAGCCAAGATGTTTGAAGACTTTTTTTTAGAATGTTTGAAGATGTATTAATCACATAGATTCTAACATAATCGACATACAGGTTCAAAGATACAAATGTAATACATACTGGTACACAGGGTTTAGGATACAAACTTAGTACACATCAAAATGGCACATGACATATTACACATGCATAGAGTTACAAAATGGCACATGATATATTACACATGCATAGAGTTACAACAGTAGTCACGACGGTGATTTGCGCACACCCATGCGCGCGTAGAGCCACCTCAAAATATAAGCACATATGCATGAAATTTGTGAAAATTCCCTGTAACTTGGGGAGATTATCACAATTTCTCTAAAGAAAATGTTATCGCCTCTGTATCTGTTGGAATTTGATAAGCAGTGCGTGTTAATTTGTTTAGGTCATCAACAATACATCAAAAGATATTTTAATTCAGCAGGGTTCCAACTGACATGAGTCTCAAATAAACGATATATATAATACTATTTGATAACTCTGCACTATCAAATAGCAAAAATGGTACAATACAAAGCGTAGCACAGGATCAGCTAAGACATGATGCTTAACTTTCTTTGCCCAGTTAGCAGCGGAAGAGTTAGTGATGCCAGCTGCGTGCGGTAGAGCATCACAAATATTCCAACCTCTCAAACCTCTACAACAGAATGGGCAGACGAACTCGCCTCAGTGACGAACTGGATGACACCTATTTAGAAGCTGACTCAACATTCGAGTTTTTTTCACCACCCCCATTCCTTGTGTTTAGGCTAAGGAAGTTTATCTGCAGTTGGCATAGTTGTGGTTCCATCTCTACCATAGTGGCTTTCCACCATCATCATATCTGTATGGTTGTTGCAATTAGCCATTAGACTAAAAGGCTAGGGAAAAATGCAATCGAACTGATTTTCAAAACCAATTTGCTTTTCTCCACAAATTAACAAAGTGAAAATACCATGCACCATCGGTGGTGGATTGTCAGTATGCAATAAGAGTCAGACAGTACATAACTATTATCTCGCAATAAATATGCCATTAAGAACAAGAATGAAGTATACACCCTACGGTAGGCACTAATATTGTTCAGTAGAGACCTCTACAGTTCAAGAATAAAGTATAAACTCTACACTGTCTCTTGTTCTTCCTTTCACCAGGTACCCGTTCAATATTAGTGCCTGAAGTTTTAGCTTCCCAGTTAATAACACAGAGGGTCAAGTTTTTTAGCCTAGCAAATTCTCTATGAATACTAAGATAGGTTCTAAGCATCAACATCGCACGCCATGGTAACAGAGACTGCAGTGTCTGGAGAATGAGAAAACAATGTCTAGAACTGTAGTGTCTGGAGATGAGAAAGCAGAGATGAGACTCATTTAAGAAAACAGAGACTAAAGGAAATCGAAAAATCTGTAATCCTGAGAAAGTGCCATGACTGTACAAATTCCAGTGCTCTATCTAATCTTCTAGCCATGGTAATAGTAACACAACAACCACCAAGGAACCCTGAAGCACCCAATAGCAACGGCAAGGCTAGAGAAGCTGTAAAAAAAATGAAACATCAATGGCTCCTCCTAAAATCCTGTTTGTTTTCAACAAGATCTGTACAATATATAGGGAAAAGAAGTAGCACAAATTTTTAAAAAGAACACTATGATAGGGACAGAAAGTAGCACAAATGTTAATGCCTTCCTTTCCTTAATATCGGCATACAATTGTCAAGCTGGAAAAGTAGCACTGTTGGTAACAAAATAACCCAGAGGAAAGGGTAATGTGGGTTGGAAGGCTTATCTTCAGAAGAAAATTTTAAACTAAGAGATAATTAATACTCATTTGTGTGTTAGGATACTATGACTTCCTGATTTAATAGGCTTACCCGTTGAAGACCAAGGTCCATGACCATTACCTCCAGGAGTACAGGGTAGGAGCACAAAAAACATTCTAGCATTAATCATGAAACATGCACCCCTGCAATGGATGAGGACTGACATGGTTAAATTAAACCTGCTAGCATCACATGAAAGGCAATCGCAAGAAGCATATCATTTTTTATCACAACCTAATGGTACCTCAGATAATATACTCAGCCAAATTGACTCTAAAGAAAGTTCCACAAAATATATCAACACTCTTCCAGACTTAAATGTAACAACATGCTGTGAAAAAAAAAACAGTGTTGCATGAAAATAGTTAAAAGAATTATGTGTACAAATAGCCTGCCAATGCATGCTTACAAATATTAATTTAAGGATGCACACTGCCTTATTTCTTACTGGGAATCAAGGAAGGAACAATGAAATCGACAAGCACAGGTTACGAATCTGCATGAAAATGATAAGCTGCAAAAAAATTACTGGGTATGTATCCTTGTCTCTAGAAGAAATGCTGAACCAATCAAATTGAGAGCGCAATCATCTATGTTTCTGGTGCGTTTTGAACATAAGATAGGTAACCACTATCACAAAAAAATTTATATAGGATCTGTTCAAAATATAAAGTGCAGAATTCTGCTTTTACAATGAACCCCAATATCTGGAACAAAAAATCATATCGGCAATAGTTTCATCAAGCTTGAGGTCCGTCAGGACATGCATTTTGTTGATTTCTAATCTAGCAGTAGATTCCAGGCAAAGAATTCTATATTTCTATCGACCATTCATGTTAATTCCTCATATATAATATATTGACCTGTCAATCAAAATATTCCCTCACGATGAACTTCAGAATGTAGAAGATGTACTATAATTTGGAAAATAAGTTAAACCTGATATCTTAAGTCACCTAGAACAATAATAAACATATATCTTCTAGTTGTGCTTGCTGCTCTAGTGATTGCATCCTAACTGAATGTAGAAAAATATTCAAGAATTAGTTTTTCCATAAACCTAGCTAACAGACATGCACTACATGAAGCCGTGGCAACCTGCCATACTCAATCAAATACCATATGTTTCATGGGAGTGGGAAGAATGTGCAAATACTGCACAAGCAAGCAAGAGGAGCCACAAGAACTGACCAAAATGCTATCTCTGAACTTTGCCGAAGCCCTCTCCTTTCTTCAGAAGCTCAGGATCTCGAACCTGCAATGGGACAACAAATAGTTAAAGTCAGTGCTCACATCAATCGGCCCGGCTAAATAGAAGTTCATACATATGACAACAGCTATATATATGAAAAAAATATCCATTAGTGAGAGCTCACATCAGTTGGCAAGGACAAATAAAAATTCATACATGGTGGTAGGCGTAGAACCTCATATGACAAGGCTCTCAGATACTCTCTCTGTCCCAATCCAGAGACAGAGAACCTGAGACCCACATATGACAAGGCTCTCAAATATATTTACAGAGATAGGGATGCTCCAAATTAATGCTGCCAGACAAAAAGAACTGCAGGCAAGAGATCCCAGAACCACACCAATGGCCAAAATCTGGGCACCCACGCTGGATTAAAAAAAATCCCTGGAACCCTAAAAACAATGGATATTTTGAATTGCCAATTAGTTATTCCCAAAGGTAAAAACAGAACTGCACTCAATTGAGAATGTAATATGCCTATAATTCATCTCCTGTCTAGCTGCTCTAGGGCAGCTTGGCGTGGCATGTAAGTGGAGGTCAGCATCAAAACCACATTGCAGTTTAAGTATGATGGGACTGTTGCGAACACTATATCAACATTCTAGATCTTAATTTTTCTCTAATACAATATACAGTAGCTAAGAACCCACTAACGTAATACAGGGGCGATGCCATCATCAAAATTATGGTGGTTCACCACTCAAGCAACATATGATCCATGTAGTTAGGATGCAATGGTGGTTCACCACTCAAGCAACATATGATCCACATGATCCATGTAGTTAGCATCATATCGGCAAGCCACACACATGTTTACACTATCCTGCAAAGTGCTATTCTATTGATCCATGTAGTGGCCACAGAGTTACAGTGATATAAAGATAGGTACCTTGAAAGCCACAAACTGAAATTATACTCAAGGGTACCATCCTATTGGTTTGCATAGTAGCTAATCAGCTACAAAAAATATTTGAGGCTTAGTAACTATGCTTAAGGTAAACTTATGTTCTTTTCTGCAATAGAAAATATCTAAAAAAATCCTGCTGTAAAACCAACTGCAAATCTGTAAATAAACCAGCTTAAACGTGTTGCATAATAGAAATTTGCTTATACCAGCCTACAAAGTTAATGTATCTCTCTATATATCTGGAACCACCTGCTGGTGATACCATAGTTAGGAAAGCAACAGGCTGAAAGGATTCGTTGAAATTAACAGAGAAGTGCAATGAGCAACTAACAATAGTAACCATGATTCCTCAAATTGAAAACTGGTAGCTAACTTTCAGGCACTACGTCTGCTGCCATATGAAATCTCTGAATCACTGAGTAGCAATACCGAATCACCGATACTAATTAGATATCAAGAAAAACATGAGGCGATTCATTAACATTACTGTATTTTGGAAGTGCATAGTTAATTGTCAACTCTAGAATAAAGCAAGTCAGAATATTATTGAGCAACACTATTTTAGTTTGCTGACATACAAGCATCGATACATGAAACTTTTTTCCACAATTATTAGGAGACATGTGCAACTTATTTACAGGTAAGCACAAAAATGTTCAGTAACTTATACAATGCATATACGATGAAAATCAAGAAAAAAAATGACTGGAGTATTGGTAGAAGAAATGTAAGCATACCATTTCAGGTTGAGCCATGGGCGTCAAAATTGTAGCAGCTAACAAACCTTTAAGAAGCACACACATCCTGCGCTGTCATCATCACTCATCAATGCCATAATTTTTGGTACAAAACCTGTCATCACCAAATCCAAATGTAAAAAATCAAAAATCACCACGTCCTACTCCACACACCAAATCCATATGTCCAAATCAGAATTACCACAACCATCTCCTCTCCCAAGCCCAGCCATCACCAAATATCCTAATCATGAATCACAATAGGCTGCAGCCCACTCCACATACCAAATCGGAAAAAAATACCTGACAAAGAAGACCTGCCATGGTGCCGCCTGCCGCGCGGGACGTGCATGCCGTTGGCCGCCGTCGCGAAGGGCCACCATCTTTTCCTTGGACATTCCTTCGAACAGGCAGCAGACCCTCATCCCTGCACAGAAGAGAGGGAAGGAGCAAAGCTCAGATCTACGGTCGTCTACGGCGCCAGCGAGGGAATGAGAGGAGCAAGGGAGAGAGGGCACCCTCACCTGATATGGCGGCCTCCGACGCCTGCCTGCCGCCGTGGCAATGGGCATGGCTGTCCCGCTTGGAGAGAGGAAGGGAGGGAGGGGCTGCCGCGCCGGGCCCTGCCCGTGCCACCGCCGCTGCACCGAGGGCCCCCTCGATCTGCGCTGCCGCTGTGCCGGGAGGTCACCAGGGCCGTGGTTGCCGCGCCAGGGCCCGCCGCCCAGGCCGGGGGGCACGCTCGCCCTGCAGCCGTGCCCGCGCCCCACGCTCGCGGCCGGGGCCCACTTGCGGGGGCGCGCCGGCCCTACACCGCCGCGATGTCGCGCCACCGAGCCAGGAGAGGGCACTCGCCCCACGCCACCGCCACCGCGAGAGAGGAGGGAGAGGGAGGAGACGCGGATGAGAGAGAGAGAGTTAGGGTTGGAGCCGGTATATATTTGGCGCGAGACAAGTGTATGGCGACGACAGGAGCCTCCTGATCGAGATCAGACCACCCACGGTAAAAACGGTGACGTGGCCACGCCAGTTGCCCTCCGAGGCCCGCGGCTCTTTTGAGAGTAAATGTCAACTGTCCTCTTCTCCAAGAGTTTTGTGGAAAGGATTATTATCATCATTAGAAGATTTTTGTGGGCACGTGTCCAAGATGACAATACTACTTCCCTCATTGCCTTCCGCTCTTCGAAGGACATTTGTTGATCCAAAGAAAATGGAGGCTTAGAAATCAGAGACCTTTACATGTAAACAAGAGCCTCACCACTAAAGTTGCTTAGAACATAGTGACCAACAAAAACAGTTTCCTCACTGCCATCCTTCAAGCAAAATATTTCCCAAATAATTCTTTTTGGACTACAAAAAGCAATGGACCTCTCTCTGTTTTCTGGTCCTCTGTTCTACAAGTAAAGAAGGATCTCGAGCAAAACTCAGTCTACCAAATTCAATCAAGTAACACCTCCATCTGGTCCAGCCCGTGGTACCCTATATTGTGAGGAGGATGAAACCTTTGTTGAATCATATGATGGAGTGACTTGAATCTATGTTTGAACTCTTATGTGATGAATTAGTTCAAGTCTCACTCAAGGAAGACATGCTCAATCTGTCAAGTGATGAAAGCCCTCAAAGATTGCATGATTAAGTGTTGGCAAGCAAATGACAAGGAAGACAAGTTGAAGTTTAGTTGCTATCTTTCATTCTTGAGTATATGTATGCCACACTATCAAAGAGAGATGCATCAATGCACTAATGACAAGTTAAACCCTGGTGGGAAACCTAGAGAGAGTGAAAGAGAGTTTCTAGAGCCAACATGAGTTGGAGGCAGGTCTGTGAAAAACCGGCCTAGCTGGGTTGGAAAACCGGCTTA
Organism: Saccharum spontaneum; assembly: GCA_022457205.1. NCBI lineage: Eukaryota > Viridiplantae > Streptophyta > Magnoliopsida > Poales > Poaceae > Saccharum > Saccharum spontaneum. The sequence continues at coordinate 37,829,151 of CM039593.1, forward strand.
GTCGACTTTGGCATAGTAGTCGGTTTTGTTTGACTCAACCTCCAACAGCTAGTTTTTGAGAGAAACCTTTAAATAAATTCTCTTGTCCCCTTGTGCTGGTTTGCTAAAGCTTTTTGCATTGCATACATGACCAAGAGCAAGTGGTTCTCTCCCAAACCTCCCTTTGTGGGTGAAAGGTGATTAGAGAGTAAAATCCTTAATTTGGGTTGAGAGCCTTGTTGTGTGAGAAGCCTTAGTGACACTAGAGAGCTTGTGTGTCTTTGAGAGAGTTGTCAAAGCCGTGAGCACTTGACTAAGTCTAGTTTTCGGTTGGTGCATTTTTTACTCTTCAAGGTTAAGCCTTCTTGGTGGCTAGACGTCACCAGCAAGCACCCTAGTTTGTGGTGTGTTTTAGTCTATGATATTACCCCCGAAAGGGGAAAGATCATCTAGTACAACGTGGAAAGTGGTTGAGAGCAACCTGGCTAGAGTGCACCTGAGAGTGGTAACTCACGACTTCCACAATGGAGATGTAGGATCCAAGTGGGGATCTAAACTTCAGGAAACATATCGCTGCGTCTCCTCTTTGGTATGCCTCACATTTGTATTTATATTGCATATCTTGTGCTTGAAAGGTCCTAATGGCTAGAGGGGGACTGAATAGCTTATTAAAAATTTCTACAACAACACTTAAGCCAAGTAGTTAGACAATTAAACGGCGAAGCGAGTGTTGCGCTAGCCTACTAAAAGTGCAAGCCTCCTATCCACAATTCTAGTTGCTATGATCTCTAATTCACACAAGAGGCTAACTCACTACTCTCTAAGTTAGTACGCTCTCAAAGACTAACTAAAGAGCCTCACTGACCACTAGATAAGATATAAGTTAGCTCTCAAAACTAATTACACTAAAGAGCTTAGCTATACTAGGAATGTAAATGCAACAGAGGTAGTGAAATTATACTGCCATGGCAAGAGATGATTAATCAATCATAATGAATACCAATGAAATCCTCAGAGACAAGATGACATAATGATTTTTCGTTGAGGTTCACTTGCTTGCTGACAAGCTAGTCCCCATTGTGGCGATTCACTCACTTGGAGGTTCACGCGCTAATAGGCATCACACGTCTAACCCGCAATCGGGTGTCACACAACCAACATAAGATGAGGATCCACAAGTCACGAGCAATCCACTAGAGTACCTTTTGGCTCTCCTCCGGGCAAAGGTCAAGAACCCCTCACAATCACCACGATCAGAGTCGGAGATAAGCACCACCCTTCGCTCGACGATCCTCACAGTACCAAGCTGTCTAGGTGGCGGCAACCACCAAGAGTAACAAGCGAAATCCACAACGAAACACAATCACCAAATGCCTCTAGATGCAATCACTCAAAGCAATGCACTTGGATGCTCTCAAATCTCACTAGATGATGATTCAATCAAGCAAGGTGAGTAAGAGAGTGATGGCTATGCTCACTAGGATGTATACTCAATACAAATGGCCAAGAGAGTGAGCCCAAGTCGGCCAACCACCTTTTATAGAGCCCCCAATGAAATAGAGCCATTGGGCTCAAAGGGGTAGACCCTGCGCGTTGATTGGACGTGTTGGTTAGGGCGACTGGACGCACCCAGACCAGCGTCCAGTCAAGCATTGGCTGCCACGCGTCCCTGAAAGGTCCTAATAGCTAAAGGGGGGTGAATAGCCTATTAAAAATTCTATAACAACACTAAAACAAGTGATTAGTAAATAAGATGGTGAAGCGAATTTTACGCTAGCACTACACTTATGTTGCAAGCCACCTACCCAATTCTAATCTTTATGATCTCTAGTATATCACACAAGGGCTATGTCACTAATTTACACCTAGGTGGTCAAGCTAGCAAGAGAACTACAACTAAAGTGCTACACTAGCTACACTAACTAGCTACAACTACCACAAGCACTACACAAGGTAAATACACAAAGTAATGCAAGAGTGTGGTAGAGAAGATATACCACCATGGCAAATGATCAATCAATGAATATCAAAGAATACTAAGGAGACAATGAAGACACAATGATTTTTCCTCCGAGGTTCACTTGCTTGCTAGCAAGCTAGTCCTCATTGTGGCGATTCACTCACTTGGAGGTCCACACGCTAATAGGCATCACACGCCTAACCCATAACTGGGCGCCGCACAACCAACACAAGATGAGGATCCACAAGCCACAAGCAATCCACTAGAGTTGCCTTTGGTGCTCCGCCGGGGAAGACACAAGAACCCGTCACAATCATAATGATCGGAGCCAAAGACAATCACCTTCCTCTGCTCGATGATCCACCAATCACCGGGCCATCTAGGTGTCAGCAAACACTAAGAGTAACAAGTTCTCCATCAGCCCAAATCACCCAACTAGTGCCACAAGATGCTAGAACACTAAGCAATGCACTAGAGACTCTCCAATCTCATTCAAGATGATGAAATCAAGTGTGCAAGTGAGTGGAGTGGTGCGCTCAGCTCCCAAAGGGTGTACACAGGTGTGGAAAGTGCCAAGAGAGTGGCCAAGGCCAGCCACCACCTCTATTTATAAGTCCACAAGCAAATAGAGCCGTTACCCCTTTAGAGCAGCTTTTGCGAGGTCACCGGACATGCGGTGCGGTCACCGGACATGGTGGCAGTGCCCTCTCCAACAATCATCCAACGGCTAGCCGTTGGGGCACCGAACAGGGTGGCGGTGGCACTGCCCTAGGGGTGGCGGTGACCACCCGGCCATCCCCTCAAAAACCCAAGCCTTTGGAAAAAAGCGGCGGTGCATCGCCCTAGGGGCGGCGGTGCCCGTCTCCAGTTCCCCTGCTCTCTGGATAAAAACGGCGGTGGCACTACCCTACCAGCGGCGGTGACCAGGCGGTGCACTGCCCTTGCTGAGGCGGTGAACACCAAACGCGCTGGTGCCACCCCTCTCTCTACCTCTTCTCAACCGGGGCCAGGTGGGCACTGCCCTAGGGGTGGCAGTGCCACCAGACAGGATGGCGGTGTCGACGGCAAAAAGGCGATGGGGAGCCACCGACATAAGCAAGCCGAGAGAAACTGCGTGTCGGGTATCAAAATACCAGGGTACCCAACAAACGACAAAATACGGCACCTTATACGATCGCTAAAGCCCCATCGTAGGGGCCCCAGTAAACCCGACCCACTGAAAGTGTGGACATCATGTCAGTCGCTTGCGGCACGAATGACAAACTCTATCCCACCCGAGCCTTGCGGAGAGGTCTCGGGCGAGATGGGTGCCTTGGGCGGCATTTTTCCGCCTCGCCCGAGCCCTCATGACGTCATCAAAGTGTCTGACCCCCTCAGCTTACTTCCGCCTCGCCCGTGGGACACGTGGAACCCTCTGGCAAGACGGTGAGTCACGGGGACCCCCCAACCGCGGCATCCGCTCCCACTGATGGGACGGACGTGACCGTGCACAGTCAACAGGAGCATGGGAACCATGCCCTGACCCAACATGACCTCGGCCATTCCACCACAATGACATCCATACCTCTACAGCGACGGGGGTAATGACCACTATACCACCTAACCCCCTCTCTACGCAAATCCGAGCGCCCATGTCGTCCGTCCTCAACGGCATAGAGGCACACAGGACAAAGCATGGCCACAGCACGCAACACCAGCAGACGGAGAGGCCAAAAGATCAACGCCTGTTGCATCTCTGCGCTATAAGAAAACTGTTCCCACCGGATAAGAAGGAAGACGGCCACGCCCGAGGCCACCTTTTTTGTTTTTCTCTTTCATTTTCACCTCTTTACCATGAATGTAACCTGTGCCCTCTCCTTAGAAGCTATAAAAGGGGAGGCAGGGGCCACATCAGGGCAAGCGACAACACATAGATCGAATCAGATAGAGTTCACCTCGCTAAGACATCAGCACACATGCAGCACCCCTCAAAAGAGACCTGGGATCCGCTCCTTCTCTCGAAAACTTGTAACCCTTACTACGAGCACTCCGGTGCAAGGCAACACGAGCAGCAGCAAAACCCATTGGACGTAGGGCCGTTCATGCCTGAACCAGTATACATCCTTGTGTCCGCTTTGCACACCATCCAGGCCTAGACGCGTAGATACAAATTTACTCGTCGCTCTGTTTAGACCCTCGGTTCTCGAGACACCGACACCGCATGGAGCAGATCCCGAGCTCTCTTCGGGCTTAGGAAGGACGTCGGATCAGATGGTCGTGACCGAGGGCGTGCCAGTCAATTTGACCCTACAATTGATAAGTAGAGAAAATTGATCAGTAATTTAAGGTAGATTATGTCGGTGTTTGTCCAGACAGTTGCAAATATGCGGCTAAGTAGCCGATGAAATAAGGCTATCGACTAGAGAGTCGATATCCAATATGTTCATGATGTAATGTAAGCAAAACAAGTATATCGGCAATTATTATTTACTCAGTTGCATGGTTCTAACTTAGCCGATGATCATGAAAGCATGTGAAGGATGTAAGGATAGGCGTGGAAGCAAACATGTGAGAGACACACTAACTTTTAACTAGGACAAAAACAAGTAAAAGCATATAAACAACCAGTACATCCTCAACAAAACAGGCTATGGCTAAAACAGCCGATTCTAGTGACTGTGTTGCACGACATACGATCACTCATCCGTTGGATACAAATAAATCTATAAACGACTAGACTCAATCTATTGTACCGTCAACAGGTCGAGTCGTCTGATGTAGCATTGACGGTAGGGCCCTAGATTAGAGGCCAGCGGTTGATAGATCTACTTATATCACAATAGAATCATGAAGGCATGTCATATGCGTGGAAGCTCAGGCCATCAGCTAAATAGCCGATGGAGACATAACGGGTGACTGACGCCATGCTCTTCTTAACAGATAGATCTATTAACCACCAATGTCCAATCTGACACACTATCAACAGGTCGAGTCGGCTAATGCAGCATTGATAGCGAAGTCATATTGGATTCTGGCGATCAATGAACCTGTTGACACCGTTTTTTTGGCACGTGTCAAGATGGTCAGAGTGGGTTAATCGGCAGGAGAAAAGTTACTATGTACGCTGACAGCCGATGAAATCAGCTTGTAAAGAAGGTTGTCGATGAATAGTGGCGACCGATGGAAAGGTTGATTTAGATTGAGGCATTGCCGATAAAGTTGAAGATGTTATTGCCGATGCCGATGAAGGGAGGCTTGAAGACTGCTGCCGATGAAACAGGAAGTGTGCCGATGGAAAGGAGGTCGGTGAGAATTCCATCGTAATTAAGGCGGACAAGGAAATAGATAGGAGTTGACTTCCTTTTCTATGTTTGTTAGAGTCTGATTTGTATAAGAGTCATGTGTTTCCTTAGATTTAGACTTGGTGTCCTAGTCATATTTGGTTATGTTTCAGTAGATCAGGGTATAAATATAAATTGAAGGGCAATGTAATGAAAGATCAATCAATCAATATCAAAAACCAACTTTTACTCCTATTTGCATCTATTTACTTTTCGACGACTTTGTCAATTTGCATATTTTTCCTTTTTTACGAGTTCTCATCGATTCGGCGAGCTGCATCGCTTCAGTGCGACCTTCGACGATCCTCGAGTTCCGCGTGAGTACCTCTTGGCTATGACTTCCGGGCGTATCGCTGTTGTCAGGACCAAAGTGCTCGTATCTTCATCCTTGTCGATTAACAGGTCAAATCGACTGGCACGCTTTGGATATCAATTTTGGGTATTAGCCCTTTGTGTTTGCATATCCACTTTTGCATCAACAGAACCTATCTCCTAATGGAAGACGACTTCAAACACCCACCATGTACGATCAAGATTGAGATAGATTGGTCATTAAAACAGGATCTAACATCAAGAATCGAATCCAGTGATAGTAATCAGCAGACGATAGATCAAAATAGGTAAGACCAACGAATCTCAATCTAGATCGGGCAATTGATCGTATTATGTTAAACAGTAAACTATTTAACACAATATCGATAACTTTGATTAATACCAACGTTTACAAGAAATCAGTCGTCTATTGCAGCCTTGTAAAAGTTGATACAAATCGATAACTAATCTATACTGTGATTTGTAAGAGACTAGTCGTTTGTTGCAGCCTTACAAATAACAATATAGATCGATAACTAACTTATACCGCGACTCACAAGAGATCAGTCGTCTGTTGCAGCCTTACAAGTAACAATATAAGTCGTGATGGATACTCACAAACAAGCCGGAGGTGAGGTTGTCCGATGCAGCCCTGCTGCCCAAAGAACTCATCGAAATCTACTCTACTCCTACTCCTAAAGGGTGGCCTGAGCCAAAAAGTAAAGGTACTTGTTTTGGTTGATCAATGAGAGATGTCTATTACAATAGCCAGGGTTCAATATTTATACACGAGGCTTGACTACGAGTCCTGGCTGAACAAGACCGGTTACAAAACTTGGAAAAGCGAACAAAACTTCCTAATCTAAGATAACTTGGACTCCAATCTTTCCCTTTTATGGAGCCCGACGTGTCTTCTTGCTTCATGTCTTGCTGATTCTTGCCAATGGGGCCCATTCTCTTGGAACGATGATGTCATCCTATTCATTTGATGGCAACTAGGTTAGCCGATCCTTACTGAATATCTTGGCTTTCTCTTGACGAATTTAAACTTTTGGGGCCCTTTCCCCCTCAAACCAAATTTTGGTGTCAACACATGCCCTCTAATTTTGGGATAAAATGATTTTATTCCAAAATTACTTCGTCGCACGTGTTGCATCCTTTAATTGCACATATTGACTTCATGCTTCCTGACTCCCTGGGGTTTTTCCACGGATCTATCTCATCGACTTCTTCTCAACTGAGGATAGATCGGAGATCATGATGCTTCCTTTCTTTTGATTTTCTGAAACCCTTTTCTTCCTCTAATTCATGCTTTTACAGCCGATCTTCCAATATTCCATAGGTCCATTCTATCATTGTTGACCGCTACACTAGTGATCGGCTCCCTGGATTGATCACCTTCTAAGCTTGGCTCATTAGCTAATTGATTAAACTTTAGTTGATAAATGTCAGGGCCTGTTTTCGAATGCATGTGAAAACACAAAATTACAGTGGATAGCAAACGTCCGCACCTGGACTTGAACGAAGCTGTAAATAACCTTGATGAATAAAACTTTTGAGTCCGCTATTTCTGTAACTACTGCCTTCTCATTAGGCCACGCGCGGTCTCCTCGATATCTGAGGTGGCCTTCCGTCTTCCATGAATCAAAATTATTTCTTTATGACTCAAAAATATCCATCAGTGACCCACTCTGGCTATAAATATATCCCCAAAGGATAGCCAAGGCATCATATCTGTTTTGCCTCCGCTCTCGTCGTCGCGCAACTTCTCTTCCCTTTGCTTTTAGATCCAAAACCGCCTTCGGAGAAGCATGGACTGCGGCATGCGCGTCGCTGGTGACCTTCCAGAAGAGAACCTTCCTCCCCGCCGACACCTCCGTTTTCAGGGGTAAGATCGAATCTGTTCTTGATCTCTCATCTCCTTTTGCTGACCTGTTTGATTTCGCAGTGGTGATCACTCTGGCACCGCCTGTGATGCCCAATCGGCAGCGCAGGCGGCTTCCTCCTCTGACTCTGCCGACTCCTATGATGGAGATGACGCGTGACACTTTTGTTGCGAGTGGAATGTGGCGGTCGACTGCTATTGCGAGGCCACCTGGCGTAATGGGCAATTGGAGTTCGCCCTGAATGCCTCCAAGCCGCCCTCTCCGCCACGGAGGCGGAAGCAAACGTGGCCCAGGCACAACTGGCGGAGTCGGATGCCAGGGTCACTGGTAAGATCTTCAACATCTCGGCTTCCTTTGATGCTCCCATTTTGCCGATCTTTTAAGAATTTTTTACGTTCTCCCATTTTTAGTTCTGATGGTGCAACTGGAAGCCCTCCAGTTAGCGGTAGGCGACGCCTCGAGTGCCCTAAACACCCAGGGCGACACTCTGGAGGCTCGCCTCCAAGATGTTCCTGTGCGCGCCAGGGAGGTGGCCCTTCATGGCGTCCGTCACTGTGCTGCCGTCGCCCTGGCAATAGCCCAGGTGTGCTCGGGGCATGATCTCCGCTTGGTGGAGACCGGCTTCCCAGAGCAGGAGAACCCCGATGACTACTAGGACCTGGTGGACGACTTCGAGGGGGCCAGCACCGCTGTGGCGAACATAACCTCGGCCGAGGAAGTCATGAACAACGTCTTTCTCGGCCATTAGTTTGTAACTAGGGGTTATGTTGAAAAAATGAACAAAAATTTCTTTTGTACTTGTTCTCCGTGTTTTGGTTTCGATCACTCTCCTTCATCGTGACCAATTTTCTTTAGTGATAGCCTTCAAATTGATAACGAAGATCCCATCAGAACACTTAGAACTTAGGTCCTTGATTCAAAAACAACCAATTGGACCGAATCCGCTAACTCTTTGGGGCTAGACCATCTGCGGTCAAGTGCAAAAACCAAAATCACACTGAGCAAAATTCCTTCTAAATTTGCGTTCTGGAACTTGATTGATAATGCGATCATCAAAACTAGCGCTATTTGTTTAGATGCTTCAATTGTAACTCGAGCGGTCCCGAATTCGCAATTTCCACCTCCCATTTAGATCCGATCCAAGGCATCAGGTGAAAATATTTAGTCGATGCATTTCTCCAACTTGTATAATCTCTCCGCTGCTTGGAGATCGACTTTCAATGATCCTTCGAAGACTTCAAAACTGGCTTCTTATAACCGTCTTCAACTGATTAACTCTCAGAACCACTTTCTAGGTTCTAGTTGTTGCACAAAACTACAGCGAGTGCAGTCCGGAACCGAACCAATAATGCAGAAAATCCTAGAAAAATGAAAATCCTTTGCGTCCGTGACCTCCACAACCGTTGGTTTCTCATTTGGCCATGCGTGGCCTCCTTGGTTCTTGGAACGACCTTTCGTCTTCCATTAACTGCTCTTTATTTTGACGTGGCTCGATAAACTTACCCGTGTCAACTTCAATTATAAATATATGCTTCAGGGATAACTGAGAGGTCACATCCGCACTTGTCTCTGCTCCCGCTACTGCACATGCTCTTCTTCTTCTTTCTCAAACCAAAAACTCAACCTTACCCGAGAACAATGGCAGACGGCTCCGCATCCCAGGGTATGTTAGACTTGCATCCCTGATTTTCTAATAACCATCTGAATTTGGTAACTTTGCTTCACAGGAACATCACCCGGACCGCCATCCAAAATCTTCTGGAGAGGTTTGAGGCCCAACCGGCGGCATCCGCAGCTTCCTCCATTGACTCCGCCGATTCATACAATGGAGATGACGCCCGGCGTTACCTTCGTGAATGGGATGAGGCGTTGGGTCGTCACTGGGAGGTAACCCAAGAAACTAAGCGCCTAGAGTCCGCCTTGGCTGCTTCCCAAGCTGCCCTTGTCGCCATGGAGGGGGAGAGTTGTGCCGCTCGGGTGTGATTTGCGGAATCTGATGCTAGGGTCACAGGCAGAACTTCAAAAGCAACTTTGTACCTTCATCATCTTGCCCCATCGCGCTTCTGTTGATGATTTCCTCTTTTGTCATTACAGCTCTGACAGAGGAGTTGGAGGCCCTTCAACTGGCGGCGATCAACGCCGTGGGGGCTTTGAATGCCCGGGGCGACCTGCTGACGAATTGCGTCCAAGACATTCCTGCGCGCGCTGGAGAGATTGCCCTCCACGGCGTTCGCCATGGAGCTACGGTTGCCCTGATGACTGCCCAAGTGAACTCTGGGCATGAACTCCAGTGGCTCCAACCCAGCTTTGCCAGTGGGGATGATCATCATGAACTGGTGGAGGATTTCACCGGTCACGCTGATGCTGTAGCGAATGCTTCCTCGGCTGAAGAGATCGTGAACAACGTTTTCTTTGCCCCGTAGTTTGTACTTAGGGATTCAACAAAAAATAATTAACTTTCTTTATGTTGTCCTCCCCATTTGGCTTTGCACAAATTGCCTTGTGATGGCGATGGAGCACTTCTGAGTCGTTCTCATGCGATCTTTTTCCTTCTTTTATTTTGCACTATAGATGATGCATGCCACACCAGTTTTGCCTTTTAGGCTGAGTTTAAGATTCTTTATTTTTGTTCTAAAGGCAATACTCTGTTAGTACCGGCTATTAATCTTGGTGAACGATCTAAATTCGATCAAACTTGCATAATAACCTAAACCACCAGGGTCAAAATCCCACAATGAGCGATGCTTCTTGTCGCACCCGGTTTTTCGAAGAATTCCAAGCGCTAACTATATATGTGTCCAGGATATCCACACGACACATACAGAGACAAATGTGTAAATTATCAAAGACAAATACTTTATTATATATCAAACATAGTTACAACAAGACTTACATCTATTACAAAGCACAACAGAAACTGTACTTAATCTTCTCTTTGGGTCTCCATACTCCACGGGGACGGTTGACTGGGAGAGCACTCGCCTAGTACTCCTGCACTCCGCAAGAAACTCTTCACTCGATCCACCATCTGGTACCCATCCGAGATTTTGTTGATTGAATTGTAAAGCAAGCGTGAATGCACCATCCTCAACAAGTATAACATGAGGTTATGCAAGGCTTAAGAAGGCTTGACTCGGCTGTACTGCGGTAAACATTTTTAGTTGGTCATATTTTATTTATTAAACCTGAGTTATTAGGTTATGCTTAAAGCTCCCATGTGAATATAATTAATTATCATCATCAGGATTAATCATATCCGAAACCATCTATCTTGAATAGGATCCAGGCTGCTCAGATTGTGAGCACGGCTGATATATTAATTTTACACTCTGCAGAGATTGTACACTTTCACCATGAGTCGTGTTACCCATATGTCCAAGGTGATCAGCCTCTTGACTCACTTCCAAGGTAAGTCGACAAGATTCACTACGAAGCTTTTCACCAGCCGTTCTAATAAGCAGCAGCTGCTAAGGTTTCGATCTCCCTAGTGTTGGCTCATCTCCGAAGTGGCACACCTTGACACGCAGGCCAACACACACTTGGGCAGGACAAGACCCATGCCCATCAAGGTGCCCCCCTCTTGCCCTTTTGGTAAGCTGCTTACGAACTAGAACAAGTCAAGCTACTTGGCTAAGACCAGAGCCATATAGTCCTCATGGTTGTACTATAAATTTTGGGTGACCGCTTTAATATTCAGTCCTTACGGAGGATAGACTAGAGCACCTAAAAGACCCAATACTCTAGCCCCCTTATGTCCATGTTGCTAAAAAACATCATTTTAACCATTGATTGCATAAGTCATTAATTAAAATTAACATTATAATATTTGGTGATTGCAAGCTAAGCAAAGCTACCCATATGCATAAACACAGGGTAAACAAGGAATAAGGATATCAAAAGTACTAGGTAAAGTCCGTAGGGGTTCATCATAATAGACACATGCATATGAAAGTGATTATAAGGTTATTTGGTAACAAGGGAACTCATGTTACACTTGTCTCCAATTGTTCGCTCCAACTTTCCAACTTTTCCTTCCAAACCATCATCGCATATCTTCTTCTATTGATAGCAACAACCGGCTCAAGCACCTCAAAATGACCCTAAAAACAATACACCAATCATTACAAAAACGATTCTAACACGGAGACGTGATTCAATGATCGCATGAGCGCAAAAACATCTAAAACGGGTTATGGCGAGCTTTTGAAGTTTCAGAGGTTAAATCATAAAATTGTCATTTTAAATAAACTAAATATTTGGAACAATAAATTTAAATCACAAAATGAAATTTTGATGGAATATCAAGGGCTAGCAAGAAGGATGACAAGTGGATGCAGAAGAATAAAAGGAACATGAGTTAGGTTGCCAAAGGGATATTTGTAGGAATATTAGAATTATATTTTGGATAAAGAGTGCATGTACAGGACATCAAGGGATAGGCTGGACGTGCCTTGACCTTTAGGCTAGCTTGTATGTGTAGCTATATACAGGAAATTAAAAGGTTTTGTGCATGCAAACGTAAGCCAAGGATAGGAACAGACTTCTGCACTTTTCCTCGGCTCATGAATGATGAATGCCATCGGCTGGATCATTTGGTTTATGCGAGATTGATCACATGACTGATAAATTCGGTGAAATTAAAACAAGAATGAAGGCTAGCAAGAGGATGCTTAACACCGGCGCTTAATGATTGACGATCAAGAGACAAGCATACTGAATATTTTAAGGAGAAGTTCCGATATATATGTATATAGGCATGACTTGGACATGTACTAAACTTGCACGGAAACATGCATGCTGGTCTTGGTTTTGTGTAGCTAATCATGAATGGACGTCATGGATAGTATGGGATTTCTCAGGAAATCTTGTGGACTGCCGGTGATAGCTTGTCTATACAGATTTTGTGCAAGATGAAGATCTGTAGCTTGCCCAATAAAAAAGCGATGGACATGCAAACAAGTGCCGAACAGATCGACGATGATGTGTGGATGCATCTCACCTACATACGATGATTGATGTACGCGATTATCGCAACAGCATGTCGACGAGAATGGCAGGCGATGATGCACACCGATGGTTATTGGAGACGCAGTTGCAGGCATGCTTTGAAGAAGGTGCATATCAGGAGGAGGAACGATGAAGTTCTATACTGCATCGGCTTCATGTCCGGTTAGTGCTCACAAGAACAGCAAAATAAGAAAGAGAATCAGCAGACTGCGGCAACGACCAATTTTCATATGGACGACCTGTACAAAAACCTCACCGATCGAAACAGCGGCAGTGAGTGGCTTCACTACACCCATGGAAGATGATGGTGAAATCGGTGTTGAGGAAGAAACGGCAAGGCAGCTCAGTACGGTGATGGAAGACTCCAATGTACAACAGCACTGGAACAACCGACGGCAGCGAGCATCCATGCCGAGCACAGGATGGCTGATGCCTGACCGCGATTTGCTTGGGCAGAACTGACGAAGGAGACGGCTTAGAGGAGTGGATTAGCAGGGCTGAGAAGGTTCGTTTCTCTGCATTTTATAGGGCTTGGGAGGCAGCAGGAACGTCATGAGATGAGATGGATAGCCGGCCACTAGCTAGGATGACCCTTGGTTTTTCTGGTTGTGGGAATTAATGGATAACAATGGTGATTAGTTTGCTTTGAAAGAGCATTTGCAGAATCTCAGCTGGTCGACTACGGCAGACAGGAGAGAAAAGGACAACTTCAATTAGATGGATATGAATGAATAGGTACGTGTACGTGCAGTTGGTTTGGCAATGTGCCGGCTTGGACACCAGAATGAACGTGACAGCCTGAATGAAAAGCTACGTGACAACATCAGGATTAGGAAGAGAATAGATGGATTTGCTTGCTAGTAATAGAGAGGTGATGGCCTGGTGGAGATTAAAAGAGGAACAAGTGCGATGTCAGTTTTTGCTGGTATAAGCTGATGTGTTTCAATGTGCACACTTGCCTTGATAAATAGACGCACGATCAGGGTGATAGGAGAGGAATGGACGAGTTCGTTTGTGGCCGCCAAACTGTGCTGCGGATAACCCTTTGCATGCCCGAACAAATCACGTGCAAAGGAAACCAAAAGGGTCAAGGAAAAGGAAATGGAAAGAATGGAAAAAGGCCAAAAGATTTTGAGCAAAGGGAAAGAATATTAAGATGGATTTCACCATGACGAGATAAGCAGGATATCTGATTTCATTAGAAAGATCGAGATTAGGCCAAACAGAGATTTAGACCAAAATAAATTTGAAGTTTTTCTTAAATAAATAAATAAATGAGTGTTTTGAAACTTGATTTGGTAAAATGGATTTCAAACTTGTTTTGGGATTATGAAAATTTCTAAACTTACCTTCAGAACTTATTTTTAAAACAAAATATAGAAACTCTATTTTTTTTCAAAAAGAACAAAGAGACACACTTGTTTCGAACGTTTTTTTAAATTCATTTTTCACCCAATAAAATTAAATGCGAAGACATGAATGCATCAAACATCTCAAATTAAATTACAAAAATTGAGCTACTCACATTTTGTACTATTTAAATTATGAACAACCAATGAAATCTTGGATAATTTTAGAAAAGTTATAAAATCTTTTATTTTATTTAGTGTTTTCTATTCACATCCCGAAATGGAAACACATCACTCTTGTCCACTAGAAAGAATGCCCAAGTGTATCTAGTATAGTCGTCCACTATCACAAAGTCATATTTGTTTTCACCGATGCTAGTGTATTGTGTTGGTCCAAATAAGTTCATGTGCAATAACTCAAATGCCTTGCTAGTGCTCATTACGCTCTTCTTAGGATGGATGTTTTCAACTTGTTTTTTGATTTGACAAGAGCTACAAAGTTTATCCTTCTCAAATACCACGTCTTTCAAGCCTCTAATTAGATCATGCTTAACCAATCTATTCAATTGTTTCATTCCAACATGACCAAGCCTTCTATGCCATAATCAATCCATACTAGACTTAGTGAACAAGTATGTTGACAATTGAGCTTCACTAGCATTGAAATCAACCAAGTATATATTCTCATATCTAAAGCATTTGAAGATCAAATTTGAGCCATCTACACTTATGATCTCTACATCATCTACTCCAAATATACACTTAAATTCAAGGTCACACAATTGAGCTACAGATAGCAAGTTGAAGTTCAAGCTCTCTACTAGCAACACATTGGAAATGCTCATGTCATTGGATATTGCAATTTTACCATGCCCTTTGACCTTGCCTTTGCTATTGTCACCAAATGTGATACTATCATAACCATTGTTATCATTGGTGTTGATTGAGTTGAACATTCTTGCATCATCAGTCATATGTTGAGTGCACCCACCATCAAGAACCCAATGCCTTTCTCTGGCTTTGTAATTGATCTACAAAAGAAGATCAATTCTTTTTAGGTATCCAAACTTGTTTGTGTCCTTGAAGGTTAGTCACTAAGCTCTTTGGTACATAAATAACCTTCTTTTTTGGGCCCAACATGGATGTACTCACACCACTGACACCCTTAGTGAGCAAGTAACAAGAATCAAACTTAATTGAGGATACAATAGCATTTTTATTCTTGTTCTTGCAATCATGCTCTTTGTGACCAACCTGCTTGCAGCTAGTACAAAACCGACCATTGTTCTTTACAAAACTAGTCTTATGAGGAGTAAAGGCCGCCTTGCCTTTCTTGGGGATATAGCCCAATCCCTCTTTGTAGAGAGGTACTCTTTGGCTACCTAAGCACATAAGCAAGCAGTCCTCACCACCATAGGCTTTGCCTAAGGCGAGAGTGAGCTCATTGACCTCCTTCTTGAGGGTCTCATTTTCAAGTATAAGTGAGGCATCACAAGTGAAACCATCACTCATAGGTGAAGTGGAAGTGGATGATGAGCTACATGAAGGGTTAGCGGGAGCAACAACAATAGGCATATAGAAAGATTCATCAATTATGTCACATGTTAAGCCTTTGTCACATGTTACAACATGCTCATTCTCATTTTGCTCATTAAGTAGAGAGGAATGAGCTTTTTGAAGCTTCTTGTGAGCCTTGCCAAACTTCTCATGGGCTTTCTCTAACCTCTCATGAGATGCATTGAGCTCATCAAAGACTTGCATAAGGGCTTTTAGTTCCTTACGTAAGTCTTTGTATTCCCTTCTCTTGATGTCAAAATGTTTTTAAGCATATTCTAACATGTCAGTTAGTTCATCTTTAGTGGGTTCATCATCATCATCATCACTTTCACTTTCATTATCATGTTCCTCATCACATCCATCATCACAAGTTTGTACCTTAGTGGCCTTAGCCATAAAGCAAGTTGATGGAGTGTCAAAGAGAGAAGGCTTCTCATTTATAGCAATACTTGCAAGAGCCTTCTTCTTGGTGGTCTTGTCATCATCACTATCATCATCATCACTTGAGGAAGCATCACTATCCCAAGTGACCATATATAAACCACCCTTCTTCTTCTTGAAGGTCATCTTGTTTTTTTCTCTTTCTTCTCCTTCTTGTCCTTCTTCTTGCCCTTCTTGTCATCATCTTCATTTTTACTATTGTAGGGGCATTAAGCAATAAGATGATCCTTGCTACCACACTTGAAGAACCTTCTTGTTTCATCCTTGATCTTGGATGATGACTTCTTCCTTCTTGCACAATAGCCCTTCTTCACTATGAACTTGCCAAATCTCTTCACAAGGAGAGCCATTGTTGGTATTTATTAACGCACATAGAAAATTCCACAAGCGCACGTATACCGTTATAGATTTTACCCGGGAGTGTTCCAGAGTATCGTATTTATCCACAAGGAAGCAATGGTTAAAGAGATTGATAATTCACCATCATGTATCTACTAACTTAATACACGTACTAGTCTAAAGTGGAGGTAAATGGTAAATGATATGAGTTATGAATAATGACACACACTTAGGAGAATTTCATGAATAAAGAGTAGATTAATTAAACTGAGAGGACAACGAGAGAGTTCAAGGTTCCTAAATACTTCTCTATTGCTTTGGTTCTATTCTAGTCTAGACTAGATGATAACTGAAACATGGATAAATATAGCGATCACACAATAACACTTCGGAGCAGCAGTACCTTTCCGACTCTCGAGGGGGGTGAAAAAGCGTAGTCGGGGGAAGGCTGCCTAAAACTCTACGTATACCAATCCGAACGTGGTGGATTACAAAGGCCTGGTCAGAGCTATCACCTCTGGGGCTACCACAACTATCCGTGGTATTGGGCGCAATCTCAGGCAACCTGTAGCCTAGACACCATGTCTACACTATTGATTACTACTCTAATCACATATAATAACTAGAGCACTCAATACGAGCGGAGATCCCATGCCAAAGTATAATAACTATACTAACCATACACATGAAAGACATATAAGCAAATAGAGAAGATAATATATTAAAACATAAGTCTTGCAATGGTAAAGTACAAAGATATACCAGACCTCTGAAGAATTCTCCAGAACCTAAGCGTAGCTCGACTCTCCCTAACTCTCAACTAGAACTAATCTACTACATTGGAGAGTCTAGCCCTAATTCTCCCGATGTTGTGTCTTGATCTAAATGAGAGATGGCTTCCTAGAGGAGGTATGTGCTTCCTTATATAGGGGGAGATGAAGTAGCGGCTAAGGAAGTGCCACGTCATCGATCCACGTCATCTCCCTCGACCACTGTTGGATAAACCGACCTAAGACCACCTTAGAATCAACGGAGTAGATCGTAGGAAGGAGTACGAGGCGACAAAGGGTGAGTGGGCCCCACAATGGGTCAAGCGGCCTCCCCCATGGGCCAACCAGCCCACTATGGTGGAGACTTGGCCCACGCTTCGTCGTGGTGTCTTCTGGAACCTTTTAGAGTTGTCCTTCGCAGTTTTCACGGATTGAATCACTTGTTGTCACCGGTTTGCTTGTTTGGAGTGTATGATAATGGTCCCACGGCTGTTTTTTAGATAAATCCTCCTGCATACAAATATTCACCAAAGCTCATGGAATTCATTAGTTTAAACCCCTATACCTATGTTTGGTGATGGAATCAAGCATAAACGCAGGTTATGTTGATGGTTTATAATTGGTGTTAATGACCGTCAACAACCATCTTCTCATCATCCATCTCATCAAAGCTTGAATCTTCATCTTCACTTGATGTTTCTTGCTTTGCCTTGCCCTTGGATGATGATGTGGCTTTGAATGCCACACTCTTCTTCTTCTCATCATTCTTCTCATCTTTCTTCTTCTTCTTTTCTTCCTTCTCATCATCATCTCTATATGTGTCATCGGTCATCACATCTCCCAATACTTGGTTTGGTGTCATGGTGTCCATACCACTCCTCACTAGAACAGTGACCAATGTGCCAAATGTTGAAGGTAAGTGTAACAGAACCGACCAAATTATAAGAGCACAAGTACGAAAACAAGCACCGAAGCGCTCAAATTTTCAAACTTGAGCCCATATAATCCCGGTAGTCAATCGAAATCACGAAGGATTTCAAACCAAACTGCTTACAACCAGGATCGCATCATTCAACATACACATCGTACGTTACATTTCACAAGTAGTTCCGAAATAAGTTTACACCACGGAGTAGCAAATATTACAAACCAAGTTTTGAAAGTAGCGGAAGCATAACACACACATTAGTTACTTAATTACTGCCAGTCTGGATGATCGACATCCCGCAAAAGCATGAGGAAAGTACATAAAGACGATCACGCCCTTGTGATCTAGTCATCATCACCCGTAGGGTGGAGACACGTCTTGCAGAATCCCTGATAAAGCATGTCATCTGCAACAGGAGGGAATAAACCCTGAGTACTGGAATGTACTCAGCTAGACTTACCCGTCATAAACCAGAAATAATATGACACCAAGGATTATGCAAGGCTTACACAAGAGGCTAGCTGACACCACATTTTGCATAAAGGCATAAGTAGTTGGAACTCTTATAACATGTACTAGCATTTATTTTTAGCATTTACCTGTCATCTATCTTAGCACCTGTACTAAACATGCACGTGATTATCATCAAACAATTATTCATATTATTTCCATAGCAGGTATAAATTGTGGCAACATTGTATCATTCACTTAACCATCTGTTCAATTAATGAGATCTACGTTGCCGCTGCTCAAGTCAAGTGCTCACTAACCGGGAGCGACGGCGATTCAAATCGAATTCCTATCCAGCTGGAGGGGTATTTCTAACACTCACCGCGCAGACCCCTGCCAGGGTCGCACAGGCCACCTTTTAATATGATTTAGGAATCGCGGGTCCGAATGATGTCGCAACCCCAAGGGCGACACTCTGCCAGGTGATAGGGACTCTAACCCCCCTTGGTCTCACGCCAATGTCCCCAGGCACATCCTTTCTCTCCTCCAAGAAGCAACCTACCATTCGATTCCCGGCCTGAATCACATTACTCGGCTTTGCGGTCGGAACGACTTATCCGGCCAACTAAGTGTTAGACTGCGTTCAACATGACTCAAGGACGTACAGCGAATCGGTCCTTAAACGACTCAGACGGGCATGGCTCCACACCCAAGACGTGAAGTGTCTTGCAGCTGTACCATCGAACTCCCGCCCGGTCTCAATTTCATTTTAAAGCATGGTTCCATTACGATAGCCATAAGCCACTCGCGACCCAATCCTAGCTCTCGCGGATGACCGGAAATCACCCGACTTCTACCGTACTAAGCAGGGCTAAGCATCGACACGTGCCTAAACCTAATATAGGATTTAAGTACAATATCTGGACAAGGACAGGTATCATGCAGCAATTGTTTTCATACAACTCCTACTACTTAATGCAATAAACAATTAAAAGTACTCAAGATATGTTTATAAACGAGGGGTTCAGCATGCACCGGGGCTTGCCTTTGAGAAAGGTTGCGGGTCTGTGGTCCGAACACTCGGGTAGATCTTCTTCGGAAGCTTCTCTGATGGTGAGTTCCTCTGTCGGTTCCGGCGGATTCTGAATCTCCTCCGGTGTCGCTTGTTCGAATTCGAGGAGTGTCACCCCCTCCGGAACACCTATTGCATGAGTGCATAATAAATCTCATGAATGCATAGTGAAAGATGCAGTATGCTCGGAATGGATGCATTACAAAAATTTTAAAGCTCTATTCAAATCACTTCAAAAGAGTAGGTGCAAATTTTCTCTCCGGTAGAGAAGTACTCACCTAGTCTACTTAACCTAAGATAAAGCTGCTCTTCCTCAGTTAAGGCCCTAACACCTAACAATTACAAAAGTAGCATTTCTTAGGATACCACACCACATCAATTAGCAAAATACCACAGTAAAACATTCTGGACAGCAGCTACTTGTTTTTATCATAACTGGAGATTTCCAATTCCAAAAGATATGATCTAAGACAATCTGGAAAGCCTAAGAAATGCACTACAATTCATTTTCAGACCCCAACCCCAAACTCCTAAGTTTTCCATGTCAAATTTCACAAGTTCCAGAATCTGTTCTCTTTAAACAGAGAGTAGCAGATTCTGGACTGCCACTTTAAATAGTAATAACTCTCAAACTATTAAGCCAAATGCTCCCAAATTTTGACACAAGCTAGTTTATCAAGTTTTCTACAACTTTTGTATTTACAAGTTTTCCAGCAACCATATTTATCAAAGGTTAAACTTAGGAATACTACCAGCTGTCCAGAAAACCTAAAATTACAAGGGTTAAATTTTTATTGATGTGGCCAAAGTCCCCTAAAACCAAACTAATGTTACCAAAAGTTCACATGGGGTACAAAAACACCAGAAAGTAGGGTGTGACTACCTAGAACATTTATTTATACTCATTTCTTAATTTACTTAATTAATTAGGTGAAATTTTAAACCTATATGTAAACTGCTCCTAAAATTCTACAAAAATTACAGGGGGCTCTCTGACCCAAAAATAGACCACTGAAAAATTTGAACAAATTTTATTCACAGAAACTCCCTATACAAAATTCACAAGTCAAAAAGGCTGATTTTTGTATAATTAATACATCATATTGAAATGTATCAAACAACAGATTTCATATTTTTCTTAGATACTCTAGGGTACCAAGACATTCTCCAAAAAGTTACAAGAACATTGCACATGTAGAAAAATTACAAAAATTCATTCAATTATTTCCTAGAATAACATGATAGCCTTATAACTTGAAAATTACTTAAGCACTGATGCCCAAATTTTTACCAGAGCTAGGGCAAGTATAAAGTAACCTACCCACCAAATTTCATGATTTTTGGGACACTACAGCTCAAGTTATAAATTTAACAAATTTGCATGCATCTCAAAACACATTTAAAGGATCTATTAAATCCTTACAGAATTTAAACATCACATACCAGATTTATATTTTTCTAAAATACCACACATCATGTAGATCCTAACAAAATTTATCTCAGGATTTTTGGGTAAGTAAAACCCTAGATCTATATTTTTCAAACTACCACAATAATCTGTGACAAAAAGAAAAATCAGAACTACACTCTATGCGACAGTGCCGGGCCGGACTTCAAACCGACGCGGTCCACTCCCTTAGCGTGGCCCATTTTCGCGCGCGGCCCGCTACGCGGCCCAGCTGGCAAGCCAGGCACTGACACAAGGGCCCCGCCCGACAGGGACACAGAACAGGGGAGGGGACACTCGCCGGCGATTGCTCGCCGCCGGTGACGACTCCAACGAGCCCGAGGGCACCGGCACGCTCACCTCCACTGCGCGCAACGACTGCTATAGCTAATTGACACTATGACCGCGGCTAGGGGGGTTGGCAGCGACAATGGCGGCCACGGCCGCGTGCTTGCCGGCTCCGGCGAGCTAGCAGCGACTCGACCCCAAACGGTCTACCCCGCGAGCATCAGCACTTCGAGGCGAACCTAGAACACCGGAGAAGGAAGGCGGTAAGGGCACCGAGGAGCACGGCCACGCGCGAGGTCAGCTTGGCGGCGACAATGGCGGCCGCGGTGGAGGCGCAAGCTCGGCGAGCTCTATCTGAGGTCAAGCAGTTGTGTGGTGTGGTCCATGATGTGGAGGAGCTCACCGTGGAACTGTGACTACGAGGGATTGGGTGGTGGTGCTCGACTGCGGTGGATTTTTCAGTGGCGACTGTTGATGCTCCTCCGGTCGCCGCGCTCTCGGTGGAGAAGGGAACAAGGAGGCAGAAGAAATGAGCAGCGAGGAAGGGCCTCCGTGCGTCGTGGCGTCTTTGGGCAACCGAGGTGAGCACCGTGTCGACGCGTGTTGCCACGCGGCGGAGGCTTCCTGTCCCTGGTCGGCCACACGCCGAGTTCGGTTTCTGAACTTCTGAAACGAAGTTTTAGTTAAGCCGAGCCTGACAGCGCGACTTTGACAACACATAACTCCTAATCTAGGCCGATCTGGTATGATCCGTAGTTAGTAAAGTTGTAGAGGGACATGATGTCTACAAAATTGTCAACTAGAGCTCGAGCTGGTTCGGTTTATTTAGGGAGTTATAGCTCTCCAAAGTAGGTCACAAGAAAACTGACACTGAGTTTCAGTCAGAGAGATGACTGACAGCCAATAAAGATCAAGGCTCAACTCCTAAACCAGTGAGAACCAGGCTTGGGTGATGTTGGCAATGTTGTAGAGCTACATGAGGACTACAAGTTTGTCAATATGAGTGAAAGCTGGTTTGGCCTGGTTTGCAAACTACAAGCTCCTCAAGTAGGCCTCAATAAAACTGGAGGGTCAAATTTCAGACTTAGAAAAATTCTAAGTATTGAGGCCACTCCTCTAGCTGACTTGTGAGCCACTTTTGAGCATGTTCTAGTCAATTTCATGAGATGGTCATATTGAGACTTTTGTTCCTCATAAAATTCCCTACAACTTTGCTTAAGGGTGCTCTTCCATGCAAGGTCTCTAAGCTAGACTTTTTAATTGGTCAAACTAGAATCTCCTAGGGTCAAATGGTAGTCAAACATCTCTTGGAGGGCATTTTTGAAATTTTGATCAACATGAACCTTGCTCCAAAAGTTACCCTAAGTATAATTAGGGTGTTGTAGGACATGATTGGCTACTTTACCTTTTTGTCACACCAACTATCAAATACCCCATGATATAAGCCAACAAAAACCCTAGAACAATCACATGTGTTGCATTACATAAAATAGTAAACATGAATGATGCATGCTTATGCTTATGCAAATGCAATGCAATTATGGACTAAACACTTGAGGTGTTACAGCCCTCCCCCCTTATAAAAATCTCGTCCCGAGATTTGGAAAGCGTACCATTTTTCATAGAATTCCTTATAACCATCCCGCAAATAATCTTCCCGTTCCCACGTAGCATCACTTTCACTACCCTGATTACTCCACATCACTTTGTACCACTTAACCACTTTACTTCTAGTTACTCGTTCCTGAGTATCGATCACTCGGACTGGCTTTTCTTCATAGGTTAAGTCGGATTCAAGCCTGATGTCTCCTAAAGGAACTTGTTCCTCAGGAACTCGAAGACACTTTTTAAGCTGAGATACATGGAAAATGTTGAATATGGCTCTCATTTCAGGAGGTAACTGGATTTTGTATGCAACAGCTCCACTCTTGCCTATGATCTGGAAAGGACCCACGTATCTTGGTGCAAGTTTCCGCTTAACACCAAAACGTTGGACACTCTTCATTGGAGAAACTTTCAAATAAACGAAGTCTCCAACTTCAAACTCGAGTGGTTTTCTACGACGATCAGCATAGCTTTTCTGTCTAGCTTGGGCTGCAGCCATGTGTTTCTGGATAGTACGGACTTGTTCCTCGGCTTCCTGGACAAAATCAATGCCATAATACCTTCTTTCCCCAGCTTCTACCTAGTTTAGTGGAGTTCGACACTTACGACCGTACAAAGCTTCGAATGGGGCCATCTTAATACTCTCTTGATAACTGTTATTGTACGAGAATTCGGCCAAAGGTAACCATTTTTCCCAAGAACCCTTGGATGAAATGACGCATGCCCGCAATAGATCTTCCAAGATTTGGTTAACTCGTTCCGTCTGACCAGACGTCTGGGGGTGATAAGCAGAGCTTCTCACTAACTTGGTTCCCAGAAGGTGATGCAAATGCTCCCAAAAGCGAGCAGTGAACTGGGGACCACGGTCAGAAACGATAGTACGAGGTATCCCATGAAGCCGGACTATCTGATTGAAGTACAACTCAGCATAGTCAGTGGGACGATAGTCCACTCTCACTGGGATGAAGTGAGCTGATTTGGTCAAACGATCAACAATTACCCAGATAGAGTTATGATTTTTGACAGTAGGAGGAAGTCCGACAATGAAATCCATACTTATCTCTTCCCATTTCCAGCCTGGGATGGAAAGTGGCTGGAGTAACCCAGCTTTCATGTGTACAGCTTTAACCCTACAACAGGTGTCACACCTAGCCACATATGCAGCTATCTCTTTCCGCATCTTGGTCCACCAATAAAGTGGCTTCAAATCATAATACATCTTATTACTACCAGGATGAATGGACAACTTGGAAGAATGTGCTTCGGACAGGATCTGATCTCTAAGCTCTCGGTCCTTAGGTACCACTAATCTATCCTTAAACCACAGCACACCTTCGTCATCTAGCCTGAAATGCTTAGTCTCTCCCTCTTTCATCTTCCGTTTTATGTGAAAGATACCCGGATCAGTCTTTTGGAGCTCAATGATTCTGTTTCTAAGAGTACCACTGACAGTGATGTTGTACAAGACTGCCGGATGTAACAGGCGGGATCGGTGAAAATCAGTTTCAACTAAGGAATGGCAGTGAGACTTACGGCTCAAAGCGTCCGCAACCACATTTGCCTTGCCTGGATGATAGTGCACTTGAAGATTATAATCCTTAATCAACTCGAGCCATCTTCTCTGACGCATATTTAGCTCGGGTTGGGTGAAGATGTATTTGAGGCTCTTGTGATCTGTATAGATATTGCAGACATTGCCCAGCAGATAATGCCGCCATACCTTCAAAGCATGAACAACTGCAGCCAGTTCTAAGTCATGCGTTGGATAGTTCACCTCATGCTTCCGAAGTTGCCGTGAAGTATATGCAATTACTCGGCCTTCTTGCATCAAAACACCTCCCAAACCTATGCCTGAGGCATCACAGTAAACATCAAATGGTTTCTCGATGTCCGGTTGTGCCAAAACCGGAGCCGAGGTTAGGAGGGTTCGCAGTTGGTGAAAAGCCGCATCACACTCAGGAGTCCAGACAAACCTGGTGTCTTTTTGCAGCAACCGAGTCATGGGTTTGGCTATTTTTGAGAAATCCGGGATGAAGCGACGATAATAGCCAGCCAACCCAAGAAAACTCCGGACCTCATGAACCGAAGTAGGAGCCTTCCAATTCAATACTTCTTGTACCTTTGTGGGATCCACCATAATTCCTCCATCGGACAACACATGCCCAAGGAAAGGTACTTCACGAAGCCAGAATTCACACTTACTGAACTTCACATACAGTTGATGCTCACGAAGTCTGCTGAGGACAATACGCAAGTGTTCAGTGTGTTCTTCCTCATTTTTAGAATACACCAAAATGTCATCAATGAACACCACCACAAACTTATCCAATTCGGGCATAAACACCGAATTCATCAAGCACATGAAGTGTGCTGGGGCATTTGTCAGGCCGAAGGACATAACAAGATACTCATAAAGGCCGTATCTTGTCGAGAAGGCTGTTTTTGGGACATCTTCAGGACAGATTTTAATCTGATGGTACCCAGACCTTAGATCAATCTTGAAAAAGACTTTAGCTTTGGACAATTGATCGAACAAGATGTCGATACGCGGTAGAGGATACTTATTCTTAACAGTGACTGCATTCAGAGGTCTATATTCCACGCACATCCGCAAGGTCTGATCCTTCTTCTTTACAAAGATAGCAGGGCATCCCCACGGAGATGAGCTAGGACGAATCAACCCCTTCTTTAACAGTTCATTCAACTGCACCTTAAGTTCAGCTAACTCATTTGGAGGCATCCTATAAGGTCTCCTAGAGATGGGTGCCGTGCCAGGCAACAACTCGATTTTAAATTCCACATCCCGATCCGGAGGGAGTCCCGGCAATTCATCGGGAAAAACGTCCGAAAATTCATTTACTACAGGAATTTCAGCCAACGCCTTTGCTTGCACAGCATGAATTTCCCCCGACAATTCAACTTTTCTGGGAAGTTGTACTAGAAAACCCTTTTGATCTGTAGGATCTCTGAGCATAACTACCCGAGCGGATGTGTCAATGAGTACCCCATTCTGACTCATCCAATTCATGCCCAAGATAACATCTATGTCTAAACCAGGTAAAACCAATAGGGCAAGCGAATAATTTCGCCCTTCTATTTCAAACTTAAGGTTCCCCACTACTTTGTTTGTGGAAAAATTCCCACTTGCAGCACTAATGCAATAACCCACACCTTCAACAGTATGCAACTTGTGTGCAAATTTGGATGCAAACTTAGGACTGATAAAGGAATGCGAAGCACCTGAATCAAAAAGTACCACTGCGGGGTGTTGGTCAACTAGGAACTTACCAGCAATGACCACCTCACCAGATGGAATTTCCTCAATGCTGTTATAATGAGCGTGTCCCTGACGGCCACCTTGGTTGACATTTTTCTTAGGGTAAGGGCAGTTCCGGGCCCAATGGCCTGGCTTGTTGCAGTTCCAGCAAGGCATATTGCTGGGAGGAACACTAGAGCTGCTCTGTCCAGAAGTCCTCTTTGGCAGAGCGACTGTATAAGCCTTACGGAATCCAGTTTTTGCAGCAGGCTTTTTCTGTGGCGGACGGAACTTTGTATTCTGAGCAGGTGGGCGCGGGGAAGACCTTGGTGCAGCTGAGGCCCGTGACTGAGAAGCACTTGCCTCAAGGGCCCTTTTACGACTCTTAGAGGCAGAATAAATAGCATTGTTGTTCTCCTGGGTCAAGGCATCACTGATAAAATCATTGAAAGTGGTACACTTGCTAGTGCCCATAGTCTTCATCAGCTTTGGGCCGAGGCCCCTTTTGAAGCTAGCAATCTTCTTGGCATCCGTATCCACAAACTCTGTGGCATACCTTGCCAGGTTGTTGAAGGACTGCAAGTATTCAGTCAAGCTTTTGTTTCCCTGTGACAGCCTCATAAACTCCGTGTGCTTGATTGCCATAAGACCTGGAGGGATATAGTTCCCCCGGAATGCCGCCTTGAACTAGTCCCAAGCAATCGGGACATTGGCAGGCAGGGTGGAACGATAGTGGCTCCACCAGATGCCCGCTGGACCATGCAACTGATGGGAAGCATACTCAGTTTTCAGCTCATCAGTCAGGCGTAGTAGACGAAACTTTTGTTCAATAGTATTCAACCACTCGTCAGCCTGCAGTGGTTCTTCTGCTTCCTTAAAGAGCGGGGGCTTTGTATCCAGAAAGTCCTTGAAATCACTGTACTAATTTGGCTCTGGGCCCTGGCGGCCATGACGAGCCTCTCGATTAGCCAGTTGGCGCATGGCGTCCGCCAACATGCGCTGCCCTTCAACCACTGATTGCATCAACTCAGCCGGAGTAGGTGGTGGCGGAGGGGGCGGCTGTTCCTCCTCATTGCCACGACCCCGCCGTAGATTGTACGACATCTGCAAAATGCATAGCCAATGAGCACTAGCGATGTGGGAAATTTGTAGATGAATTATTGTGAAATATCAAACTGACTTCATGAAATAGACTTCTCATAATAATTAAGGCACAATAATTCATCACAACCGCACAATCCATTCAAGCGCATCAATTGGCGCAATCATACGAGGGAATCCAACAAGATGTTCTTTGATAAAGGCTCACTCACAGGGAGCACAACAGTTACCGGACCGTTTACGTCACTATCTACGTGATTTTTGACCTTTCGCACGGTACTTGGATTTGATCTCAAGATTTTTAGTTGACTGTGAAAGACTACTTCAAACTGACCACAAGGAGACTTCTCAATGGAGAGTTCCATGGTGGATCATGACTAGCCACCTCGATACCTGCGCGTGCCAAGCAGCACAACCTTATGTCGCGCGCCATAGGAGGCCCTCGGTTTCGTCGCGGCACCGAAGGGTGCTAATCGTGACACCATCATCGAACACAACACAATAAGACATCCCATTGCAATCGACATTAACAGGTCCAAACTACATTCAGGAAACATATGGTTCACCTTACATCCCAAAGTCAAGTTATTACAAGGCCTCACTCCTACACAGGGAGGCGCAAAAGACGATCCTAACATTATAGGTACGTGATGACTACTCTAAGCATCATCCTCCGAGTCAGTGTCAAGGATCTCCCCGCCGTCCTCATCACTGACAGGCTCTAACTCCTCGTCTTCTTCTTCTTCTGGCTCTTCCTCTGGTGCTTCTGCAGGTGGGGCATCCTGTGGTCCATCGACCTCCACGTCATCATCATCCTCAGCCATGAAGATTCCTGAACCCATGTCCTCATCTACATTGTTGTTTCTAGGTAGCAGGGGATTAAGCTGGTTGTTCAGGCGGTGCACTTCTTCATGAAGGTTGTCATTGTATTCTTCAGCATTTTCTAACTGTTGCTCGAGCTCAAACTGACGAGCCCTCAGAACATTCTCCTCGTGCCAGGCTTCATCCCTCTGGTCCATCACACGGACCAACATGCGTTGACAGTTGCGATTCGCCACTGTCAGC
This sequence comes from Saccharum spontaneum, assembly GCA_022457205.1. Taxonomy (NCBI): domain Eukaryota; kingdom Viridiplantae; phylum Streptophyta; class Magnoliopsida; order Poales; family Poaceae; genus Saccharum; species Saccharum spontaneum. The sequence continues at coordinate 37,857,283 of CM039593.1, forward strand.
CTCTGGACTGCAAGCGTTTCTTGATCACGATCATGAATCACTTGCTCCAGTTGTTGCCGTGCTGCATCCCTAGCAGCAGTCACCTCTGCCAACTCAGCCCGTAACCTTTCCACCTCAGTGGGCTCAGGACGGGGCTCGCGTGGAGCTAGCTGGTGGCGAGGGACCCTTCCACCAGTTGACTTACGGGTTGTCATCCTGGTACGTGCCATCTGTATCAACAAGATATGACTTAAAGTGAGAATCATTTAGGGGATACGAAATTTAATTTAGTCGGGACTATTGAAATTTTTAAGGAGGGAGTGAATGACATGTATGATATAATTAAACATGATGCATGCACATTCCGTACGTCCTCTCACCTTAGTAGAAAACTAAAGTGCTAACGCTAAGCGGTGGCATACATACGTTCTCTCATATAAGCGAAACTATCGGTCTACTCGTTACGCTGTTAGTGTACCTGCAGAAAATTTCATTGCAGCCCAACAATTCCCAAAATAACATACAAGAAAGCAGTAAACTAAATACTTTCCATATACACATCCCCGGATGTATATATTTCAGTATCAAAGCTACCCGATTGATAGATGCCCACAATTAAGTGCTTTTACATAGTTACATGGTTTGAACATGTAAGTATGCAAGTCACCAAAACTACTCTCCCCTAGACCGCCGGTTGGACGATCATGCTCTCACAACTCACACTTACCAGAGCGTCGAGGTAACTGATCCATACATTACCACCCAAGTGGATGGCATCCATACAATATCACGCCGTATGGACGACGAAACAAAAACAAACAAGGCCCCCCAAGTTAGTCTTTATAATAAACCACCTAAGAGTCCTTATTTGGGCTAAGGGATGTGATCACTGGCATACCTATAAAAATAATTTTTAGAGTTTAACCCTTTTTGCAAACAAATACTTTTGTTTTTAATTACTCGTAAGATGTGTTTAATGTTGAATTATGCTCCGATACCAGCTGTAACAGAACCGACCAAATTATAAGAGCACAAGTACGAAAACAAGCACCGAAGCGCTCAAATTTTCAAACTTGAGCCCATATAATCCCGGTAGTCAATCGAAATCACGAAGGATTTCAAACCAAACTGCTTACAACCAGGATCGCATCATTCAACATACACATCGTACGTTACATTTCACAAGTAGTTCCGAAATAAGTTTACACCACGGAGTAGCAAATATTACAAACCAAGTTTTGAAAGTAGCGGAAGCATAACACACACATTAGTTACTTAATTACTGCCAGTCTGGATGATCGACATCCCGCAAAAGCATGAGGAAAGTACATAAAGACGATCACGCCCTTGTGATCTAGTCATCATCACCCGCAGGGTGGAGACACGTCTTGCAGAATCCCTGATAAAGCATGTCATCTGCAACAGGAGGGAATAAACCCTGAGTACTGGAATGTACTCAGCTAGACTTACCCGTCATAAACCAGAAATAATATGACACCAAGGATTATGCAAGGCTTACACAAGAGGCTAGCTGACACCACATTTTGCATAAAGGCATAAGTAGTTGGAACTCTTATAACCTGTACTAGCATTTATTTTTAGCATTTACCTATCATCTATCTTAGCACCTGTACTAAACATGCACGTGATTATCATCAAACAATTATTTATATTATTTCCATAGCAGGTATAAATTGTGGCAACATTGTATCATTCACTTAACCATCTGTTCAATTAATGAGATCTACGTTGCCGCTGCTCAAGTCAAGTGCTCACTAACCGGGAGCGACGGCGATTCGAATCGAATTCCTATCCAGCTGGAGGGGTATTTCTAACACTCACCGCGCAGACCCCTGCCAGGGTCGCACAGGCCACCTTTTCATATGATTCAGGAATCGCGGGTCCGAATGATGTCGCAACCCCAAGGGCGACACTCTGCCAGGTGATAGGGACTCTAACCCCTCCTTGGTCTCACGCCAATGTCCCCAAGCACATCCTTTCTCTCCTCCAAGAAGCAACCTACCATTCGATTCCCGGCCTGAATCACATTACTCGGCTTCGCGGTCGGAACGACTTATCCGGCCAACTAAGTGTTAGACTGCGTTCAACATGACTCAAGGACGTACAGCGAATCAGTCCTTAAACGACTCAGACGGGCATGGCTCCACACCCAAGACGTGAAGTGTCTTGCAGCTGTACCATCGAACTCCCGCCCGGTCTCAATTTCATTTTAAAGCATGGTTCCATCACGATAGCCATAAGCCACTCACGACCCAATCCTAGCTCTCGCGGATGACCGGAAATCACCCGACTTCTACCGTACTAAGCAGGGCTAAGCATCGACACGTGCCTAAACCTAATATAGGATTTAAGTACAATATCTGGACAAGGACAGGTATCATGCAACAATTGTTTTCATACAACTCCTACTACTTAATGCAATAAACAATTAAAAGTACTCATGATATATTTATAAACGAGGGGTTCAGCATGCACCGGGGCTTGCCTTTGAGAAAGGTTGCGGGTCTGTGGTCCGGACACTCAGGTAGATCTTCTTCGGAAGCTTCTCCGATGGTGAGTTCCTCTGTCGGTTCCGGCGGATTCTGAATCTCCTCCGGTGTCGCTTGTTCGAATTCGAGGAGTGTCACCCCCTCTGGAACACCTATTGCATGAGTGCATAATAAATCTCATGAATGCATAGTGAAAGATGCAGTATGCTCGGAATGGATGCATTACAAAAATTTTAAAGCTCTATTCAAATCACTTCAAAAGAGTAGGTGCAAATTTCCTCTCCGGTAGAGAAGTACTCACCTAGTCTACTTAACCTAAGATAAAGCTGCTCTTCCTCAGTTAAGGCCCTAACACCTAACAATTACAAAAGTAGCATTTCTTAGGATACCACACCACATCAATTAGCAAAATACCACAGTAAAACATTCTAGACAGCAGCTACTTGTTTTTATCATAACTGGAGATTTCTAATTCCAAAAGATATGATCTACCCCGCGAGCATCAGCACTTCGAGGCGAACCTAGAACACCGGAGAGGGAAGGCGGTAAGGGCACCGAGGAGCACGGCCACGCGCGAGCTCAGCTTGGCGGCGACAATGGCGGCCGCGGTGGAGGCGCAAGCTCGGCGAGCTCTATCTGAGGTCAAGCAGTTGTGTGGTGTGGTCCACGATGTGGAGGAGCTCACCGTGGAACTGTGACTATGAGGGATTGGGTGGTGGTGCTCGACTGCGGTGGATTTTTCAGTGGCGACCGCTGATGCTCCTCCGGTCGCCGCGCTCTCGGTGGAGAAGGGAACAAGGAGGCAGAAGAAATGAGCAGCGAGGAAGGGCCTCCGTGCGTCGTGGCGTCTTTGGGCAACCGAGGTGAGCACCGTGTCGACGCGTGTTGCCACGCGGCGGAGGCTTCCTGTCCCCAGTCGGCCACGCGCCGAGTTCGGTTTCTGAACTTCTGAAACGAAGTTTCAGTTAAGCCGAGCCTGACAGCGCGACTTTGACAACACATAACTCCTAATCTAGGCCGATCTGGTATGATCCGTAGTTAGTAAAGTTGTAGAGGGACATGATGTCTACAAAATTGTCAACTAGAGCTCGAGCTGGTTCGGTTTATTTAGGGAGTTATAGCTCTCCAAAGTAGGTCACAAGAAAACTGACACTGAGTTTCAGTCAGAGAGATGACTGACAGCCAATAAAGATCAAGGCTCAACTCCTAAACCAGTGAGAACCAGGCTTGGGTGATGTTGGCAATGTTGTAGAGCTACATGAGGACTACAAGTTTGTCAATATGAGTGAAAGCTGGTTTGGCCTGGTTTGCAAACTACAAGCTCCTCAAGTAGGCCTCAATAAAACTGGAGGGTCAAATTTCAGACTTAGAAAAATTCTAAGTATTGAGGCCACTCCTCTAGCTGACTTGTGGGCCACTTTTGAGCATGTTCTGGTCAATTTCATGAGATGGTCATATTGAGACTTTTGTTCCTCATAAAATTCCCTACAACTTTGCTTAAGGGTGCTCTTCCATGCAAGGTCTCTAAGCTAGACTTTTTAATTGGTCAAACTAGAATCTCCTAGGGTCAAATGGTAGTCAAACATCTCTTGGAGGGCATTTTTGAAATTTTGATCAACATGAACCTTGCTCCAAAAGTTACCCTAAGTATAATTAGGGTGTTGTAGGACATGATTGGATACTTTACCTTTTTGTCACACCAACTATCAAATACCCCATGATATAAGCCAACAAAAACCCTAGAACAATCACATGTGTTGCATTACATAAAATAGTAAACATGAATGATGCATGCTTATGCTTATGCAAATGCAATGCAATTATGGACTAAACACTTGAGGTGTTACAGTAAGCATCTCAAGAACTTGTGGGAGAAGTCCTTGTCCTTCACCTCTTCTCCAAGTGCTTTGAGATTATTGACAAGCACTTGAAGCCTATGGAACATCTCCGGCACACTCTCATCATCCTTTATCTTGAAACTTGCAAACTTTTCCTTGAGGATGTATGCCTTGGCACCCTTCACCGCTTGTGTGCCCTCAAATGATTCCTCCAACTTCTTCCATGCATCATGAGCTATCTCAATGTTCTTGATTTGCTCAAATGTTCTCTCATCCAAAGCATCATGAATGGCACTAAGAGCAATGTCATTGTCTTGGAGCAACACCTCTTCAGCCGCGGTGGGATTCTCTGGATCGGCTACCTCAAATTTAGTCTCCACCACCTTCCACACCTTTCTATTGATTGACTTGATATAGGTGGTCATCTTTGCCTTCCAATGTGGATAATTTGAAACATCAAATTGGGGTGGCTTCTTGGTGATGTTGATTTGAGCCATTTTAACACCGTAGGTTGTTAAGCCTCAAATCATGGTGACCACGGCTCTAATACCACTTGAAAGGTCCTAATGGCTAGAGAGGGGGTGAATATCCTATTAAAAATTCTACAACAACACTAAAACAAGTGATTAGTAAATAAGATGGCGAAGCGAATTTTGCGCTAGCACTACACTTATGTTGCAAGCCTCCTACCCAATTCTAATCTTTATGATCTCTAGTATATCACACAAGGGCTATGTCATTAATTTACACCTAGGGGGTCAAGTGAGCAAGAGAACTACAACTAAAGTGCTACACTAGCTACACTAACTAGCTACAACTACCACAAGCACTACACAAGGTAAATACACAAAGTAATGCAAGAGTGTGGTAGAGAATATATACCGTCATGGCAAGTGATCAATCAATGAATACCAAAGAATACCAAGGAGACAATGAAGACAATGATTTTTCCTCTGAGGTTCACTTGCTTGCTACCAAGCTAGTCCCCATTGTGGTGATTCACTCACTTGGAGGTTCACACGCTAATAGGCATCACACGCCTAATCCGTAACCGGGTGCTACACAACCAACACAAGATGAGGATCCACAAGCCATGCGTAATCCACTAGAGTTGCCTTTGGCACTCCGTCGGGGAAGACACATGAACCCCTCACAATCACAATGATCAGAGCTAGAGACAATCACCTTCCTTCGCTCGACGATCCACCAATCACCGAGCCATCTAGGTGTCGTCAAACACCAAGAGTAACAAGTTCTCCACCAGCCCAAATTATCGAACTAGTGCGACAAGATGCTAGAACACTAAGCAATGCACTAGAGGCTCTCCAATCTCAATCAAGATGATGAAATCAAGTGTGCAAGTGTGTAGAGTGGCGTGCTCAGCTCCCAAATGGTGTACCAGGTGTGGGAAGTGCCAAGAGAGTGGCCAAGGCCGGCCACCACCTCTATTTATAAGCCCACAAGCAAATTGAGCCGCTACCGCTTTAGAGCAGCTTCTGCGAGGTCACCGGACATGGCGGTGCGGTCACCAGACATGGTGGCGGTGCCCTCTCCAATGGTCATCCAATGGCTTGTTTCACTAGCTATGGGGCACTAGATCGAGTGGCTGTGGCACCACCCTAGGGATGGCGGTGACCAGCCGGTCATCCCCCAAAAACCCAAGCCTCTAGAAAAGAGCGGCGGTGCACCGCTCTATGGGTGGCGGTGCCTGCGACGGTTCCCATGGTTAGTTCCCCTGCTCTCTGGATAAAAATGGTGATGGCACTGCCCTACCAGCGACGGTGACTAGGTGGTGCACCGTCCTCGCCGAGGCGGTGAACACCGAACGCGCCGATGCCACCCCTTTCTCTGCCTCTTCTCAGCTGGGGCAAGATGGGCACCACCCTAGGTGTGGCAATACCACCGGACAGGGTGGCGGTGCCAACCCAGCACCTCCCTCTCGGCCTGGCTTTGCCGGTCACCGCCACAAGGCATGGCGGTGCCCTCAGGGCAGCACCCCAAGCCTAGTTTTGCCTCCTTTTCTTCACCTTTTCACCACCTTTGCAAATGTGCTAACACTCCAAGTTTTTCACCATCACGTGCAAGTGTGTTAGCATTTTCACAATCATTTTTCAAAGGTTAATCACTTCTCACCGAAAGTGCACTAGGCCTAAAATGCAAATGCAAATTTTCCAACACCTAGTGGCACTAAATGATCAAGTTGTCTGATAAGAGCTCCCCTCTTAATAGTATGACCATCTATCCTAAATGTAATCACACTCTCTATAGTGTCTTGATCACCAAAACAAAATGGCCCTATGGTTATCACCTTTGTCTTGAGCCCATTTTGTTTTTCTCTTTCTTCTTTTCCAAGTCTAGAGCTTGATCATCATCACATGTCTACATCATCACTATGATCATCATTTCATGTGGCCATCTCCATCCATGAGTGACACCTAGCTCCAACACTTGGATTGTACCAACCTATCTCAAATTCACACTTAGAGCATAGGGTTAGTCCAAATAGGTTTCATCAATTACAGGTGGCAAAGTTGGAGATCAAAAGGAGGAATTTTTTATCGATCGAACTCCGGCTGCGTTGTGACCGGATGTTGGCCAGGTGAGTCCGGTCAACATGGCAGAGAAGAGCGTGGCCTCGGGTCCTGACCGAACTCTGGTGGAGGCACATGACCGGATGCGACAGTGGTGAGTCCGGTCACTGCTGACATATGCTGACGCAAGCGGTAGAGCAAGGCTGAGGAGGAGCGGATGCTAGGCGAGTCCGATCGCCTTTGATCGGACGTGTCCGGTCGATAAAAACCGGCTCTGGACCCTTACTGGATCTGATCGGATGCATGGTGGCTCAGTGTCAGGTGTTGGAGCGACGAGTCTGGTCACAACGCAGCCAGAGTTGGGTTGATCAAAAACTCCTCATTTTGATCTCTAACGGGATCCATCTTCCACTTTTTCCAATCTACCTCGTAGCTAGGAGCAACAACCCCTATAATTGAGTATACGAATATAAGAGCAGCCACATCACTGGAGTAGGGTTTAGCGCACACCGCGCCATGAACCAGTATAAATCTCTATGTCTCGTGTCCTACCATCTGATTCTATCTACGTGAACATGTTGTCGGATATTGCCAGAGCAAAACAATTCGACAGTTGGCGCGCCAGGTAGGGGCCTTTTGTGTTCAGACTAATCTTGTGTTTCATATGGGAGTCATCTTCAACATTGGTGACAAACCAGAATAGGAGCAGTTGGGCAATAGGATCACCTTCGGCAAGCTCGACTTCATCACCGACCAATTCGGGGACCTGTGCCTATAGGAACCCGAGCCAACCGAAGAAGGAGAATAGTCCCTCTAGATCTGTGCTTTCGCCGTCGGGCTGGAGGAGGCTGTGGACACCGGACCGGACGCTCTTGCGGTATACTTGAAGTGTTATGCTCATCTTTTTGTCAAAGATGGGCGAGAAGCTGAGATCATCCTCACTTTCCACATCAGCAAAACCATGGATCTCGACTCTGCCTTAGATCCGATACCCATACCTCACCGCCACGCCCCCCAATCTTCGACAAGATCGGGGTGTACAACAACAACCCATGGCAAGACACTCTCGCAGGCTGCGGTGGAACCCACCGGACCTCCCATGGAGAAACACCAGCTGCAAGAACCGACAGACCGAGACACCGTCAATGACACCCCCGATCAATAAGGTTAGTGGGATGACACCGATGTATTTGGACTCATCGATCCAGGGGCTTTCTGTTGTTTTCTCTACAGCTACACCAACTACTCGAGAACTCGGACTCTGATGGCGATGACGATGAAGCCATCCCACGAGCGTCAGGCACTAACACCGAATCGTCACCGAACAAGCAATCGAAGCTCAGACAATCCCCACCGACGAAAGGGTGAGACCTTTTCCTTAACCAAAAGGGTTACTGAGCAGCGCGGTCGATTGCTCGAGCACTGACCCTGCTTTGGGATACTCCTGATCCAAGCTACATGCTTGCATCTAGCGACCAATAGCCAGGGGTAAGAGGGGGTTGTCATCCCTCCCTCAGCGAGAAGAGAACCCCCATTAGCCAATAGATTACCAAGCAGAATGACCCAAGAGGAGGGCCCATACAACCAGTGGCACCTCCCGAGCCGTGCAAGGCCGGAAACTTTACGAGTTGGCCTTATGTTCTTGCCCGCCAAAGGATCCGATCGCTCCTGACTCGTTTATTGTCCGAGATCGGGATCTAAACGGATCTCGCACCTTCGACAAAGAGGCTACCCTCAAGCGAGATGGACGATGAAGGGTCATAGGGATGTAAATAACGGCATCACCTTCCTCAGCCTTGGATCCAACGGTGACTCCCGCCCTCGAGGATACAATCTGGAAGCAAGAACTTAGAACATCAGGACGACAACTGACAACCGTCAATTATGTCTAACTCACCTTTATTAATTCATGTTTTTCCTCGTTGCATTACATTCTGTGAGAATTCACATATATATATTTGATGTGAATACCTCCCGGGCACCTCAAGGAGGATGTCCCCAAATCACTCGGGGGCTGGCTATATCAAACTGACCCAGTTATGAACATTTGTAGTTGCCATGATCAAAGGTTACACTAACCTACTATTATGATCAGGGAACTACAGAGGCCATCCCATGGACCGCACGCCTGCTCCTTTTTTCTTTCACCGATCGAAGTCTCATAGGCCTTGAAATGGTATAAGTGACTTGACAAGACCTTGCGTGGACTCTACCAGGACATTTCATTCTAGTCGAATAATCCACAGGTAGTTAGTCTAAAAGCTTAAACCAGCATCAAACACTAAAGACAAAGAAAGATGAGAAATGAAAAGGTATGTAGGCTATGACGAACAAAAGCTTGCTTCAAGCAACATTGTTTCGCTCCAAACGAGTCAGGTGAACAACCCGAGTTTGGTCGAAACTCACTACGAACCAAAGCTTCACACTCTTTCCCCAGATTGAGTGAAGCCTTGGTCCCACGTGACAAATATCTTCAAGCACCTCGACCCTAAAAGTCTCACAAGATATTCGTGGGTCATAGAGCTAATATCGGCGTAGCTACGCTAGCCGATCAGCATGCCACCTGAAGTGTGATGATAACTAGTCGAATGACGTTCAAACAAAATACTCAGGGGCTATGCGCGCATGAGAATACTTGTCATAGAATCAAAGATGATATCGGGACGTCGACTACCCTACAGGTTCATGACGGTTGTGATGTGACTCCAACCCTCGGGTGTGCCACGCTGACCCACTTGAGCATTCAAGGGCTACATACTATCACACACAATCACCATGCACAGATAATCTGACCTGCAGAGACATCGAATAACTGCAAAGCCTAAACTTTATTACACCTTCTTTCACAAAGAGGTACATAATCTACTCCTAGAGGGGGCGTCCTTGATGACCTGTTCCACATCAACAACGACGGCAATCACCTCAGCATAATCGCTGAACTCGGCAACCAACCGACGGATGTCGATGTCATTGGGAATCTCGCCCGCTGTTGGGAACCCGGGTGCTACCTTGCGCAGATCCATCTTATGACTAAGACAAAGATGAGCCGCAGTCAAGGCTCCTGTGGCCCCATAGAGGACACCATGAGCCACCACCTCTTGGATCTGCATCGGGAGGCATCAGAGCCCATCGGGAATGCTCTTACCTTCTGGTAGCACCATCATAACAGCGGGAATCGCCACGTCATGGAGCGCCGAGTGACGCTCACTGCTAGATTGTACCAGGGCAGTGGAGGAACGCTCCCAGGCGGCTGCACTGCTTCACTCGCGGGCAGCCTCCACCTACTGCCCAGCCAGATCCTCGCTGGACTGTCACAACTCCACCACCTCGGCTTGTGCGGTGGCCAGTTTCTCCCTAACACCTGGGGCGAAAAAAAATACTCAGAACCGCCCCCATCTAGATCGGATAAAACTCGAATAAGGCAAAATCCAACTTACCGACGAGCTCCGCCTGGGCCACCGCTGCCACGGTGTTGTCCTCACCGACCTCCTCATTTGTGATGTCAAGCGCCACCCTCGCGACAAAGGTATACTCTCATAGTCACCTCTCCTCCTGAGTGACAGCAGGAAGGGCTTCATGCATCACGTCGGCCTCCTGCACCACGGCAAGAACGACTCCCCCGTCACCACCCCATCTAGACAGGACTCATGATGATGACAAATCACCCCCATCAGTGGGGGGTCTCAGAGCAGGATGCACCGTCGAGACCGCCCTGTAATGGATAACTCTCTTAGATCCCTCCTTCTACCAACAAGAACAAGAGGAAGATTCATACTTACCCAAGTCGCACCAGCGCCTCACGGAGAATGGGACCCTAGAACACGCGCTTCCTAGCGGTCTCCTCCTCCACCATCTCCACCCTCACACGTTTGTCACTGGCCATGGATGACGAACAAGAGCTCGAGGAAAACCACGGCAGATGACGGAAGGTAAGATCGAATACAAAAGATACAACACAAGCTTACTAACCCTCCTTCACTTCTTCTGTTTTTATAGACAGGGGACGTACATGGCCGATGGAATTCCAATAATCTCTTCGAGCAGTGGTGCCATTGAGGCCACACCATGTCCCCACAATTTCCGGAGGGACGCCTCCCGAGAGACGTACGTGGGGGAAACAAGCCACCAAAACCAACACTTCAGCTTCGCTGACAAGGAACCCATGTCCGTAACCATGGAAACCATGGGGCCTCATGGCCTGAAATCTGACACACTGTCACCCAAGCCGGTGCAGGCGAGTGATCTGACACTCAGATCGGGTACTCGGCCTGGCTCACCCTTACAGCAGGTGTAAGAGGTAGTGACTCGTTCACTATCGGCCCTACCCCTACTAGAGTTAGGAGAGTATCTGGGGGGTCATCAGTACGATCCTAAAACCTCTAACACTCAGTGTCACATAAATCCCTCAATACTCGGACGAGCTCGAAGTACCTTATTTCAGCGGATGTGTGCCCCTTTGTGGGAAACCAAAAAACTGGTTGGCCCATGGCTATAACCAAAGTACGAGCTCCTAGAATCTAGAAAAAGAGTTTTATGACATGCCCCCACTGCTAAGGCTTTGTCCTGTCGCTTCTTTTCAGTGATAGCGGATATTCACTCGTTCTACCCATTACCAGCTCAAAGAGTAATAAATGCAACTGCCCACAGCTGCTCACGTGTTCATTACTCACCCACAGCGGAACCTGGCCTGGGACACTATTACATTGGCCTCAGGGCTCTGAGATAATGTCCTCGCTCTTCCACTAATGAGACTCATGAAAATTTGAATCACGTTACTTGATGGATCTCAAAGAAAAATGTGACACCCTTAGTGTTCGTTAACAAATGACCTGCAATAGGCCACCCTAAAAATCAACTAGCTTAGTGACGCATGGGTGATTGAGGTACACCTACCCCATCCTCATTATTGTTTTACAGCTAGGACTTAATGATGTGCAACCACTATTTACACGCCGGAATACACCGGGAACCAACTTCTTAAGTACAACGGTATTACTACCCTAGCATGGCATCTACGATGTCCTAGAGGCTACAATTCCGGTTATCGGTACACCACCTGAACACGATGTTAACAACATCCTGAGGGCCATGCCTTGGAAACTACATTTTCCGATATGGGGTGCACCACCTAAGCCAGGCACTTACGACTGCCAGGGAACAACGTTCCTTGATGTACGATGAACCACTGCTGCACTCGATGCTTGAAGAAGATTTTCGCTACCTGAGAAATGCTCTTGGTACTCGAATGACAACATACTGGCTCCCTAATGCTTGGGAATATCTAGTTGCACTGCTTGAAACTTTGGCACCCAAAGATGCTCACTATGTACTCACAGTACGCAAAAGTTATAGGGGAGACTGTGACGTCCCGAGGGCTTGAAGTTACGTGCTAGCTTATCATTAAGTCCTACGGGGCTACTATCAAAGATATGGGCTAGGGGTACCTATACCGCCCGTATATGTGACCACCACCAAGCTATCGGCCCAGTAGCCATCAAGGAGGAGGCCTGCAAGGGCTGACGCGATCAACCAACGTGGAAATCAAGGCAAACCAAGGTGGGCGTATCTGGATGATAGCTAGGATCAATCTGTTGTAACAAACTAGGAACACAATCTGTTAGCCCAATCGCTCTCTTTGTAACGCTACCTATCCTACTTATATAAAGGAGGGTAGAGACCTCATGCACGGGATCCATCTTCCACCTTGTCCAATCTACCTGGTAGCTAGGAGCAACAACCCCTGTAATTGAGCATACGAATACAAGAGTAGCCGCACCACTGGATAGGGTTTAGTGTGCCCCGCGCCCCAAACCAGTATAAATCTCTATGTCTCATGTGCTACCATCTGATTCCATCTAAGCGATCACGTTGCTAGATATTGCCTGAGCAAAACAATCCGACAACACCCTTGATCAAATGTGCCAACCACCAAGTGTATTACCTTGTGCACTTGTGTTAGCATATTTTCACAAACATTTTCAAGGGTGTTAGCACTCACTAGAATCTAAATGCATATGCAATGAGTTAGAACATCTAGTGGTGCTTTGATAACCGCATTCCATGACGAGTGTCACCCCTCTTAATAGTACGACTATCTATCCTAAATGTGATCCCACTCACTAAGTGTCTTGATCACCAAAACAAAGCGCTCCTATCAATTATACCTTTGCCTTGGGATTTTTGTTTTTCTCTTTCTTCTTTTCCAAGCCCGAGCACTTGATCATCACCATGGCCATCAACCACCATCATGATCTTCATTCATTTGCTCCACCACTTGGAATGTGCTACCCTATCTCATGATCAGTTGGAGCAATAGGTTAGCACTTAGGGTTTCATCAATTAACCAAAACTAAACTAAAGCTTTCAATCTCCCCCTGTTTGGTAATTAATGACAACCCTTTCACAAAGATATGAATTAAAATCATTTTGAATCCATGTTGCTTGCGCAAGCTTTTTACCATGTGTAAAGGATATGTACAAATTTTATGAACCTGAATTGGTAGCATTAGTTCCCCCTACGTATGTGCTAAGAGTTTGGTTTGAAGCTTGTACATATGCATAGATAGGAAATGTGAGAGGGCAATGTCTACCAAATGATGCTAAGGTGTAAGAGATGGACCTTTGAAGCATGATACCAATCGGAGTGCACCAAATATACCATCGTTATCACCATTGTTAGTTAGATAGCACTTGGAATCACTTGCAAAACACAAACACTAGATACCTTGTGAGATCAACGTTATATGCAAGGCTTTAGTACCTCTTGAAAATAAGCAAGACATATCTAACTATCATCCTATGCATACTAGTTCTTCATTTCATCATTCAAGCCTACAACTAGCAAACACCACACAAGCATGTATATCAAATTTTAAAACTTATGCCATGCAAGCAAACATATGTAATGCACATTCAAATGCATCATACAAGTCCATGAGCTTGCTCCCCCTACTTGTGTGCTCAAATTTTAATTGATCCCCTTCCTTTGTCATATTTCTCCCCTTATGCTACCTCCCCCTATCTTTGTGAATTACTTCTCCCCCTTTGTCATCAATGACCACAAAGGTTCAATTTTAGGTAGGTTAAAAATTTTAATGTCAATCAATGGGGTGAGGATCATTTTTCTAAATTTCATTCAATCTAGAACGCTTGCCAAAGATATTTAACTCGGTTTGATCCAAGGACAAGCTTCTTCACACCTCATTTCAAGGGTTATCTAGACCATATTGAGTTAAACACTTATAGTTCATTTTTTAGATCAAACACTAGATTCACAAGTCCACAAACATGTCATATGCTACTACTAGATCAAATCAAGCATAGAAGCAATAGTGGTATCATACAGGCATCAAATTCATTTGATTTTCATGAATGAGCCTATTAAACATGAGGAATGATTAAATGCACTAAACATATCCTTAGCAAAGGATGTATGCATGCCAATCCACTTTTACCTTGGATTGCTTGAAGGAGAGACATGTCATATAAGTGGGGGTGCATCAACACATATTTGAGAAATCTAATATGTTCAACTCATTCCTTAGCTTGCAAAACCTTTTCTTATCAAGTGGCTTGGTGAATATGTCAGCTAGTTGATCTTTGGTGCCCACACTCTCAATGCAAATGTCCCCTTTTGTTGATGATCTCTTATGAAATGGTTGCAGACATCAATGTGCTTTGTTCTTGCATGTTGAACCGGATTGTTGGTTAGATTGATTGCACTCTCATTGTCACGTAGCAATGGCACTATCTTGAACTTGATTCCAAAGTCATTCAAGGTGGCTGTTGATGGTAGATAAAGTATATCGTGAACCATCAACCTTTCTTCCATAAATGATCAAAATGGATAAATACTATAGAGTAGGAGATTATTACTGATAGTTTCCATGAGTTTTGGTGAATCTATATTTTCTGCAGGATTTATATAGAAAATCGCCAAAGAGGACCTAAATATCAAAAGAGATCACGGGATCATTTCATCACGAATACACGGGTTCTAGAGGACACCAGAGGACTCCACACCGAGGGAGAGGATCAGACCCTGCCAGGTAGGGCCGGTCGACCCCACCCCTGTGCCGCCCGGTCCCCTGTGGTGGGAAGCCACCACGATCTTTTGGAGTATTCTTCCACCGCCTCCAAGGATGTATCTCAGCCATACGTGAAGTCGGTTTGATCCAAGGGCTCGTATTCAACCTCCTAGGCTATAAATAAAGGGCAGAACCCCCCTTGAAGTCAAGTGAGATCCAGAGCCAAAAACCCTAATTCCTATTCCTTCAGGATCTAGACCAGCAATCAAGAGAAGATTAGTCCTTCATAGGATTTAGTCTTAGTTAGAGATAGAGAGAGATAGAATGCAAGAGTAGAGTTCTAGAGGAGTTTTGGCCTATTGGTGCTCTCTTCTGCTGTATTATGTGGGATCAAGTTCTTCTGGAGCTTACTTCTAAGATTCTTTGGTAATCAACTTCTAATTGAAGTAAGCAATTTGTCTCTATTGTTCTTCAAGTTTGCAACTCTCTTTTGAGTGCTTTGATCTTGGTAGCGCCTTGATTGAAGTAGTATTCGTAGTGTAAGCATGGTGCTTAGACTAGGGTTATTTGTGAATGTCCCCTATTGGACGGAAGGTGGTAGATCGCGTAGGTGATAGCTGCGTTGAGAACTTTGCAGTCCATCTCCCGTCGATAGGATTTGGTAGGCCAAATGGTGCTCATAGGGAAGGAACTATGATTTTATTCCTTGGGAGACATCACCCACGAATTGAGCTTTAGTTGACAAAGTTTATCGTGGTTAGAATTAGACAGTCCTTAGTAGTCTTCTTTATTCCCCTTTATTATCAGACATTGATTGTGAGTTTGGATTAAGTTTATAGACCAGCTAGTTAGAACACACTCACATACTGTTCCTTTGGGTTCGATATTAAAACTGGGATTATCTTGGTGAAGTGATACAACGAGATAGATTTATCTGTGCGCTTGCGGACACCTTATAACTTGTGTGCATTTAATTTATACCAATAAGCATTTCTGGCGCCGTTGCCGGGGGAATGGTTTATTGAGTTAACTTTGAGTCTAGCTTAATCTTGTATTATACTTTTATCTTTTATCTTTTAGTTTTTCTTTACTTTTTACTATGGAGCTCGTACCAACCCTTCTTTATCAATATGGAGCACCCACGGACTTGAGCCTTAGACCAGCCGAATCATCTAAAACCATCCTATCACCTAGTTATGAGCTTAGTCCGGAGTTAATTGCAATGGTTAAGGATCAATCTTTTTCTAGCAAAGTTAATGAAAACCCCTATTCCCATTTATGTGAGTTTGAGCAGATTTGTGCATGTCTTCACATTGAGGGCATGTCTTATAAAACTTTACGATGGAAGCTTTTTTATTTCTCTTTGATTGGAAAAGCTAAACATTGGTATAATCGTCACGTTAAGAGGAGTAAAGGAAATTGGGGAGCCCTAAGTTCTAACTTTTGTTTACAATTCATTCCCTTTTATAAGGTTGTCAAACTTCAAGTAGAACTTTAACTTTTAAACAACAGAAAAATGAACCTTTGGGTAAGGCCTGGGAACGATTTAACACTCTTGTAGATTATGGTCCCAATCTTGCTTTGCCTGAACCCATTCTTCTCCAACACTTCTTTGTGGGCCTTAATAAGAAAACCATAAAACATCTTAATTCATCAGCAGGAGGTTCATTCGTGCATATCACTGCTGAACAAGCTAAAGACATTCTTATAAAAATTGTAGATAACCTTCCTGAGGAGGATGAGAAGTTGTTAGAAGAAGAACCCAAAATAGCTGAACCTAAAATTTTTCCTGAACCATCCCAACCTCTAGCTTTAGCTATTCTAGATCCTGAACCACCGAAGGAGGAGAAAACTCCAATTTTAGATTATATGTTTGAATTTGAGGATGAACTTTTTGATGATTATGGAAATACCTCAAAATATCATATGATGAAGAAACCTCAGGAGTGTATAAATCCATCATTCATAGACCCTTCTAAGAAAGAATTCTTTAAAAAGACAATAAAAGAGCTTGTATCTGTTTTGAGCGACGAGTGGTTAGATGAATCAAAGCTTTTACCTGAGATAATTCGTTTAGATTTACCCTCTATCGTTATTTGGTGCCAACTTGACAAAGCTCTTTTTGATACTTTTTATAATCCACTAGTAGGTGTTAATATCATATTTGTTTTATTTGCTCAAAATTTTCTAAAAGACATGCCTTTAGCCCCTACTACCAAATTGCTGAAAAGTTTTTCTGAACGCATTGTCCCTAGTTTGGGAATTCTGTGCGCCCTTCCTATTTTTATTATTGGTACCCAAGTCCTGTTGAATTTCTACATCTTTGATGTGGTAGAATTCGATGTGTTGATAGGGAAACCAATAGAAAGACTTATTCAAGAAGGACAAACGGGGATGTTGAATATTAAACTTGGGAAAAACTAGGATGATCCTGTTCCCGATCCTCTCGATGAATTGCTAGAATCTCCTAATCTCTCTATTGAACTTAAACCCCTACCTTCTGGTTTGATATATGCTTTTCTCAATAATGATCAGGATTCTCCTGTGATCATAAGTAATAAACTCTCTCATGAAGAATCTTTGCGCTTAATAACTGTCTTAGAAAAGCACTTAGTCCTTAATTGGGAAAAATATTATTTTATGGTTAGAGAAGGAATAGTGCTGGGACACCTAGTGTCTGAAAGAGGAATTGAGGTAGATAAAGCTAAAATTGAAGTAATAGAAAGACTACCGCCACCTGTGAATATCAAAGGAATTTGAAGTTTTCTGGGTCATTGTGGTTTTTATCGCTGATTCATAAAAGATTTTTCATATATTGCTAGACCACTGACAAACCTATTAGCTAAGGATGTTCCTTTTGAATTTGATGATGCATTTTTGAATTCTTTTAATATTCTTAAAGAAGCACTTATCTCTGCACCAATCATCCAACCCCCTAATTGGTCATTACCTTTTGAAATTATGTGTGATGCTAGTGATTATGCTGTGGGGGCAGTTTTGGGATAAACAAAAGATAGAAAGCATCATGCAATTGCTTATGCTAGCAAAACTTTGACGGGAGCTCAACTTAATTATGCAACAATTGAAAAAGAACTCCTAGCTATTGTTTTTGCTATTGATAAGTTTAGATCTTACTTAGTAGGAGCAAAAGTAATTGTTTACATTGATCACGCTACCTTAAAATATTTGCTCACTAAGAAAGATGCTAAACCTCGATTGATAAGATGAATTTTGCTACTCCAAGAATTTGATTTAGAAATAAAAGATAAAAAGGGAGTAGAAAATTCTGTTGCCGATCACCTATCTAGAATGCAATTTGAGAATCCATAGGAATTACCTATCAATGATTCGATGAGGGATGACATGCTCTTCAAGGTCTCCAGATCGGACCCCTAGTACGTGAATGTTGTCAATTTTATGGTTGCAGGTTATATATCGCCAGGGGAGGATAAGAAGAAGCTCGTTTATGAAAGTCATCTCCACATATGGGATCTGTCATACCTCTTAAGAGTCTGTGCTGATGGCTTGCTCAGAAGATGTGTACCGGTAGAGGAAGGCATTCAAATCATTGAAAGATGCCACTCATCACCATATGGAGGACATTATGGGGTATTCCGCACTCATGCAAAGATTTGGCAGAGTGGATTCTATTGGCCAACCATGTATGAAGACACAAAAGATTTCATCCGAAGATGTGGAGCATGTCAGAAGCACAGAAATATAAATTCAAGAGATGCCATGCCACGGACCAACAATCTTCAGATTGAGCTCTTTGATGTCTGGAGAATTGACTATATGGGACCATTCCCAAAGTCAAAGAACTGTGAGTACATCTTGGTGGCAGTTGATTATGTTTCCAAGTGGGTTGAAGCCATGCCATGTAGAGCTACTGATGCTAAACACTCCAAGCAAATATTTCATGAAATAATATTCCCAAGATTTGGAGTGCCAAGAATGGTGATCAGTGATGGAGGAACACATTTTACTGACAGGAATTTCCATCACTATTTATTGAAACATGAGATTCATCACAATGTTGCTACACCATATCACCCTCAAACAAGTGGCCAGGCAGAGACGTCGAATAAGAAAATCAAGAATATTTTATAGAACACAATCGATGAAATGGGAACTACATGGAAAGATAAACTACCCGATGCACTTTGGGCTTATCGTACGACCTACAAGACACCATTGGGTATGTCACCGTAATAGCTGGTGTATGGAAAGACTTGCCATCTACCTGTGGAGTTAGAATTCAAAGCTCATTGGGCTATCAAGCGATGGAACATAGACTTTGAAGCCGCAGGAGAAAAAAGAAAGATACAACTCTATAAATTAGAAGAATGGCGAGAGAAAGCTTATCACAATTCAAGAATCTATAAAGAGAGGACTAAAAGATGGCATGACAAGAGAATCAAGAAGAAGAAATTTGCACTCGAAGATAAGGTATTACTTTTTAATTCTAGGGTCAGATTATTCGGGCATGGAAAACTATGAACCAAGTGGGAAGGACCATTTACGGTGGTGAGCACTTCATTGCATGGAGCGATAACTCTTCAAAACAACGAAGGTACGTTATTCAACGTAAATGGTCAATGTCTCAAAATCTTTTTAGAACCTAATAAATCACTTGAGATAGTTGAGGAATTAGATTTCATTATACCTTAATTACACCACTACCATCCTCTATTGCGAAATAAAATGTGAATATATGTTTTTCAGGAAGGAAATCGAGTTCGGAACACATGAGACGAAGATGATCTCGAGAGGATGATAGGTGGGGCCTACCGGCCCCACCTCTGTGTTGCTTGGCCCCCCAACTCCACCTCTCATGCACCGCCAACTCTCATGACCCTTCTACACCCTTCCAAGATAGAATGGCATCTAGTTGTGATTCATTCAGATATTCTTTCGCACAGATCTATCCAGGGAAAGATTTTGAGCTCTGCTGCAAGTCAACCCCCTATATAAACAACCCCATGGCTACGTCTACGTCCAAATCCATTCAAGCCTTCTCTCCTCTCTATAGCAAGAGTTCTCTCCTTCTCCAAGATCCAATGGCCGAAAAAGAGATCGTAGTTTTCGAAGCTGACTTCAACAAGACTCCGCCAAAGGAAAATGCTCTGGGCATCGTTCCTGTAGAAGAAGCTCTTCCTCTTACTGTCATCCCTCTGAAGGAAGTAGTTCCCGTGCCACCTAAGAAGATCTATGGGTAGTCCTACTACACCCAAGCTCATCAGCATACGCTCTCGGTGCCACAAGAGCGTCTACTCCTAAAGGATGCACCGAAGGGACCAATGGTTGTTGTGCCGAAGAAAACCAAGCTGCTACCTCTATGACCCAATGAGAGGATTGTGGGTGTGAAAACTAACAAGTTGGGGAGGTAACATGTGTGAAATACACTAATGCCACTCCCCGTATCTCTCTGGATGGAACTCATGCTGCTCCAAGTCAAGTCAAATTCATTCCGCCGAGAGAAGCTCCCAAAAGATATGCACCTTCTACCTTGGAAAAAGAAGCCAAGCGCCCCAGAATGATCATAGCAATGCTCGAAGATAGGGTCCAATCTCTCAAGCAAGCACTTGCACTTGTTTCTAGTACCGTTCGTACTATAAGTACGCAGACCTTAGGGCACCAGGACACTCTCCATAAAATTTCATGAGCATTGCACATACAGAAAAATTATTAAAATTCATTCAAGTATCTCCTAATATAACATGACAACAGCATAACTTGAAAAGTACTCAAGCAATAGTACCCAAATTTTTACCAGAGCTAGTATAGACATGAAATAGCATACCCACCAAATTTCATCATGTTTGGAGCACTACAACTCAAGTTACCCATTTAACAAGTTTGCATCTATTTTAAAACATATTTCAAAGACCTATTTAAATCTTCCAGAATTGGAATAACACATATCCATTTTGTATTTTTCATAAATACTACACTTTATCTAGAACTAAACACAATTGGAATCACCTCAATTGGATCTATATTGCATGAGATATGGAATTTACAATATAGCAAGAAAATATGTGAAATAAATAAAGAAAAAAATACAATTTACAAATCTAAACCAGCTACAGGGCCGGCCCAATCCACCAGCGCGGCCCAGATTGCGCGTGGCCCGCGTCGGCTCCCGCCCGCGCGCGAGGCTTGACAGGAAGGGCCCGCTCGCCAGCGAGACAGAGACAGGGGAGCGAACGCCGCCGAGCTACGACGAGCTCGCTCTCGCCGACGACGGCATCGCCGGCGATGCAATGGCCCCTACATGCTCCCCAACCCCGAGCGCACCTAGGCATGCTACTTCTCCCCACTCAACCTCACGGAGACATGCTCATCGTCGACTAAGGCGGACGGTGGCGCTCGGTGACGGGGTGCCGGCGACGGTGAGGCCGCACTGCCACGCCTGAGCTCGGTATGAGCTTCCCCAGACCGAGGTGGAGCTAACGAGGTAGAAAAGGGAGATCGATAAGGGCTCTAGCCACTCCGGCCACGGAGCGTCCCAACTCCGGCGAGGTGCTTCCCATGGTGGCAGCGGCGAAATCGGCCAATAGGCCCTTACCTTGGCTCGGTTCCCTAGACAAAAGGGTGGAGGAGGTAGAGGGAATGGTGGCGGTCCCGTGGATGTGATCTGGCGGATGGGTTTGCGGTGGTGAGCATGCACGACGGCGGCGGAGCTCGCGGCACAGTAGTGTCTCAGTCGCCCGCTTTGGTGAGGACCGAGGGAGGAAGAAGGAAAGGGGATGGAGTGAGGGGCGAGCGTCGGCTCCGTGGCGACCTTGAGGACCTCGCGGCCTGACCGGTGGGCCCGTGGCCGGCGTACGGGTGCCACCGCGTGCCCACGTGGCATTCACGGTCTGAGGCCGGTCGGCCATTCCCCCCTTTCATGGTTTGAACTGCAACACGTGCAACAGAGCGTTGCAACATTGCAACATGGGCATCTTCAGAACAGCAGCAGCTTTGAAGCCCTGTAGCTCTCAAACCAGCCCGAATCACGAGATGAGCCAATTAACAAAATTGTAGCCCATAAAATTATCTACAACTTCATCAATATGAGCTAAACCTAAATCAGCATAGTTTGGGAGTTATAGAGCAAGGAACAGAATCTGTTTTTGTGAGACAACAGAAAATCAGTAGCACAGAAAAGTGGGAATTTGACTAGCTTAGGGACTGAATCATGAAGTGAGCCAATTGACAAAGTTGAAGCTTACAAAAGTTACTACAACTTTGTTAATATGGACTTGAACTGATTTGGCTTCTAAGCTGGAGATTCTGAGGGTTCAGTTTGCATTACTTCACAAATTAGCATGAAAAACAGCACCTAGGTGCCTAATTACTCCAAGCCATCATCATGAAAATTGTTCCACTAATTACCCTAAATGTAATTAAGGCATTATATGACATAATTAACCACTGTGCTCAAAGGTCACACACAATTCCATTTGTCACATAGGTTGAAACAACTGGATAAAGCAGGTTGCACACTCATGTTGCAAGCAATTCAAATCCACAAATGAGATGAATGATGCTCATGCTTATGAAATGCAAGTGCAAATATGGAAGCCAAACACCTGGGGTGTTACAATGTACTAGCCACTTGATCTTGCACATTGTCATGAGAGCCACTTGTACTTGCTTGAATAGTGTCATCTTGCACATTTGAGTTAGAGATCACTTGCACTTTATAATCTTCTTCATCTATCACTTGTCTAGGCCTCAATTCACCAACATCCATGTTTTTCATGGCATTTGAAAGTTGAATGCCTCTAACATCATCAAGATTCTCATTCTCATCTTGTAGTATGTTGATGACCTAAATCTTTACGCCAATTGTTTCCCTGGCAACGACGCCAAAAATGCTTGTTGGTATTTATTAACACAAATAGAAGAATTCTGCAAGCGCACAGAATACCATTGCAGCATTTTACCAGGAGTATTCCAGGTATCGTTATTTATATTTTACCACAGGGAAACAATGGAGTAAAGACTTATTGAGTAGTAAAGGAATATCAATCAGTTAACATACTAGCATAGCTAGAGCAAGGGGTAAAGGTAATCATAGGAATTAAGCATAATGACACTCAAGGGATAGGTCACTAAGATAATGTAAACTAGTTAACTCAGGTGAGGTAGATTCCTATGACATTCTTATTACATGGTCAAAGTATATATATAGATCCAACTATAGCTAAAACTAACTCTACTCTTGTGCACTTTGGGACGCCACTTAGACAACAGAGCACCCAATATAGATAACTCTACTGACGTGACTACGGTCCTACAAAAGTAATGATAACCATAACTAAGCAAGATATATATTAAAAGTAAGGATAGCCATATAGATAAGAATATGATAAATTGATAATAAGTCTTACAAGATGTAAAAGTGAAGATACATGGCTTTGCCAAGCCTCCAAGACTAGATCCGAAACCTGAGCAAGAGCTCACCTCGACCCTCGCTCCGGAGTTACTAATCTACTATAATGGAAAGTCTAGACCTAATCCTCCTAGTGTACTCTGATCTTTGAATGAGAGATATGAATTACGGTTTCAGGGATGCCTTAGAGAGAGGGTACAGGGATGCTTATATAGGCCAGAGCTTGCAACATGAGCCCTCGGATCAAACCGACTTAACGAACGGCGTAGATGCAACCTAGGAGGCGGTGGGAAACCGACGTTCGAAGGGGAGGTTGACATGTGGGACCCAGGGGCTGGCCAGCCTATAGGTGGGGCCGGTCGGCCCCACCTAGCAGCCTCTGCCTCTTTGCCTTGGCATGGTGTTCTCTAGAGTCCTCTAGAACCTTCCCATGTTGATTTCACGGTGAAATTGCATAATTATCTCTGACATGTAGGTGCGCCTTGCTAGTTTTCTGAATAAACCCTGTAGAAAACATAGATTCACCAAAACTCATGAAATTTATTAGTTTAAACCCCTATACCTATGTTTGGTGATGGAATTAAGTACATATGCAGGTTATGTTGATGGTTTATAATTGACATTAGCAACCATCAACAAGCTCCCCCATACTTAACCTTTGCTAGTCCCTGAGCAAAGCTAGACTCAACAATGGATCAGGAGTTGCTACAATGCTTTCACACCTTAAAAGTACGCATGTATTTAATCAAGAATTCTCCTCTGAATTAGAATAAACTAATCTGACTTTCAAACTTAACCATATTACCTTCAACCATGGGGCTTCTTAGCCTTCACCTGGGTCTTGAGTAATTGAAAGACAATGTCACAAGTTCTTTGCTCCACCATTGTTCTTGAGTTTTTATAAGTTTTCAAAATAAAACTCAGAGATTCCATTGTATGACACTCTCAAGTCAATCAATATATGTGATATTTGTGGATCCTCACCAAGGCAATAAAAATGTTATGCCTTTTCTCTTCCTTCAACTAAAGCTTATGTGGAGTTCATGGGTAGGGAGAAAGCTAGAACATACTTGCAATGCATATATTGTAAAGTCAAACAATGGATCTAAAGAGAGTTAAGTCATACAATCAAATCAAGATGTGCATGTGTGTGGATATATAGTGGATTTATATGGTAGCTAACCTAATTCTGCTATGCTCCTTGGAAACACTTCCTAGAGTGTAGGGGCTATCTTATTCACTTCTTTTTTTAGGCGGGCATCTAAGTACCCATTGTTTTCAATATCTCGGACACTTGTTTATTTTTTCAACTCTTTTTCTTTTTCTCTTTTTTTTGTGAATAACTTTTGCATGGCCCCATGCCATTTTTGCAATAAAACCTTCAGTGAGATATCAATATGAACTTGGAGTATTTATTGGGTGGATGGAAAACCTATCAAGCATATTTTTTGGTGTTCACTCCTAGTGTAGGAGTAGAATATTTTTGGGTGGATCTAAATGGAAGGCATGTTTTTGCGCCTACCCCTAGTGTAGGAGTAGTGCATATGCGGGTGGAGTGTACGTGATCTTGATTTTAAGAGCATGACAAACCTCTCATAAGGGTCAACAAAGCTTGACAAAACTCAATGCAAAAGCAAGCAACAAATATGAGTGGAAGTTTTCCTAGCCTAAATAACTTGTATGGCTCTGGTGGGAATTCAAGCTTTGTCATACAGAACTCATCATATCATTTTTTATGTTTTTCAAAAGATAAATCTCTAGAACTTTAGTGTCACTTGGAATGAGATAAACAACAGCTCAGACCTTCTCATATCGTATCCGTCAATTACCTAGACTTAGATCAAGCATATGCTACCCACAAGTTTCAAGTTCAGAGTAAATCCTTATATCAAAACAATCTTATCAAAAATTCAAGAGAATTTAAGGCTAAAAACTAGGTACTTAAACGAAATTACAACAGAGCAACTATTCATCATTTCCATTTTAAGAGATTATTCAGAGAGTCCTCTTTATTTATTTAGCTCTTAAAAGAAATTAAAGCAATCTTGCCATACTCTTTTTATTTTATTTTTATTTTTACTATTATAGAGAAAAATATTTATTTTGTTTTTTATATTTTAAATCAAACTAACAATAACAAAACAAAAGGAAAAGAAATACTTACCTAGATACACGGGGATGCCTTCTCTCCAAGCTGGTTGTTGTCGTGGTTGCTCAACGAGGTGGCTGGATGTGGAGGTGCTGGGACAGAGCCTCCCAATTTTAATTTTGTTGTTGCTATTGTTGCTTGAGGCTGGCCATCTCGTGACCCATGCCTATCTACCATTGTGTATGATTATGTAATGTACCTTGAATGGCAGCATTTGTCTCTTCAATGGTTGTGAGTCTATTATCGAAGCGGTGGTAGCCCTCCTGAGAGTCATGATACCCTTCACTAGAGAAAGACATGCATCTTCCCTTATGCCCACTTGGTTTGCTTGAAGATGGGGATTCTTGTGGTGGCACCTCCATTAGTGGCGCTTCCAATGGTGGTACCACATTTTTTTGCCAAACCCGTCTTGGTTTTGAATTCGATTTTGATTTGACAGGTCCTTCATTCTTGACTTGTTCCTCCTCTGGTTCAGAACTTTCACTTGTAGAATTTGGAGGATCAGCTCCCCCACACTTTGCTTGAAGTGTGTTCTGCTCATAATGACAAGGTAGAGATCAAGTGCATGGGCTCTGTTGGTGGGAAAACACCAAAAGAACCAGAACTTTTTTTCTTTTCTAGCCTTAGGCACATTGACTCATGATAAGGTTGATGTTATGTGCATTCATTCTTACAACATGGGTGACAAGATCAGAAGGATGAGTATGAATGTAGCATTTTGACTGTGACAAAAAGAAATGTAGTTGCTTAACCTATGGAAGGATTGTCCATCTTTATATAATGTATCAAACTTTTCATGACTATAACTATCATCTTCCAAAGATAAGATATACAACATTTTAGCTCATTTGGTCAAGACCAAGATAAAGAAAGTGGTGCTATGAACATACTTAAGGAACAAGACATGTTGAGTTAATCATGTTGGATCAAGCAAAGTTGTAACTCGAACATGTTTGTGTCTTCATCTATGTGCATACCAAGGTCAAGAAGAAAATGATGACCACTTACTTTAAGATGTTACCTTCATCATTGGAGCGTGATGACACCTTGTGATGAAGGGTTGATGAGTTTCGGTGGTCTTCTCTTCCTACTTGAACCTTTCCTTGCTTAAGCTATCCATGAGCATCTTGTCTCTTATGTCGCATTCCTTCTTCCTCATTCTTTTGTCATGCCATCCTTTTATTCTTTCTTTTGTGGATCTTGTCATTCTGTTGGACCTTCTGCTCTACTTATTGTTTCTTCTCTGCAACGGATTAGTGGACAACACATACCTGAAGGAATATACAAATGATTCAAAATAAGGATAGTGTCATCATAGAGTTAAAGGTCATATGTATCCCATGTATTAAATAATTTGCCTTTATTATTCACCACTACTTCAATCTTTCAACAAGGCTAAGGTGAAGATGTGTGAAATCGTTATGAAGAATACCTTTAGCCTTGATTTGTTTCTACGAATGATGTCCAAACATTCCCAATAAAATTTGAATATTTTCCTGCAAGGGTTAGTCCACATATACAACCGAATTCTATACAAGTATGTTTTGATCTAATGATTATGTTTGAATAATATTCCAAAGCATACTGATAACAGAACAAGGAAGCTTGAAAGACTAAAGAAATTCATTCAAGTAGAAACAAGAATATGTATGGTGAACCAAGGGAGCATGATTATTTAGATTTTTATTTGTTAGAGATTTAACAAGTTGAGTATAACATAAAGGTAAAGATAACCAAGACAAATTAGCAACTCGTAGATAGTCTTCTCTCTCCCACGTAGCATCACTCTCACTACCTTGATTACTCCACATTACTTTATACCACTTAACCACTCGACTCCTAGTTACCCGCTCTCTAGTATCAATCACATGAACTGGCTTTTCTTCATACGTTAGATCAGATTCTAGCTTGATGTCCCCTAACGGAACTCTTTCTTCAGGAACTCGAAGACACTTCTTTAACTAAGATACATGAAAAACATTGAAAATGGCGCTCATTTCAAGAGGTAACTGGATCTTATATACGACAGCTCCACTTTTTCCTATGATCTGGAAAGGACCCACGTATCTCGGTGCAAGCTTCCGCTTCACACCAAAACGTTGTACACTCTTCTTAGGTGAAACTTTCACATAGACGAAGTCTCCAACTTCAAACTCGATAGGTTTTCTACGGCGATCAGCGTAACTTTTCTGTCTAGATTGAGCTGCAGCCATATGTATTTTGATGGTACGGACTTGTTATTTAGCTTCCTTGACAAAATCAATACCATAATACCTTCTTTGCCAGCTTCTACCCAATTCAGTGGGGTTCTACACTTACGACCGCACAATGCTTCGAATGGGGCCATCTTAATGCTCTCTTGATAACTATTATTGTACGAAAACTCAGCTAGAGGCAACCATTTCTCCCATGAACCCTTGGACGAAATAACACAAGCCCGTAACATATCCTCTAAGATTTGGTTAACTCGTTCAGTCTGACCTGCCGTCTGGGGGTGATACGCAGTCACACCCATTTTTAAGGAACAAATAGAATGTATAATCTTATGTGCGCCCAGAGATCAATCACACATAAGATGACAAATATAAATAGTATCATCACAAATATTTATTACATAACGAATAATATCATAGAGTCTTCACGTAAATAAGCGGAAACACAAGATAACTCTTGTGGTAGCTAGCTCCATAGCACAAGCACGTCAACTGGTTGACCACAAGTCTAGTAATCTTCGGGGAAGTAGTAGTAGTAATCACTATTTGCACATTCGGGAGTCCATCCTGAGGTGTGGGGGAATGCAAGGGTAAGCACAAAAGTACTCAACAAGTGTAACATGGGGTTCATGAAGCTCAAATAGGTTAGACACTGGTTTAACTGCATGTAGCTTTTAGTTGGTCATATTTTAAGCAATTTGAGTAGTATCAAATAGGTGATGTTCCCATAATAAACACATGACCATGTAAAGAGAATAATGAATAGCAAGAACAAGTAAATTAATAGTGATCTCTATTCCGTAAGGGTCCAAGGCTGCTCGTGACCGTGAGCACGGCTGATATACCAGTTTTACACTCTGCAGAGGTTGTACACTTTCACTGTGAGTCGTGATCCCCAAAGGTCCGAGGTCAGGACTCCCCATTGGACAGTTAAGTTTCACTATGAAGTCTTTCCAAGGTTCGTCTAATAAGTTAGGGCCGCTAGGTTTCTGTGCCCTGCAAATGTAGAGCCCCCCTTCCGTATGGCACAATGACACGCAACCTATACTCATAAGGACAGGAGCCGCACTACACCCGACCCGGAACACACCCCTCTTGCGCCATAAAGGTAACCACTAACAAGCTAGAAAAGGTCCTCTTATATGACTAAAGCCAGAGCCATGTAGCCCTCACAGCTGTACTGTAAGTCCCGGATGTTCGCTTACAGATAAGTCCTTACAGAGAGGAATCTAGAGAAAACTCTAGCCCTCTTGTTCCTTGTTGCTAAAAATCATCTTTTAGTGTTATTGCATATATCATTAGTCAAATTACAAGATCATTGTTTATGTGAGCACTAGCAAACTACCCAATGCTATAACCATAGGATTCAAGGAACAAGATCAACACTAGGGCATCCTTAACAAGGAGACACATGCAGCATGAATTAAGTGAATTAAAGTGAGTAGGTAACAAGGATAATCCCATGCTATACTTGCCTTGATCTAGCTGATCCTGTTGATCCGGTTCGTAATAGTACTCTTGATCACCAACGAACTGATCACCGTCTATTCTCGATTAACACATCAACAACAATCATCCAAGAGCAATCATGCAAAGCAAACAAAGCTACAATTAGAACAGTACACCAACAGTAGAAAAATAAGATGAAAAGTTTGTAAAATGAATCTACATCTCACTAGGATCACACAGACGCGAATTGCACGTAAATCGGAGCTAAAACGGAAAAGTTATGATTTAAACGAGATTTACTTTATTAAAGTAATAGATTAAATCTAATCTCAAAATTCAAAAGTTGAAAACCTACTAAACAGTAGTACTAACATGTAGAGCATGAAATTATGAACCTAACGCAACTCGAACGGGTCAAATCGGAGTTAAAACGGAGATTTTATAAGCGAAATAAGATTGAAATAAATCCTGTAAATATTAAAAACGTATTTTCAATTAAACCGACTGAATTTATGCTTTCAAAAGGATAAAGCGTACTTTGGCTTTACGCTTATGGACTGCGGGTTCAAATATGGAGAAACAGAGGGGCTCTTTATAAAAATTGCCAACCAAAGGGGTATCCTGAGATCTGGGCCGTTGGATCTTATTTGGATGGCTGGAAACAAACCGAGGGAGAGGGGAGGGGAATTTCCCGGCCGGCACAGTGCCGAGCGCGGCGGTGGACATGGCCGGCGGTGAGATAACTCGCCGGAGTTCACCGTTTTCGATGTTCCGGGCACCATTGATGACGGGACAAGCACGAAAAGAAAGAGGGGATCATCGCGGACTCACCAAGACAGCTCTCGGCAACGGAAATCGAACAAGGGTGGCGCGCGGCTTCCACACTGTTCACGACGGTGTGACACAATAAGACAACCGAAATGAAATTTGAAGAAAAAAGAGATCTAGGCGACTTCGAGATAGCGACTCGAAGCTTGTCAACAAGCTTACAGCGTGATTGTCGCGGGGAATCGCCTCGGCGAGCTCGGCAGCGGCAGCTTGGATTGCGGCAGCTGGGGCTTGAATCGTGGGCAATGGCCTTGGGTTAGGATTGTGGAGAGGCGGCGCGAACGCGGCATCTATTTAAGAGGGGAGGCTTGGTGTGACCTTCAAGCAAAAGGGGTCGAGGCGGAGGCGGACTCCTCCGACCGGTGACCGGTTCGGTTACGAGCGAGGGGGAGAAGACAATGCTTACACGCGGGCCCGAGTTGTCAGCCAGAGAAAGAGAAGGAGGGCGCGGCAGGCTCGCGGCTGGTTTGCTGGGCCGGTCCGCAACGCGGCCCACGGCCAAGAGAAAGGAGCGGCTCGCTGGCTGCGGCCCGATGAAGAAAAGAAAGCGCGAGCTAGGCCAAGAAGAGAGGAGAGAAGCTGGGCTTTCGGGCCGAAACTGAGAAGGAAGAATATTTCTAATGATTTTTGAAATCATTTTCTTCTTGAAATAAAAACCAATCAACACAAATAAAAATATGCAATGGCATGTATGCACAAACACGTATCTAACCTTATAATTGATTTTATTTATTAAAAATTATTATTTCACTAAGTTTTCATGCACACATAAATGCATAACTAATCAAATTCTCCTATTTAAAAATATTCAAAAATTTAGGGTGTTACAATTCTACCCCCCTTAAAATGAATCTCGTCCCGAGATTCAGACGATGCTTACTCAAACAACTGTGGGTATGCTTTTCTTAAATCTTCCTCTCTTTCCCATGTAGCCTCTGCTTCCAAATATCAGCTCCACTGAACTTTACACATCTTAATAACTCGGCTCTGGTAACTCTTTCCGCTGTCTCTAAGATTTTTACTGGATACTCATAAGTGAGATTTTCCTTAATAGTGAGTTCTTCCAACGGTATTTGTTCTTCCGGTACACGCAAACATTTCTTTAACTGAGACACATGGAACACATCATGCACACCTGCTAAGCTCTTAGGCAATTCCAATTGATATGCCACTTCACCACGTCTCTCTAAGATCTTAAAAGGACCGACATACCTCGGTGCTAACTTTCCTTTCCGGTTGAACCTTTTCACACCTCTCATAGGTGACACTTTTAGATAGACATAATCTCCTACTTCAAAAGTCAATTCTCTCCATCGAGTATCGGCATAACTTTTCTGTCATGACTGAGCTGCTTTCAAATTGTTTCTGATCATTCTTACTTGTTTCTCAGCATTCTTAAGCACATCAGGACCGAACACTTGACTTTCTCCTGTCTGATGCCAGAACAACGGAGTTCTACACTTCCTACCATACAAAGCTTCAAAAGGTGTCATCTGTAAACTTTTCTGATAACTATTATTGTAGGAAAACTCTGCATATGGTAAACTCTTATCCCAACTAGTACCATACTGCAAAGCACAAGCTCTCAACATGTCTTCCAATATCTGATTTATCCTTTCAGTTTGCCCATCCGTCTGAGGATGATATGCTGTGCTAAAATTCAGCTTAGTCCCTAATGACTCTTGTACTTTCTGCCAGTAATATGATGTGAATTGAGTACCTCGATCTCACACTATCTTCTTTGGAACTTCGTGCAAACTTACTATTCTTTCCAAATACAGTTCAGCCAACTTTGCACTGGAATATGTTGTCTTGACTGGTATAAAGTGAGCAACTTTCGTCAAACGATCCACTATAACCCATATTGAATCAAAACCTCTCTGAGTGCGTGGTAACCCCACTATGAAGTCCATACCAACCTCTTCCCACTTCCACTCAGGTATCTGCATCGGTTGCAATAATCTCGCAGGTCTCTGATGCTCAGCTTTAACCCTCTGACATGTATCACATAGTGCAACATACTCTGCAACATCTCTTTTCAAACCATACCTCCAATACCTCTCTTTCAAATCCATATACATCTTGGTACTTCCAGGATGAATAGAGTAAGCGGACTCATGAGCTTCACGTAGAATTGCTTCTCTTATAGCTTTGTCCTCAGGCACACATAATCGTTTCCCAAACCATAGAGTTCCTTTATCATCCAACCGGAATCCAGGTGCCTTACCTTTCAGTATATTCTCCACTATCTCCTTCATCTTGTCATCTATCAACTGACCCTTGCGTATCTGTTGCTCTAATACAGGCTCTATTACTAATTCCACTGCATTAATGGCAATTCCCAAGTTTAAATGCTCAATCTCAGCACACAACTCATTTGACATAGGCATTACTTGTACCTCATTAGCATAGCTCTTTCTACTAAGAGCATCTGCAACAACATTAGCCTTACCCGGATGATAATGTACCTCCAAATCATAATCCTTAATCAACTCTAACTATCGCCGTTGTCTCAAGTTTAGATCTGATTGGGTAAAAATATACTTCAAGCTCTTATGATCAGTGTAAATATCACTTTTATGTCCAATCAAATAATGCCTCCATATTTTCAAAGCATGCACCATTGCTGCTAACTCCAAGTCATGAGTAGGGTAATTTAACTCATGCTTCCTCAACTGTCGAGATGCATAGGCCACTACTCTGCCTTCTTGCATAAGCACACAACCAAGACCCAAACGAGATGCATCACAATAGATAAACTCTTACTCAAATCTGGCAAAACTAACACCGGGGTTGTTGTCAATCTTTTCTTCAGCTCCTCAAAATTAACCTGACACTTATCAGACCACACAAACTTAGCATTCTTTTCTAACAATGTTGTCATTGGCTTAGCAAGCTTAGAAAACCCTTCAATAAATCTTCTATAATATCCAGCCAATCCCAAGAAACTACGAATTTCTCCCACATCGGTTGGTGGCTTCCAATTCAACACATCCTTTACCTTGCTAGGATCCACTGAAATTCCACCATTAGAGACCACATGACCCAGAAAGGCAACTTCCTTCAACTAGAACTCACACTTACTATGCTTAGCATAGAGCTTATGCTCTCTGAGCTTCTGCAGGACCAACCTTAAATGTTTAACATGTTCTTGCTTAGTCTTGGAGTATACCAGTATATCATCAATGAATACTACTACAAACTTATCGAGATACTCCATGAATACTTTATTCATCAGATACATAAAGTATGCAGGAGCATTAGTCAAACCAAAAGACATTACTGTATACTCATACAAGCCATACCGCATTGTGAATGCCGTCTTTGGTATATCGGTAGCACGAATCTTCAATTGATGATAGCCAGAGCGAAGATCAATCTTAGAAAACACACAAGCACCTCTCAACTGATCAAACAAGTCATCAATCCTTAGCAGTGGATACTTATTCTTAATAGTTACCTCATTGAGTGACCGATAATCAACACACATCCATTGAGAACCATCCTTCTTGTCAACAAAGATCACTGGAGCTCCCCACGGTGAAGAGCTAGGACGAATGAAACCTTTCTCTTGCAACTCTTTTATTTGTTTCTTAAGTTCCTCTAATTCATTAACCCCCATTCTATATGGACGCTTAGCTATAGGTGCAGTTCCAGGCAATAATTCAATAATAAACTCAATGTTGCGGTCGGGTGGCATACCTAGCAAGTCGTCGGGGAACACATCCGGAAATTCATCCACAACGGGATCCTCCTGATTAACATTATCATCAAGTCGATTCACTGTAGTTGTCTACTGCTTCTGCACTACGATCTCC
This sequence comes from Saccharum spontaneum, assembly GCA_022457205.1. Lineage (NCBI taxonomy): Eukaryota > Viridiplantae > Streptophyta > Magnoliopsida > Poales > Poaceae > Saccharum > Saccharum spontaneum. The sequence goes on from CM039593.1 coordinate 37,891,011, forward strand.
ACACTAATTCAATCTCCCTTCGGTGTTGTCAGGGCTACTGCCTTTTCCTTACATTGAATCACTGCCTGATTTTGCTTCATCCAATCTAGTCCTAGAATAAGATCAATCCCAGTTGTTCTCAACACTATAGGACTCACTTTGAACTCTACCCCCCTTAAAATTAAACTAATAGGGAGGCATTGGTAGGAAGCTTGCATACTTCCCCCAAGCGAATTGACTAGTATGGGGTTTTTCATGGCACATAAAGGGATGCTATGTGTCTTAACAAATATTTGAGATATGAATGAATGTGAAGCTCCAGAATCAAAAAGAACAGTGGCAGGAATGGAGTGGACATCGAACGTACCGAGCATAACTTCAGGTTCCGCCATCGCAGTTACTATTCTGCTTCTAGGGAGTTTGCTGATTAGCCTTCTTAGGACAGTTATAAGACAGGTGACCTTCTTTCCCACAATGGAAACACTTGGTAGGAGTGTTAGGAGCACTAGTCTTCATTGGGGTGTTGTTGGGGGTACTCTGACGTTGATTCTGGTTCCCATTCTGCTGCTGAGGGCGTTGATTGCCATTCTGTGACTGATATGGAGGACGTAGTAGAAACTGATTACGTGGAGGAAGTTGACCACGATTCCATTGGTTAGGCGGATACCTCTGCTGATAGCCTTGTTGAAATCCAGTGCGCTGGCAAGTGTTGTTTCCAGATACCTGTCCCTGAAGCCTCTTCCTTTTGGCATCCATCTCCTTGCGCTTGTTGTCCACCACAATAGCACGATTTACTAATGTTTGATAATCTGGGTAAGCATTGGACATCTGCTGCAATTGAAGACCATCATGTAGACCCTTCAAGAAAAGTCGCTGCTTATCGGCATCATTAGCCACCTCATTTGGTGCATAACGTGATAACTGAGCAAACTTGTCTCTATACTCCGCTACAGGCATAGATCCTTGTGTCAAATTGCGGAATTCCTCCGCCTTCAGCGCTATCACTCCCTCTGGTATATGGTAGGACCTAAAACTCTCTGTAAACTCCTGCCAAGTAATAGCGGGAGCATTGGCAGGACGGCCATACTGATATGAATCCCACCAGTCTTGAGCTGCTCCTTGAAGTTGTCCCGAAGCAAACAACACCTTCTGTTGATCATTACACTGAGCAATGTTGAGCTGCTTCTCCACCGCACGAAGCCAATCATCAGCTTCCAATGGATCAGTGGCATGAGTGAACACCGGGGGATGACCCTTCAAATATTCACCACGCTTATCACGCGCAGGTGCTCCTCCAACTGGCTGGTTTTGCTGATTGTTCACCAGAGCCTCCATCAACTGTGTCTGTATTGCCAAAAGCTCATGAATAGTGGGTGGTCGACCAATTCCATGACCATGACCTCGACCTCGTCCTCTTCCAGACATCTGTCATCCAATACAATATCAAATCTTAGAGATTACCACATTATAGACAATTCTAGAGATAGAGAACGGAACCTGATAACCTTCTGGACATATCCCAATTTCAGTGGTTCGGTAAAACAGACCTATCTTGAGTTACAGATATCCAGTAGAAGTGTACTCTATATGGTTAGAAAGCTTATGAAATTATCTACAACTTTTATTTAACTCACAATTCCATATTCTGTCACGAAGTTAACCAAAAACAGGACACAACAGAAACTGTTTCTGATTTCCAGACTACGCGGTAACTTCATCTTGTAACGATTACATCTCATGATCCAGAACAGATAAAAAGGTGATTCTAGAGGCATTGGAAAGGTACGTGGGTCTAGTTACTCTCATAAAAATTTCAGAATTTTTCTCTGAACATTTAATTTCTATAATAAAAGGAAAGACAGACCGCTCTAGAAAGGACAGAACAGAGAGAAAGGTTAACCCAACTAAACTATTTATTTATCACACTTCAACTTAGTATTCTTTAACTAGCCCACAAAGCTCCAGCACTCATTACATGGAAAACCAACTCACACATAGGCACAATAATAACTCAACTAACCACACAAGGTTCACACGACACCACAAAACTCAACTTAACTCGACACTACTCGTACTATCGTATTATTACATAAATGGTATTCCAACTCCTATGGGCGGGCTTGATGTTCATGATAGTCATAGATCGCCTCCATGCCTTGGTCAATCCGTAGACCATCTATCACCTCTTGGTACCTCTTGACGTCTTTTCCAAAAGCTTTAACTAGGGCTACCAACCGATGATTCTTCACCATCATGTCATGACCAAAATCCACCATGACTCGAGGAATTAGTTCCAAATTCCCAGGATTCATCATTACCCATCCTTGTTCTGGGTCTCCACGGGGAAAATAGCGATATTGATCATCTTGCATAACATCATAGCGGAGGTGACGAAGTCCCAAGCATACTTCAAAGGCTGCATCTTCTATGCCATCTTCTATAGTGGCACGACGACCACTATGAGAAAAGCACCGGTCCAGGAGATAAGTATCCATCTCTTCGTTCTTAACAAAGATACACATATTGCACTTCCAGTAAGTAGCTTCCAAAGGATGCTTATGCTCCCAGCAGACATACTCAAACGCAGGATCCCAATTTGTGAAGTAGGCACTAAGCATGCCAACCAGTCAGTGATGGGAAGGAGTGTCATGGCTTGACTTGTGATGGATCTTTGTAATCCAACCCATACGAAGGGGTGGCACACCAACTTCAGCCGAACCATCATATGGAGGCGACGGGGGCTGTTCTCCATCTTGGGCAAGCTCAACATCTTCATCATCACTCAAATAGATAACCTCCTCTTTAGGTTCAAGTTCTTCCTAGGGCAAATCTGGTTCTGGCGCCTGCATTAGTGATGGTGGCAGGGTTGGGGAAGTGTCTTCTGGTTCCTCCTGAGGCTCCTTTGGTTCGTACAGGGAACGGGGTCCAAAGTAGCCTCCAATGGTGATACGGGCAGTCTTGCGGGCACGAGGCATCTACAGAATTTAGGCCCAGAGTAAGTTAGAATAGAAGCAATATTTTCACAATAGAATGAGGTGAAAGGAGCATAAAAATTTAGCAATTATCAAGATTAAGGTGATAAGCATGAAACAAGTGAAGAAAAGAGAATTAAGACGACCATTACTAACTAGGCTTGCGTCCTACAGTCAACATAGCTCCGATACCAATCTGTCATACCCATTTTTAAGGAACAAATGGAATGTATAATCTTATGTGCGCCTAGAGATCAATCACACATAAGATGACAAATATAAATAGTATCATCACAAATGTTTATTACATAACGAATAATATCACAGAGTCTTCACGTAAATAAGCGGAAACACAAGATAACTCTTGTGGTAGCTAGCTCCATAGCATAAGCACGTCAACTGGTTGACCACAAGTCTAGTAATCTTCGAGGAAGTAGTAGTAGTAATCACTATTTGCACATTCGGGAGTCCATCCTAAGGTGTGGGGGAATGCAAGGGTAAGCACAAAAGTACTCAACAAGTGTAACATGGGGTTCATGAAGCTCAAATAGGTTAGACACTGGTTTAACTGCATGTAGCTTTTAGTTGGTCATATTTTAAGCAATTTGAGTAGTATCAAATAGGTGATGTTCCCATAATAAACACATGACCATGTAAAGAGAATAATGAATAGCAAGAACAAGTAAATTAATAGTGATCTCTATTCCGTAAGGGTCCATGGCTGCTCGTGACCGTGAGCACGGCTGATATACCAGTTTTACACTCTGCAGAGGTTGTACACTTTCACTGTGAGTCGTGATCCCTAAAGGTCCGAGGTCATGACTCCGCATTGGACAGTTAAGTTTCACTATGAAGTCTTTCCAAGGTTCGTCTAATAAGTTAGGGCCGCTAGGTTTCTGTGCCCTGCAAATGTAGAGCCCCCCTTCCGTATGGCACAATGACACGCAGCCTATACTCATAAGGACAGGAGCCGCACTACACCTGACCCGGAACACACCCCTCTTGCGCCATAAAGGTAACCACTAACAAGCTAGAAAAGGTCCTCTTATATGACTAAAGCCAGAGCCATGTAGCCCTCACAGTTGTACTGTAAGTCCCGGATGTTCGCTTACAGATAAGTCCTTACAGAGAGGAATCTAGAGAAAACTCTAGCCCTCTTGTTCCCTGTTGCTAAAAATCATCTTTTAGTGTTATTGCATATATCATTAGTCAAATTACAAGATCATTGTTTATGTGAGCACTAGCAAACTACCCAATGCTATAACCATAGGATTCAAGGAACAAGATCAACACTAGGGCATCCTTAACAAGGAGACACATGCAGCATGAATTAAGTGAATTAAAGTGAGTAGGTAACAAGGATAATCCCATGCTATACTTGCCTTGATCTAGCTGATCCTGTTGATCTGGTTTGTAATAGTACTCTTGATCACCAACGAACTGATCACCGTCTATTCTCGATTAACACATCAACAACAATCATCCAAGAGCAATCATGCAAAGCAAACAAAGCTACAATTAGAACAGTACACCAACAGTAGAAAAATAAGATGAAAAGTTTTTAAAACGAATCTACATCTCACTAGGATCACACAGACGTGAATTGCACGTAAATCGGAGCTAAAACGGAAAAGTTATGATTTAAACGAGATTTACTTTATTAAAGTAATAGATTAAATCTAATCTCAAAATTCAAAAGTTGAAAACCTACTAAACAGTAGTACTAACATGTAGAGCATGAAATTATGAACCTAACGCAACTTGAACGGGTCAAATCGGAGTTAAAACGGAGATTTTATAAGCGAAATAAGATTGAAATAAATCCTGTAAATATTAAAAACGTATTTTCAATTAAACCGACTGAATTTATGCTTTCAAAAGGATAAAGCGTACTTTGGCTTTACGCTTATGGACTACTGGTTCAAATATGGAGAAACAGATGGGCTCTTTATAAAAATTGCCAACCGAAGGGGTATCCTGAGATCTGGGCCGTTGGATCTTATTTGGATGGCTGGAAACAAACCGAGGGAGAGGGGAGGGGAATTTCCTAGCCGGCACAGTGCTGAGCGCGGCGGTGGACATGGCCGGCGGCGAGATAACTCGCCGGAGTTCACCGTTTTCGATGTTCCGAGCACCATTGATGACGGGACAAGCATGAAAAGAAAGAGATCATCGCAGACTCACCAAGACGGCTCTCGGCAACGGAAATCGAACAAGGGTGGCGCATGGCTTCCACAGGCGGATGGCAAGCTCCTGTTCATGACGGTGCAACACAATAAGCCAACCGAAACGAAATTTGAAGAAAAAAGAGATCTAGGCGACTTCGAGATAGCGACTCAAAGCTTGTCAACAAGCTTACAACGGTGATTGTCGCGGGGAATCGCCTCGGCGAGCTCGGCAGCGGCAGCTTGGATTGCGGCAGCTGGGGCTTGAATCGTGGGCAATGGCCTTGGGTTAGGATTGTGGAGAGGCGGCGCGAACGCGGCGTCTATTTAAGAGGGGAGGCTCGGCGTGACCTTCAAGCAAAAGGGGTCGAGGCGGAGGCAGACTCCTCCGACCGGTGACCGGTTCGGTTACGAGCGAGGGGGAGAAGACAACGCTTACACGCGGGCCCGAGTTGTCAGCTAGAGAAAGAGAAGGAGGGCGCGGCAAGCTCGCGGCTGGTTTGCTGGGCCGGTCCGCAACGCGGCCCACGGCCAAGAGAAAGGAGCGGCTCACTGGCTGCGGCACGATGAAGAAAAGAAAGCGCGAGCTGGGCCAAGAAGAGAGGAGAGAAGCTGGGCTTTCGGGTCGAAACTGAGAAGGAAGAATATTTCTAATGATTTTTGAAATCATTTTCTTCTTGAAATAAAAACCAATCAACATAAATAAAAATATGCAGCGGCATGTATGCACAAACACGTATCTAACCTTATAATTGATTTTATTTATTAAAAATTATTATTTCACTAAGTTTTCATGCACACATAAATGCATAGCTAATCAAATTCTCCAATTTAAAAATATTAAAAAATTTAGGGTGTTACACAGAGCTTCTCTCTAGCTTGGTTCCCAGAAGATGATGCAAGTGCTCCCAAAAACGAGCAGTGAACTGCGGACCTCGGTTAGAAACAATAGTCCGAGGGATCCCATGGAGTCGGACTATCTGATTGAAGTATAACTCAGCATAGTTAGTAGGACGATAGTCTACTCGGACTGGAATGAAGTGAGCCGACTTGGTTAAACGATCAACAATTACCCAGATAGAGTTATGATTCTTAATAGTGGAGGAAGTCCAACAATGAAATTCATACTTATCTCCTCCCATTTCCAACCTGGGATAGAAAGTGGCTGAAGCAATCCAGCTTTCATGTGCACAGCTTTAACCCTACAACAGGTATCACACCTAGCAACATATGCAGCTATCTCTTTTCGCATTTTGGTCCACCAATAGTATGGCTTCAAATCGTAATACATCTTTCTGCTACCAGGATGGATGGACAACTTAGAGGAATGTGCTTCAGACATAATATGATGCCTAAGCTCTCGGTCCTTAGGCACAACTAATCTATCCTTAAACCACAACACACCCTCTTCATCTACCCTGAAATATTTAGTTTCTTGCTCTTTCATCTTACGCTTGATGTAAAATATACCGGTGTTAGTCTTTTGGAGCTCAATAATTCTACTCTTGAGAGTGCAACTGAGAGTGATATGGTGCAGAATTGCTAGGTGTAGAAGGTGAGACAGATGAAAATCACTTTCAACTAAAGAATGACACTGAGACTTATGGCTCAAAGCATCGGCAACCACATTTTCCTTGCCAGGATGATAGTGCACTTGGAGATTATAATCTTTAATCAACTCAAGCCATCTTCTTTGACACATATTCAACTCGGGTTGGGTGAAGATATATTTGAGGCTTTTATGGTCAGTATAGATATTGCACACATTGCCCAACAGATAATGTCACCAGACTTTCAAAGCATGAACAACTGCAGCGAGTTCTAAGTCATGCGTTGGATAATTCACCTCATTTTCCAAAGTTGATGAGAGGTATATGCAATTACTTGGCCTTCCTGCATCAGAACACCTCCCAAACCTATGCCTGAGGCATCACAATACACATCAAATGGTTTCTCGATATCCGGTTGTGCCAAAACCGGAGCCGAGGTTAGGAGGGTTCACAGTTTGTGAAAAGCTACATCACACTTAGGAGTCCAGACAAACCTGGTGTCTTTTTGCAGCAACCGAGTCATTGGCTTGGCTATTTTAGAGAAATTCGGGATGAAGCGACGATAATAGACAACCAATCCTAGAAAATTCCAGACCTCGTGAACTGAGATAGAAGCCTTCCAGTCCAGTACTTCTTGTACCTTGGTGGGATCCACCATAATTCTCCCATCAGACAACACATACCCAAGGAAAGGTACTTCACAAAGCCAGAATTTGCACTTACTGAATTTTGCATACAGTTGATGTTCACACAGTCTTGTGAGGACTATACGCAGATGTTCAGCGTGATCTTCCTCATTTTCAGAATACACCAAGATGTCATCTATAAATACCACCACGAACTTGTCCAATTCGGGCATAAACACCGAATTCATCAAGTACATGAAGTGCGCGGGGGCGTTGGTCAAACCGAAGGACATAACAAGATACTCATAGAGACCGTATCTTGTAGAAAAAGCAGTTTTTGGAACATCTTTAGGATGGATTTTAATTTGATGATATCCAGACCTCAGATCAATCTTGGAAAAGACTTTACCTTTAGACAACTGATCAAACAAGATGTCGATGTGTGGTAGAGGATACTCATTCTTGACAGTAACTGCATTCAGAGGCCTATAATCTACACACATCCGCAACGACTGGTCCTTCTTTACAAAGATAGCAGGACATCCCCACGGAGACAAACTAGGACGAATCAGCCCCTTCTTCAAAAGTTCATTCAACTGTACCTTAAGTTCGGCTAGTTCATTCGGAGGCATCCTATAGGGTCTTCTAGAGATGGGTGGCGTGCCAGGCAACAACTCTATTTTAAACTCCATATCCCGATCCAGAGGCAATCCCGGCAAATCATCGGGAAAGACGTTAGGAAACTCGCATACTACGGGAATATCAACTATGGACTTCGCTTGCACCGCATGAACTTCACCAGAAAGATCAATTTTTCGAGGAAGTTGCACTAGAAAACTTTTTTGATTAGTAGGATCTCTGAGCATAACTACCCGGGTTGATGTATCAATGAGTACCCCATTTTGACTCATCCAATTCATGCCCAAAATAACATCTATGCCTAGTCCCGGCAAAACCACTAAGGTAAGCAAGTACTTTCGCCCTTCTATTTCAAATTCTACATCCTTCACTACTTGATTTGTTGAAATATTACCACTTGCCGCTCTAATGCAATAACCCCCATCTTCAACAGTATGTAATTTGGGTGCAAACTTCGATGCAAACATAGGACTGATAAAGGAATGTGAAGCACCTGAATCAAACAGCACCACTGCAGGATGTTGGTCAACTAGGAACTTACCAGCAGTGACTACCTCACCAGATGGAATTTCTTCAATACTATTGTAATGAACATGCCCCGGACGGCCACCTTGATTTGCATTCTTCTTAGGGTATGGGCAATTCCTAGACCAATGACCTGGTTTGTTGTAGTTCCAGCAAGGCATGTTGCTTGGAGGAACACTGAAGCTGCCTTGGCTAGAACTACCCTTCGAAAGAGAAATTGTATACGCTTTATGAAACCCAGTCTTGGCTGGAGCCTTCTTTTGTGGGGGACAAAACTTAGCACCCATTGCAGGAGGACGAGAAGGAGCCCTCGGTGCAGCTGGAGCTCGGGACTATGAAGCACCCGCCTCAAAGGCCCTCTTGCGGCTCTTAGAAGCAACATAGATAGAATTGTTGTTCTCTTGGGTCAGGGCATCACTGATAAATTCATTGAAAGTGGCACATTTGCTAGTGCCCATGGTCTTCATCAACTTTGGACTGAGGCCACACTTGAAACTACCAATCTTCTTTGCATCAGTATCCACAAACTCAGTTGCATACCTTGCAAGGTTGTTAAAGGCTTGCAGGTATTCTGTCAAACTCTTATTGCCTTGAGTTAATCTCATGAACTCAGTGTGCTTCATCGCCATCAAACCTGGAGGAATGTAATTCCCATGGAAAGACACCTTCAACTGGTCCCAAGTGATCGGGATATTAGGAGGCAACGTGGAGCGGTAGTGATTCCACCAAATACCAGCCGGACCATGCAATTGGTGGGAAGCATACTCGGTCTTCAGCTCCTCAGTCAGACGAAGCAGACGGAACTTCTGCTCAATGGTATTCAACCACTCATCAGCTTGCATAGGCTCCTCCACCTCCTTAAAGAGCGGGGGCTTGGTGTCGAGAAAGTCCTTGAAGTCACTATGCTGATTTAGTTCCGGTCCCTGACGACCATGCCGAGCATCCCAGTTGACTAACTGGCGCATAGCGTCTGCTAACAGGTGCTGCCCTTCAACCACCATCTGCATCAATTCTGCCGGGGTAGGTGGTGGCGGAGGTGGTGGCGGCTGTTCCTCATCCTCAACACCATGACCACGACAGAGGTTATATGCCATCTGCAAAATGCATAGCCAATGAGAACTGACAATGTGGGAAATTTGTAGATGAATTGTGTAAATATGCCGAACTGATTTCATTGGGAAAATGAATTCACACAACAACCGAGGCACAATAATTCATCACAACCACACACCCTCATCAAGTGCATCAATTGATGCAATTATGCGATGTACTTCACAAACACTATAGCTTCTGATGAAAAGATGGAATTTATTTAAGGCTCACATACAAGGAGCACAAACGTGACTTGACAGGTTACATCCATATCAACGGGGTTTAACCTTACATAACAGGGGTGTCCGGATTCAATCTAAACTTCTAGACAAATAGGAAAGGCTACCCAAGAAATGACCACGAGGAGACAACCCATTGGTAGAGTTCCATGATGGATCATGACTAGCCACCTCGATACCAGCGCGTGCCAAGCAGCACAACCTTATGTCGCGCGCCATAGGAGGCCCTCGATTTCGTCGCAGCACCGGAGGGTGCTAATTGTGACACCATCACCGAACACAACACAATGAGACATCCCTTGTGACCAAAGTTTAGCATGTTCAAACAAACATCCAGGATAACATAGGGTTCGATGTTACATCCCAAAAGCTAAGTTATTACAAAGCCCCACTCCCACACATGGAGGGCACAAAAGATAACACTAGCACAGTAGCTATGCGATGACTACTCTAAGCATCATCCTCCGAGTTAGTGTCGAAGATCTCCCCGCCATCCTCATCACTAGCAGACTCTAGCTCCTCATCATCTTCTTCTTCTTCTTCTGGTGGAACATCCTCTGGCCCATTGATCTCCATGTCGTCATCACCTTCAGCCATGAAGACTCCAGAGCCCATCTCCTCATCATCGTCATTGTTATGAGGGAGCAGAGGATTGAGCTGATTGTTTAGGCGGTGCACTTCCTCATGAAGATTGTCGTTGTATTCTTCTGTAGCTTCTAACTATTGCTCAAGCTCCACCTGACAAGCTCTCAGGATGTTCTCTTCATGCCAGGCTTCATCCCACTGGTTCATCACGTGGACCAGCATGCGCTGATAGTTGCGATGAGCCACTGTCAACCTCTAGACCGCAAGTGTCTCCTGATCTCTGTCATGTATCACTTGCTCTAGATGTTGCTGAGCCGCATCTCTAGCAGCAGTCACCTCAGCCAACTCGGCCCTCAACCTTTCCGCCTTAGTGGGCTCAGGGTGGGGCTCACATGGAGCAAGCTGGTGTTGAGGAGCCCGGCCTCCAGTGGACTTGCGAGCGGTCCTCTTGGTGCGAGCCATCTGTAGCAACAAGGTATAACTTAAAGTGAGGATAATTTAGGGGATACGAAATTAAATTTAGTCGGGACAATCAAAATTTAAGGAGGGAGTAATATGAAATGTATGACATGAATTAAACATGATGCATGCACGTTCCATACGCCCTGTCACCCTAGTAGAATCATAAACTCTAACGCTAGGCGGTGGCATACATACGCTCTCTCATATAGGCAAAACTATCAGTCTACTCATTTGTGCTGTTAGTGTACCTGTAGAAAATCTCATTTCAACCTAGCAGTTTTCCCATATAAGCATGCAAGTAAGCAGTAAATTAAATACTTTCCATATACACATCCCCGATGTATATACTTCAGTATCACAACTACCTAACAGATATACCCACAATTAAGTACTTTCATAATTACATGATTGAACATGTAAGTATGCAAGTAACCACAACTACTCTCCCCTAGACCGCCAGTTGGACAGTCATGCTCTCACAACTCACACTTACCAGAGCGTCAAGGTGTTTGATCCATACATTACCACCCAAGCGGATGGCATCCATACAATATCACGCCGTATGGACGACGAAATAGAAACAAACAAGACCCCCAAGTTAGTACTTTACTAAGCCACCTAAGAGTCCTTATTTGGGCTAAGGGATGTGATCACTGGCAGACTATAGAAATAATTCTAGATTTTTAACACTTTTTGCAAACAAAACTTTTGTTTTCAAATACCCGTACGATGTGTTTAATGTTGAATTCTGCTCCGGTACCAGCTGTAATAGAACCGACCAAATTATAAGAGCACAAGTACAAAAACAAGCGCCGAAACGCTCAAATTTTCGAACTTGAGCCCATATAATCCCGATAGTCAATCGAAACCATGAAGGATTTCAAACCAGCTCGTTTACAACCAGGATCACATCATTCAACATAACACATCACACGTTACATTTCACAAGTAGTTCGGAAATTAACTTACAACACCACGGAGTCGCAATTATTACAAACCAAGTTTATAAAGTAGCGGAAGCATAACACACACATTTAGTTCGAATACTACTGCCAGTCTTACAGATCAACATCCCACAAAAAGCATTAAGGGAAGTAAACTAACAGACGATCATGCCTGGGTGATCTAGTCCTCATCACCTGCCGGGTGGAGGCAATTCTTGCAGAAGCCCTGATATAGCATGTCATCTGCAACAGGAGGGAATAAACCCTGAGTACGGGAATGTACTCAGCTAGACTTACCCGTCGAAATGGAAAATAAAAGACACTAAGCATCATGCAAGGCTTTCTTAAATGGAGCTGGCTGACATCATATTTTGCGGAAAAGCACAAGTAATTGTAACTCTTTTAACCTGTACTAGCAGTCATTTTTAACATTAACCTATCATCTATCTTAGCACCTGTACTAAACATTCACTTGATTATAAGCAAACTATAATAACCATAGCAGATATAATTTAAGGCAACATTATATCATCATCCACTTAACCATCTGTTCAATTAATGGAATCTACGTTGCCGCTGCTCAAGTCAAGTGCTCACTAACCAGGAGCGACGGCGATTCGAATCGAATTCCTATCCAGCTGGAGGGGTATTTCTAACACTCACCGCGCAGGCCCTTGCCAGGGTCGCACAAGCCACCTTTGGTACAATTCAGGAGCCACGGGTCCGACTGATCCCGCATCCCAAGGGTAACACTCTGCCAGGTGATAGGGACTCTAACCCCCCTTGGTCTCACGCTAATGTCCCCAAGCACATCATTACTTCCTCCAAGATGCGACCTACCATTCGATTCCCGGCCTGAACTGTATGACTCCGCTTCGCGGTCGGAATGACTTATCCAGCCAACTAAATATTAGACTGCGTTCAACATGACTCAAGGACGTACAACGAATCGGTCCTTAAACGACTCACGGGCATAGCTTCGCACCCAAGACGTGAAGTGTCTTGCGGCTGCACTATCGAACTCCCGCCCAGTCTCACATTCATTTTAAGCATGGTTCCATCCACGATAGCCAACATTGCCACTCGTGACCCACTGCACTAACTCTCGTGGATGACCGGAAATCATCCGACTTCTACTGCACTAAGCAGAGCTAAGCATTGACATACGCCTAAACTTAATTTAGGATTCAAGTGCGATATCTGGACAAGGATAGATATAATGCAACAAGTGTTTTCACTCAACTCCTACCACTTAATGCAGTAAACAAGTAAAAGTACTCAAGATATATATATATATATATATATATATATATATATATATATATATATATATATATATATATATAAACTGGGTCAGCATGCACCGGGGCTTGCCTTTCAAGAAAGAGGAAGGGCGATGGTCCGGGCACTCAGGTAGCTCGTCTTCGGGAACTCCTTCGCCGGCTGGTTCCTCGGCTCCCTCGGCTGCTCCTGATCCTCCTCCGGAATTGCTCCCTCGAACTCTAGGAGTGTCACTCCCTCCGGTACACCTATTGCATGAATGCACAATAAATCTCATGGATGCATAAGAAGGAATGCAACATGCTCGGAATAAAATGTACTACAGCAATCCTAGTGCTCTATTCAAATCACTTCACAAAAAGTGCATATTTCTTCTCTGGTAGAGAAGTACTTACCTAATCCACACAACCTAATGTACAGTTGTTCCTCCTTAGTTAAGGGCCTAAGGCCTAACAATCAACAAGAACAACATTACTTAAGGTTACCACCAACCTAAGCGTAATACAGCATAACATAGCTCTGGACAGCAGATCAATAATTTCACCATAACTAGAGATCCAAAAATCTAAATGATATGATACAAGACAAAATAGAAATCTTATAAAATGCTCTCCAATTCACTTTCAGACCTCAAGACCTGATTCTCAAGTTTACTTAGTCGAAATCCTAAAATTCCAGAAATCTGTCCTCTCCAAACAGAGAGCAGTTATTTCTGGACAGCCACTTTACACAGCCACAACTCCTAAACTACTGGGCCAAATGCCACCAAATTTTGAAACAAGCTAGTTTAACAAGTTTAATACCACTTTGGTATTCACAACTTTCCCAGCAAACACCTTTATCAAGGTCCAAACCCAAAAATGCTACCAGTTATCGAGAGAACCTAGAAATGTGAAAATTAAATATTTATTCATGTGTCAAACTACCCTTATGACCAAACTTATGATACTACTAGGTCACATATGACATGAAACCACCAGAAAGTAAGGTATGTTCACCCAAATCATTTATTTTAACCCCTTTCTTAATTTACTTAATTAATTAAGTGGGAAAATAAATCCATATGCAAAATGCTCAGAAAATTCTACAAAAATTACAGGATATTCTATACCCCACTAGGAGGCTACTGTAAAAATCTGAACTAAAGTTATTCAAAGAAACTCCCTAGATTTTTTTGAACTAAATTTCTGCATAATTAACAATTCATAAAGAAAAGTGTCAAACAATAGAAACAATATTTTTCTCAGAAACCTTAGGGCACCAGGACACTCTCCATAAAATTTCATGAGCATTGCACATACAGAAAAATTATTAAAATTCATTCATGTATCTCCTAATATAACATGACAACATCATAACTTGAAAAGTACTCAAGCAATAGTACCTAAATTTTTACCAGAGCTAGTATAGACATGAAATAGCATATCCACCAAATTTCATCATGTTTGGAGCACTACAACTCAAGTTATCCATTTAACAAGTTTGCATCTATTTTAAAACACATTTCAAAGACCTATTTAAATCTTCCAGAATTGGAATAACATATATCCATTTTGTATTTTTCATAAATACTACACATTATCTAGAACTAAACACAATTGGAATCACCTCAATTGGATCTATATTGCATGAGATATGGAATTTACAATATAGCAAGAAAATCTGTGAAATAAATAAAGAAAAAAATACAATTTACAAATCTAAACCGGCTACAGGGCCGGCCCAATCCACCAGTGCGGCCCAGATCGCGCGCGGCCCGCATTGGCTCCCGCCTGCGCGCGTGGCCTGACAGGAAGGGCCCGCTCGCCAGCGAGACAGAGACAGGGGAGCGAATGCCGCCGAGCTCCGACGACCTCGCTCTCGCCGATGGCGACATCGTCGGCGATGCAATGGCCCCTACATGCTCCCCAACCCCGAGCGCACCTAGGCATGCTACTTCTCCCCACTCAACCTCACGAAGACATGCTCACCGTCGACTAAGGCGGACGGTGGCGCTCGGTGACGGGGTGCCGGCGACGGTGAGGCCGCACTGCCATGCTTGAGCTCGGTATGAGCTTCCCCAGACCGAGGTGGAGCTAACGAGGTAGAAAAGGGAGGTCGAGAAGGGCTCTAGCCACCCTGGCCATGAAGCGTCCCTACTCCGGCGAGGTGCTTCCCTTGGCTCGGTTCCCTAGACAAAAGGGTGGAGGAGGTAGAGGGAATGGTGGCGGTCCTGTGGACGTGATCTGGCGGATGGGGGTGAGGTGGTGAGCGTGCACGACGGTGGCGGAGCTCGCGGCACAGCAGTGTCTTAGTCGCCCGCTTTGGCGAGGACCGAGGGAGGAAGAAGGAAAGGGGATGGAGTGAGGGGCGAGCGTCGGCTCCGTGGCGACCTTGAGGACCTCGCGGCCTGACCGGTGGGCCCGCGGCCGGCGTACGGGCGCCACCGCGTGCCCACGCGGCGTTCATGGTCTGAGGTCGGTCGGCCATTCCCCCCTTTCATGGTTTGAACTGCAACACGTGCAACAGAGCGTTGCAACATTGCAACATGGGCATCTTCAGAACAGCAGCAGCTTTGAAGCCCTGTAGCTCTCAAACCAGCCTGAATCATGAGATGAGCCAATTAACAAAATTGTAGCTCATAAAATTCTCTACAACTTCATCAATATGAGCTAAACCTAAATCAGCATAGTTTGGGAGTTATAGAGCAAGGAACATAATCTGTTTTTGTGAGACAACAGAAAATCAGTAGCACAGAAAAGTGGGAATTTGACTAGCTTAGGGACTGAATCATTGTCGCACCCAATTTTGCAAAGCAAAACCGAGTACTCATATATGTGCGCCCAGGATGTCCAAACACACACATATATCACAAATTGCAATAATATCAAAGTAAAGTACTTATTACATCGCATATCTCATCATAAAAGTTAATACAAAGTTTGCTCAAAGGCAATATTATTACAAACACAGCGGAAATAACCAGCCCAACTGCCACAGGGACTCCAACTGATGAACGTCTCCCTAGTAGTCCTGGACATCCTCTGGAAACTCTTCATATCCATTATCTGTTACCCATCCGGGATTTTCATTGGATGTAAAGCAAGTGTAAGCTCACCATGCTTAGCAAGTATAACAAAGGGATCTATGAGGCTCAAATAGGCTTGACACTGTTTGACTGCGGTTCACAATTTTAGTTGTTCAATTTTTAGCAACCTGAATTACTACTTTAATGAATAGCCCCAGTTCCCAAGTGGTATTAGAGTATCATCAAGCTTTATCTCATAACCCATCCATCCATTATCCACAGTAACCACTAATCTCGAAGGATCCAGACCGCTCGTATCCGTGAACACGGCTGTTATAACAGGTTAATTATTTCTGCAGAAATTGTACATCTTTACCCACCGAGCCGTGATTCCTAATGCCGGGGTTCGCGAGACCCACTACACCTCTTCCTAGGAAGTGTGGCAGAGTTTCACTATGAAACCCTTAGCTAGTTGCACTAACAGGTCGTAGCTACAAGGAATGGCACACGTGGGCATCGCAGCACGGTGCACACCCAAACAGAAAAAGGAAAGATACCCTCTTACCTCTTACTGGAGCTACAGACAAGCTAGTACAAACTAGACAATAGGTTAAAGTCAGAGCCATCTGACACTCGGGGTTGTACGGTCCCTCCTGGGTTGCCGCTTCAGGATAAAGTCCTTATGGAGAGGCACCAGAGTACTCAACCCCGTACTCCAGCCCCCTATCTGTTGCTAAAAAGTTCCATTTTATCACATTGCATATAGTCTTTAAGTATGTTTAACAATTACTTCATGTTAAGCGCTGCAGCATCTATCCAAAATGCCTACCCAATAAAAACCCAGGTATCAAGGATATGTGGTACAATAAATCATCTAGGTAAAGTCCTTAAAGGCAATTCAAATTAAACACATGCATGAATGTAAGTGGTAGTAGTTCATAGGTAACAAGGGGCCTTTGGTACACTTGCCTTCCTCAAAGTCGTCCTGGGAGTACCGCTGATCCTGCTGGGGGTCCTCAGTCACCTCGAATGGCTCACCCTCTAATCGTGATCCAATCATCAATCAAGCATCATTCCAATCATTACATACATACAAGATAGAACTCTATTAGAACAGTACACCAAACAATGAAAACATATGTTGAAAAGCTTACAGATCTGTTCTACGCATTTCTACGAACACATGAGCGAAAGAATCACTCAAATCGGACTTAAAACGTGAAAGTTATGCGTGAAATAAGATGTAATGGCAATTCTGTAAATAAACTAACCTATTTTCGAATTAAAATAATTAAAAAAATATAAATTATCACGGTTATAGGACTGCGGGCATTAAATCTGGAAAGTACAGGGGCCTAACTGAATAAAAACAGGACTGAAAAAATAACTATTTTGAATTAAGTTGGACTGCGGGTTGATTCTGATGAAATAGAGGGACTTTTCTGGAAAACGAGCGCAGCTGACTGGGGTTTGACCGCGGCTGTTGACTGGGCGGCCACGTGGCGGCTGCTGATAGGCGCGGTGCACCACGCAGGCATGGGCGCGCTGACGTGGGCGTTGACGCTGCCACGGTGGACTGAGTCCACGGTCCGCTGTGGACCGAACCGGTACCAGCTAATCTGGACCATCCGCGCTAGATCCAACGGTGCAGGGTGGAACCCGGGCGGTGGCTCACCGGGGAAGAAGGACCCGACGGCGGCGCCATGGCCGGCGCGAACTGGAATCACCGGAACGGTGCTCCACGGCGTGAAACCGGGAATGGAAGGTACAGGGAGGGTCGCGAGCTCACCGTGAGTCGGATGGGGGCGTTCTCGGCGTTCGGGACGGGCTCCAGACGCGATGTCGACGGCGGCGGGGCTCTGGAGAGAGAAAAGGCACGCGGGTGAGGGTGTAGCAGGGCAAAACAACGCCAAAACGCGAAATGGGGAGTACCTACGGGCGCGGGGAGGTCCGGCGGTGCTTCGGGTGACCTTGGCGTCGGCGTTCGCGCTCAGGAGTGGGGGGGGGGTTCTCACCGGCGGCGGTGGCTCTCGGTAGCGGGCAAAGAATGGGGGAGGAAGAAGGGTCGGCATGGAGATTTATAGACCGGCCGGCGAGCAGAAATAGGAAGGGAAGCGGGCGGGATTGGTCACTTGCCATGTGCGGGTGACGACGGTGGCCTTCCATCCGAGCAGCGCTGACGGCGGCCGGAGAAAGGAAAGAACCGGGGAAGAAAAAGGAAGCTCGGGGAAGAAGAAAGGAAAGAAGAAAGGGCGCTGACCGGTGGGGCCGGAGCGCAGCGAGAGAGAAAGGGAGAGGGCGAGCGTCGCGGTGAGGCCAAGCAGGCCGCACGGTGCAGTCGCGCGAAGCGGGCCGCAGAGAAGCGTGCGCGCGCGGGGGTGGCCAGCTGGGCCGCGTGCGGTGCGGGCCGGCGCGGGGAAGAAGCAGCGGCCCAAGCGAGCAGGCCGCTGGGACAGGCCAGTGGGAGGAGGAGGGGGGAAAAGGGCCGGGCTAGCTGGGCCAGAAGGTGTCTTTCTTTTTTTTTAATCAAATGTTTATCAAATTCTATTTTCTCCATTTTCATTTTTTTAAGCCAAATTCAAATAAGTTTTGAATACAAATTTCAAATCTTCTAGCCCTACACTCAATCAAAACCCATATGACTCGGCATGAATGCAACAAACAAGTTTCTAAATTTATAGTTTATTTTATTTATTCAATATTTATTATTTGGCCTAAGTTAGGAATACCTAGAAAATGCAATAAATGCTAAGAATTAATTGCTAATTTGTGGTAAAAATTTTGGGTGTTACAAACCTACCCCCCTTAGAATGAATCTCGTCCTCGAGATTCGGATGGTTCAAAGAGATTGGGGTAGTCAGTTCGCAGATCTTCCTCTCTTTCCCACGTTGCCTCATCCACTGAGTGTCTGTTCCACTGAACCTTGCACATTTTTATTATTTTGCTCCTTGTGATTCTCTCTGTTGTTTCCAAGATTCTCACTGGATATTCCTTGTATGATAGATCCCCTCGAATATCCAGTTCTTCCAAAGGAAGTTGTTCTTCAGGTACTCTCAAACATTTCTTAAGTTGTGACACATGGAAAACATCATGAACACCTGAGAGCTGCTCTGGTAATTCTAGCTGGTAAGCAACTTCTCCTCTCCTGTTGATGATCTTGAATGGTCCCACATACCTGGGTGACAACTTTCCCTTGGTATGAAATCTCTTTACTCCTTTCATAGGTGAAACTTTGAGATAAACAAAGTCACCGATTTCAAACTCCAAATCTCTTCTTCTCGTGTCCGCATAGCTTTTCTGTCGAGACTGGGCAACCTTTAAGTTTTGTCTTATTGTTTGTACTTGTTTTTCTGCCAGTTGCAAAACATCTGGTCCAAAGACTTGGCTTTCCCCCGTTTGATTCCAAAACAATGGTGTTCTGCACTTTCTGCCATATAATGCCTCAAATGGTGCCATCTTAAGACTCTTTTGGTAGCTATTATTATAGGAGAATTCGGCATATGGTAAACTCTTATCCCAACTTGTCCCATATTGCAGAGCACAAGCTCTTAGCATATCCTCCAAGATCTGATTTGTTCTCTCGGTCTGTCCATCTGTTTGAGGATGGTAAGCTGAGCTGAAGTTCAACTTCGTATCCATTAACTCATGCAATTTCTGCCAAAAATGTGATGTGAACTGTGTACCCCTATCCGAAACAATCTTCTTTGGTACACCATGTAAACATACAATCCTTTCCATATACAACTCTGCTAACTTTGCACTCGAATAAGTTACCTTGACCGGAATGAAATGGGCCACTTTTGTCAATCAGTCAACAATCACCCAGATAGAGTCAAATCCTCTCTGTGTACGGGGTAATCCAACTATAAAGTCCATTCCAACTTCTTCCTATTTCCACTCGGGTATCTTCATAGGTTGTAGTAAACCTGCTGGCCTCTGATGTTCTGCTTTCACTCTTTGGCACGTGTCACATATAGCCACATGTTCTGCTACGTCTCTCTTTAGTCCATACCACCAGTACCTCTCTTTAAGATCAAGGTACATTTTAGTACTTCCTGGGTGTATGGAATAGGCTGAGTCATGAGCTTCCCTCAAGATAGACTCCCTAATAGATTTCACTTCTGGCACACAAATCCGTTTGCCAAACCATACTGTCCCTTGATCATCCATATGGAACCCTGGGGCTTTACCAATCACTATACGCTCTGCAATATCCTTGATCCTCTCATCACCCATCTGTCCTTTACGAATCTCTTGTTCCAGAGTGGATTCTACCTCTAACTCCATGGTGTTGGCCACAATACCCAAATTCAAGTATTTGAAATCCTCACACAACTCTTCAGGTAGTTGAGTTGTATAGGCCATGTTCACATAACTCCTTCTACTCAGGGCATCCGCTACAACATTAGCCTTTCCCGGGTGATAATGTATATCCAAGTCATAATCCTTGATTAACTCTAGCCATCTACGCTGCCTCAGATTTAGATCTGACTGCGTGAATATGTACTTCAAACTCTTGTGGTCCGTATAAATCTCACACTTATGACCAATCAAGTAGTGCCTCCAAATCTTAAGAGCATGCACCACAGCTGCCAATTCCAGATCATGAGTCGGATAATTTAGCTCATGTTTTCTCAGCTGTCTAGATGCGTAGGCAACAACTCTGCCTTCTTGCATAAGAACACCTCCTAGACCTTGCCGTGAGGCATCACAATAGATAGAGAAACTTTTGGTGAGATCAGGTAAGATGAGCACTGGAGCAGAAGTCAGTCTCTTCTTCAACTCCTCAAAACTATCCTGGCATTGTTTAGTCCATACAAATTTGGCATTCTTCTCCAACAACGCAGTCATGGGCTTGGCTAACTTAGATAATCCCTCGATGAACCTCCTATAATACCCAGCCATACCTAGAAAACTCCGAATCTCACTAACATCCTTAGGTGGTTTCCAACTCAACACATCTCTAACCTTCTTGGGATCTACTGCTACTCCTCCATTAGAGATTATGTGACCAAGGAAAGATACTTCTTTTAACCAGAACTCACATTTGCTGAACTTGGCATAAAGTTGATGTTCTCTAAGCTTTTGCAACACCAATCTCAAATGCCCTTCATGTTCTTCTTCATTCTTAGAATACACTAGTATGTCATCAATGAACACGACGACAAACTTATGAAGGTACTCCATAAATACTTTGTTCATCAAATACATGAAGTAGGCAGGTGCATTAGTCAGACCAAAAGACATAACTGTGAACTCATACAGTCCATAGCGAGTCACAAAGGCGGTCTTGGGGATGTCAGTACGCCTTATCCTCAACTGATGGTATCCAGATCGAAGATCAATCTTGGAAAACACACAAGCCCCTTTCAATTGGTCAAATAGGACATCAATTCTAGGCAATGGGTACTTGTTCTTAATTGTGACCTCATTAAGTGACCTGTAGTCTATGCACATCCTTTGTGTACCATCCTTCTTTTCTACAAACAGTACTGGTGCACCCCATGGTGATGAACTAGGTTGAACATAACCCTTATCTAGCAATTCCCTTAGTTGTTTCTTAAGTTCTGCTAATTCATTCACTCCCATTCTATAGGGTCTCTTAGCTATGGGTGCAGTTCCAGGTAAAAGTTCAATTATAAACTCGATGTCTCGGTCAGGTGGCATACCTGGCAATTCCTCGGGAAAGACATCCGGGTACTCATTTGCTATCCTTATATCCTCTAAGGTTGTACCCTCCAACTGATTAACTCGACAGATTTCTGTAGCAGACTGAGTTGCCACAAACACCACTTCTTC
Organism: Saccharum spontaneum; assembly: GCA_022457205.1. Lineage (NCBI taxonomy): Eukaryota > Viridiplantae > Streptophyta > Magnoliopsida > Poales > Poaceae > Saccharum > Saccharum spontaneum. The sequence continues at coordinate 37,912,876 of CM039593.1, forward strand.
TCCAGTTGAAGTGATAAGATTCACCGAGCTATTACCACAATTAATAATTGCTTTCTGCAACCTTAGCCAATCCATACCCAAGATGACATCGATACCGGTGGAATTTATGACTACAAGATTTGCTTGAAATTCTACCCCCCTTATGCTGAGACTAGCAGCTAAGCATATCCACTCTGCTTTCATTACCCCACCAGGTGAGCTTACTAACATGTGTTTCTTCATAACACTTACTGGAATACCATGCTTCTTTATGAATGTGTATGTTATGAAGGAATGCGAAGCACCAGAATCAAAAAGTACTGTAGCTGAGTTTGAGTTGACCGGAAACGTACCGATCACCACATCCGGTGCCTCCTGAGCTGTTTCAGCAGTAACATGGTTCACCTTTCCCCGAACGTAGTTCTGCTGTGAGTTAGTCTTCTTGGGGCATCTATTAGAGTAATGTCCCGGCTCTCCACAATTGAAGCACTTGTTATCATTAACTGCATTTGGCGCTTTTGGTGCGCCATTCCTCTGCGGAGCATTGGGGGCATTATTCCTCACTAGTACATTATTGGGTTGCTGCTGGCGCTGAGCTGGTGCCTTGAACTGCTGTTGCTGCTGCTGTGCACGCTGCTGCTGCTGGTTGCGATTGAGACCTGTCTGGCCTTGATAGCGCTGCTGAGGTTGAGTTTGTTGAGGGTTGGTACGGAAGTGAGAGTTGCTCCCAGATTGCTGCCCTTGAAATTTTCTCTTCTTGTCCTCCATCTGGCGGCGCTTGTTCTCAATCACTAAAGCTTTGTCCACCAGCTGCTGGAAGTTAGCAAAGGTATGGGACAACAGCTGGTACTGGAGACCATCATTCAAGCCCTCCATAAACAGCTCTTGCCTCTTTCCATCCTCGTCTACCTCAGTAGGTGCATACCATGACAATTGTATAAACTTGTAACGATATTCAGCAACAGTCATGCCCCCCTGCTTGAGAGCCAAGAACTCCTTCTTCTTCAGCTTCATCAGTCCTGCAGGCACGTGATGGGTGCGAAAAGCACTGCGGAACTCAGCCCAAGTGATGGGATTAGCTTCGGTACGGCCGAAGCGAAATGAGTCCCACCAATCTAGTGCAGCTCCTTGCAACTGTCCAGAAGCATATAAAACCTTCTCCCTATCATCACACTGGGCAATCTCCAGTTGCCTCTCAATGGCACGTAGCCAGTCGTCAGCCTGAAGTGGGTCGGCAGAGTGCTTGAATACAGGTGGGTGTCCTTTCAGGAACTCTCCCCTTTTATCTCTGACATGAGGGGGTGCATTCCCATTCCCTTGCCCCATGTTCTGCATGTTCTAGGCCATCTGCTGAAGCAACTGTGTCTGCATCATCATCAGCTGCTCCATGGTGACTGGAGGTGGTGGTGGCAGTTCCTCGCCTCCCTGGTTGTTCCTCCTGGTGTTCACCATCTGTAGAAGCATCATATAAGTCTCACATGTCCAAGCATATAACTCTTACAAGATACTGGTGTAACAAGAGTAGGTGTAGACAAGAGATATATGTAGGGTATGCAAGAAGATATTTGTTCTGAATTTTTCCAGCGAGTTGGATAGCAGCAGTGCTGTAAAACGAGCATATCTCAGTCTTTGTTTATCACATGATTGCGTAGCATACCTTTCTAGAAAGCTTATGAAATTCTCTAAAACTTTCGTTTAGAATACTTTTTCAGATTCCAACGTTTACTTAGTCAAATTCAAACGATAAGAAGTACTGTTCCGGAATCCTGACAGCACAGAAACCTCGACTTACAACAGTTGTATCTCACAATTTATAATAGCTATTGAGGTGATTCCAGAGCCAGAAGAAAGATGTTGAAGTCTACTTATCTCCAAAAAAAAATTTCATGACCTTTGAGTATCTAGATTGTGAGATATGAACTGATAAAGACAGACTGTTCCGAAAGATACAAAATGGACAGCATGATAAAACGAAACCCAACTATTTATTCATAATATTCCTAAACCTTAACTAAATGACCGTGGACATGCCCACAAGTCATCACAATCATATCAAAGATCCAAATCAAACATTATTCATAATGATAAACATCCAACCATGCAACTAACACTTGTCCAACCATTAAAAGAAAGAAACTAAATACTCTCTCGCGTAGCTACGCGTGCTTATTACATATTTTTAAGACTCTCCTATGGGTACGGGTCGATGGTGGTGCGGGTGCTGGGGTCTCCAGACTCTCCTCTGGTCCTCCGGGGTGACTGAGCGGGTACTCCTGAATCTTCCACATCTGGACCTCCCAGCTGTTGTTTCAGTGTAGCGTTCTCACGAGCCAGCTGCATGTAGGCCCTCCCCATGACATCGAGCTCGTCTAGGGCATGATCCAAGTCAGTGTGGGTCTCAGCCAAGCACAGCAGGGTAGGCCTCAGCCTCAGGTTCGCCTCTCCAAGTGGTGTAGCGATGTTGCATGTAGACTGTCCGCTCCGACGGCGGGGAAGATAGCGGTCATCCTCCCAGGCGATGTCGTCGAAGTGACGGTCGCGGTTGACCACCAACGCCTGTCGAGCTGCATCCCTGATGACGGCTGCACGTGTGAGCCGTGCAGTGGTGGCGCGGTGGATGTATCGCACCCGAGTCCCCTCTCGGATGTACACTTCTGTCTCCCAGAAGCCGGTGTAGTCGGGGTGGGTCCAATGCTCCGTCCTGTACTGTACAGTGCCTCCGGGGTGGTAGCGATGCACAAGTGCGAGAAGCCTAGGGTGGTAGTAGCCATCACCCTCCAAGTCATAGTGGATCTCCGCAGTCCATCCCTGAGCCAACGGTGCATTGTGATCATCATCATTTTCATCATCCCCATTGTCTCCACCGTCTCCATCGTCCCCACTGTCTCCACCATCTCCACCGTCATCACCTCCATCAGCATCAGAATCATCAGAACCATCTCCATCGTCGGGGTCACCTGCTCCCTCCTGGCCACCTTGTTCCTGTACTTCCTCAGGATCTTCCTCAGACTCCTCTATCTCAATGGGTCCCTCGAACATGGGTCCCTCCTTTGTTTCTTCATCCATTGGATCCTCCAACAAGTCCTCCAGAGGTTCCCCCATGGGTACCTCCACAGGTGGTTCCTCCTCTTGGTTCCTCAGAGCCTCCACCAGATGTGCCGGGACACGCTTGCCCAAAGTGAACCTGGTCCTCCTGGTGGGCATCGGAAGGGGCCTCTTGCGCGCGGTCAGCTTGGTACGGGCCATCTATGAAAAGGTTGAGTATTAGAACAAAATAATTTTTGGCAATAGATAAAGAACAGAATATAAGCAAAAAATTTATAGCAAATTAAAAGTAGTAAAATAAGGATAATGTGATCCTAGAAACGTCCATTTCTAACTAGGTTGTTCGTCCTACAGTCAGTTATAGCTTTGATACCAATTTGTCGCACCCAATTTTGCAAAGCAAAACCGAGTACTCATATATGTGCGCCCAGGATGTCCAAACACACACATATATCACAAATTGCAATAATATCAAAGTAAAGTACTTATTACATCGCATATCTCATCATAAAAGTTAATACAATGTTTGCTCAAAGGCAATATTATTACAAACACAGCGGAAATAACCAGCCCAACTGCCACAGGGACTCCAACTGATGAACGTCTCCCTAGTAGTCCTGGACATCCTCTGGAAACTCTTCATATCCATTATCTGTTACCCATCCGGGATTTTCATTGGATGTAAAGCAAGTGTAAGCTCACCATGCTTAGCAAGTATAACAAAGGGATCTATGAGGCTCAAATAGGCTTGACACTGTTTGACTGCGGTTCGCAATTTTAGTTGTTCAATTTTTAGCAACCTGAATTACTACTTTAATGAACAGTCCCAGTTCCCAAGTGGTATTAGAGTATCATCAAGCTTTATCTCATAACCCATCCATCCATTATCCATAGTAACCACTAATCTCGAAGGATCCAGACCGCTCGTATCCGTGAGCACGGCTGTTATAACAGGTTAATTATTTCTGCAGAAATTGTACATCTTTACCCACCGAGCCGTGATTCCTAATGCCGGGGTTCGCGAGACCCACTACACCTCTTCCTAGGAAGTGTGGCAGAGTTTCACTATGAAACCCTTAGCTAGTTGCACTAACAGGTCGTAGCTACAAGGAATGGCACACGTGGGCATCGCAGCACGGTGCACACCCAAACAGAAAAAGGAAAGATACCCTCTTACCTCTTACTGGAGCTACAGACGAGCTAGTACAAACTAGATAATAGGTTAAAGTCAGAGCCATCTGACACTCGGGGTTGTACGGTCCCTCCTGGGTTGCCGCTTCAGGATAAAGTCCTTATGGAGAGGCACCAGAGTACTCAACCCCGTACTCCAGCCCCCTATCTGTTGCTAAAAAGTTCCATTTTATCACATTGCATATAGTCTTTAAGTATGTTTAACAATTACTTCATGTTAAGCGCTGCAGCATCTATCCAAAATGCCTACCCAATAAAAACCCAGGTATCAAGGATATGTGGTACAATAAATCATCTAGGTAAAGTCCTTAAAGGCAATTCAAATTAAACACATGCATGAATGTAAGTGGTAGTAGTTCATAGGTAACAAGGGGCCTTTGGTACACTTGCCTTCCTCAAAGTCGTCCTGGGAGTACCGCTGATCCTGCTAGGGGTCCTCAGTCACCTCGAATGGCTCACCCTCTAATCGTGATCCAATCATCAATCAAGCATCATTCCAATCATTACATACATACAAGATAGAACTCTATTAGAACAGTACACCAAACAATGAAAACATATGTTGAAAAGCTTACAGATCTGTTCTACGCATTTCTACGAACACATGAGCGAAAGAATCACTCAAATCGGACTTAAAACGTGAAAGTTATGCGTGAAATAAGATGTAATGGCAATTCTGTAAATAAACTAACCTATTTTCAAATTAAAATATTTAAAAAAATATATAAATTATCACGGTTATAGGACTGCGGGCATTAAATCTGGAAAGTACAGGGGCCTAACTGAATAAAAACAGGACTGAAAAATAACTATTTTGAATTAAGTTGGACTGCGGGTTGATTCTGATGAAATAGAGGGACTTTTCTGGAAAACGAGCGCAGCTGACTGGGGTTTGACCGCGGCTGTTGACTGGGCGGCCACGTGGCGGCTGTTGATAGGCGCGGTGCACCACGTAGGCATGGGCGCGCTGACGTGGGCGTTGACGCTGCCACGGTGGACTGAGTCCACGGTCCGCTGTGGACCGAACCGGTACCAGCTAATCTGGACCATCCGCGCTAGATCCAACGGTGCAGGGTGGAACCTGGGCGGTGGCTCACCGGGGAAGAAGGACCCGACGGCGGCGCCATGGCCGGCGCGAACTGGAATCACCGGAACGGTGCTCCACGGCGTGAAACCGGGAATGGAAGGTACAGGGAGGGTCGCGAGCTCACCGTGAGTCGGATGGGGGCGTTCTCGGCGTTCGGGACGGGCTCCAGACGCGATGTCGACGGCGGCGGGGCTCTGGAGAGAGAAAAGGCGCGCGGGTGAGGGTGTAGCCGGGCAAAACAACGCCAAAACGCGAAATGGGGAGTACCTACGGGCGCGGGGAGGTCCGGCGGTGCTTCGGGTCACCTTGGCGTCGGCGTTCGCGCTCAGGAGTGGGGGGGGTTCTCACCGGCGGTGGTGGCTCTCAGTAGCGGGCAAAGAATGGGGGAGGAAGAAGGGTCGGCATGGAGATTTATAGACCGGCCGGCGAGCGGAAATAGGAAGGGAAGCGGGCGGGATTGGTCACTTGCCATGTGCGGGTGACGGCGGTGGCCTTCCATCCGAGCAGCGCTGACGGCGGCCGGAGAAAGGAAAGAACCGGGGAAGAAAAAGGAAGCTCGGGGAAGAAGAAAGGAAAGAAGAAAGGGCGCTGACCGGTGGGGCCGGAGCGCAGCGAGAGAGAAAGGGAGAGGGCGAGTGTCGCGGTGAGGCCAAGCAGGCCGCACGGTGCAGTCGCGCGAAGCGGGCCGCAGAGAAGCGTGCGCGCGCGGGGGTGGCCAGCTGGGCCGCGTGCGGTGCGGGCCGGCGCGGGGAAGAAGCAGCGGCCCAAGCGAGCAGGCCGCTGGGACAGGCCAGTGGGAGGAGGAGGGGGGAAAAGGGCCGGGCTAGCTGGGCCAGAAGGTGTCTTTCTTTTTTTTTAATCAAATGTTTATCAAATTCTATTTTCTCCATTTTCATTTTTTTAAGCCAAATTCAAATAAGTTTTGAATACAAATTTCAAATCTTCTAGCCCTACACTCAATCAAAACCCATATGACTTGGCATGAATGCAACAAACAAGTTTCTAAATTTATAGTTTATTTTATTTATTCAATATTTATTATTTGGCCTAAGTTAGGAATACCTAGAAAATGCAATAAATGCTAAGAATTAATTGCTAATTTGTGGTAAAAATTTTGGGTGTTACAATCATGAAGTGAGCCAATTGACCAAGTTGAAGCTTACAAAATTTACTACAACTTTGTTAATATGGACTTGAACTGATTTGGCTTCTAAGCTGGAGATTCTGAGGGTTCAGTTTGCATTACTTCACTAATTAGCATGAAAAACAGCACCTAGGTGCCTAATTACTCCAAGCCATCATCATGAAAATTGTTCTACTAATTACCCTAAATGTAATTAAGGCATTATATGACATAATTAACCACTGTGCTCAAAGGTCACACACAATTCCATGTGTCACATAGGTTGAAACAAGCAAAACAATTCTTTCAACTAAAATGTTGCCAAACCATGTTGCATATGTTTCAAGCTCTAGTTGCAACAAGTAATCTTAGCATGTTATACTACCAACATTGCCATGTTTCAAAGTATGAGACCCCCATGTTTCACCTACAAGTTGTACCACTCTCATTTCATAAGCTAACAATTTTGAAACAACTGGATAAAGCAGGTTGCACACTCATGTTGCAAGCAATTCAAATGCACAAATGAGATGAATGATGCTCATGCTTATGAAATGCAAGTGCAAATATGGAAGCCAAACACCTGGGGTGTTACAATGTACTAGCCACTTGATCTTGCACATTGTCATGAGAGCCACTTGTACTTGCTTGAATAGTGTCATCTTGCACATTTGAGTTAGAGATCACTTGCACTTTATAATCTTCTTCATCTATCACTTGTCTAGGCCTCAATTCACCAACATCCATGTTTTTCATGGCATTTGAAAGTTGAATGCCTCTAACATCATCAAGATTCTCATTCTCATCTTGTAGTATGTTGATGACCTAAATCTTTACGCCAATTGTTTCCCTGGCAACAACGCCAAAAATGCTTGTTGGTATTTATTAACATAAATGGAAGAATTCTACAAGCGCACAGAATACCATTGCAGCATTTTACCGGGAGTATTCCAGGTATCGTTATTTATATTTTACCATAGGGAAACAATGGAGTAAAGACTTATTGAGTAGTAAAGGAATATCAATCAGTTAACATACTAGCATAGCTAGAGCAAGGGGTAAAGGTAATCATAGGAATTAAGCATAATGACACTCAAGGGATAGGTCACTAAGATAATTTAAACTAGTTAACTCGGGTGTGGTAGATTCCTATGACATTCTTATTACATGGTCAAAGTATATATATATAGATCCAACTATAGCTAAAACTAACTCTACTCTTGTGCACTTTGGGACGCCACTTAGACAATAGAGCACCCAATATAGATAACTCTACTAACGTGACTACGGTCCTACAAAAGCAATGATAACCATAACTAAGCAAGATATATATTAAAAGTAAGGATAGCCATATAGATAAGAATATGACAAATTGATAATAAGTCTTACAAGATGTAGAAGTGAAGATACATGGCTTTGCCAAGCCTCCAAGACTAGATCCGAAACCTGAGCAAGAGCTCACCTCGACCCTCGCTCCTGAGTTACTAATATACTATAATGGAAAGTCTAGACCTAATCCTCCTAGTGTACTCTGATCTTTGAATGAGAGATATGAATTACGGTTTCAGGGATGCCTTAGAGAGGGGGTACAGGGATGCTTATATAGGCCAGAGCTTGCAACATGAGCCCTCGGATCAAACCGACTTAACGAACGGCGTAGATGCAACCTAGGAGGCGGTGGGGAACCGACGTTCGAAGGGGAGGTTGACATGTGGGACCCAGGGGCTGGCCGGCCTATAGGTGGGGCCGGTCGGCCCCACCTAGCAGCCTCTGCCTCTCTGCCTCGGCATGGTGTTCTCTAGAGTCCTCTAGAACCTTCCCATGTTGATTTTGCGGTGAAATTGCATAATTATCTCTGACATGTAGGTGCGCCTTGCCAGTTTTCTGAATAAACCCTGCGGAAAACATAGATTCACCAAAACTCATGAAATTTATTAGTTTAAACCCCTATACCTATGTTTGGTGATGGAATTAAGTACATATGCAGGTTATGTTGATGGTTTATAATTGACATTAGCAACCATCAACAAGCTCCCCCATACTTAACCTTTGCTAGTCCCTGAGCAAAGCTAGACTCAGCAATGGATCAGGAGTTGCTACAATGCTTTCACACCTTAAAAGTACGCATGTATTTAATCAAGAATTCTCCTCCGAATTAGAATAAACTAATCTGACTTTCAAACTTACCCATATTACCTTCAACCATGGGGCTTCTTAGCCTTCACCTGGGTCTTGAGTAATTGAAAGACAATGTCTCAAGTTCTTTGCTCCACCATTGTTCTAGAGTTTTTATAAGTTTTCAAAATAAAACTCAGAGATTCCATTGTATAACACTCTCAAGTCTATCAATATATGTGGTATTTGTGGATCCTCACCAAGGCAATAAAAATGTTATGCCTTTTCTCTTCCTTCAACTAAAGCTTATGTGGAGTTCATGGGTAGGGAGAAAGCTAGAACATATTTGCAATGCATATATTGTAAAGTCAAACAATGGATCTAAAGAGAGTTAAGTCATACAATCAAATCAAGATGTGCATGTGTGTGGATATATAGTGGATATATATGGTAGCTAACCTAATTCTGCTATGCTCCTTGAAAACTTATCTCTCTTTTAAAACTTGGAGACACTTCCTAGAGAGTAGGGGCTATCTTATTCACTTATTTTTTAGGCGGGCATCTAAGTACCCATTGTTTTCAATATCTCAGACACTTGTTTATTTTTTCAACTCTTTTTCTTTTTCTCTTTTTTTATTTTCTTTTTTTTGTGAATAACTTTTGCATAGCCCCATGCCTTTTTTGCAATAAAACCTTGAGTGAGATATCAATATGAACTTGGAGTATTTATTAGGTGGATGGAAAACCTATGAAGCATATTTTTGGTGTTCACTCCTAGTGTAGGAGTAGAATATTTTTGGGTGGATCTACATGGAAGGCATGTTTTTGTGCCTACCCCTAGTGTAGGAGTACTGCATATGCGGGTGGAGTGTACGTGATCTTGATTTTAAGAGCATGACAAACCTCTCATAAGGGTCAACAAAGCTTGACAAAACTCAATGCAAAAGCAAGCAACAAATATGAGTGGAAGTTTTCCTAGCCTAAATAACTTGTATGGCTCTGGTGGGAATTCAAGCTTTGTCATACAGAACTCATCATAGCATTTTTTTATGTTTTTTAAAAGATAAATCTCTAGAACTTTAGTGTCACTTGGAATGAGATAAACAACAGCTCAGACCTTCTCATATCGTATCCGTCAATTACCTAGACTTAGATCAAGCATATGCTACCCACGAGTTTCAAGTTTAGAGTAAATCCTTATATCAAAACAATCTTATCAAAAATTCAGGAGAATTTAAAGCTAAAAACTAGGTACTTAAAAGAAATTACAACAGAGCAACTATTCATCATTTCCATTTTAAGAGATTATTCAGAGAGTCCTCTTTATTTATTTAGCTCTTAAAAGAAGTTAAAGCAATCTTGCCATACTCTTTTTATTTTATTTTTATTTTTACTATTATAGAGATAAATATTTATTTTGTTTTTTATATTTTAAATCAAACTAACAATAACAAATCAAAAGGAAAAGAAATACTTACCTAGATACACGGGGATGCCTTCTCTCCAAGCTGGTTGTTGTCATGGTTGCTCAACGAGGTGGCTGGATGTGGAGGTGCTGGGACAGAGCCTCCTAATTTTAATTTTGTTGTTGCTATTGTTGCTAGAGGCTGGCCATCTCGTGCCCCATGCCTACCTGCCATTGTGTATGATTATGTAACGTACCTTGAAAGGCAGCATTTGTCTCTTCAATGGTTGCGAGTCTGTTGTCGAAGCGGTGGTAGCCCTCCTGAGAGTCATGATACCCTTCACTAGAGAAAGACATGCATCTTCCCTTATGCCCACTTGGTTTGCTTGAAGATGGGGATTCTTGTGGTGGCGCCTCCATTAGTGGCGCTTCCAATGGTGGTACCACATTTTTTTGCCAAACCCGTCTTGGTTTTGAATTCGATTTTGATTTGACAGGTCCTTCATTCTTGACTTGTTCCTCCTCTGGTTCAAAACTTTCACTTGTAGAATTTGGAGGATCAGCTCCCCCACACTTTGCTTGAAGTGTGTTCTGCTCATAATGACAAGGTAGAGATCAAGTGCATGGGCTCTGTTGGTGGGAAAACACCAATAGAACCAGAACTTTATTTTTTCTTTTCTAGCCTTAGGCACATTGAATCATGATAAGGTTGATGTTATGTGCATTCATTCTTACAACATGAGTAACAAGATCAGAAGGATGAGTATGAATGTAGCATTTTGACTGTGACAAAAAGAAATGTAGTTGCTTAACCTATGGAAGGATTGTCCATCTTTATATAATGTATCAAACTTTTCATGACTATAACTATCATCTTCCAAAGTTAAGATATACAACATTTTAGCTCATTTGGTTAAGACCAAGATCAAGAAAGTGGTGTTATGAACATACTTAAGGAACAAGACATGTTGAGTTAATCATGTTGGATCAAGCAAAGTTGTAACTCGAACATGTTTGTGTCTTCATCTATGTGCATACCAAGGTCAAGAAGAAAACGATGACCACTTACTTTAAGATGTTACCTTCATCATTGGAGCGTGATGACACCATGTGATGAAGGGTTGATGAGTTTCGGTGGTCTTCTCTTCCTACTTGAACCTTTCCTTGCTTAAGCTATCCATGAGCATCTTGTCTCTTATGTCACATTCCTTCTTCCTCATTCTTTTGTCATGCCATCCTTTTATTCTTTCTTTTGTGGATCTTGTCATTCTGTTGGACCTTCTACTCTACTTATTGTTTCTTCTCTGCAATGGATTAGTGGACAACACATACCTGAAGGAGTATACAAATGATTCAAAATAAGGATAGTGTCGTCATAGAGTTAAAGGTCATATGTATCCCATGTATTAAATAATGTGCCTTTATTATTCACCACTACTTCAATCTTTCAACAAGGCTAAGGTGAAGATGTGTGAAATCGTTATGAAGAATACCTTTAGCCTTGATTTGTTTCTACGAATGATGTCCAAACATTCCCAATAAAATTTGAATATTTTCCTGCAAGGGTTACTCCACATATACAACCGAATTCTATACAAGTATGTTTTGATCCAATGATTATGTTTGAATAATATTCCAAAGCATACTTATAACAGAACAAGGAAGCTTGAAAGACTAAAGAAATTCATTCAAGTAGAAACAAGAATATGTATGGTGAACCAAGGGAGCATGATTATTTAGTTTTTTATTTGTTAGAGATTTAATCAGTTGAGCATAACATAAAGGTAAAGATAACCAAGACAAATTAGCAACATGGCATGAGATGTTTTTATGGAACTCTATCCCCCACACTTGAATTTTGCAAAATATAGAATCAAGTTTGGTTGATAGAATTCTCCTATGAATGTGATTATATGTTGCATAATGCTTGGTTGGATATACCTTATGTTTTCCTTCTTTTTGTTGAAATGATTAGAGACAAACATACCTGAAGGAAACTCATCCGATGTACCTGTTGGCGAGAGCTCTATGGCTTTAGGCCCATTAAGCAGGACCTCTTCTTGCCTTCACCTTTTCTTTGCACCTTCCAATCCTGGAGATGAGGATACGGACAATTACATGCTCTTCTTCCATCAACCTTTCTTGATTTTTGTTGATCCATGGTTAACGAGTTGGGGTTCATTGGAGATGCAAACTCAAGTTTCTCCTTGATTGCCTTTATCTTCTAGTGGCATGGTAGAGAGTTGTTCTTCTTTGTTTGTTAGCGATACGCCAGCCGTCTTAATGGTCAAGGAAGGAACATCTTTGGAATTTGCATGAAAGCTTCATCTCTAATGACTTAGGGGGTGTCATGTGTGACCATGGATGTCTTTGGTCCTTATTGCCAATGGGTGAGTTGGCCTTTTTGAAGATGATAGAAGCAAACATATTCTGGCTAATATGAGGTGGGTTGCACCTTGCTTCTCATCAGCCTCCTAGCTTGAGTCCTTGGAAGGTTCAATGCTAGGTTGCCTTCGACGTCACTTGAGGTCCATTGATTTGTTTGTCCACTTCTTATGAGTGAGTGCTTCGATTGTAGATCCTTTTTGCGGAACTTGTCTCATTTCCTCTTCGTTCCAAAACCAAAGTGGTGGTTTGGTTCGGATTTGCAGGTTCATGCCAAACCATGAACAAGCATAGCTTCTATTTATTCTTTCCCACAAAATGTTAGTGGACACATACCCGAGGGAATACAATGAATTTGAAATAGGTTTGTTGTCCATAACTTTTGTAATTTTCCTCTATGCAAGTGAAAAGATGTTTTTTAATTATCTTAGCTTAGATTTTGTTTGTTAACAGATTTTGTGTATTGGTTGCATTCTAGCATGGTTCAAGGCTAAGGTAACTTGCAACAAAAAATAAGTGAATAAACCTTAATACTCAGAGTTCTTCCTTCCATGAAGAATGAACTAGGCCCTCTTTTGCGCAAAGTTGTTGGAGTTCATCGCATGCCTTGATTCATCTCTGATGTGAATTCATCTCTTTGACTTACCCCGATTGATTTTTAGAGTTTTCTGCAGGGGTTAGTCCAACAAAATATCCAGTGTCTACACAAGCAATTTTTAGTTCAATAACCAAACTAGACTTCATGTCTAATTTTGATTAAGGAAGGCATTTCATCCTAAGCACCATGCTTAATTTAAAAGCATATGACAGTGTGTCAAATACTTCCAAACCAAAGCATACTATAGTAGACAAAGGTAGCATGAAAGCACTATAGAGATTTACTCAAATAGAGATGAAAGAGCATGATCATGGTGAGTGATTTTTGATTTTTTTAAGATAAAGGATGCAAGTGGCATGGATATATGCATGGAACTAAACATGTTGTGGATTTGATATGAGAGAATTCAAACTAAACGGAGTGGATGCATGGATTATTCTAAGTAAACGTGCAGTGGAATGCAAAAATTTAAAGATAACTACTCATTAAGTTTTAAAGTCCATAAGCAAGACTATCTCACCTTTCTTGATCATACTTACCATAACTTACATGATGGAATTTATGAGTAGTGCAGTATCTGTATTCATCACTTGAGATGTGATTTGAATTCTTGTGATGTCGATCTTTTTCTCCAATCTACACATGGCTAGAGTAATATATATATATACACACACACACACACACACGAACCTGTGAGATGACAGGGTTCCAATGTTGATGGGTCTTGAATGTTTAGGCACCCTGGGGTTCTTCAATGTCTTTCTTCTTTTCTTGTGGAAGTTTGCCGGAAGATCGAAACGGCATCTGCTGTCCTGTCTTATTCCACAATTCAACAGAATAAGGGTAATCCTACTGAAGCTAGTAGTATGTTGATGACCTAAATCTTTACGCCAATTGTTTCCCCGGTAATGGCGCCAAAAATCTCCCTTCCTCTATTTTTGGCCTGCCCCTGGCCAGGCCCGCTTCCCACCGTGCTGTCGGCCCAGTTGGTTGCCCGATCCTCCCCGCCTCCCCTTGCTCAGCCTGCTCGGTCTCTTCCCAGAGCCGATGGCCCAACTCGTGCAGGGGGGCTAGATCTCTCCACGCCCCGCTTCCTTGGGCCGAGCCCAGCGTTGGCCCGGCTCACGCGCGCGCTTGCATCCACCTGTCTATCGCTGATGTTCCGGGCCCTCATGTCAGGGTCGCCTTCCTCCTCACGCCATCGGGACGACGCTTTCCAAAGCCACCAGCGACCAAATTCGCGCCCCAATCTTCTCCTTCCTTACTTGGAACCACTCCAGGGCTATATAACCGCGCCTAGCCGCCTCCATCTCGCCCTCTCAAAGCCACTGTGACACTTGTGAGCACTACCACCGCAAGACGTGAACCCTAGCCGCCGCCTTCGCTCTTCGCCCGTCGCCTTCGCCCCGTTCGCGTCCACGAAAAGTACGTAGGTGAGCTCACCATCTTCCCCTGGTTCTTCCGGTGTTTTCCGTTCGTTGAATGGTGCCGGAATCGAGTTCTCACAAACTCCGGCAATGGCGCCGCCGAGCCACTCACCGTCGGCGACCAAAGCGCCGCTGTATAGGTCATCGCCAGCAGCCTTCATCCCCATCTCGAATCTCCACCGTCCGTATCAGATCTAGCGGCCCTGATTTAATCATACCGGTTCGGCCATCATTTTTGCTAAAGAAACCCTGTGCTTTTCTAGATTATAACCCACAGTCTATGGCGTATTCCCGAATTACATTTTCCTTTTCATAAAGCGTAGTTTGATCTCGGTAAATTCAAAAATACGTTTTCACTTATTTACAATTTTACCACTAGGTTAATTCTTGCATAGAATCTCCGTTTTAACTCCGATTTGACCCGTTCAAATTGTGTTAGGTTCGTTTTCATGAGCTCTACATGATAGTGTTACTATACAGTAGGTTTGTGACATTTTAATTTTGAGTTTGTATTAAAGTAATTATTTATATATAGGAGATCTTAGAAAATTCATAACTTTTGCGTTTCAACTCCATTTTTCGTGATCTTCGCGTCTGTGTGATCCTAGCGAGTTGTAGATTCATTTTAAAAAAAATTATATTATTTTATTATTGTTGGTGTACTGTTCTAATGATAGTCTTGTTTGTTTTGCATGATTGCTTTTGGATGAATGTTGTTGCTTTGTTGATTGAGTATAGACGGTGAGCAATTCGTTGGTGATCAAGAGATTTTCTTCGAGCAGGATCATCAGGACCAGTTTGATCAAGGCAAGTATAGCATGGGATTTTCCTTGTTTTCCTATTCACAATAAATAATTGTAATCATTATGCATGTATTACCTTGCTAAGGATGACTTAGTTTTGATCCATTACCTTGGCACCTATCATATTGCATTGAGTAGCTTTGCTAGTGCTCAACATGAACTATGATCATGTAATTTGACTAATGAAATATGCAATAAACATTAAAAATGACTTTTTAGTAACATACTTAAAGGGGGCTAGAGCATTGGGCTATCTTATGGTGCCCTAGTTTCTCTCCATAAGGACTCATCTGTAAGCGAACATCCGGGACTTATAGTACAACTGTGAGGGCTATATGGCTCTGGCTTTAGTCATATAGAAGGCCCTTTTCTAGCTTGTTAGTGGTTACCTTTATGGCGTAAGAATGGCTTGCCACGATGGGTGTAGGACAGCCTCTAGTCTTATGAGTATAGTCGGGATGGAATTGTGTCATTTGAAAAGGGGGTTCCTACATTTGCTTGTCGAGTGAATCAAATGGCCCTAACTTGTTAGACAAACCTTTGAAAGACTTCATAGTGTTTCCCTGCTTGCTCACCTTGGAAGTGTTTTGGGAGTAATTAACCTGGGCATAAGGGCTACACGGCTCACAGTGAAAGTGTACAAACTCTGCAGAGTGTAAAACTGTTATAATAGCCGTGCTCACGGTCACGAGTGGCCTTGGACCCTTATGGAATAGTTGATCACTAATGATGAATAAATTTTTGCTATTTGTTATTCATTCTACATTGATCATATGTTTATTGCAAGTTGAGACACATTGATGCTATAGATATGCTAAAATTGTGCCAACTAAAAGCTACATGCTGTTAAACCAATATCATGCCTTTGAGCCTCATGAACCCCATGTTACACTTGTTGAGTACGAGATGTACTTACGCTTGTTATTTTTCTTATTTGGATAAAAATCCTGGATGGGTAACAGATGGTGCAAATAGTGACTACTACTCCTACTTCCCTGAGGATTACTAGTCTTGCGATCAACCAGTCAATGTGCATGTGCTTGGAGCTACCACGAGAGATTCATCTTTTTATTTCCGCTATATTTGTGTAAAGACTATGTGGTAATAATCGTGATGTAATAACATTTGTGATGATACTCCCTATACTTTGTCAGCTTATGTGTGATTGATCTCTGGGCGCACATAAGATTATGCATTCCATTTGGTCTTAAAAATGGGTGTGACATATCGTTATTTATATTTTACCATAGGGAAACAATGGAGTAAAGACTTATTGAGTAGTAAAGGAATATTAATCAGTCAACATATCAGCATAGCTAGATGTTGACACTTCTTAGCATCACTCGTGTTAGGTTGTCATCACCAACATGACACCAAGAGTGTGGTTATATTATACTCATGCCACTTAACTATATAAAGATATTAAAGTATATATCCGCAAGCGCACAGATAAATACACCCATTGCAGCATTTCACCCAAGTTTATCCTAGGTATCATTATTTATATTTAACCAAAGGAGAACAAACAGAGGGGCACATATTAATTAAAGGCTACTCTACACATGTGATATGAATATTCAAAATCACTATCCTTTACTCTCAAACAGGAATCAATCAAATAAAAAGAGATAAAATATATGATAATCAAACCATTCAGATGATATTCCTTAGAGCAGTACTACTATGGCAAGTCATTGATCAGAATATAAAGTAAGAGAATAACTCCTAAGTAATCTGTTAACTATTAGTCATAATCTACATTGATTGTGCAATTATATCAGGAAATCATTGGCTAGGTTATCTCATATCCATAAACAACCATCTCCATTACGAAGCTAAGAAACAGAGTAACAACTAAGTAATGAGACCGTGTTCTACTAAGTTCTACACTCGGGGAGTGGACTACAAAGGAATCAACAGGAATGTCACACCCGCGATCTACCACATGGCCCGGAGTATAGAGTGCATTTGCAGGTAAACAGTGTATAAGTACCACACTTACACAATGTTGACCACCCACCCATGACTCAATAAGGTGAGTGCTTTGCAAACATGTGTATAAACATAATGATAAACTATCTATGCCAAATATATAATCAAAGCAGACTAATCTCATAATAATCAAGGATATAATATAGATTAAGAACAAGATCATATCTAATGTATCAAGAATAATGATCAAGAACAATGAACTAGAACTAGACAATGATGAACTAGAACAATTACAAACTAGAACATAAACAATTAGAACATAAAGAACTAGAACATGAACTAGATCAAGAACTAGAAGAACTGATGAACTAGATGACTATCTGAAGAACAATGTTGATACAAGAGAGAAGAACTGGATTTACCAAGCTCCTCTTGACTAGATCTGGAGCCCAAGGCTGCTTGACTCCTCTACTTCTAATTCTAATCTAGCTATGCCTAGATCTAATGGAGCTCTAAGGAGATGAGAGTTGCTGGTTGGTCTTCTGCTTTTTGGTTGATGATTGATTGAATGAATTCCTCTTTGGAGGGGGGGTCTAGGGCCTCGTTTATATAGCCTAGAGCATGGAACCGTGGCCCTTGGATAAAACCGACCTTCACGTAGGGTTAGGATGCATCCTTGGAGGTAGTTGAAGTAGCTTGCAAAGGAAGGAGCTGAGGGGCGGCGGCCAGGGGCCGATCGGCCTAGGGTTGAGGCCGGTCGGCCCCACCTAGCGGCGCCTCATGGTGGCCCTCCTCGTGGAGTCCTCTGATGTCCTCTAGAAGCCTCTTACGTATTCGTGACGTGGAGATTAGGCCGATTAACATGGGTTCCTTCTCGTGGAAGATATCAATTACTGAATTATTCTGATAACCCCCTCCAAAATATAGATTCACCAAAACTCGTGGAATTTCATTAGTTGACACCCTAAACCTATGTTGGTGATCATTTATTAGCCCTTTATATATTTATTTTAACCCTTTTATTATGGTAGATAACCATCATCAACACTAGAGCAAGGGGTAAAGGTAATGATAGGAATTAAGCATAATGACACTCAGGGGATAGGTCACTAAGATAATGTAAACTAATTAACTCGGGTGAGGTAGATTCCTATGACATTCTTATTACATGGTCAAAGTATATATATAGATCCAACTATAGCTAAAACTAACTCTACTTTGTGCACTTTGAGATGACACTTAGACAATAGAGCACCCAATATAGATAACTCTACTAACGCGACTACGGTCCTACAATTTAAGAACCTGCTCAATTCGGAGTGGACTACAAAGGATAGACGGGGCTGTCACCACCCGCTGCTACACCCAACCAGAGAACAGGGTGTACTCATAGGAAAAGCATCGTATAAGCACCATGCTTACATGAGACTCGGCTTCTTAGCCCAACTGGTAAACTATAGCAGGCAAAGCTCTCTATGAACCCGCACACAAAAGTAATGATAACCATAACTAAGCAAGATATATATTAAAAGTAAGCATAGCCATATAGATAAGGGTATGATAACTTGATAATAAGTCTTACAAGATGTAGAAGTGAATATACATGGCTTTGCTAAGCCTCCAAGACTAGATCCGGAACTTGAGTAAGAGCTCACCTCGACCCTCGCTCTCGAGTTACTAATCTACTATATTGGAGAGTCTAGACCTAATCCTCCTAGTATACCCTGATCTCTGAATGAGAGATATGAATTAGGGTTTTAGAGATGCCTCAAGGAGGGGGGTACAGGGCTACTTATATAGGTCAGAGCTTGCAATGTGAGTCCTTGGATCAAACTGACTTAAGGAACGATGTAGATGCAACCTAGGAGGCGGTGGGGAACCGACGTTCGAAGGGGAGGCTGACATATGGGTCCTAGGGGCCGGTCGACCGGTAGGTGGGGCTGGCCGACCCCACCTAGCAGCCTCTGCCTCTTTGCCTCGGCGTGGTGTCCTCTAGAGACCTCTAGAACCTTCCCACGTCGGTTTCACGGTGGAATTGTATAATTATCTCTGACATGTAGGTCCGCCTTACCGGTTTTTTGATTGAACCCTGTTGAAAACACAGATTCACCAAAACTTGTGGAATTTATTAGTTTAAAACCCTATACCTATGTTTGGTGATGAAATTAAGTACATATGCAGGTTATGTTGATGATTTATAATTGACATTAGCGACCGTCAATAGTAATGTATGACCGATTTTGACCTTCCGACAAACTACGTTGAAGATCTAGAAGCATTAATCAGGAGAACTAGATCCAAACTCAAGAAAGTCTCAGCTTTAGAATTGGAAGACAACCAAACAAGGTGAAGCTTAACACTTGTTTTCAAAGACATGCCTGACAAGACTCTCCATGAATTCTCTGCTCTAACTATGGCCAACATCCGTACTAGACCGACTGTCAATGTTAGAGATAATGGATTTGAGATCAAGCTAGCTCTCATAAACATGGTGCAAGCTAGCCAATCTTGTGGAAAGGCACATGAAGATGTGAGTGCTCATCTCCAACACTTTCTGAAGATCTACAGTACTTTCACCATCAAGGGAGTGACCAAGGATGCCATACTACTTCGTCTCTTCCCATTCTCACTTTTGGGGAAGGTGAAGTAGTGGTTCTACGCTAATAAAGACAGAAACACTACATGGGATAACCGCTCCACCGCCTTTCTAGCCAAGTTCCTTTTCACAGGCAAGACCAATGCTCTGCGTGGGAGAATTTCAAGTTTTTAGCAGCAACATGATGAATCTATCCCTGAGGCATGGGAACGCTTTCAAGACTACATATCATAATGTCCTCATCATAGGATGGAGAATTGGCTACGCATGCAGACATTTTACCACGGGTTAACCAGCAGTACCCGTGAGACTATGGATACTGCTGCTGGAGGTGCATTCTTGTGACTTACACTTCCAGCTGCAACAACTCTTGTGGAGAAGATGGCCTCCAATCAAGGTTGGAATAAAGAACATACTCAGACCCGCAAGAGAGGAGGAGGTATGCATCAACTCAAAGAAGTAGACATGGTTCTGCCAAGATGGACCTGCTGATGAAGAAGCTCGAAGACCGAGCTTATGAGAAGAAAGAAGTCATGCACATTCATGATTTCCGCATGACATGTGAAGAGTGTGGGGAAGGTGAAGTAGACATCGTGTCTGCCAAGATGGACCTGTTGATGAAGAAGCTCGAAGACCGAGGTAATGAGAAGAAAGAAGTCATGCACATTCATGATTTTCGCATGACATGCAAAGGGCCATGAGGCTGGTATGGTCTAGATCTCATGTGCTGGTATGTGTATACATTTGGCAAAAAACTGGCATATGTCACAGCGACAGATCAGCTTCTCTGCATCGGCAACGACAGACGACCAGTAGAAACCTGCTCGGAAAGCTTTACCGACCAGGGTCCGAGAGGCGGCGTGATTGGCGCAAGTACCACTGTGAATTTCATGGAGCAGTTGAATACCTGCTTCTCGAGTGATACACTTCATCAGAACTTCCTCCTTTGCATTTTTGCGCATCAGGACACCATCAACCAGTAGGTACTGCTTACTACGACGCATGAGCCGCTCGTTCTTTGTTCGATCAGCGTAACCGGTCCCATCCTACAAAAACTTGATAAAAGGTACTCTCCAATCATCAATGTTAGTGGTCGGGGGTACTACAGGTGTTGTCGGATGTGATTCCGTAGTGCTCGGAGGGGGAACCGTAGCCACCAGAGGCTGGTCTAGAGGCTTCTCGACCACCTGATACGCTTCGTCCTTAATGGACGGTCTAACAAGGTGTTGGACGAACACGCCATGTGGAACTTGAGCTCGGGATGACCCTAACTTAGACAACTCATCGGCTGCTTGATTTTTGTCCCGGACCACATGTGTGTACTCGATGCCGTAAAATTTGCCTTCCAACTTTCTGATTTCCTTACAATAAGCATCCATCTTCACGCTAGTCGTGTCCCAGTCTTTGTTAAGCTGGTTAATGACTAGGGCCGAATCGCCATGGACGTGGAGACATTTTACACCAAGCTCAACCGCCATCTGCATACCGTGGAGGCAGGCCTCGTATTCTGCAGCGTTGTTAGATGCAGGAAAATAAATTCTGAGGATGTTGCGGAGCTATTCCTTTGTTGGTGAGATAAAGAGCACGCCTGTGCATGTGCCATCAATGTTCAGAGAACCATCGAAATACATCTTCCAGTATTCGACGGGCCCCTGATCGGGAGGTGCGCTAAGGTCTATCCATTCGATGATAAAGTCCACCAGGGCCTGAGACTTGATGGACGCACGACCCTGGAACTCGATTGAATAAGGGCATAACTCCATTGCCCACTTGATGATGCATCCGTTAGCATCCTTATTTCGAATGATGTCCCCCAATGGGAAATTAGTCTTGACCACCACCCAATATCCGTCAAAGTAATGTTTCAACTTTCGGGATGTAATCAGAATGGCGTAGATCAGCTTTTGAACTTGCGGGTACCTAGCTTTGGACTCATTGAGCACCTCGCTGATGAAGTAAACAGGGCACTGGACTTTGAAGACATGGCCGGGTTCCTCACGCTCGACCATGATGACTGTGGAGACCACGCGATCAGTGGCCGCAATGTAGAGAAGAAGAACGTCGTCTTTCTGAGGGGTTGTAAGGACGGGAGGAGAGGTTAAAAATTCTTTGAGCTACATGAAGGCAGCGTCAGCCTCTTTCGACTAGACAAACTTCTCTGATGCCTTGAGCGATTTGAAGAAAGGCAGGCCCTTCTCGCCGAGTCGTGAGATGAAGCGGCTGAGGGCGGCCATACATCCAGTGAGCTTCTGGACATCCTTGATGTTTTTTTGGTGGTTGCATATCCAAAACGGCCTTTACCTTTGTCGGGTTGGGGTGTATGCCATCGTAGCTGACGACATTGCCCAGTAATATACCAGATGGGACTCCGAAGATACACTTCTTTGGATTAAGCTTCCATTGGTACTTGTTGAGTGCCGTGAAGGTACGCTGTAGATTGTCGATCATGGTGTGAGCCTCCCTAGTTTTCATGACCACATCATCGATGTATGCTTCGACCAGGTCATCCTTGATCTCATCAGCAAGGCATTGCTAGATAGCACGCTGGTATGTGGCCCCAGCGTTCTTGAGCCCAAACGACATAGTCGGGTAGCAGTAGGCGCCGAATGGTGTAATGAAGGACGTATTGATCTGATCGTCCTTGTTGAGAGCGATCTGGTGATAACCAGAGTAGCAATCGAGAAAAGACAGCAGCTCGTAGCCGGCTATGGAATCAACGACTTCGTCTATGCGAGGTAAGCCAAAGGGGTCTTTAGGGCAGTGTTTGTTGAGATCAGTATAATCAACGCATATTCTCCATTCAATATTCTTTTTGTGTACAAGGACTGGGTTGGCTAACCAATCCGGATGATACACTTCTTTTATAAACACAGCTGCTAAAAGCCAGGTAACTTCTGCCCTAATAGCCACCTTTTTGTCACGAGCGAACCGCTGAAAGTCCTATGTTTGGTGTTGGTAATT
Source organism: Saccharum spontaneum (assembly GCA_022457205.1). Lineage (NCBI taxonomy): Eukaryota > Viridiplantae > Streptophyta > Magnoliopsida > Poales > Poaceae > Saccharum > Saccharum spontaneum. Next base: position 37,935,523 of record CM039593.1, read on the forward strand.
AGTGACAATGCCTAAGTACTAATCCTATGCCTAAGTTGTATGTAGCATATGAGGATTAGTACATTCCAAGGTTGGTGGCAAGATGGACATGGTGATCATGATGGCCACACTTGGATTTGGACGCAACCCTACGTGATCAAGGCAAAGGTATATGCTTAAGGGTTGTGTTTTAGTAACCAAGACACCTAGTGGGTGTGGTTAGATTATAGGATAGATAGCCGTACTATAAAGAGGGGAATGACGCAGCTATTGAACTCCTAAGTGCCTCTAGGTGTGCATTTCATGTCATATGCATTTGGATAGAACTAATAACGCCTCGAAAAATGATTGTGAAAATGCTAACACACATGCACATGGTGATGATCACTTGGTGATGTTAGCACGTTTGCGAAGGCGGTGGAGTTTGAGCGGTAGAGAGGGTTTGGGGTCCTCTCTCCCTCCTGCCGAGCTTGCGAGGCGGGATTCAGGCGTTTTCGAGGGTTTGAAACGCCTATTTTCCACTACGCCGAAAGACGGAAAAGAAACGGAGGCGAACGGAGGTCACAATGGTGACCGGACGCTGGACCGGATGCGGTCTCTATTTGACCGGACGCGTCCGGTCAGTGTTCAGCGTTTGCGCGTGTCTCAGCGTTTTGATCGGACGCGCAGCGCGTCCGGTCACTATCGACCGGACGCGTCCGGTCGATCAGGGAGCTTACTGGACTCTAACCGGACGCTGGCACTGTGGCGTCCGGTCAGTTCTCTAGCGCGTCCGGTCGCTGTTTCATTGTACACTGCTCTGGGTTGACCAGCGCGTCCGGTCAGTTACGGGACCAGCGCGTTCGGTCGAGCCCAGCGCGTCCGGTCGTTGCGACCAGTGCGTCTGGTCGGGGTTTCGCAAAAGAGCCGTTGTGTGACCGGCGCGTCCGGTCCGCGCGACCAGCGCGTCCGGTCAGCGCGACTTCGGCTGTTTCAAGTGTGTAACGGCTATATTCGAAGGGGTACGTCTATAAATACTCGTTGGCCGGCTCAAGGCTCTCTCTCTTGGACATTTGACATACTTGTGAGCACTTTGAGCTAAGCAACTCCCCTCCCACTCATCTCTCTTGCTTCTTTGCATATTCGAAGTGAGATTGAGTGATCCAAGTGCATTTGCATTGTGAGATTGCATCTAGTTGGCACTTGGTGGTTGATTTGCTGCGGGATTCTTGTTTCTCTTGGTGGTTGCCGCCACCTAGACGACTTGGAGCAGCTTGGAGGCGTTGGCAAGAGTTGGTGATTGTTCTTGGCCACCTCCGGTGATTGTGAGGGGTTTGTGCCTACCTCGGCGAAGCGCCAAAGGCAACATTAGTAAATTGCTCGTGTCATTGCAACCTTTTGCCATTTGGTAGGTTCTTGTGGCGCCTTTTGAGAGGCTCGGTGAGAGACCGATTAGCCACCGAACCACGTGGTGAAGAGGGACACAATGGGGACTAGCGTGCCGGCAAGCACGTGAACCTCGGGATAAATCTTCGTGTCATCACTTTCATATTGTGATTGATTGATCCCGGTGTTCGGTTGTCTTGGTATTCATTGTTGATCATATTGGTTGGCTCAATACTTCGCCCCTCGGTGAAACCCTCCTAACTCAACTCCGCATTACTTTCTTAGTTATCTTTGCTAGCTAGTTTGCTTTGCTAGAGTAGCTCTTTTGTGTAGCTTGCTAGTTGTAGTTGTAGTTACCTTCTCGGTTTAACTTGTGCGGTTGAGTGCCAATACTAGAATTGTGAATTGAATAGGTGGCTTGCAAACACCCCGTAGGCTAAGCAAAACTCGCATCTCTCTATTTGTTGTATTGATAAACTTGTTTAGCTTGTCTTTGTAGAATTTTTTAAAAAGGCTATTCACCCCCCCTCTAGCCATCAAGACCTTTCAAGTGGTATCGGAGCCGTGGTCACCGTTTGCAAGGCTTAACAACCTTGGTGCAAGATGGCTCAAGTTATGTTCAATCATGTTAATGGCAAGCCTCCATTCTTTGATGGCATCGCTTCCTTTGATCATTGGAAAAGGAAGATGAAGCAATATCTAGGCAATATACATGAGAAGGTTTGGGATGTGACCAAAGAAGGTTACATCATTCTTGATGAAGAAAATCTCACTCCAAATGACCGCATCAACAAACAATGCAACACGGCGGCACTTGACACAATCTACCGTGCCATTGATGACAAAGTATTTGAGCAAATCAAAGATCTTGAAAAGGCAAATGAGCTTTGGATAAGGCTTGAAGAAACATATGAAGGCACTTCAACGGTAAAAAGTGCCAAGCTATATATGCTCAAGGACAAGTTCTCCACTTTCAAGATGAAGGATGATGAATCCATCCCGGAGATGTTCTATAGGCTCCAAGTCATTATCAATGATCTCAAGGGGCTTGGAGAGAAGGTTGAGGACAAGGACTTCTCACACAAGTTCTTGATGTGCTTACCCAAGAAGTTTGCCACCTTGAGAAGAATGATCTTTAGAGAGGGATTGGACAAGGTCAAACCAACCGATGTGCTTGGAGATATAATGACCGATGCCCAATACAATGATGATGAAGATGAGGTAGAAGAGAAGAAGGAGACCAAGGTCAAGCAAGAGAAGCCCATTGCATTCAAGGCTTCATCTTCTAAGGGCAAGAGCAAGGCGGAGAGTGATGATGATGATCCATTCGATGATGAGACCATGGCCCTCCTAGTGCACAAGATGGGGAGGTTCATGAAGAAGAAAGGATATGGTGCAAGAAAGAGAAGGGACTTCATGAAGGCAAAGGAGGTGCTTTGCTACAATTGCAATAGCCCCGATCATGTAGTGGCAAAGTGTCCCTATGAAGACAAAAGATATCATGATGGGGAGTTGAAGTTGAAGAAGAACAAGAAGGACAAGAAGGAGAAGAAAGAGAAGAAGAGCTTCACTATCAACAAGAAGAAGAAGGGTGGTGGTTATGTGGTCACTTGGGATAGTGACAACTCCGATAGTGATGATGATGAAAGCTCTAGTGATGATGAGAGGACCACTCGGCGAGCCATTGCAAGCATCGCCCTATCCAACAAGCCATCCATCTTCGACACTACATCGACATGCCTTATGGCCAAGCCTACCAAGGTAAAATATGATGATAGTGATGATGATTCTTGTGCTAGTGATGCTTGTAGGAGTGATGATGAGGAGGATGAGGACTACTCCAAGGATGATCTATTGGGCATAATAGATCAAATGAGCAAAGGCTACAAGAGGACCACCAAGAAATACAAAATCTTGGAACAAGAGCTCATTACCAAGAGCAATGAAAATGATACCTTGATGGAGGAGCTTGTTGCTCTCAAAAAGAGTAAGGAGTGCAAAGAAATTGAACAAGAGCTCAAAGCTCTTAGGAAATCCTTTGATGAGCTAGAGGCTTCTTGTGAGTGTCTAAAGGAAGACCATGAGGATCTTGAAGTTGCTCACACTAGGCTTAAGGAAGCCCACTCCACTCTACTTGAGCTCGTCAAGGAAAAGGACCTCAAGTTGGAGAAGTTCATGAAGGAAGCTAAGAAGGAGCAAGTGATTGTCACTTGTGATATTGGACTAACATGTGATATTATTGATGATTCTTTATTTGTTGGTCCTACTAATGCTTCATGTAGCTCATCATCATCCACCACAACCAACTCTATCTCTACTACTAGTGATTCATCACTTGTGGTTGAGAATGAGACTCTCAAGAGAGAGGTGGATGATCTCACCCGCGCATTAGGCAATGCCTATGGTGGGGATGCCCGCTTGCTAAAATGCTTGGGTAGCCAAAGGTTCTCTCTTAACAAAGAGGGTTTGGACTATACTCCCAAGAAGGGCAAGGCGGCCTTTGCTACTCCAAAGTCTTGCTTTGTGAAGAGCAATGGTCGTTATTGCAATAGATGCAAGCAAGTTGGGCATCTAGAGATTAATTGTAATAAAATGAACAAGAACAACAACAAGTTTCATGCTAAAATGGATTACATTCCTTTTGATTCTTGTTATGTGCTTACCAAGGGTGAGAAAGGTGTGCATGCTAGGTTTGTTGGTACACCAATTGTGGGTCCAAAGAAGAAGGCCATTTGGGTACCAAAGAGCTTAGTTACTAACCTCCAAGGACCCAAACAAGTATGGGTACCTAAGAAACATTAATTTTTTTGTAGGTAAATTACAAGGCCGGAGGAAGGCATTAGGTGCTTGATAGTGGGTGCTCTCAACATATGACCGGTGATTCAAGAATGTTCAACTCTCTCAAATCAAATGATAGTGGCATTGATAGCATCACATTTGGTGACAATAGCAAGGGTGATGTAAAGGCTCTTGAAAGGATTGCAATCTCAAATGATCATAGCATTTCCAATATGCTCCTAGTTGAAAAGTTGAACTTCAATCTTCTCTCGGTTGCTCAATTGTGTGATCTAGGTTTCAAGTGCATATTTGGTGTTGATGATGTGGAGATAATTAGTGTTGATGGCTCTAATTTGATCTTCAAGGGTTTTAGATATGAGAATCTATACTTGGTTGATTTCGATGCTAGTGACACTCAACTTTCAACATGCTTGCTCACCAAATCAAGTATGGGTTGGTTATGGCATATGTTGATATTTGGTAACGCAATTAGGAAATAGGATCCGCAAGCGCACGGATATCGGTGAGCACTTCACCCGAGATGTTATCCTGGGTATCGTATTTATATTTTTACCTTTAGGAGAAAGAGTGCATCTGACTAACCAAATCTATTACTACTAACCTTTAGGCTACAACCACTATGATTCGATGTGAGTGATGTATAGAGAAGACTACAACCGCACTCTTCTTCTAACCTTGGTAAGGATGATCTACTGTTCTATTGGGGAGGTTTACGGAATCTAGACACCACAAAGGATGTTCAACCCGCACCTATAAACCCTATCGATCCTGCTAACGGGATATGGAATACAAAGGTAACTCGGAATTGTCACGTTCCTCGCTACTACTACGGTCCGGCTAGACGAGGGGATATCTATCAGTATCCTAGCTTAAACACCACGTTTACGCTAGAGATGATTACTCTAAACTCTATGCGAAGAGATCAAAGTAAACTCATAAACCAAAGAACAATAAAACAAAGAACTTACTAGAATTTAGAAGTCGAAATACTGAAGAATCCTGAGAACAAGCCTCGGGTTAGAAGAACTTGATCCCGCAGGTACAACCTCGGAGTAGACACCGACAGGCCGGCTTCCTCCGATCTACACCTCCACTCTATCTCTCTCAATCTAGTAGAACTAATTCTACTTTCACATTGGATGCTAAGCCCTAAGAGGTGGGAACCCTAGAGGGAACCTCTCTCTCTAAACCCTAACTAGAGATATGCAACTGAATAATGAATTGGGGTCTTCTCCACTAGGGGTCAGGGGCCTTGCTTATATAGCCCTTTTGGATGAATCTGGACCGTCGGATCAAACCGACCTTCATCCTACGGTTTTCCTTGATCCTCAAAGGCGGTGGAGCATAATCCGTGAGACTCGACCTGATTGGTCCCGGGGGCAGGGCGGGCGCCCTAGGGCACAGGGCGGGCGCCCTGTGTCCTGGCCCGTTACGGCTCCCGTTCGTTCCCGTGGCTTCTGGAATCTTCTAGATGTAAGATAATTACGTGTTCGGTTAATATCCCGTCATCAATCCGACATGTGGGCCTTTCTTCCGTATTTCCTGATAACCCCCTGTAGAAATAGATAAACAGCAAAACTCGTGGAATTCTGTTAGATCAAACCCTAATTCTAGGTGTTGCTTGCATATAGGTCCTTTTCTTTATTTATTTGATGGTTATAATTGATACTTAAGAACCGTCAACAAACACCCCCATACTTAGGCTTTTACTCGTCCTCGAGAAAAGGTTGGTTAATAAAACATCTGGGGTTGAAACATTCTTTCATACCTGCAGGGTGTTGTAAAAATCCACTGTGCACTTATAGTCAGGGAAATATATGGTCAGAGTAAAGAGCCTTTCTTCTTCTTAATCCCTATCACTTGGAGTTTTTACATATTTTTGAAAAGAAAAACTTAGCATACCTTTATCCTCATAGGTACCCTCAGAATCACTCATTATCTTTTATATTTCTCTCTGAGGCTGTTTTGATTTTGCAAAAATAATTCTTTAAGCATACATACCTTGCATTTATTGTATGGTCAAAACCGGATCCGAGGAGAAGAATACCATACTCTTAGATCAAAGATTTTGAAAATTAAAAACTTGTCACTCTTACTGGCATATTGCTTATTAGAGGGACCATGGGCTATCATTTTCTTTCCATCATATTTTTATCATATCTCATTTTTTTTAATTTTGGGTGGATACCGAGGTACCCCTAATTCTACTGCTGGACACTTGTCCATTTTTTTTCCACGAGGTTATCGAGCACTTGCTCCTTTTTATTTCCTCGATATATTCATAATTTTGCATAGCCCATGCCTCTAACGCAATAATACTTCGGAAGAGTGAATCTTTCTGAATAAAAATGTCTTGATCTTAGGAGTATGATAAATCTCTCAACAAGGGTCTAACTTGTTTTGAACAAACTCAATACAAAGCAGATAGCTTTAATTAATATTTTCATGTTTAGCAGGCATATAAAACTTGAGGATAGTAGCTATAATTTTGAGTTTTTTAAAACAAATTCTCCAAGCAATAAAGATACTAAGAATAAGGTACTCATACCCTTACCATCTCTTATTCCACAATGACTTTTAGCAACACAGGGTTTTGAAATAATTTTAATAATTGCAGGTTTCCAAGAAATATCACAGAGTGAGATTGATCATGATTATAAGCATTTTTATCCTTTTAATTTATCATGTTTAGAGAGATAAAATTCTGCACAAACTAAGGTGAGTGTGTAAGTGTGTAATAAAAGTGTGCAGAGTGTGTACCTGGTTCATGGAGTGGTGCGATCGAAGTGTGTGTGACATGTCAGGGAATCTCCCCCATACTTGTTTTCTTCGTCATTTTGAAGTGTGATAGCTCCGTGGGATGATGAATGAATTACCTTGAATGGTCCTTCCCATTTGCTCCGGAGCTTTCCATGCCCGAAAAGCTTCACCCTGGAATTAAAAAGTAATACCTTATCTCCGGGTGAGAACTCCTTCTTCTTGATCCTCTTGTCATGCCATCTCTTGACTCTTTCTTTGTAGATCTTTGAATTGTGATATGCTTTCTCCCGCCATTCTTCTAACTCCGATAATTGCATTCTTCTATGTTTTCCGGCGATATCTAGGTCCATATTCCATCTTTTTATGGCCCAGTGTGCCTTGAACTCAAGTTCAACAGGTAGGTGACAAGTCTTTCCGTACACCAATTGGTATGGAGACATTCCAATTGGGGTCTTGTATGCTGTCCGGTAAGCCCAGAGTGCATCGGGTAACTTGTCCTTCCATGCCGTTCCCATCTCGTTCACCGTCTTCTGAAGAATGTTCTTGATTTGCTTGTTAGAAGTCTCTGCTTGGCCACTTGTCTGAGGATGATAGGGAGTAGCGACGTTGTGACGGATTCCATGTCTTGATAGATAGTGCTCGAAGCGCTTGTCAATGAAGTGTGATTCTCCATCACTTATCACTATCCTGGGGACTCCAAATCTTGGAAATATGATTTCCTCAAACATCCTCTTCGAACTGATATTGTCGGCATGTTTGCAAGGTAGTGCCTCTACCCACTTGGAGACGTAATCAACCGCCACCAAGATGAACTCACACTTCTTAGATGGGGGAAATGGACCCATGTAGTCTATTCCCCAGACATCAAAGAGTTCAATCTGAAGGTTGTTGGTGAGTGGCATGGCATCCCTTGTATTTATGTTTCCGTGCCTTTGACATGGCCGACATCTTCTGATATATTGCTTCGTGTCATCGTACATCGTAGGCCAGTAGAATCCACATTGCCAGATCTTTGAATGTGTACGGAATGCTCCATAGTGTCCTCCGTATGGTGATGAGTGACATCTGTCGATGATCTTCAATCCTTCCTCAGTGGTCACACATCTTCTAAGTAGGCCATCAGCGCATACTCGGAAGAGATATGGCTCATCCCATATATGTGAACGACTTTCCTGAATAAGCTTCTTCTTGTTTGCTCCGGGTGGTACATAACCTGAAACCATAAAATTAACAATATCTGCATACCAGGGGTCAGATCTGTTAATCCCGTAAAGCATGTCGTCCCGGAGTGAGTCGTTAATGGGGGGTTCCTGTGAATTCTTAAAGTACATTCTAGACAAGTGATCAGCAACAGAATTTTCTACTCCCTTTTTATCTTTTATTTCTAAGTCAAATTCTTGGAGTAATAAAATCCATCTGATTAAGCGAGGTTTAGCATCTTTCTTAGTGAGCAAATATTTTAGTGCAGCATGATCAGTGTAAACAATTATCTTAGCTCCAACTAAATAAGATCTAAATTTATCAATGGCAAAAACAACAGCCAGAAGCTCTTTTTTAGTGGTTGCATAATTAAGTTGAGCTCCTGTCAAAGTTTTACTTGCATAAGCAATTGCATGATGCTTTTTATCTTTAGTTTGTCCCAAAACTGCCCCCACAGCATAATCACTAGCATCACACATAATTTCAAAAGGCAACGACCAATCAGGGGGTTGAATGATTGGTGCAGAGATGAGTGCTTGCTTTAATAAATTGAAAGAATTTAGACATGCATCATCAAATTCGAAAGGAGCATCCTTGGCTAGCAAAAGAGTAAGTGGTCTCGCAATAAATGAAAAGTCTTTTATAAATCTGCGATAAAAACCAGCATGGCCAAGAAAACTTCGAATTCCTTTTATATTCACAGGTGGAGGTAGTTGTTCAATTACTTCAATTTTAGCTCTATCTACCTCAATACCTCTTTCAGACACTAGGTGTCCTAGCACTATTCCTTCTCTAACCATAAAATGACATTTTTCCCAATTAAGGATTAAGTGCTTTTCTTCACATCTTTGCAAAACCTTATCTAAGTTCTCAAGACAACTATCAAAAGTTTTTCCATAAACTGAGAAATCATCCATGAAAACTTCCATAATCTCTTCAATCATATCAGAAAATATAGACATCATACATCTTTGAAAAGAAGCTGGTGCATTACATAACCCAAAAGACATTCTACGATAAGCATACGTTCCATATGGGCATGTAAAAGTGGTTTTGCTTTGATCATCAGGATGGATAGGGATCTGGTGATACCCTGAATATCCATCTAGAAAACAGAAAAATGAGTGTTTTGCTAACCGCTCAAGCATCTCATCTATAAAAGGCAAAGGAAAATGATCCTTTTTCGTGGCTTTATTAAGTTTTCTATAGTCTATGCACATCCGCCACCCAGTGACGGTGCGTTGCGGAATTAGCTCATTCTTATCATTAGTAACAACAGTCATGCCTCCCTTTTTAGGCACAACTTGAACAGGGCTTACCCACTCACTATGCGGCACAGGATATATAATCCCTGCATGCAACAACTTTATAACTTCTTTTTTAACCTCTCTCATCGCGTTGTTAAGTCTACGTTGAGGCTCTCGAGAGGGTGTAACAGAAGGATCTGTCGGAATACGATGGGTACAAATCATAGGACTGATTCCTGTGAGATCTTGAAGTGAGTAGCCGAAAACAGAGTGGTGTTTTTCAAGAATGGTCATTAATCACAGAGTTTGCTCCTGAGTGAGTTTATTACTAACGATCACAGGAAACTCTGGATTATTGTTTAGGAAAGCATAGGTAAGACCGGGTGGTAAAGTTTTGAGTTCTATGGGGGGTCTAGGTGTTTCTGCAAACTCATCTAAGGGTTCAGGTTCAGAAGGTTCGGCCTCTTCTTCAGTGAAGAAGGGGGCTTCCTCTTCTGGATCATCTAAAAGTTCTAGAGATGCAGCCTTTACCTCCTCCATAGGATCAGGCAAAAGATATGGCTCGGTCTTATTATTCAAGGAGTGAGTTATTGTAATTGGAAGTTTAAAATCCTTTCCCAAGGAAATGTGGAGCTTTCTAGTTTGACCTTCATAAAGGAGTCTTCTAAAAGGTTGTCCAATCAATAGGTCGAAACCCCATATATCAAAGATATAAAAGTTCAAATGAACCATGGAGCCTTCTACCATAAAGGGTAGGACATTAATAATTCCAAGACTGGGGACTAATCGTTCCGAAGATTCCTTTATGACCTTTGTTGTGGGGGTTAAAACAAGTTTCCCAAATAAATTAAGTGCAAAAGCTTCGGACATAATATTGATCCCCACAACAGGATTATAGAGAGCGTTAAATTGATCAGAATTATAAGCACAGCGTATAGTTATAGAGGGTGTGTCCACTCGGATTACTTCAGAGGAAAGCTCTGACTCCTCCAACCATTCGCTACTCATAACCGAGATAAGCTCTCTCAATTGACGTTCACTTGGTAAACAAATGCTAAATTGGCCGTTTTGGGGTCGGTCTATAGAATGGTAGTTTGAAATGTTTCCAAAATCGGCAAAGAGATCGGATTCTATGTCTAGCATGAAATCAGATGGTAGAATTTCTTCCTTTTGTGGCTCAGAACCTGGGATAGCTAAAGTAGATGAAAAATTTGGCAGAGTGTCTACTTCGGCTTCGTAGGTTTCATCATGGAGGGTATTATCCATCTCAGCTTCTAGGATTCTATCTAGGATCGCTCTAGCTTCATCAGTAGGGATACGAAAGAAAGAACCTCTAGACATTGTATGTAGCATTTGTTTATGATCTTTCTGAAGACCTCGAAAAAAATGAAATAAAAGAACAGTGTCTTCAAGCAAAAGTTTTGGACCAGATTCTAAAAGATCAGAAAAACGTTTCCAGGATTTCCCCAAAGTTTCATTATCTTTTTGTTTAAAAGATAGGACTTCGAGTCTAAGGTCACCAGTACGGTCAAGGGAATAAAAATCTAGACAAAAGTTGGCTCTTAAAACTCCCCATTCACCTTGCTGTTGACTTACCTTCTGACTATACCATCGTCTAGCTTCTCCTCTTAAAGAAAAAGGAAAAAGCTTCCAATGTAAAGTCATATCAGAGATGCCATCAATGCGAAGACAATCGCATGTCTGCTCAAAATCTCTAATATGAAGGTAAGGGTTTTCGTCTTCCTTTCCCGAAAAAGATAAATTTTGAATCATCGCAATCAACCTTGAACTTAACTTATACTGGGATGTTTGAATAGGCTGTGATGACTCCCATGGTAAAAGGTCAGTTGCTGAAGGTGTTGCGGCATCAAAGATAGATATAGAACCTTGGTTTTCCATTTTTGGTAAAAAGAAAAAGAAAGAATGAAAAAGATAAGAAAATAAAAAGTATGAATACAAGCTAGTAGTAAGACTCAAGGTTATCTCAGCAAACCGTCTTTCTCCCCGGCAACGGCGCCAGAAATGCTTGTTGATATTTGGTAACGCAATTAGGAAATAGGATCCGCAAGCGCACGGATATCGGTGAGCACTTCACCCGAGATGTTATCCTGGGTATCGTATTTATATTTTTACCTTTAGGAGAAAGAGTGCATCTGACTAACCAAATCTATTACTACTAACCTTTAGGCTACAACCACTATGATTCGATGTGAGTGATGTATAGAGAAGACTACAACCGCACTCTTCTTCTAACCTTGGTAAGGATGATCTACTGTTCTATTGGGGAGGTTTACGGAATCTAGACACCACAAAGGATGTTCAACCCGCACCTATAAACCCTATCGATCCTGCTAACGGGATATGGAATACAAAGGTAACTCGGAATTGTCACGTTCCTCGCTACTACCACGGTCCGGCTAGACGAGGGGATATCTATGAGTATCCTAGCTTAAACACCACGTTTACGCTAGAGATGATTACTCTAAACTCTATGCGAAGAGATCAAAGTAAACTCATAAACCAAAGAACAATAAAACAAAGAACTTACTAGAATTTAGAAGTCGAAATACTGAAGAATCCTTAGAACAAGCCTCGGGTTAGAAGAACTTGATCCCGCAGGTACAACCTCGGAGTAGACACCGACAGGCCGGCTTCCTCCGATCTACACCTCCACTCTATCTCTCTCAATCTAGTAGAACTAATTCTACTTTCACATTGGATGCTAAGCCCTAAGAGGTGGGAACCCTAGAGGGAACCTCTCTCTCTAAACCCTAACTAGAGATATGCAACTGAATAATGAATTGGGGTCTTCTCCACCAGGGGTCAGGGGCCTTGCTTATATAGCCCTTTTGGATGAATCTGGACCGTCGGATCAAACCGACCTTCATCCTACGATTTTCCTTGATCCTCAAAGGCGGTGGAGCATAATCCGCGAGACTCGACCTGATTGGTCCCGGGGGCAGGGCGGGCGCCCTAGGGCACAGGGCGGGCGCCCTGTGTCCTGGTCCGTTACGGCTCCCGTTCGTTCCCGTGGCTTCTGGAATCTTCTAGATGTAAGATAATTACGTGTTCGGTTAATATCCCGTCATCAATCCGACATGTGGGCCTTTCTTCCGTATTTCCTGATAACCCCCTGCAGAAATAGATAAACAGCAAAACTCGTGGAATTCTGTTAGATCAAACCCTAATTCTAGGTGTTGCTTGCATATAGGTCCTTTTCTTTATTTATTTGATGGTTATAATTGATACTTAAGAACCGTCAACAGCATAGAAGACTTGGTCATGTTGGCATGAAGCAATTGAACAAGTTAGTGAAGCATGACTTAGTTAGAGGCTTGAAGGATGTCACATTTGAGAAAGATAAGCTATGTAGTGCATGTCAAGCCGGAAAGCAAGTAGGCAACACTCATCCATTGAAAAGCATTATGAGTACTTCCAAGGTATTTGAGTTGTTGCACATGGATTTATTTGGGCCAACTACATACACAAGCATTGGTGGCAACAAGTATGGGTTTGTGATTGTGGATGATTTCACTAGATATACATGGGTATTCTTTCTTGGGGACAAGAGTGATGTATTTGACATATTCAAGAAGTTCATCAAGAGAGTGCAAAATGAGTTTGAGACCACAATCAAGAAAGTGAGAAGTGACAATGGAAGTGAGTTTAGAAACACAAGAGTTGATGAGCTATGTGAGGAGCTTGGAATCAAACATCAATTCTCGGCCAAGTATACACCTCAATCAAATGGCTTAGTTGAGAGGAAGAATAGAACCTTAATTGATATGGCAAGATCAATGTTGAATGAGTATAATGTAAGTCATTCATTTTGGGCCGAAGCAATCAACACGGCTTGCTTCTATAGCAACCGCCTCTATTGCCACAAGTTTCTAGAGAAGACACCATATGAGATCTTAAATGGAAGAAAGCCCAACATTGCATACTTTCGGATATTTGGTTGCAAATTCTACATCTTGAAGAAGGGCTCTAGATTGAGCAAGTTTGAGAAGAAATGTGATGAAGGATTCTTACTTGGTTACTCCACTACTAATAAAGCTTATAGAGTTTGGAATTTGGCTAGTGGTTTACTTGAGGAAGTTCATGATGTTGAGTTTGATGAAACAAATGGCTCTCAAGATGAGGAAAATAACTTGGATGATGTAAGAGGAACTCAATTGACCAATGCTATGAAAGAAATGGATATTGGTGATATTAGGCCGAAGCAAGTGATTGATGTGGATGACAACAAAGATCAAGTGCTCCAAAGTCCAATTACACAAGCTAGTGGGTCTCTAATGCAAAATCAAGCTAGTACATCATCTCAAGTGCAACAAGATCAACAAGTGGCTAGTTCATCATCTCCAACTCATGATCAACATCAACATCCAAGCAATCAAGTCCAAGTGCTTCAACCAACCAACATTGCTAGAGACCATCCATTAGATTCCATCATTGGTGACATACAAAGGGGAGTTCAAACTAGATCAAGATTGGCATCATTTTGTGCTCACTCTTCTTTTGTGTCAATGGAAGAACCCAAGGACATTGATAAAGCATTGAGAGATCCGGATTGGGTAAATGCAATGCATGAAGAGCTCAACAACTTCAAGAGAAATGAAGTATGGGAACTAGTTGAGAGGCCTAAAGATCACAATGTCATTGGAACAATATGGGTCTTTCGCAACAAGCAAGATCAAGATGGGATAGTAGTAAGGAACAAAGCAAGACTAGTGGCTCAAGGTTACACACACAAATAGAGGGTCTTGACTTTGGTGAAACTTATGCCCCGGTTGCAAGATTAGAAGCAATTAGGATCTTACTTGCCTATGCTTGTGCTCACAATATCAAGTTATATCAAATGGATGTGAAGAGTTGTTGACGATCCTTAAGTATCAAATTTAATTGTCAACTAAACATGGAAAAGGATCAATATGCACTAGACATCTAGAATTAGGGTTCTATCTGACAGAATTCCACGAGTTTTGGTGTTTGTCTATTTCTGCAGGGGGTTATCAGAAAATATGGAGAGAAGGCCCACACGTCGGGTTTACATAGAGATATTAACATGTGCGCTAATTTTCTATCATCTAGAAGACTCCAGAAGACACGTGAACGAACGGGAGGCCGAACGGGGCCCAGCCCAGGGCGCCCGCCCTAGGGTTTGGGGCGGCCACCCTACTCCCGTGGCCAATCAGCGTCAACTTCGCGGATTATGCTCCACCGACCTAAAGGATCAAGGAAAACCGTGCGATTAATGTCGGTTTGATCCGACGGCCCACGATCATTTGAGGGGGCTATATAAGCAGGGCCTCTCCACCCCAGGGGAGGAGGAGAAATCATTATCAGAGGAAGCCATCAAGTTTAGGGTTTAGAAACTCTCTCTCCCGCAGAGAATTAGATTTAGCTACTCCCAATTCTTTCAAGTTTTATAGGATTGATTAGATAGAATTAGAGAAGTAGGGCCTAGCGCTCTGGATTTCGGATCTTCGTCAATAAAAATTGGTATTATTTCATATCTTTCTCTATGACTTTATTCTAATTGCATTATGTCTTTATTTATTATGTTCCTAGTTTGCTCTAGTTCTATAAGTGATATAGTTATGATTGATGATGAGTTCATGCATGAGTTTGCAAAGCGCTTAACTCTTTTCACGTGGGAGTTAAGTGGTAGATCACATGTAGGCGTGGTGCTTAGATGTTATTTACCTGCAAATGTATCCTATTGGCCGGGTCGTGTGGTAGTTCGCGATGGTGACAGCTTCGTTGATTCTTATATAGTCCACCCTCCGTTGATAGGACAGGCAGAATTTGTATTGCGGAGTAAGTCTTGCTATGTTCTGATTTACTTTAGCAATGTTCCTTATACATGAATGAAGAGTCTTTTGTGCTATATATGATCTTGTAGATGCTTAGAGTAGATTATGACTTAGTAAATAGTAGATACTTAGAATCCATTCTCTTGCTAGTCCGACGTCACCTTACATTTATGTGGAGTAGTCTATTTCTAATCGCTGTGTTATTTACCCATGAGCTTATATTTCATTATCTTTATTATTATGGCTTACCCCCTGCCAAAGCAAGTGACTGTGTGACGAGTTTCTCAATAGTAATCATGTTCTTGCAAGTTTATCTCTAGTCTAAGCCTTGATAGATTTTACCCCTGTTTTCGCTTTCGCCGTTCTCTTAAGCAAAATTATAAATAACGATACCTGGAATACTTATCCTGGTGAAATGCTACAATGAGGTATTTTATCTGTGTGCTTGTGGATAGAATAGATTATTTTCTAGAGAGCCTTTATGTTTATAAATACCTTTGTACGCTCTAGCACCATGCTAGGGATGACAACCTAGTATTCAAGTGGTGTTAGCTAGTGTCAACAAGAGTGCATTTCTAAATGGGTACATTCAAGAGGAGGTGTATGTGGAGCAACCTCCCGGTTTTGAAGATGACAAGAAACCCAACTATGTATACAAGCTAAGGAAAGCTTTGTATGGATTGAAGCAAGCACCTAGAGCATGGTATGAAAGATTGAGGGACTTCTTGCTATCCAAAGGATTTCTCATGGGCAAAGTGGATACTACTCTCTTCACCAAGAAGATTGGGAAAGACTTGTTTGTATTGCAAATATATGTTGATGATATCATCTTCGGTTCAACCAATCAAGATTATTGTGATGAGTTTGGGAAAATGATGGCAAAGGAATTTGAAATGTCAATGATCGGTGAACTTAGTTTCTTTCTTGGACTTCAAATCAAACAAATGAAGGAAGGAACATTTGTGAGCCAAACCAAGTACATCAAAGATATGCTCAGGAAGTTTGGCATGGAAGATTTAAAGGGCATTACAACTCCAATGGGCACTAGTGGAAGCTTGGATAGTGACAAGAGTGGCAACATGGTGGATCAAAAGCTATATAGATCAATGATTGGTAGCCTACTCTATGTGACGGCATCAAGGCCCGACGTAATGTTTAGTGTATGTATGTGTGCAAGATTTCAAGCCTCACCAAGAGAAAGTCATTTGAAGGCAACAAAGAGAATATTGAGGTACTTAAAGCATACACAAGATGTTGGATTGTGGTATCCCAAAGGTGCAAGCTTTGAGCTAGTTGGATATTCGGATTCCGACTATGCCGGTGACAAAGTGGAGAGAAAGAGCACTTTCGGGACTTGTCAATTGTTGGGAAGATCACTTGTCTCATGGTCATCCAAGAAGCAAAATAGTATTGCACTATCTACCACCGAAGCCGAATACATCGCCGCGGGTAGTTGTTGTGCACAAATCTTGTGGATGAAGGCAACATTGAAGGATTTTGAAATCAATTTCAAGAATGTGCCATTGCTATGTGACAATGAAAGTGCCGTGAAGCTAACCAACAATCCGGTTCAACATCAAAGAACAAAGCATATTGATGTTCGTCATCATTTTATTAGAGATCATCAACAAAAGGTGACATTGCTATTGAGAGTGTGGGCACCGAAGATCAACTAGCCGATCTATTCACCAAGCCACTTGATGAGAAGAGATGTCACAAGCTAAAGAATGAGTTGAACATAATTGACTTCTCCAACATGAGTTGATGCACCCCATATATGACATGCCTCTCCTTCGAGCCCCAAGGTACAATTGGTTGACATGTCATACATTCTATACTAAGGACATGTTTAGTGCATCTAGTCATGATTTCTTATGTTCTAGGCTCATTCATGAAAATCAAATGAATTTGAAGTTTATATGGTGCCACTATTGTTTCCATGTCTTGTATGATCTAGTGGTAGCATATAACTTGTTTGAGTAGCTTGTGATCCTAAGTGTTTAATCTAGAAAACTTGTCTAAATATTTGCTTCAACATGGTGCATGATAACCCTTCTAGTAAGGTGTGAAGAAGCTTGCCCTTGGATCAAACCAAAGCATTTTATTTATGCAAGCAATCTAGGTTGAATCACAAACTTGATCCTCACCTCATAATTCAACATGATAATCTATCTAAAATTGGTCCCTTGTGGTCATTGGTGCCAAAGGGGGAGAAAATGTTGTTCACAAAGATAGATTCTAAAGGAGGAGAAAACCCTAAAGGGAAAATTGATAAAAGAAGGGGATCAACTAAAATTTTGAGCACACAAGTAGGGGGAGCAAGCTCTTAAACATGAATGT
Source organism: Saccharum spontaneum (assembly GCA_022457205.1). Lineage (NCBI taxonomy): Eukaryota > Viridiplantae > Streptophyta > Magnoliopsida > Poales > Poaceae > Saccharum > Saccharum spontaneum. Next base: position 37,953,029 of record CM039593.1, read on the forward strand.
TGCATTTCTTTGTGCACTTCATATGTATGGTGCATAGTTATGCATTTCTTTTTCTCCAATACTTTGCTTGTGTGATGTTTTGCTAGTATACAATTAAATGGTGTATTGAAGTACTAGCATGAATAGGAAGTAGTTAGATTTTTCTTGCTTCATGTTTTTCAAAGTGGTACTAGAGCCTTGCTTATAATGTTGATCTCATGAGGTTTCTAGTTATGTTTGTGCTTTTCCAAGTGGTATCTAACTACACAAGGTGCTAAGATGGTGTTTATCGCTACTCCGATGGTATCACGCTTCAAAGGTCTATAATCTAAAACACTTAGCACCTATTGGTAGTCAATGCTCCTAATCTTTCCTATCTAACATGTATTCTTCCAAAATCCAAACATATAGCATACATGTAGGGGGGTACATTGCTATCAATTTGAATTCATGATCACTTGTCCATACTTCTTACACATGGTAATATACTTGGACAATGTGACATGGGTTCAATCAAAATTTTATCATAATATCTTTGTGAAAGGGTTGTCACCAATTACCAACAAGGGGGAGATTGAAAGTCCTATGTTTGGTGTTGGTAATTAGTGACAATGCCTAAGTACTAATCCTATGCCTAAGTTGTATGTAGCATATGAGGATTAGTACATTCCAAGGTTGGTGGCAAGATGGACATGGTGATCATGATGGCCACACTTGGATTTGGACGCAACCCTACGTGATCAAGGCAAAGGTATATGCTTAAGGGTTGTGTTTTAGTAACCAAGACACCTAGTGGGTGTGGTTACATTATAGGATAGATAGCCGTACTATAAAGAGGGGAATGACGCGGCTATTGAACTCCTAAGTGCCTCTAGGTGTGCATTTCATGTCATATGCATTTGGATAGAACTAATAACGCCTCGAAAAATGATTGTGAAAATGCTAACACACATGCACATGGTGATGATCACTTGGTGATGTTAGCACGTTTGCGAAGGCGGTGGAGTTTGAGCGGTAGAGAGGGTTTGGGGTCCTCTCTCCCTCCTGCCGAGCTTGCGAGGCGGGATTCAGGCGTTTTCGAGGGTTTGAAACGCCTATTTTCCACTACGCCGAAAGACGGAAAAGAAACGGAGGCGAACGGAGGTCACAATGGTGACCGGACGCTGGACCGGACGCGGTCTCTATTTGACCGGACGCGTCCGATCAGTGTTCAGCGTTTGCGCGTGTCTCAGCGTTTTGATCGGACGCGTAGCGCGTCCGGTCACTATCGACCGGACGCGTCTGGTCGATCAGGGAGCTTACTGGACTCTAACCGGACGCTGGCACTGTGGCGTCCAGTCAGTTCTCCAGCGCGTCCGGTCGCTGTTTCGTTGTACACTGCTTTGGGTTGACCAGCGCGTCCGGTCAGTTACGGGACCAGCGCGTCCGGTCGAGCCCAGCGCGTCCGGTCATTGCGACCAGTGCGTCTGGTCGGGGTTTCGCAAAAGAGCCGTTGTGTGACCGGCGCGTCCGGTCCGCGCGACCAGCGCGTCCGGTCAGCGCGACTTCGGCTGTTTCAAGTGTGTAACGGCTATATTCGAAGGGGTACGTCTATAAATACTCGTTGGCCGGCTCAAGGCTCTCTCTCTTGGACATTTGACATACTTGTGAGCACTTTGAGCTAAGCAACTCCCCTCCCACTCATCTCTCTTGCTTCTTTGCATATTCGAAGTGAGATTGAGTGATCCAAGTGCATTTGCATTGTGAGATTGCATCTAGTTGGCACTTGGTGGTTGATTTGCTGCGGGATTCTTGTTTCTCTTGGTGGTTGCCGCCACCTAGACGGCTTGGAGCAGCTTGGAGGTGTTGGCAAGAGTTGGTGATTGTTCTTGGCCACCTTCGGTGATTGTGAGGGGTTTGTGCCTACCTCGGCGAAGCGCCAAAGGCAACATTAGTAAATTACTCGTGTCATTGCAACCTTTTGCCATTTGGTAGGTTCTTGTGGCGCCTTTTGAGAGGCTCGGTGAGAGACCGATTAGCCACCGAACCACGTGGTGAAGAGGGACACAACGGGGACTAGCGTGCCGGCAAGCACGTGAACCTCGGGATAAATCTTCGTGTCATCACTTTCATATTGTGATTGATTGATCCCGGTGTTCGGTTGTCTTGGTATTCATTGTTGATCATATTGGTTGGCTCAATACTTCGCCCCTCGGTGAAACCCTCCTAACTCAACTCCGCATTACTTTCTTAGTTATCTTTGCTAGCTAGTTTGCTTTGCTAGAGTAGCTCTTTTGTGTAGCTTGCTAGTTGTAGTTGTAGTTACCTTCTCGGTTTAACTTGTGCGGTTGAGTGCCAATACTAGAATTGTGAATTGAATAGGTGGCTTGCAAACACCCCGTAGGCTAAGCAAAACTCGCATCTCGCTATTTGTTGTATTGATAAACTTGTTTAGCTTGTCTTTGTAGAATTTTTTAAAAAGGCTATTCACCCCCCCTCTAGCCATCAAGACCTTTCAACCGCCGTAGCTTTTGCTTGATAGGTCTTGTGGTCTTTGAGACGTTCAAGGAGTGCTCGATCAGGTGCCGAGGAACACCGGGCATGTCAACGAGTTTCCACGCAAACACGCTTACGTTGTCCCTCAGAAACCTGACGAGTGTGTCTTCCTATTTAGGATCCAGGTTGGCCCCGATAAGGGCCGTCTTGCTGGGATCGTCGTTGACCAGCTGATTCTCCTTGTGCTCGTTGGACTTGATGTGCTTCCGCGGTGCTTGGCGCTCTGGAATCTCCAGTTGGCCGGCGGTTGTCTTGGGGGCGTCGACCAGGGTTTGCTCCATGCGAATTGAGAGGTCAGTGGCCTCTGCCACCTTAAAGCTTTCCTCTTCACAGGTATAGGTAGTGTAAACATTGCCTCTGAGAGTAAGGACACCCTGCTCAGTAGGCATTTTGAGCACCAAGTAAGAGTAGTGCGGCACAACAATGAATTTGGTGAGCGCTGGTCAACCAAGGATGGCGTGGTAAGTACCCTCGAAGTCCACGACCACAAACTTGACGTAGTCGGTGCAGAATTGGTTTGGATTGCCGAACTGCACAGGGAGCGTGATTTTCCCGAGAGGTATGGAGCTCTGTCCGAGAAGGATGCCCTAGAACTGTGCATCGTAAGGCTTGAGATCAGCCTCAGTTAGTTTAAGGGTAGGCAAGCTACTGCGAAATAGGATGTCGATGGAACTACCACCATCCATGAGTACCCTCTCGAACCAGACATTGTTGATGCAGGGGTCGAGGATGAGGGGAAACTGACTAGGTTCTGGGATTGCCGCCCACCGGTCAGCTCGGCTGAAGGAGATTTTGCGGTGGGACCAGGACGGGAGCCTAGGATCCGAGATGAGGTCGTCGGTGTTGACGACGCTCAAACAAGCCCGCTTCAGCAGCTTGCGCTCGCGCTTGGACTCTAAAGACATCTTTCCACCAAAGATGGAGTGGACAATTTTGGTGGGATTGACATATTGGTGAAGAGGATTTCTATCATGTTCATCATCATCGTCGTCATCACCATCACACTGTGGTCCATCGTCAATGGCCTTTGTAGCATCATCATTAGCGAGTTGCTTGGCGTAGATGTTCTTGAGGAAGCGGCAGTTTTCCATGGTATGATTGGACTTGGGATGGATCTGGTAGGGACCCTTCAAAGCTTTGTTGTAATCCTCTTGATAGTCGCGGTGACCAGTAGGTTTCTTAACCGTGTGGACCTCATGGTCGTCTTCGCGGGGGCGCTTGCCTCTGTAATCACTGTGATTATCGGGCCACCTGTTGCGATTATCTCGGTGGTCATGATTGTTGTTGTTGCGCCGGTCGCGGTTGCTGTTCCGACCACAGTCATCAGGTTTCTCGTCCTGGCGCGGTGGGTGTTCAGGGCGTGATGACCCACCCACGTCCTCCTTAATAATCTTCTCGGTGTCATCAGCATTTGCGTAGTTCTTGGCCATAGCGAGGAGCTCAGAGACCGTAGATGGCCGTTTTCGGAGCAGCTTGCTTCGGAGAGCGTCGTGGTGGCGAAGGCCTTTGATGAAATCCGAGACTGCTTCATCATTAGTGATTCTTGGGATCTTGAGATGCATATCCGAGAAGTGTCGGATGTAGTCACGCAGCGGCTCGCCTGCTCGGTCACGTATGCGCTCGAGGTCGTATTTGTTGCCCGGCTGGTCACATGTGGCGATGAAATTATCGATGAAGGCTTGCCAAAGGTCTGACCAGTTGTCGAACTGGTTCTCCAGGAGGCTGAGAAGCCATTGATGACCTACTTGATCAAGAACAACTAGAAGATAGTTAGCCATTATGTGCTCATCACCCGCGGCGGACCGGACGGTGATCTCGTAGAGCGTGACCCAGCTTTCGGGGTTCTCCTTGCCGTCATATTTCCTAAGCTTCTCAAGCTTAAAATTCCTTGGCCAGATGACTTGTCAGAGATGAGGCGTAAACTGTTTGAGACCCGGTGGGCCGTGTTCGGTGTCGTACTGGATACAGCGCACATTCTTGTGGGCCTGGCGGTCATTAGCATGACTGTTGATGTGACTGCGGGCGTCGTGAGGAGGAAGACGGTGATGGAGATCGCGAGGAGGGTTTTGGTCGACCTCCTGATCTCGATTGCCATGATGATTGCGGTTGTTGTCATGACGACCTCGACCACCTTCTTGTGCGCCCTCGTCACCGCCGCCACCATCGCCATCTCCGCCGCTGCCATCGCCACCACCACATGGGGGATTGGGTGCTCTCTGATCGTCGTGATGTTGGTGACTTGGATGCTCTGAAGCGCGAGAACGATGGCTCCGACTAGATGCGATGGACATGCTTGTAGCAGCTCGGGCTCGCTGGGCGAGCTCGATGGTTTGTCCCATGGCAGCAGTCAGATATGATTTGATTTCTTTGTGAACCACGTGGTTCTCTGGTGTGTCTGGTAATCGGTCCAGGTTGGCCATGGTGATGGCCACGTTGGCACTTGGGGTCCTGAAAACTTGCCTATCGCTTACTATGTCGAAGGCGTTAGCCAGATCACGAGGTCGGGGTCCCCTGCAACGTGCTTCTTCTTCTTCTGCCTCCAGGCGACAGCATTCAGCACGGTCGGTGTTACACTGTTCGCGAAGTTGCCGTTGGTCGTCAGTTTCGCCCATGATTACGGGCTCGTCATTGCTGACGTTGAGCACCATGGCGCCCCGTCTTGGTGGGAACCTTGGGATCGGGGAGAAACCCGAAGGATGTGGTAGTGGATCCAGATCATATTCGTCGTCGAGGTGTTCGACCTCGGTATGTGTAGATCCAGTGCTGGAGCCGCCATCCTCAGGAAGTGTATGGACTGAGCCGTCACAATGTTCTCGAACACTGACCATGTTGACAGCAATGCCTGGTGATGGTTGAGGCATGTCCAGGAAGCACAAATCTGAAACACGGTCACGCTCCATGGGACCCGTGAACAGATGAGGCGTACGATACGCGTACTCGGAAGCAGCGTTTTTTAGACCGTATGGAAGGGCCTGGCAATCCTCCATCGGGGCTTGGTACTCATAGAGCCTGAGGCTAGGTGTAGGAACCGGTCGAAGGCATACCGTACGTCCTTTAGAAGTAGCTGTGACCACTAGATCTGTATCAAGCCGTGTTGGATGGCGAGCCCGAACTGGTCGAGTAGATCTATTGTGGTAGAGAGGTACCTGTTTGGTAGATTGATTTTGAATTGAATCTACTAAAGTTAGGGTTTCAGAAAGCTTGTGGTCGACCTGGTCGATAGCTTCGTGTCACACCCCAAAATTTTTAATTTTGGGTTATGCTTAGAAAACACTAAATAAAATAAATAATTTCAATATTTGAATAAATTTATTAGATAAGTTAAGTTGCTGCTAATTTAAATATAGAAAATTGTGGTTTTAAACTTTTTCATATTAATTTGATAATGTGGTGTTTGTTTGATGCTTGTCTTTGGTGTTGGTGAGTGCTATTATTTTCAAAATACCATAGGACGACGTTTACTTCTCACCGGAAAACTTTTTAGTATTTTCTGGAGTTAAAATTTCAATTTCCGTGCTTAATCTTTTTCCTTGGTCTCTTCATCAATCTTTTCATGAGCTCAAACCTATTTAGTTGAGTTCCTTATCTCTCCAAGAGTCTCCAGGATTTTTCCCGTGATTTTTCTGAGCTTCGGGCTATTTTTCACGGCCAAAAAGGTAATTTTAGATTTTCTGAAATTATTTTTATTCGCGGAATTAAAATAATCCCGAAATTAAGAAAATCCGAAAAGTTTTCAAACCCTACGACTATATATATGCCGGCGTAGCCCTCGACGCCCTGGTTTCAGAAGTACAACCCTTATCGCGAGCCGCCGCTCGTAGCTCCCTCCACCTCTCGCCGAAGTTCTGCATCTACAGCTTGCGTTCCGGCGAACTCTCCGACGAGCTTTTCCGGCCAAACCGTCACGTCCCGACGCCAGCCACCACCACCAAGAGGCAGCCCTCGTCGTTCTCTACACCGTGGTATATCCGTTTGCGTGAATCTATCGCCGTTTCATCGAGTTCCCATCTCATCTTGCTTCACTCCGGCGAGGTTCCACCATGGCTGACCGGAGCTCCTCAAGCTCAAGGTAGAAGATGATACTATTTACAGTTTTGCCACTAAACTTGTTTTGGTCATAAAATCTTCGTTTTAACTCCGATTTGACCCATTCAAGTTGCGTTAGGTTCGTATTTGCGAGCTCTACATGTTAGTATAGTTGTACAGTAGGTTTGGAAAATCTAATTTTCGAGTTTATATTAAAGTAATTATTTATCTATAGGAAATCTTAGAAAATTCATAACTTTCACGTTTTAAATCCGAATTCCGTGATCTTTACGTCTGTGTGATCGTAGTAACGTGTAGAAGAGTTTTACAAACTTTTTATACTGTTTTGCTACTGTTGGTGTACTATTTTAATTATGTCTCTTTGTTTGCTTCGTGTATGATTGCTCGGATGATTATGTGTTGATGCTTGATGATCGAGTATAGACGGTGAACAGTTTCTTGACGATCAGGAGTATTATTTTGAGCCAGACCAGCAGTATCAACAGGGAAGCTTTGATCAAGGTAAGTATAACATGGGACTATCCTTGTTGTCCTATTCTCTGAAATTATCATACATATGCATGTGTCCTCCTTGACAACAACAGAGATTATAACTTAGCTATTGATATCTTGTTTCCTTGTCACCTATGGGTTGTGCATTTGGGTAGCTATTGCTAGTGCTTAATTATGAACAATGATCTTGTAATTTGATTAATGCATTAAGCAACCAACCATTAAGATGATTTTATTTCTGTTGAAAAGGGGGCTAGAGCAAGGGGTTATATTGTTGCTCTGGTTTCTCTCCGTAAGGACTTACCTGTAAGTGATAACCGGGATTGACAGTACAACTGTGAGGGCTATATGGCTCTGGCTCTAGTTGTTCAAGAGTCCTTTTCTAGCTTGTTAGTGGTTACCTTAAATGGCGTAAGAATGGTTTGCCACGTTAGGTGTAGGACAGCCTCTAGTCTATGAGTATAGCCGGGAAGGAATTGTGCCATTTGAAAGGGGGTTCCTACATCTGCCTGCCGAGTGAATCTAATGGCCCTAACTTGTTAGATGAACTTTTGAATGGCTTTATATGGTTTCTTGTGTTTGGGGATTCATGACCCCCTAGCATGTGGAAATCATGACTCACAGTGAAAGTGTACACCTCTGCGTAGAGTTTAATAAACTGGTATACTAGCCGCGCTCACGGATACGAGTGGCCTTAGGGATTCTTACAGAATAGTTGATCACCATTGTTATATCATGCTCAATTATTGTTGTTACTATTATGCTCATGTTAATGCTATTCATTATCCTTATTACAATTGATCATTGGTTCATTAATGCGAATTGGAGTACCTTGATGCTACTCAATTGCTAATTATATGATGATTAAAAGCTAAACGTAGTCAAACAGTGTCTAGCCTTTTATGCCTCATGAACCCTGTGTTGTACTTGTTGAGTTTGACATGGACTCACTCTTGCTATTCCCCCACACCTCAGTGTGTAGTGAGGTGCTGCTCAAAAGAAGGATAAAGAGGTAGTGGAGTTTCCAGAAGTCTTTCAGATGTGTTTGGCATACGGAGCCACCAGTCAGCCGTCCCTGAGAAAAATGGAGCCTGAAGTTTAGTCACCGTTCCGCGATACTCTGATGTAAGTGTTAATATAGCTATATATACGTTATATAATAACATTGTTTCTGATACTTTTTTAGTCTGACATATGTGTGGACTTCCTGGGCACACATATGATTAGCCTGGTTTTGTTCTTTAGAAAACCAGGTGTGACAGAGTGGTATCAGAGCGGTGTTGACTGTAGGACGTATGCCAAGTAGCACTAGACGTATTCTAAAACTCATTTTACTATAAAACTATTTTGTCATCCCTTGACTCATTGATTTTGGCTATTTCCTCTTCCTTGTCTCGTTGTATCCCCTCCTTGATAGCTTCCTTTGAGCTATTATTTCTTACTCCCTTGGATTTTGTTTTATGTTGTTTTACTAAAAGTTTTCTGATTCCACCTGGTTCAAAGATTCGATGGCCTTTCATCATCTCCAATGTGCCATTAGGATGACCACCATTGTTGAAGAAGCACGTGTAGTACCGATGATGTGATGTGTGCTTATTTTGCTTGATGTGTTGCTTGTGTGTTGCCTTGTTCTCGTGTTTCAAAGGTGGCTCGGAAGATATAAGTCTTGAGGAGTAGATCGATCCATGTTAAGTGGGGTAGGTTTTACGTAATACTCCGCATGCTGATTTCTATAGCAGTCTGCAATGTTTATGTTATATCTCAAGATATGGACATGAGAAATTTATGAAATTTTATTGGGAATAACTAGACTTTTGCATCTTTCCAAACCCACTGGACTTACCTTTTTATCTATTTTGAGCTAAGAGATATACCTATTCTAAGATGAGGTTACTGCACAGTCTGAAATTCTGGAACAGTTTTGGCTAAGCTCTGTTTTTTTATTAATTTAATGACAGAACCTGGAAAAGTTCTATTAATAAAAGTTTTAGATAATTTCATAAGCTTTCCAACCATGTAAAGATCACTTCATTTGGATCTTTGTAGCTCGAGTTATGCCAGATTTACTGAACTGCTAAAATTAGAATTCGCCCAGAAATTTTCTGCATTACTTCCTTATCTTGTATAAGTGAATATATCATTGGATATCTTTGAATCTCATTGATTTGCCTTGGAATCTTACATTAGAGATGATTATGGCTATCTAGTATAAAAGGAGATGCAAGTTACTTTGGTGTCCCCTAGTTTCTTTTTCTTAAGGGGGGTAGCAAAGTTGTGAGTATTGCAAGATGAAGGTTTCGTATGTCCTAGTGCTTCACTTGGAAGAAGTGGTTATCTCTATGATTGGAAGTCTACTCATGTGCTAGTGTTGTTTTCTTGGGATCAGTGCTTTGTTGGATCATCTACAAGAAGCTCGGGTATTCGTCAGGACTGGTCTTCACTTCAAGCTATCATCAGTTGGGAGTTCAACATTCAATTCAACATACTCTATACAAGTTAGCATGGACGACATAGGAAGATGTTGGAAGTCTATAGTTAGTTTCATGAAAACTTAGATGACATCACCCCCATATCAAGTATGTTTAGTAAGTTTTAAGTGAAGGGAGTTTTCTACTTGGATATGTATTCTCTAGTGGAGTTACTATGAAGAAGAGCTCAAGAGAGTTGAATGTGGAAAGCTCTTAAGGCTGTAAGTGTGGCATTTATTGGGATTATAAGAGCGACATCTACGTGGATCACAAGAATCTGAGGGATATCTTCGCTATGTTGGTTTTGAACCTGTGGTATCATCGTCAGTTTGATTCTGATCAAGATTTTTATGAATTGTAAAGTGTTGCCTTCAATGACATTGCCAGGTGGAACAAAATCTTTGTTAAGTGGGGTAGTGTCTGCTACCATCATTAATCTCAAGCGATGAGGTACGAAGAACTGAAGATCAAACTTTATCTTTCTTGTCATCTTTTGGCTACACTCAATCCATGTCTTGTATCTCATGAACACAAAGCAAAGAAGAATAAAGATTTAAATATTAATGTTATCTATCTCTCTAATCTCTCTGAATCTCGTTCCTACCTTATCCTGTCTTTTTAGAACAGTCTGTCTTTCTTAGTTTATACCTATATTTTTGGACGCCCAAAAATCATGGATAAATTCTGTACAATAGTAGACTTCAATATCTTTCTCTGACCATAAGAACCACCCTGATAGCTATTATGGTTTGGGATTTATGAAAATCACAAGGCGACGCATCTGTGCTGTCAGCAACCTTTAATAGTTTCTGTTGTGCACAGTTTTTGACTACCTTAACTGCAGAATCTGGAGAAGTGTTCTATAAGAAAGTTGTAGTGAATTTAATAAGCTTTCCAACAATATAAGCTACAATATCATCGGATTCATAGAACTTGAGTTATAACTTTATTTCTGCACTGCTATTTTTTTGCTCGCGAGGAAGTGCAGGTTACTTGTTCTTGCATATGCTCATGAATCTCTTTGGGATACCAGAAAGACATAATAGTAGTCATCACTCAGAAACAAATGCAAGCTATCCTTTGGTGTTCTCTAGTTGATCTCTTCTTAAGGGAGTTTGATGAACTAAAAGACGATACAAGATGGAGGTTTATATGTTCTATTTTGTCACCTGGAAGCATCACCTATTTACATGGTTGCAAAGTCACTATTGAGCGCAGGTATCTTTTCTCAGGGTTGGTAACCTGTTAGAACATCTACAAGGATCGTAAGGGTCTAAAGGAGACATTTACAAAGTTGGTTTTGAGCTTGTGGTATCATCATTGGATAAGAGTTGATCAGGGAAGAGTGAAGACTTGCAAATCAACTTTATCTTTCTCCCTAGTCTCCAAATCTCGGAACGAGATTCCTGTTAAGTGGGGTAGAATTGTCACACCTCAAAATTTTTAATTTTGGGTTATGCTTAGAAAACACTAAATAAAATAAATAATTTCAATATTTGAATAAATTTATTAGATAAGTTAAGTTGCTGCTAATTTAAATATAGAAAATTATGGTTTTAAACTTTTTCATATTAATTTGATAATGTGGTGTTTGTTTGATGCTTGTATTTGGTGTTGGTGAGTGCTATTATTTTCAAAATACCATAGGACGACATTTACTTCTTACCGGAAAACTTTTTAGTATTTTCTAGAGTTAAAATTTCAATTTCCGTGAGCTTAATCGTTTTCCTTGGTCTCTTCATCAATCTTTTCATGAGCTCAAACCTATTTAGTTGAGTTCCTTATCTCCCCAAGAGTCTCTAGGATTTTTCTCGTGATTTTTCTCGTGATTTTTCTGAGCTTCGGGCTATTTTTCACGGCCAAAAAGGTAATTTTAGATTTTCTGGAATTATTTTTATTCGCGGAATTAAAATAATCCTAAAATTAAGAAAATCCGAAAAGTTTCCAAACCCTACGACTATATATATGCCGGCGTAGCCCTCGACGCCCTGGTTTCAGAAGTACAACCCTTATCGCGAGCCGCCGCTCGTAGCTCCCTCCACCTCTCGCCGAAGTTCTGTATCTACAGCTTGCGTTCCGGCAAACTCTCCGACGAGCTTTTCCGGCCAAACCGTCACGTCCCGACGCCAGCCACCACCACCAAGAGGCAGCCCTCGTCGTTCTCTACATTGTGGTATATCCGTTTGCGCGAATCCATCGCCGTTTCATCGAGTTCCCATCTCATCTTGCTTCACTCCAGCGAGGTTTCACCATGGCTGACCGGAGCTCCTCCAAGCCCAAGGTAGAAGATGATACTATTTACAGTTTTGCCACTAAACTTGTTTTGGTCATAAAATCTTCGTTTTAACTCCGATTTGACCCGTTCAAATTGCGTTAGGTTCGTATTTGCGAGCTCTACATGTTAGTATAGTTGTACAGTAGGTTTGGAAAATCTAATTTTCGAGTTTATATTAAAGTAATTATTTATCTATAGGAAATCTTAGAAAATTCATAACTTTCACGTTTTAAATCCGAATTCCGTGATCTTTACGTCTGTGTGATCGTAGTAACGTGTAGAAGAGTTTTACAAACTTTTTATACCGTTTTGCTACTGTTGGTGTACTATTTTAATTATGTCTCTTTGTTTGCTTCGTGTATGATTGCTCGGATGATTATGTGTTGATGCTTGATGATCGAGTATAGACGGTGAGCAGTTTCTTGACGATCAGGAGTATTATTTTGAGCCAGACCAGCAGTATCAACAGAGAAGCTTTGATCAAGGCAAGTATAACATGGGACTATCCTTGTTGTCCTATTCACTGAAATTATCATGTATATGCATGTGTCCTTCTTGACAACCATAGAGATTGTAACTTAGCTATTGATATCTTGTTTCCTTGTCACCTATGGGTTGTGCATTTGGATAGCTATTGCTAGTGCTTAATTATGAACAATGATCTTGTAATTTGATTAATGGATTAAGCAACCAACCATTAAGATGATTTTATTACTATTGAAAAGGGGGCTAGAGCAAGGGGTTATATTGTTGCTCTGGTTTCTCTCCGTAAGGACTTACCTGTAAGTGATAACCGGGATTGATAGTACAATTGTGAGGGCTATATGGCTCTGGCTCTAGTTGTTCAAGAGACCTTTTCTAGCTTGTTAGTGGTTACCTTAAATGGCGTAAGAATGGCTTGCCACGTTGGGTGTAGGGCAGCCTCTAGTCTATGAGTATAGCCGAGAAGGAATTGTGCCATTTGAAAAGGGGGGTTCCTACATCTGCCTGCCGAGTGAATCTAATGGCCCTAACTTGTTAGACGAACTTTTGAATGGCTTTATATGGTTTCTTGTGTTTGGGGATTCATGACCCCCTAGCATGTGGAAATCATGACTTACAGTGAAAGTGTACACCTCTACGCAGAGTTTAATAAACTGGTATACTAGCCGTGCTCACGGATACGAGCGGCCTTGGGGATTCTTACAGAATAGTTGATCACCATTTTTATATCATGCTCAATTATTATTGTTACTATTATGCTCATGTTAATGCTATTCATTATCCTTATTACAATTGATCATTGGTTCATTAATGGGAATTGAAATACCTTGATGCTACTCAATTGCTAATTATATGATGATTAATAGCTAAACGCAGTCAAACAGTGTCTAGCCTTTTGTGCCTCATGAACCCTGTGTTGTACTTGTTGAGTTCAACATGGACTCACTCTTGCTATTCCCCCACACCTCAGTGTGTAGTGAGGTGCTGCTCAGAAGAAGGATAAAGAGGTAGTGGAGTTTCCAGAAGTCTTTCAGAAGTGTTTGGCATACAGAGCCACCAGTCAGCCGTCCCTGAGAAGAATGGAGCCTGAAGTTTAGTCACCATTCCGGGATACTCTGATGTAAGTGTTAATATAGCTATATATACGTTATATAATAACATTGTTTCTGATACTTTTTTATTTTGACATATGTGTGGACTTCCTGGGCACACATATGATTAGCCTAGTTTTGTTCTTTAGAAAACCGGGTGTGACACTTCGATTAGGTCGGTATTGTCGATCGTCCTTCCTTTGTAGCGGGGAAGTGGTCGATGAGTTGTCGGCGTGGTCGGAGCCGTTGCTGGGGTGGTCGAAGCCATTGCCAGCGTGATCGGAGCCGTTGCTGGGGTGATCAGAGCCGTAGCCAGCGTGATCGGAGCCGTAGCCAATGAAGATGTAGTCGACATAGATCGGATCTGCGCCTCCTCCATGGCAGTGGCGGTGAAGCTGTTGATGCCGGTGGTCCAGGTGATCTGGCCAACGGTGAACGTGAGACCGTACGCCACGGCCGCGGAGTCAGGGATGATGACCATCTTGCTCGCCTGGGAAGTTGTACGCACACCCCCTACCTGGCGCGCCACTGTCGACGAAACCTGGTCGGCAGTCCACCAAGGGGTATGCCCAAGGTAGTGATTTGTCGGTAGACAGATGCGCAAGCTACGAACTAGATGGTGACGCAAGACACAACAAGGTTTTTATCCAGGTTCAGCCGCCGTGAGGGCGTAATACCTACGTCCTGCGTCTGATCTGTATTGCTATGTATAATAAGATGTGTTTTGAGGGGGTCCCCTGCCCGCCTTATATAGTCCGAGGGGTAGGGTTACAAATCTGGAAACTAATCCTGCTCAGTTATAATTGTCATAGCTGGCCGGATAAGGATTCCTATTCTAACCGACCAAGATCTTGCTTGATCTCCAAGTTTGCTTTCCTTCCTTGCGTGGGACGCCGAGCAGATCGACTGGGCCACGCGTCGTCTTCTGATGGGTCGGGCCCACTGGTCCGGGCTAGCCCAAGTCTAGCCATAGGGGTATAGGGGTTAATACCCCCACATCGGGCACTCAGGGGACAACTGCCCTAAAATTCATGACGATGTGAACTTTGTCAACAATAACAACTACTATCATCCTCAACAAAATCAAGGATGTAATCAGCAACAGAGGCCGAACTACCAAGGTAACTCTCAAGGTAATAATTATAATAACTTCAATCAACCACCCTTGAGAAAAATAATTGCTGGCCAATCTAGACTTATGGATGGATTATCTAAGAAGGTAGCTACTGTTGACGGTAGATAAGTGTCAATTTTAACCGTCAATGAAACATGAAAAGGACCAAAAAGCAAATACCACATAGATATAGGGGGTTCACTGACAGAATTCCATGAGTTTTGGTGAATGTCTATTTCTACAGGGTGTCAGCTAAAAAGAACCAAGGAAGGCCCACATGTCATGTTTACATAGAGAGAAAAGACCCACGCACGTGAAGAAAGACTCTAGAAGACACAAGAAGGCACCGGAACGAATGGGAGGCCGATCTGCCACGGTGGCAGGGCGCCCGCCCTACCTTCTTGGGTGCCCGCCCACCTATGTGGACCAATCAGGTCAAGTCTCACGGATCATGCCTCCACCGCCTTTGAGGAGCAATAATCACCGTTGATTAAAGTCAGTTTGATCCAAGGGCTGTCGTGCATCCTAGGGGGCTATATAAGCAAGGCCCCTGGACCCTGGAGGAACAATCCCATGAAACCCTAATTCATTTGCTCTAGTTGGGATCAGGTGAGAGGGGTCCCTTGAATGGATCTTCTCTCTTAGGGCACATACAAGAGAGATTAGCTTTGTAGTCTCTATGTGAGATTAGAGTTCTTCTAGATTGCGAGAGTTAGAGTGGAGGGATGAGTTGGAGGAAGCCCGGCATGTTGGTGTCTCCTCTCTGGCTTGTACCTGCAGGATCAAGTCTCCTAATCTGAGGCTTGGTTCTAGGATTCTTCGACAATTCAACTTCTAATACTAGTAAGTACAATGTTATTATTGTTCTATGGTTTATGAGTTTACTTTATTCTCTTCCGGTTGAGGGTAGAGTAATCATCTGTAGCGTAAGCGTGGTGCTTGGGCTAGGATACTCGTAGATGCCCCCTGTCTGGGCGGATCCATGGTAGTAGCGCGGGACATGACAATCTCGTTGCTTCCTTTGTACACCACATCCCGTTAGAAGGATTCATAGGATTTATGTGCTAGGGTTAATCATCCTTTGTGGTGTCTCTTTTCCTTCGGTACATCCCCATAGAGCAGTAGTCGCATAGCTTACCACATGTTAGAACTAGGGTGCCATAACAGTCTTCTCTATATCCCTTATATCAAAATACCTTGTTTGCAGCTCAGGGGTTAAGTATAGACTTAGGTTAGTCATCGCACGCTTTCTCCTAGCGGATAAAATAAATACAACACTCTGGAAATATCTCCCGGGTGAAGTGCTCACCGATATCCGTGCGCTTGCGGATTATTTCTCTTAGATTCTTTTGTGTGCGTAACCAATATCAACTGCTACTAATGAGAAAATTCTAGAAAACATAAATAATAGAATGGATAGCTTTGCTTCTGCCATTAAAAACTAGCATAGCTTTAATAAAATGGTATAATCACAAATAGCTCAACTGGCAGCTGCGGTTCCTCCGTCTGACAAAGGTAAGATTCTAGGGCAGCCAGAAGATTTAGAAACTGCAAATCTTGTCGATATTCATAATGCAGCTTACTACTATAAGGAGCCATCGGAGGAAAGGTGGATAGATTACACCCTACCCGACAAGAAAGGTGATCTAGGGAGACCTGTCATCCCTATCTCTATTGGACATCACATTTTCCAAGAAGCTGTCTTTGATTTTGGAGCAAGTGTCAACATCATGCCTAAGGTAATCTATGAGAAAATTTTAGAAGATCCTTTGTTGTACACAAATATGTGTTTGCAACTTGTAGATCAGTCACTCTGCTACCCCAAGGGAGTTCTTGAAGATGCTATCATTTGAGTGGGACAATCATTTGTTCCCGTAGACTTTGTGGTTTTGGAAACAGATGGAGGTGAAAGGGCACCTATCATTTTGGGCCAACCTTTTCTAAGCACTGTGAAAGCCATCATCTACGCGGATAGTGCCAAGATCTGTTTCACCATCAAGGACAAGAAGGAGAAGTTTTCTTTCAAGAACGAAATCTTGCAATCTCCTAGTCATCCACAAAGGTATACCTGCCCAAAGAGACAACAGAGACCAAGAAGAAGAATAACCAGAGGAGGAGGAAGAACAAGACTAGGCAATCACAAGAAGAATTAGTCAACATGATCAACACACTCTGATCTGAATACGACTATCTCCTCGCTTCACCATTCCTTGCTAAGAAGGACGATCCTGGCGTACTAACGATCGAGTGTACCATTGGACAAAGAATCTTCCATAAAGACCTTCTACGACATTAGATCGGGTGTCAACATAATGTCCAAGGTAATGTATGAAAATTTATTCGGTAATGAACCTTTGTTCCTTACATATATGCAGTTACAAATGGTGGATCAATCAATCCGATTTCCGGAGGGCATAGCAAAAGATGTTATGGTAAGAATACATGACCACTTTACCCCTACTGACTTCAAGGTTCTAGACATGGGAGAAGAAGAAGACGATACACCCATCATCCTAGGAAGACCATTCCTCAACACCACCAACGCGATCATCTACGTCAGATCTGGACAAGTCCACTTCTAATTCCTTGGAGAAAAGGTACGATGTTATTTCAATAGTTATACAACTTATGAGCAGACAAAGAAGTCCCACTCTAGGAGGAGATGTCGATCATCCCAACATTAAGAGAATCAACCCCTGTGGAATGAATGGGAGAAGAATGAAGAACCTGAAGAACCTGTGAAGGATGAACCTACTCCGCCAAAGTCAAGCCCATAGACCAAATAGGTATGGAAAGAAAAGGTGACCTCATCAATAGAGTCACCATCGCAAGAAGTGTAGCTATCCATCACCAAGACCAGATGATGCACCCGAGGAATAAACAAGACTCCAATCAAGACCTGTCCGGAGGACTTAAAAATCCGAACCCTCACCGAAAGGTAACATCGGTAGTTATTCATATTTACTTTTAGCATTACATGAATTATTTTCCACTTTAGCATATTTACTTTCCTATATTAGCATTGCACTAATAAAAGAAAAATAAAAAGTTTCATTACTGCATATTATCATTGCATAAGAAAAGAAAATAAAAATCTTATTATTGCATTATAAAAATCCTAAGCCCTATGTGAGTAAATCTACGATGTGTAGGCATCCATGGGAATATTCACTGTGGTGGCATAAAAATAAAAATACCATGCATGCATATTTTTCCTTCTGCATGTGAAAAATAAGAAAATCCAAAAATATTAGATAGACATCCTGCTAAAACTTTGTCAATTAGAAAATCTGTCTAAATCCACAAGAACAACTAATCTCTAAAGGGCTGACCGCTAACCCTTTATCTTAATCCATGCCGCGAGTTTTGGTGTTCTTGTTGGAGTATTTTGCTGGATGATACATATGATCAAGAGCAAAGCCACTCGTTATTTTTATTCACCCAAAGTACATTTTCCCGAATTACTCTATACTTGTTACACAAGGGACCCAACTTCTGGATGGATGAGAAAGATTTCTGCTGGTAGACCCGCTCTAAGAAAGACCACGACAATATCCAGCTTGGGGGAGGAGCATTCCCCGTGTATCTAGCTAAGTATTTCTTTCCCTTTAGTTTTACTATTAGTAAGTTTACTTCATGCTAGCTAAAAAGGAACATGCATAACAAACTAAAACAAAACAAAATTTCTCTTAGCTAATTATATACATAACAAACTAAAACAAAACAAAATTTCTCTTAGCTAATTATATAATTAGCTAAGAGAAATTTTGTTTTGTTTTAGTTTGTTATGCATGTTCTTTTTTTATATTAGTAGGTGTGATCTTAAATTTTGAAAATAAAATAAAAATGTGTGTTTAGATTTCTTTAAGTTCGATTTTTAAGAGCTAAATAAATAAATGGACTCTGAAGATAATCTCTTGTAATGGAAATGATAAAGTTGCTCTATTATAATTCCTTTCAAGTACCAAGTTTTCAGCCTTAAATTCTCCTGAGTTTTGGATACGACTGTTTTGATATAAGGATTTACTCTGAATTTGAAACTCGTGGGTAGCATACGCTTGATCTAAGTCTAGGTAATTGACGGATATGATATGAGATGGTCTGAGCTGCTGTTTATCTTATTTCAAGTGATACTAGAGTTCTGGAGATTTATCTTTTGAAAAACATAAAAAAATTCATCATGATGAGTTCTTTGTATGACAAAGCTTGAATTGCTACCAAAGTCATATATGATATTTAGACTAGGAAAACTTGTGCTCATATATGTTGCTTGTTATGCATTTAGTTTAGTCAAGCTTTGTTGATGCCTTATGAAAGGTTTGTCATGCTCTTAAAATCAAGATTACGTACACATCACCAATATATGCACTACTCCTACACTAGGGGTAGGCGCAAAAACATGTCATTCCATCTAGATCTACCAACAAATGTGTTACTCTGTAACACCCTAAAATTTGCAAGTTTCCAAATAGCTTAAAATGATTTGATTACGCATTTTGTGAGCATGCAAACTTAGAAAAATAATAACTTTTATTTATTTAAAATAAACTATAAGCTTAGACACATGACTGTGCACTCATGCTGCTGCATTGGATTTTTGTACTGAGTGGTTTTCTTCAAGTACAAAAGAGCATTCAAAATCTTTTGGAAGATGGCTTTGGAAAATTTGAAAAGAAAAAGGAAAGGATTTCTCCCTTCCTCCCACTCTTTTGGCCCACTTGGCCATTTTCTTCTCTGCAGCCTAGCTAAAACCGCTGCCCTTTCTCCCCTCTCTTTCGCAGGCTCAGCAGCCAGGTCGGCCTGCTCCCACCTTTTCCCCTCCGCACTGAGGCCCAGCCCGACAGCTCCACTGCCTCAACTGCAGCAGCCCGGTCCCTTCCTTCCTCGCGCCTCGCCTTGGGCCTCAGTGCAAACCTTGATGCAGACACAACTTATGCAAACCTTGGTGCAGAATCAACAGAATATGCAGAATCAGCCAGTTGGAGGGGCACCATTGTGTGATAAATGTGGTGAATTCTTGAAGGGCCATCCCCCAGTGTTCACTCATGCCGCTGATCTATTGGAAGCCGATGATTGGCTTCGTGCGGTGGAGAAGCAGCTCAACATTGCGCAATGTGATGACCGACAGAAAGTGTTGTTTGCTTCTGGACAACTCCAAGGAGAAGCTCAGGATTGGTGAAAATCATATGAGTATGGCCGTCCCACCAATGCTCCCGCTATCACTTGGTAGGAGTTTAGAGAGAGCTTCAAGGCTTACCATATACCTGAAGGGATGATAGAGCTGAAGGTAGAAGAATTCCGGAGCTTGACACAAGGATCTTTGTTTGTAGCTGAGTATCATGACAAGTTTGCTCAGTTGTCATGGTATGCTCCAAATGAGGTGGCCAATGACAGTGATAAGCAACG
Source organism: Saccharum spontaneum (assembly GCA_022457205.1). NCBI lineage: Eukaryota > Viridiplantae > Streptophyta > Magnoliopsida > Poales > Poaceae > Saccharum > Saccharum spontaneum. The sequence goes on from CM039593.1 coordinate 37,972,919, forward strand.
TCGCTTCTTGAAGGGATTGTATGATGGGCTTCAGTTGCCGCTAATGTCTAATACCTATCCCAATTTCTAGACGCTTGTGAATCGCGCTATTGTGGTGGATAACAAGCGCAAGGAGATGGATGCCAAGTGGAAAAGGCTTTAGGGACAGGCATCTGGAAGCAACACTCATCAGCGTACTGGTTTCTAGCAAGGTAATCAGCAGAGGTACCCACCTGGTCAGTGGAATCATGGACAGTTCCTGACACACAATCAGATCCCGCAACGTCCCCTGTACCAGCCACAGAATGTCAACCAACGCCCTCAGCAGCAGAATGGGAATCAGCCTCAGTGTCAGGGCCCGTCCAACAACACTCCCATGAAGACTAATGTTCCTAATACCCCCAACAAGTGTTTTCGATGTGGTAAAGAGGGTCACTTGTCTTACAATTGCCCAAAGAAGCCCAACCAGCAGCCTCCCCAGAGGCAGAGCAGTCATCAGAAGCCTGTGCCTAACATTGGAAGGGTGAATCACATGTCTCAAGAGACAGCAGTGGAGGAACCAGAATTTATGCTTGGTACGTTCGATGTCCATTACACTCCTACCACTGTTCTTTTTGATCCTAGAGCATCACATTCTTTCATATCACAAGCATTTGTTAGAACACATAGTATTCCTTTGTGTGCCATGAAGAATTCTATACTAGTAAATTCACCTGGTGGAAGCATATTAGCATCTTATCGTTGCCTCCCGACTAGTCTCATTTTAAGGGGGTAGAGTTTAAAGTGAGCCCTATAATATTGAGAATAGCTGGAATTGATCTTATTCTGGGTATGGATTGGATGATGCAACAACAAGCAGTGATTCAGTGCAAGGAGAAATCAGTATTTTTGACAACACCAAAAGGGAGATAGAATCAGTGTTTAGGTGATAGTACAGAAGCAGCAAACTACCATAGTGAACCAGCTTAATGATGGTGCCAACAAGGAGGACCCAGTTGTAGATGAGTTCTCCGATGTGTTTCCTGATGAATTGCCAGGTATGCCACCTGACCGTGACATTGAGTCTATTATTGAATTATTACTTGGAACTGCACCTATAGCTAAGCGTCCATATAGAATAGGGGTAGATGAATTAGAGGAACTTAAGAAACAAATCAAGGAGTTACAGGATAAAGGTTTCGTTCGTCCTAGTTCTTCACCTTGGGGAGCACTAGTGATTTTTGTAGACAAGAAAGACGGAACCCAAAGGATGTGTGTGGATTACTAATCGCTTAATGAGGTCACCATTAAGAATAAGTATCCGTTGCCTAGAATCGATGACTTGTTTGATCAGTTGAGAGGTGCTTGTGTGTTCTCTAAGATTGATCTTCGTACTGGTTGTCACCAACTGAAGATTCGTGATAGTGATATACCAAAGACAGCCTTTACCACACGGTATGGTTTATATGAGTACACAGTGATGTCTTTTGGTCTAACTAATGCCCCTGCATACTTTATGTACTTGATGAATAAGGTGTTCATGGAATATCTGGACAAGTTTGTAGTGGTATTCATTGATGATATGCTAGTATTCTCCAAGACTGAAGCAGAGCATGTCGAACATCTGAGGTTGGTTTTACAGAAGCTCAGAGAACACAAGTTATATGCTAAGCGAAGCAAGTGTGAGTTTTGGTTGAAGGAAGTTTCTTTCCTAGGCCATGTTGTCTCGAATAGTGGAATATTAGTAGATCCTAGCAAAGTGAGGGATGTGTTGAATTGGAAGCCACCAACCAATGTGGGAGAGATTCGTAGCTTTTGGGTTTGGCTGGATATTATAGAAGGTTCATAGAGGGGTTTTCTAAGCTTGATAAGCCTATGACCTCTCTATTAGAGAAGAATGCAAATTTTGTGTGGTCTGATAAGTGTCAGGCTAACTTTGAGGAGTTGAAGAAGAGATTGACTACTGCTCCAGTATTAGTTTTGCCCGACTTGAGCAAGAACTTTTCAATCTATTGTGATGCATCTCGTTTAGGTCTTGGGTGTGTGCTTATGCAAGAAAGAAGAGTAGTGGCCGATGCATCTCGACAGTTGAGAAAGCATGAGTTAAACTATCCTACTCATGACTTGGAGTTAGCTACAGTGGTTCATGCTTTGAAAATATGGAGACACTATTTGATTGGACATAAGAGTGATATATACACTGACCATAAGAGTTTGAAGCACATCTTTACTCAGTCAGATCTGAATCTGAGGCAGCGTAGAGGTTGGAGTTGATCAAAGATTATGATCTGGAGGTACATTACCATCCCGGAAAGGCCAATGTTGTTGCGGATGCTCTTAGTAGGAAGAGTTATGGTAATGGGGTGCAAATGATGCCCATGTCAAAAGAATTGTGTGCTGAGTTTGCATAGTTAAATTTGGGTTTTGTTACTAATACGATGGAGTTGGTGATTGAACCAACCTTAGAGCAGGAGATATGCAAGAGTCAAATGCAGGATGCAAAACTAAAGGAGATCGTAGAGAATATAGTGAAGGGCAAATCGCCAAGATTTTGTACAGATGATAATGGTATCTGTGGTTTGGAAAAAGGCTATGTGTGCCTGAGGATAACGCTATAAGAGAGACAATTCTGCATGAAGCTCATGAGTCAGCTTATTCTATACATCCTGGAAGTACTAAGATGTATCTAGACCTAAAAGAGAGGTGTTGGTGGTATGGATTAAAGAGAGATGTTGCTGAATATGTTGCCTTGTGTGATACTTGTCAGAGGGTGAAGACTGAGCATCAAAGACCTGTAGGATTCTTGCAGCCTATGCAGATACCCGAATGGAAATGGGAAGAAGTTGGTATGGATTTCATTGTTGGTTTGCCTATGCAGATACCTGAATGGAAATGGGAAGAAGTTGGTATGAATTTCATTGTTGGTTTGCCACGTACTCAGAGAGGGTATGATTCGATTTGGGTGATAGTAGATCGTCTGACGAAGGTTGCTCATTTTCTGCCAGTTAAGACCACATATACCAGTGCGAAGTTGGCTGAATTATATATGGAAAGAATAGTGAGTCTACATGGAGTTCCTAAGAAGATTGTGTCTAATCGGCGTACTTAGTTTACATCTCATTATTGGCAGAAGATACACGAATCTTTAGGAACCAAGTTGAATTTTAGTACAGCCTACCATCCACAGATAGATGGACAAACTGAGAGAATTAATCAGATATTAGAGGATATGTTGAGAGCTTGTGCATTACAATATGGTACTAGTTGGGATAAGAGGTTGCCATACGCGGAGTTCTCTTATAACAATAGTTACCAGAAGAGTCTTCAGATGGCACCGTTTGAGGCTCTGTATGGACGGAAGAGTAGAACCTTGTTGTTCTGGAATAAAATGGGAGAAAGTCAAGTGTTTGGACCTGATGTGCTCAAGGATGCTGAGAAGAAATTAAGGATTATTAGAGTTAATCTGAAAATAGCTTAGTCCCGACAGAAAAGTTATGCTGATACTCGAAGAAGAGAGTTGACTTTTGAAGTAGGAGATTATGTTTACTTAAAAGTGTCACCAATGAGAAGTGTCAGAAGGTTTAACATGAAAGGAAAGTTAGCACCAAGGTATATTGGGCCTTTCAAGATTCTAGAGAGACGTGGTGAAGTGGCATATCAGTTGGAGTTACCTAAAAGTTTGGCAGGTGTACATGATGTGTTCCACGTGTCTCAATTAAAGAAGTATTTACATATACCCGAGGAACAGATCCCGTTAGAGGAGCTTACTGTTAAGGAAGATCTTACTTATGAGGAATACCCGGTAAGGATCTTGGAAACGGCGGAAAGAGTTACAAGGAGTAAGGTTATAAAGATGTGTAAGGTTCAATGGAATCGATATACTACGGATGAGGCCACTTGGGAAAGAGAAGAGAATCTGAGAAAAGCATACCCGCAACTATTCGAGTAAGCATCGCCCGAATCTCAAGGACGAGATTCATTTTAAGGAGGGTAGAATTGTAACACCCTAAAATTTGCAAGTTTCCAAATAGCTTAAAATGATTTGATTACGCATTTTGTGAGCATGCAAACTTAGAAAAATAATAACTTTTATTTATTTAAAATAAACTATAAGCTTAGACACATGATTGTGCACTCATGCTGCTACATTGGATTTTTGTACTGAGTGGTTTTCTTCAAGTACAAAAGAGCATTCAAAATCTTTTGGAAGATGGCTTTGGAAAATTTGAAAAGAAAAAGAAAAGGATTTCTCCCTTCCTCCCACTCTTTTGGCCCACTCGGCTATTTTCTTCTCCGCGGCCCAGCTAAAACCGCTGCCCTTTCTCCCCTCTCTTCCGTAGGCTCAGCAGCCAGGTCGGCCCGCTCCCACCTTTTCCCCTCTGCACTGAGGCCCAGCCTGGTAGCTCCACTGCCTCAACTGCAGGAGCCCGGTCCCTTCCTTCCTCGCGCCTCGCCTTGGGCCAAGCCCAGCTCACCATTGGCACAGCTCCGCGCGCGCCTGCATCCTCTCCCTTCCATTGACGCCCGACCCCACCCATCAACGCCGTCGTCTTCCTCCCCAAGGCGATGATGACGTCACCTTTCCAAAATCCCCCCCGCCGAATCTCCCTCCTTGATCTCCACCTTCCATTCTTGGCGCGTCTCCGGGCTATATAAGCCGAGCCCCGAGCCCCTCCACTCCATCTAGCTCCCTCGCCATGACTGCTCTCATCCTGTAGCGCCTGCTCACGCGACACAAAACCTAGCTGGCCGCCATCCCGAGCCACGCGCCGCCTTTGGACCATCCTCGGCTCCGATTTCACGCGAGGTGAGCTCGCCATGCTCTGCACTTCCCGTGTTTTCCGTTCGTCAAATGGTGCCCGGAATCGAGTTTTCGCGAACTCCGGCCATGGTGCCGCCGAGGCCACTCACCGTCGGCGACCAAAACGCCGTCGTTGTCATCATCATCAAATGTGGGCCGTCAGATCGCAGATCAACTGCCCAGATTAGAAGATACCGGTTCAGGGGCTGTTTTGCTAAAGAGTCCCTGCACTTTTCTAGTTTAGAACCTGCAGTCCAAAACGTAATTTGAGAATACGTTTTCTTCTTTTGAAAGCGTAGTTTGATCTCTGTAGATTCAAAATATGTCTTCTCTATTTATAGTTTTGCCACTAATTTTGTTTTAGCCATAAAATCTCTGTTTTAACTCTGATTTGACCCGTTCAAGTTGCGTTAGATTTGTAATTACATAATCTACATGTTAGTACTACTGTTAATCATTTTTTCAACATTTAAATTTTGTGCTTAGATTAAATCTATTATTTATCTAAGGAAAATCTAGTTTAATTCATAACTTCGCCGTCTTAGCTTCGTTTTTCGTTATCTTCGCGTCTGTGTGATCATAGCGAGACGTAGATTCGTTTTACAAACTTTTTATCTTGTTTTACTACTATTGGTGTACTGTTCTAATTATAGCCTTGTTTGCTTTGCATGATTGCTTTTGGATGAATGTTGTTGATGTGTTGATCGAGTATAGACGGTGAGCAATTCGTTGGCGATCAAGAGTTCTTCTACGAGTAGGATCAATAGGACTAGTTTGATCAAGGCAAGTATAGCATGGGATTGTCCTTGTTGTCATATTCACAATAATTAATTAAATTCATTATGCATGTATTCCCTTGTTAAGGATGACTTAGTTTTGATCAATTACCTTGGCACCCATGATATTGCATTGAGTAGCTTTGCTAGTGCTCAACATGAACTGTGATCTTGTAATTTGACTAATGGAATATGCAACAAACATTAAAAGATGACTTTTTAGTAACATACTTAAAGGGGGCTAGAGCATTGGGCTATCTTATGGTGCTCTGGTTTCTATCCTGTTGACATCGTTTTTAGCACGTGTCAAGATGATCAGGAAGGGCTAATCAGCAAGGGAAAGATTGCCGTGTAAATTGATAGCCAAGGAGAATAAGTTTGTTTTTGAGCGGTGACAGTATATGAATTTAGTTTGAAATGTTGCCGATGAGGTTAAGGGTGTTATTGCCGATGCCGATGAAAGAGGGTTTGGAGACTGTTGCCGATGAGATAAGGGAATGTACCGATGAAGGAAGGTATGAAGACTGCAGCCGATGAAACAGGGAATGTACCGATGGAAGGAGATCGAAGGCTGCTGCCGATGGAACAGGGGCTCTGCCGGTGAAAAGGAGGTCGATAAGAATACCATCGTGATTAAGACGGACTATGGAATAAAATAGGAGTTGATTTCCTTGTTTACGATTAGTAGAGTCTGAGTTGTGTCAAAGTCATGTTCTTTTCCTTAGATTTGGATTTAGTGTCCTAGTCGTATTTGGTTATGTTTCTATAGATCAGGGTATAAATATAGAGTGAAGGGCAATGTAATAAGGAATCAATCAATACATCAAAAACAGCTTTTACTCTTATTTACATCTACTTTTCGGCGACTTCGTCAATTTGCATATTTTTCCTTTTTACGAGTTCTCATCGATTCGGCGAGTTGCATTGCTCTAAGTGCAATCTTTGTCGATCCTCGAGTTCCGCGTGAGTACCTCTTGGCCGTGACTTCCGGGCGTATCGCTGTTGTCAGGACCAAAGTGCTCGTATTTTCATCCTTGTCGATTAACAGGTCAAATCGACTGGCACGCTTTGGATATCGATTTCGGGTATTAGCCCTTTGTGTTTGCAGATTCACTTTTGCATCAACACATCTTTTGGCACGCCCAGTGGGACAGATCTAGTCAAGATGCCTAATCATGAGATCGATGCTGGGAATATCATCGCAGTAACAGAAGAAGATCTTAAGGATGATCAGAAGCAGGCTATGGAGAGGGCTATTGAAGAGTACAGACAGCTTTGCTTGAAGTCATTCAGCGTGAACAAAAGTGGACAAGTCATCCAGAAGCAGGACTTGCCGTTGCCTCGGCAGGTTACCTTTGATCCTAATCCTGGTAAACTTCAAGAGATGGTTAATTCTGCGGTGAATCATGCTTTAATTAATCACTCCAATGTGCTGTCCAATATTGTTCATAATGCTGTGATTCGAACTTTCAAAGAAGGGCAAGCGTCACATCATTACGTCGGGCCTGCTTATCATCAACCAGAAGCAGCATCTGCTGTTGCTCCATCGGCTCCTCCAGCCGTTGCGGGTATAGAGATTTCTTCTTCTCTAGTATCAGCAGGATTATCTAATGCACAGTCTACTCCGGTGCGTCCAGATTCAGCATCATCAGGACGAGTTCAGCTTGGTACAGATCTATCAGCATCAGCTTTATCAGGTCCTATACCACAGAGTAATCAAGCTCCTGCTAATTGGTGGGGATATGGTATGCCTCCGGAGCCATCTACTTTCAATCACGGATTATCTCAAGTGTTTGACGCAGCGGGAAAAACTCCTATTCCATCGGCTGGTTTGCCGATAGCCCCAGCGCCTCAATATATTACAACTACTGTACAACCGAGTCTAGGAGGTTTTCAGGCGTCTTTAGGTCAAACATCTAGTTCAAGTCCATCGGCAAATTTGTTACCGATGCAGCAGAAGGCTCCTATCACCAGTCAACCTGGAGTCCAGGTTATGCCTCAAGTTGGATGTAATTATCCAGCAATGCCAACAAGCTACCAGCCATCGGCAAACTTTGTGCCGATGAATACTAATAATTGGTCAGGGCAGTTTCCTACTCAACATACAGTTCAGCCAAGTCAGCAAGCCACAGGAGTTCATCAAGGTCACATGCATGCTGGTTTTCAGAATCAAGCATCGGCAGCTCAGCCGATGAATCCTTTTCAGCAGGTTAATGGACCACAGTTAGTAGCAAATATGCCAATTGCTGGAGATCGTGGGCAACAAAGGTGTGCAGAAGGGTATCAACAGATACCTCCAGCAGAGATTCAACCATATCGTCAGCAAGATGTCGATGTTTTTTGGGCCGATAAGATAGCAGAAATTATGAGGGATCAATTTGGGATCAAGCCCAAGGTTAATACCTATTCATATCAGACTCCGTATCCTCCGGCATATGATTTAATTCCTCTCCCAAATCGTTACAAAGTGCCAGATTTCACTAAATTCTCTGGGCAAGACGATACATCAACCATAGAGCATGTTAATCGTTTTATTATTCAATGTGGAGAGGCAGCTTGTAGAGATGAGTTGAGAGTTCGTCTGTTCTCGTCATCTCTATCCGGATCAGCATTTACGTGGTTTATTTCACTACCGCCAAATTCTATTATCACCTGGGCTGATCTGGAAAAGCAATTTCATAAGTATTTCTTTGCTGGAATTCATGAAAAGAAGCTTACCGATTTGGTAAAGATGAAACAGCGCAATGATGAATCGGTAGAAGGCTTTGTGCAAAGGCTACGAGATGTAAAGAACAAATGTTATAGTCTGGTATTGGATGATCGGCAGCTTGCCGATTTAGCCTTTCAGGGATTATTACCACACCTTAAAGACAGATATGCTTCCCAGGAGTTCGAAAGCTTAAGTCATTTAGTGCAAAGGATTTCTGATCAAGACACTAGGGTTTTTGAACCTAAGAGAAATTGGAACAAGAAAGTTTCATTTGTTGAAGAGGCGAAAGATTCTGATTCAGATAATGAACCAGTTATCGGTTTGGCAGAGTGGGTTAAGAATAAGAAGCCGATATCTTGTCCCTTTGGTCACAAAGAGCCAGAGAAGTTTACTTTTGATGTCACCAAAGCCGATAAAATATTCGATCTTTTGCTTCAGGAGGGTCAGATTAAATTGTCACCCAATCATGTGATCCCATCGGCAGAAGAGTTGAAGCATATGCTGTATTGCAAATGGCACAATGCAACTTCACACAGTACCAATGAGTGCAAGGTATTTAGACAGCAATTGCAGTTAGCTATTGAGTCTGGCAGGATAAAATTTGGCAATTCCAAGATTCAAAAGCCAATGAAAATTGATCAACATCCTTTTCCAGCAAATATGTTGGATGCTGAAGGAAAAATTAAGGTATTGACATCGGTAGCTGCTGAAAAGAATGCATCAGTAGATCCCCAACATCGGATAACTACCGATGATGCAAAAGGCAAGGGGCTATTGACAGAAAGTGGCGGTTCTGGGAGGCCTCCTCGATCTGGCATCGTGATTACTCATCGAAGACAACAGGAAGGTTGGCGACCACGATGGGACCGGTTGTCACACCCGGTTTTCTAAAGAACAAAACCAGGCTAAGCATATGTGTTCCCAGGAAGTCCACACATATGTCAGAATGAAAAAGTATCAGAAACAATGTTATTATATAACGTATACATAGCTATATTAACACTTACATCAGAGTATTGCGGAACGGTGACTAAACTTCAGGCTCCATTCTTCTCAGGGACGGCTGACTGGGGGTAACATATGCCTAGCACTTCTACTAGTCTTCTGGAAACTCCACTACACCTTTGTCCTTCTTCCGAGTAGCATCTTACTACACACTGGAGTGTGGGGGAAATTGCAAGAGTGAGTCCATGTCGAACTCAACAAGTACAACACAGGGTTCATGAGGCTCAAAAGGCTAGACATTGTTTGACTGCGTTTAGCTTTTAGTCATCATATAATTAGCAATTGAGTAGCATCAAGGTATTCCAATTCCCATTAATGAATCAATGATCAATTGTAATAAGGATAATGAATAGCATTAACATGAGCACAATAATAATCAACAATAATTAAGCATGATATAACAATGGTGATCAACTATCTGTAAATGTTCCAAGGCCGCCCGTATCCGTGGGCACGGCTAGTATACCAGTTTTTAACTCTGCGCAGAGGTGTACACTTTCACTGTGAGTCATGATTTCCATATGCTAAGGGGTCATGAATCCCTAAGCACAAGAAACCATATAAAGCCATTCAAAAGTTCGTCTAACAAGTTAGGGCCATTAGATTCACTCGGCAGGCAGATGTAGAACCCCCTTCCCTGTGGCACAACAACCGCAGCCTATACACACTAGGCCAGGGGCTCGCACTACACCCAACGTGGCAAGCCATTCTTACGCCATTTAAGGTAACCACTAACAAGCTAGAAAAGGTCTCTTGAACAACTAGAGCCAGAGCCATATAGCCCTCACAGCTGTACTGTATGTCCCGGATGATCACATACAGATAAGTCCTTATGGAGAGAAACCAGAGCAACAATATAACCCCTTGCTCTAGCCCCCTTTTCAACAGTAATAAAATCATCTTAATTGGTTGATTTCATAATCCATTAGTCAAATTACAAGATCATTGTTCATAATTAAGCGCTAGCAATAGCTACCCAAATGCATAACCCATAGGTGACAAGGAAACAAGATATCAATAGCTAAGTTATAATCTCTATGGTTGCCAAGGAAGACACATGCATATGTATGATAATTTCAGTGAATAGGTAACAAGGATGGTCCCATGTTATACTTGCCTTGATCAAGTTCTCCGATAGATACTGCTGGTCCGGCTCAAAATAATACTCCTAATCGTCGTAGTACTGCTCACCGTCTAAATTCGATCACCAAGCATCAACGTACAAACATTCCGAGCAAACATACACGAAGCAAACAAAAGATACAATTAGAACAGTACACCAACAGTAGAAAAACATTTAGGAAAGCTTACAAAACTATTCTACACGTTACTACGATCACACAGACGTAAAGATCACGAAATTCGGATCTAAAACGTGAAAATTATGAATTTTCTAAGATTTCCTATAGATAAATAATTACTATTAAACTCGAAAATTAAATTTTCCAAACCTACTGTACAACTACACTAACATGTAGAGCTTGCAAATACGAACCTAACGTAACTTGAACGGGCCAAATCGGAGTCAAAACATGGAAGATATGGCCTAAACAAAATTGTATGTATATATGTATTTCTATTGTATTTCGGGATTTGTTTTTCTAAAGAAAAACGGCCACAAATTGTACCCATGACATCATGTGATGTCACCAAGCTAGCTAGCAAAATGAAACAACACGTACGGTGCTATTCGTTTGATTCAAATTAATTGAGCAAAACCACGTAAAAAGTTATTTAGACTAGATTACTCATAAAAGACCGGAGATAAACTTGAATTACTTTTAATTCAAAAAGGCACTGCATAATTATTAATCAAATTGCATCTAAGTAGAATTTACCACAAATGCAACGTGTTTACTTGATAAAGCTAAAATTAAAAGAAAACATTTATGTGAGCAATTAACTATAGAGAAAATTGGTTTTATAGCACTCAAAGATCAAGAGATTCGGAAAATACCACTCAAATATCATGACCACGTGAAATACCACAGAAAGAATGATCTGTTACCCGAAACTACCATTCTGTCACGGTTTCACCTAACGACGTGAGTCCACCGGTGGAAATCTCATCCCCTTCCTTTTCCTTAGCTCCGGCGTAGGTGGATCCACTGTAGGATGGAGTGCTGGCGGATCAGCACAGCCTCTGGCGGGGGCTTCAATGTCTTGTATCTTGGGCGGTAGAGCTGTACGCCGTGCCTTGCTATGGACTCGCTACAGCCCCCATCGGCGGGCACCCGCGCGCCTCTTTGCGCGCCCGGAATCAAGACCACGGACCCTGCGACGTCCTCCTGGCCATACCCAGGGTGGCAAGCCGACGTCGTAGCAGTCCGCTCTCTGCCCCAAGTTCTGCCCCAACGGACCCGACGGGAAGGATGATCTCGTCCTTCTCAGTAGTACGCATGCATCTAGGCATCTAGCTCTTTTCTTGCATGCATGGAACTATGGAAGGTAGTTAGCTGATCTGACCCACGAGGCCACGAGCGGATACGCGATTATGCAGCTACGCACATGGTCGGCTGGTGGTGTGCTTCTGCCTTCTTCCTCCTGGACTAGCTCCACAACTTCCCGCGGCATGTGTGCGAACTCTGCAGGGGCGGCAGCAGCACGCGCGCAAACTCGACCAGCTGGGAGGCGACGGTGGCGCACGTGCAAACTCTGCCAGGGAGAGGCGGCGGCGCAGGTGGAAGATGAGCGGCTGCGGCGGCAATAGCGGCGGCGGCGGCAACAGCGGCGGCGGCGGCAACAACAGCGGCGGCGGGCGGCGACAGCGGCGGAAAACAGGGCTAGCAGGCAGGCCGGACATATATATAGGGAGGAAGACTCTCCACCTTCACGTCAACTAGCGATATGGTGCTAATTGACGTTGCACCCTCCATCTTTACTAATAGGCCTAATTAATTATTAAAGCCCATTAGTAAATAAATGAATAGACATTTAGGATTACTGCACATAAGCTTTGGTGGAAAATGAGATATTTATTATTTTCGGAATTAATTAATTTCGTGGATAAAATAATTCTAGAAAAGTCCAGAATTATTATTTAAGCCGCGAAAAATACTCCGAAAGCTCCAAAAATTCAAGGGAATTTTCCAGAGACATTATGGAACATGAGGAACCCAAATAAAATATTTGGAGCTTATGAAAAGATGGATGAAGAGATCAAGGAAAAAGATTAAGCTCACGGAAATTGAAATTTTGGATCCAGAAAATACCAAAAAGTTTTCCGATGAGAAGTAAACGTCATCCTACGGTATTTTGAAAATAATAGCACTCACCAAAACCAAAGACAAGCATCACACAGACACCACATTAATAATTTAATATGAAAAAGTTTAAAACCACAATTTTCTATATTTAAATTAGCAACAACTTAACTAATCTAATAAATTTATTCAGATATTGAAATAATTTATTTTATTTAGCGTTTTTCCCGCACAACCCAAAATAGAAAATTTTGGGTGTGACACCGGTATCGACGACAACAAGAGGAAAGGCGTCAAGAAGAGTGGAATCGGCATAAGGATCATTGGAATTGTCCGTTTTTTATTCATTGTTGGGAAGAAGGTATTAAGTTACCTACTGTTGAAAATTGTCCAGAGTGCAATGGCTATTATGGAGATAATCATCCTGCAAGAAGGTTTCAATCTGGTAATCAAGGTTTGCTCATTAATGAGCCGATCAGAAGGAGAGCATCAGTACATGATCGGCTGGGGGGCAGGCTCAGTGTGCACGAAAGGCTTGGTAAACGCGTTGCATATTTTCCAAGAAACCAAGAGGAACTTGAAGAGATGGCAAATGCAAGAGTTCCTGATGAAGAAATATTTTACAGGGATCCTAATATACGTCGTGTGGAGACAACTAGGACTTATCAGCCAGTTTAGAAAACTAAGCTTCCTCAATGGTGTCCAGAAGGTTTGACAAAGACACAGAAGAGAAAAATGCAGCGAGAGCGTCAAAAAGATTTATATCAAGAAGAAAGCCCCTCCAATGAGAGATCTGGTAACCAGCAGTGGCAGATAAGGCACAAGAATAAAGGTCCATCGGCAGATGTCAATATGGTGTTTATGTTGCCGATGGAATTTTTGGCTCTGTCTGACAGCGAAGAAGATGCTGTTTCCTCTGATCAGATAGCTCAATTAATGTTAGATCCAATGATGGCTGTTTTTGAGAAGCCTGCTGATGATGAGAGACAACACCTCAAGGCTTTGTTTGTAAAAGGCAGGGTTGATGGGCAGCCTGTATCTAAGATACTTATTGATGGAGGAGCTGCGATTAATATCATGCCTTATGTGATGTATCAGAAGCTTGGTAAGGGAGATCAAGACTTAACTAAGACCGATATGATGCTAAAGGATTTTGAAGGCAATGTGTCACCAGCTAAAGGGGCAGTATGTGTTGAGTTGACCATCGGCAGTAAAACTTTGCCGACAACTTTCTTTGTTATTAATGGCAAGGGTGCATATAATTTACTTTTGGGAAGGGATTGGATTCATGCTAATTGTTGTGTTCCTTCTACAATGCATCAATGTCTGGTACAATGGATTGGAGATAAGATTGAAGTTGTTCCTGGTGACTCTTCTTATATCATTGCATCGGCAGAATCAGATACTTATGAACGAACCAAGTGCATATCGGGAGAAGCCTGGGAAAAGGAGTTCCTCAAGATTGCCGATTATGAAATTCTACCGATCCAAGCAGTCGGTTCTGAAGAAGAGTTTTAATGGATAGATTTGCCGATGATGGAAAATTAGGTCAAGGATTTACATCGGCAGATGATTTAATAGAAGTAGATATTGGTGAAGGCGATAGGCCAAGGCCCACTTTTATTAGCTCTAAGTTAAATTCCAAGTGTAAACAGCAACTAGTTGATTTGTTAAAGGAATATAAAGATTGTTTTGCTTGGGATTATACTGAGATGCCTGGATTAGACCGATCTATAGTTGAACATCGGTTGCCTATTAAATCTGGATTTCGGCCACATCAGCAGCCGGCTCGCCGATGCAATCCTAATATACTCCCTGATATTAAGGCCGAAATAACCAAGTTAATTGAGGCAAAGTTTATTCGGCAGTGTCGATATGCAGAATGGATTTCTAATGTGGTTCCTGTATATAAGAAAAATGGAAAACTCCGTGTTTGTATTGATTTCAGGAATCTTAATAAGGCCACACCGATGGATGGTTATCCAATGCCGATTGCCGATTTGTTGATTGATGCTGCAGTAGGGCATCAGATTATTAGTTTCATGGATGGAAATGCGGGTTATAACCAAATATTCATGGCTGAAGAAGATATTTCCAAGACTGCTTTTAGATGTCCAGGTCATGTGGGATTATTCGAGTGGATAGTTATGACATTTGGTTTGAAAAATGCTGGCGCTACTTATCAAAGAGCTATGAACTTTATTTTTCATGAATACATCGGCACATTGGTAGAAATCTACATTGATGACATAGTGATTAAGTCTGGAGACATCACAAAGCATCTAACCGATCTATGGAAGATACTGGAGTGCACAAGAAAACATGGATTAAAGATGAATCCCAATAAATGTGCATTTGGCGTATCGGCAGGACAATTCTTAGGTTTTATGGTGCATCAGCGGGGCATTGAAATTAGTAGAAAATCTATCGAGGCAATCAACAAGGTTGTTGCTCCCGCCAATAAGACTGAATTACAATCCTTGATCGGTAAGATTAATTTCATCAGAAGGTTTATATCTAATCTGTCAGGCAAGATCAAGGCTTTCAGTCCATTATTGAAATTGAAAGCCGATCAGGAGTTTAAATGGGGGGATGAACAGCAATTGGCTTTAGATCAGATTAAGAGTTATTTAACAAATCCTCCAGTGTTAGTTACACCCCAACATGGAAAACCTTTCAGATTATATTTATCAACTGAAGATACTGTTATCGGTTCAGCTCTTATTCAAGAATTTGAAGGAAAGGAACGTGTTATCTATTATTTGAGCAGACGGTTAATAGATGCTGAAACCAGGTATTCGGCCATTGAGAAATTATGCTTATGTTTATATTTCTCCTGTAGTAAGTTGAGGCATTATTTACTATCGGCTGAATGTACTGTCGTATGCAAAGATGATGTGGTCAAATATATGCTATCTATGCCGATATTAAATGGTAGGATTGGTAAATGGATTTTAGCATTATCAGAATTTGACCTATGTTATGAATCGGCTAAGGCAGTTAAAGGACAAGTTATGGCCGATTTTGTTACTCAACATTGCAACACGGTGGATTCTCTGGAAGTTGCTCCATGGACACTTTTCTTTGATGGGTCTACTTGTGGTGAAGGGGCAGGCATCGGCATCGTGTTGATTTCCCCTCAGGGGAAGAAGTATGAATTCTCATTGCCGATCGTCGCCACATCGACAAACAATCAAGCTGAGTACCAAGCCCTGATAAAAGGGTTAGAATTGCTTAAAGAAATACAGGCTGATGCTGTTGAGGTCTTTGGTGATTCTATGCTAGTTATAAATCAGTTGATTGGGGTTTATGAATGCCGAAGTGAAATTCTAATTTCATATCATGAAAAGTGTTTGGAATTGTTAAAAGGGTTTAGGAGTTTTCATCTGGAGCATATTTCCCGGATGCATAATGAAGAGGCTAACCGATTGGCTCAGCATGCTTCGGGATATCAACCTGTTCAAGAAGCATTGACATCGGTGGCTGATGCCGATGACTGGAGAAAGGAAATCATTGATTATTTAAAGAATCCATCTAAAAAGGTTGAAAGACGCATAAGGTTCCAAGCGACGAAGTATGTACTCCTCGATGATGAATTATATTACCGTACCATAGATGGAGTTTTACTTAGGTGTGTTAGCATAGAGGAATCAAAAAGCCTGATGAGTGAAATTCATGAAGGAGTATGTGGGGCTCATCAGTCAGCATTTAAGATGAAATGGATGATCAGAAGAAATGGATATTATTGGTCGGCTATTCTTGAGGATTGTTTTAAGTATTTTAAAGGATGTCAGGAATGTCAAAAATTCGGTAATATTCAAAGAGCACCCGCATCGGCTATGAACCCCATAATTAAACCTTGGTCGTTTAGGGGTTGGGCTATTGATCTCATCGGTCAAATTTATCCACCATCGAGTAAAGGGCATAAGTTTATTCTGGTTGCTACCGATTATTTCACAAAGTGGGTTGAAGCAATTCCTTTGAAAAAGGTGACATCGGCTAACATGGTTGATTTTGTGAAGGAGCATATTGTTTACCGATTTGGCATCTCTCAAACCATCACTACCGATCAGGGCACTATGTTTACATCAGGTGAATTTGATGAGTTTGCTATAAGTATGGGAATTAAAATTTTGAATTCTTCACCATATTATGCCCAAGCTAATGGCCAGGCTGAAGCATCTAATAAGGGAATTATCAAACTTATTAAGCGCAAGATCAAAGAATATCCTAAAAAGTGGCATACAATATTAAATGAAGCTTTGTGGTCGTATCGGATGGCATGTCATGGTGCAACCAAGGTATCACCTTATCAATTGGTGTATGGACACGATGCAGTATTACCTTGGGAGATTAAGATTGGCTCTAGGCGAATGCGCTTTCAGGATCAACTGACAGCCGATGATTATGATATTCTTATGAAAGATGAATTGGAAGATGTAGCAGGTCATCGGTTAAAAGCTTTGGTTAGCATCGAGGAGAATAAGAAAAGGGTAGCTAGGTGGTATGACAAGAAAGTGAAGGTAAAGGAATTTGTCGATGGTGAATTAGTCTGGAAATTGATTTTACCGATTGGGACTAAAAGTTCTAAGTTTGGCAAATGGTCTCCTAATTGGGAAGGTCCATATCGGATAAATCAGTCTGTTCCTGGTAATGTGTATATTCTTGAAACTCTCAAAGGAGTTGTATTTCCCAGAGCGTTAAATGGAAAATATTTAAAGAAATATTACCCTAGTATCTGGATAGATGCATAAAGAGTATAGTTGCCGATAACAATCCTATCGGCTGGAGTTAAAACAAAGTATCAATTGTGTCGATGCGCTAATTTAACAAAGCCTAGATGGCTGATATCGCACGCAGGCGAATTTCATCGGCTTCTTTTAATTCTTTGGCATCTTCATCGGCACTTTCTTCCACAGGCTTGATTTTCTTTTTCAAGGCCAAGGCCTTGCGAGCTTGAGCATCTCGTTCCTGTTGAAGGGCTTTAATGGCGTCGGGAAGCTGGTCTTCTTCTTGTTTAGCTTGAGTCAGAGCTGTCTCAACCTTTTCCAGTTCAGCTAGCAGGGCTGCTTTCTTTGCCGATAAATCTGAGATTTTCTGTCTAATATCGGCACTGGAGGCTTGCAAATTGTTGATGTTCTTGTGCTTCTCATCGGCAGTCTGCTTCAGCTGTAGCATTTCTTCTTTAAGTTGAGACTGAGCTGCTCTGTCAGCAATACGATAAATGGCCCTTTGATATTGAAGTTGTCTGCTCTCCAGATGGACTGCTGGAAAGATGATTTCTTCAACATTAGCACGGATTTGGCCGTGGATCGTTTTGAAGATAGACCTCGCAGGATCCGAGTCGATCACCAATTGGGCAGTGTCTTGCTGCAGCAGATTTAGGAGGGTTTCTAGCTTGCCATAGGTGTCTGATGATATTGTTCCCAACGCCAGGGAGGAACTTGCTTCTTCTCCGTCGTCATCAGAAACATCGATAGCAAAAGAGAATAAGCTATCGGGAGAGTCTTGTTCCTATGAAATAAAGAGAATTATAAATCCTGTTTATGATATTTGGGGATATAATAAACCAAGTAATTGATTGGTTTACCTGCTTCAGGGCGATTTCTTGAGCTTGGCTTGAGGGAGCAGCTGGTAAAGGGTCATGCGAAGGATCGGCAGAAGATGCCAATGGGATGTCTTCTATGACCACATCGGTAGTCGGCCCTTGAGGTATAATTGCCGATGATGTATCTTGGGCAGGAGCAGTTTGTTCAGAGGGCTGATCGACGGATGTTGGAGCAGACGCAGGGGCTGGTGTAGGTTTCTGTCGTTTCTGTTGAGCCTCAGCATCGGTCAAAGCTTTACGCTTTGTTTGTGCTTCAACAACAACTGGCTGGGGGGCATCAACATCTGTTGGTTGGGGAGCCTGCATGCTTGGTGTGCTTACCGATGTGCCTGTTTGTTACTGTAAAAACGGGTATAAGATTGGATGTTTAATAGAAAAAATGTAAAAAAAATAAGAGAATACCTCTGAAGGAGGGGTAGAAGTTGGGGTGCTTGGTAAAGTTGCCGATGATGATCCAGTTGCAGCTTGTACACCCTGATAGTTGTATGTTAATATGAAGTGTATCGGCAGAAAAGAGAGTAAGCAAGATTGTTACCTTAAAAGCCTTGATCAGGCTTGAAGCAGCAGCCTTTGGAGAAGCCCTGGATGTTCCCAGTCTTGGTCTAGAAGTGCCAATTTTGGTGCGAGTCCTTTGGAAGGTCAAGGCTTCTAAGGTGGGGGCGTTGTAGCCGATTGCTGAGACTGGAGATGCTGGATGGAGGTTGAAGGGTTTTCCACTTTTGCTTGTTGGTGGAACTAGATCATCAGCCTGTTTCAAGGAAGGTTAGCTACCGATGTACATAATAAAAAGAAGGAAAAGGGCAAAAGTTAAAAGGAACTTACTGCGTTATCAGGAATAGCATAGTCAGGGTCGATCAGGTGCCGATATGTGTGAACAGACGTTGAGAACAGCTGTTCTTTCCACTCCTGCCACCATTGCTTATATGACTCTGTTATGAAAGATGCTGGTGACCAGGCGGAGAGATCGACATTTGAAATATCGGCATCGGGAGCAAGTCTTACTATCCTGCTCCATTCAGTTCCAGTAGTAATGATTTCTCTGGGCCTAATCACATCGGCATAGCATAATTTGATGGGTAATTGCCCAAAGGCCAGCTGGCGAGATACTGCCGATGGATTGTAGAATTCATAAGTAATGTGGGAGGCTTTCCCGCTACCAAATGTGTTGACTGGGATTGCTCTGGGGGTGATAATGGCCATCATGAGATCATTGTCTTGGTTCAGATCACTATCGGCAAAATTGAAGAGGAGAGGGAACTTGTTATCCTCATCAATATAAGGCACCCAAGCCCTGAGGTCACGAGGGAGGCCATGGTAGAAAGTTTGAAAAAATCTGCCGATTTGGTCCTCATTGGCTTCTGTTCCGAGAAGGACGATGATTGCTTCACCGAAGTTGAGAGGGGGGCGTGTTGCCGATTCATCATCCCTGAGGACGTACTCTTCGGGAATCTCTCGTGGGAATTCCTGAGCAAAGAGATCCCACTGTAAACGCTTGTGCATGTGAGCGTTTAACCACATATTAACAAACCACCATGGGCCTCCCAGATTGCCGATGGGTTCGCCAAGTATAAGCTTCTGAGATACTTGGTGGAGAAGGTGGTAGGTTGAGCTCAGGAGATATCGGCCAAGTGGGAATCTGACACCGTTGGCCAAGAGTTCTGCTGCTGGGAGGAA
This sequence comes from Saccharum spontaneum, assembly GCA_022457205.1. NCBI lineage: Eukaryota > Viridiplantae > Streptophyta > Magnoliopsida > Poales > Poaceae > Saccharum > Saccharum spontaneum. Next base: position 37,992,654 of record CM039593.1, read on the forward strand.
AGCGTTAGTTGGTCCTACCGATCGACCGCAGAAAATAAACTTTTCCAGCCACATGTTCAGGAATGTGGCATGCTCCCTTTGATTGACGGTGCCAGTCTTTTGGTACTCCTAGATATATCCCGTCCAGCCGCCGATGTTGCGTGTAGTTACTCTGTATTCAGTTTTTCTGCCGAAAATATGGCCTTCATCGACAGTTGAGATGTCTAAGCCTGTGAGCATGTATACATCGACAAGAGTAGGGGCACATGGGCCATGACCGAACATGAAGGTGTTGGTGGTGTCAGACCAAAACTGAGCAGCAGCTATCATCATGGATTCATTCTTTTGCATATCGGCAATGGACAGCCTGATACACTGATCTATTTTCCGTTCTGCCCAGAACACTTGCATTGATCTGTTGACCCTCAGAAACCAGTTTTTCCACCCTTTGGTGGGTTTGGGCCAAGAACGGAACGTGTCTTTCCACAGATTCAAAGAGAAATTCTGAGATTTGAAGGGAATACAATTTGCCTCTGCATTAATCAAGTCAGTTGGATCTGGGTCGCCCATCGGACCTAAGCAATGGAGGGGAGGTTGATGGGTTGGAATCACCAGTGTGTTGCGAAGTTCCTAAGTTTGGAGGACCAAGAAAATGAAAGAGAAAGAAAGATGTCGACTGTAAGAACTCGCAGGGAACCGAAAGGATTAAAGTAAAAATAATGAGGGGAAGAACAAACCGCAGGGACGTCGAAGTTAACAGCCATTGCTTCAAGCGGATGAGGGCGCGAGCTGGGAACTTGAAGATGATGATGGCTCTGATGAGTTGGAGACGCGCGGTCGTTGGTTAGGGTTGCCGCCGGAGTGAGAATGCCAAAGGATGGAGTTTGAAGGTAGAAGATGAACAGCCCGGAGGAATCTATTTATAGGTTATTTGGAGTAGGGGTATTCTTGACTTATCTCTATGCCGTATGCGGATGGATCGAGGTGGTTCAGTTGGATATGGTAACTGTTCGCACGACAATCAAGGGATGGTGCAGAAGATTTGACGGCAAGTAATCATGACTTGAAGGATATCTTGATACAAGATTTTTCAGTTCTAAAAATGATGCGTTGTGGTAAGATCTTGTTGATGGATTGTTATTTTGGTATCTCAACCGTAGTTAAGGCAAAGAAGGTTGGAAAATATGCGATATATATTGAGATACATGGATTGGATCTAGATTTGATTGAATTTGGTAACAAATCATGTTATGCTTGGAGAATGGGTTAAAGAAATAGATGATAGCAAGCATCAGTTGGAGTAAATTTCGGAGCATCAGTATCTTATACTCCGAAATTGGGGGGCATGTGTTGACATCGTTTTTAGCACGTGTCAAGATGATCAGGAAGGGCTAATCAGCAAGGGAAAGATTGCCGTGTAAATTGATAGCCAAGGAGAATAAGTTTGTTTTTGAGCGGTGACAGTATATGAATTTAGTTTGAAATGTTGCCGATGAGGTTAAGGGTGTTATTGCCGATGCCGATGAAAGAGGGTTTGGAGACTGTTGCCGATGAGATAAGGGAATGTACCGATGAAGGAAGGTATGAAGACTGCAGCCGATGAAACAGGGAATGTACCGATGGAAGGAGATCGAAGGCTGCTACCGATGGAACAGGGGCTCTGCCGGTGAAAAGGAGGTCGATAAGAATACCATCGTGATTAAGACGGACTATGGAATAAAATAGGAGTTGATTTCCTTGTTTACGATTAGTAGAGTCTGAGTTGTGTCAAAGTCATGTTCTTTTCCTTAGATTTGGATTTAGTGTCCTAGTCGTATTTGGTTATGTTTCTATAGATCAGGGTATAAATATAGAGTGAAGGGCAATGTAATAAGGAATCAATCAATACATCAAAAAACAGCTTTTACTCTTATTTACATCTACTTTTCGGCGACTTCATCAATTTGCATATTTTTCCTTTTTACGAGTTCTCATCGATTCAGCGAGTTGCATTGCTCTAAGTGCAATCTTTGTCGATCCTCGAGTTCCGCGTGAGTACCTCTTGGCCGTGACTTCCGGGCGTATCGCTGTTGTCAGGACCAAAGTGCTCGTATCTTCATCCTTGTCGATTAACAGGTCAAATCGACTGGCACGCTTTGGATATCGATTTCGGGTATTAGCCCTTTGTGTTTGCAGATTCACTTTTGCATCAACACATCCATAAGGACTCATCTGTAAGCGAACATCCAGGACTTACAGTACAACTATGAGGGCTACATGGCTCTGGCTTTAGTCATATAGAAGGACCTTTTCTAGCTTGTTAGTGGTAACCTTTCTGACGTAAGAATGGCTTGATGAATCGGGTATAGTGCGGCCTCTGTCCTTATGTGTATAGGTTGCGTGTCATTATGCCATATGGAAGGGGGGATCTACATCTGTTTGCCAAGTGAATCTAATGGCTCTAACTTGTTAGACGAACCTTTGAAAGACTTCATAGTGTTTCCCTGCCTGCTCACCTTAGAAGTGTTTTGGGAGTAATTAACCCGGGCAGATGGGCAACACGACTCACAGTGAAAGTGTACAACCTCTGTAGAGTGTAAAACTGTTATAACAGTCGTGCTTGCGGTCACGAGTGGCCTTGGACCCTTATGGAATAGTTGATCACCAATGATTAATATGTTTTTGCTATTCGTTATTCATTTTACATTGATCATATGTTTATTGTAAGTTGAGACATCTTGATGCTATTGATATGCTAAAACTATGCCAACTAAAAGCTACATGCTGTTAAACCATTGTCAATGCTTTTGAGCCCCATGAACCCCATGTTACACTTGTTGAGTACGAGATGTACTTACGCTTATTTATTCTCTTTACTTAGATAAAAATCTCAGATAGGTAACAGATGGTGTAAATAGTGACTACTACTCTTACTTTCCTGAGGATTACTAGTCCTGTGGTCAACTAGTCAATGTGCCTATGCTTGGAGCTACCACGTGAGTTATCTTTTTGTTTCCGTTATGATTATGTAAAGACTATGTGATAATAATCGTGATGTAATAACACTTGTGATGATACTCCCTTTAATTTGTCGGCTTATGTGTGATTGATCTCTGGGCGCACATTAGATTATGCATTCCATTTGATCCTAAAAATGGGTGTGACATACTCCTACACTGGGAGTAAACACCAAAAATATTATTGATATGCTTTTCCACAAATAAATACTCCAAGTTCTTGTTGTTATCTCTCAAAAGTTTTGTTGCAAAAAAGAAGCATGTGGCTATGCAAAAGTTATTAAAAAAAGAAGAGAGCATTGAAAAAAATGGATAAGTATCTGAGATATCTAAAACAGTGGGTACTTAGAGGCCCGCCTAAAAAAAGAAGAGAAAATAGATGAATAAGATAGCACATGTTTTCTTGCAAAGTTGTTCTCCAAGTTTCAGAAGAGAAATATGTTTTCAAGTAGCTTAATAGAATTATGTTAGCCACCATATATATTCACCATATACATCCACACACATACACATCTTGATTTGATTGTATGACTCAACTCTCTTTGGATCCGAGGTTTGACTTTACAATATATGTATTGCAAGTATGCTCTTTTATGTTATCTCCACTCCTATGAGCTCCACATAAGCCTTAGTTGTAGAAAGAGAAAGGCATAACATTATCATTTCCTTGGTGAGGATCCACAAATACCACATATATTGAGAGACTTGAGAGTGTCATACAATGGAAGCTCTGAGTTTTATTTTAAAAACTTATAAAAACTCTGGAATAATGGTCAAGCAAAGAACTTAAGACATAGTGCTTGACTTGATTGTTCTGTCTTTCAATTGCTCAAGACCCAAGTGAAGGCTGAGAAGCCCCATGGTTGAAGGTAATATGAGTAAGTTTGAAAGTCAGATCGGTTCATTTTAATTCGGAGGAGAATTTTTGTTTGAACGCATGTGTACTTTGAGGAGTTGCTATAATGTTTTCAAAAATCATAAAACTTTTGATCTAATTTTTGCTAAGTTTAGTTTTGCTAAGGGACTAGCAAAGGTTAAGCTTGGGGGAGTTTGTTGACAGTAGTTAATAACCATTATAAACCGTCAGAGAAACATGTATAAGGGCACAATTGTAATCACCAACAAAGGTCTAGAGGTTTAAACTAACAAATTCCACAAGTTTTGGTGAACCTACGTTTCCAGCAAGATTTAATAAAAAAACCTCCAAGGGGACCTATTCGTCAAAGGGAATCACATAATTACGCCGTGGTAACTACATGGGAAGACTCTAGAAGACTCCAGGAGGCTCTCCACCAAGGTGGGGCACGAGCCACTACTAGGTGGGGGTCGGCCGGCCTGTGGGCCTCCATGTCAGCCTCTCGTTGCTACGTCGATTTTCTACCACCTCCTAGGTTGCATCTACACCATTTCTTAAGTCGGTTTGATCCAAGGGCTCACATTGGACGCTCCAGCCTATATAAGCAGACCCTGCCCGCCCTGGAGGCATCAAGTCATTTGAGAAGATAGAAACCCTAATCGTTCTCAGAGCTCCAGTAATTCTAGGGCATAACTAGTTAGGCTAGGTCTAGAGGGAGGCAAGCAGGCTTCGCTTGGATTCCTGATCTTGTCAAGAGCATGGTTTGGTATAATTCTTGTACCCCTCTCTTTTGTACCTCTATTATTTTTATATGCTTTGCTACAATTGTTATGACAATACTAGTATTCATCTCATTTATGTTCTTCATTATAATGTTCATTGTTTACTTTGATTATATGCTTAGTATAGCTGGATTATCATCATATTCATGCATATGTTCGTATAGCACTCACCTTAAGGTACCATGTGTGGGTGGTCGACATTGTATAAGCATGGTGCTTATACATTGTTTACCTACGGATACACCCTATATTCTAGGTCATGTGGTAGATCGCGGATGTGACACTCCCGTTGATTCCTTTGTAGTCCACTCCCCGATGTAGGTAGCACGTAGGATAAAGTTACGAAGGAAGAGCAAGCTCTGTTCTTAATCTCCCTTAGTAACATCCCTTATGTGTAGATATGAAGATGATCTTAGCAATGATTACTAGGTGTAATTGCACTAATCAATGTATGCTTTGACTTGTAATTAAGAATGACTTAGGAATTATTCCTCTAATATTCTACCTGACCATGCTTATGCGATAGAAAGGAGTACTCTGAGTGATTTATCATTTTACTTGATCAATACCTATCGTATACATATCTTATCTTATGACATACCCCTATTGTGAGTAGAAGACTGGTTATGGCTTACTTCTCCATCAATAGTATAAGTTATCAATGCATGTCCATGCTAGACCCTCTCTGTGATAAAAATATAAATAACGATACCTGGAATACTCTCAGATGAAGTGCTACAATGGTATATTATCTGTGCGCTTGCAAATCCCTTTTTATTCATATTTATATATTATTTCTAGTCACATGAAATGATAAAGAACTACTTAGTATCATTTTAGTAGTGATGCTAGGCAGTACCAACAAGCATCTCTAACACCATCACTAGGGATGACAACCTAGTAAAGTAATGCTAAGAGATGTAGGCATATAATAGGTGGCTGTTGACGGTAGTTAACTACTATTATAAACCATCAACCAAACATGAAGAAGGACATAAATCAATCTCCAACATAGATTTAGGGGTTAAACAGGCAGAATTCCATAGGTTTTGGTGAATCAGTGTTTCACAGGGATTAAACAAGAAAAGAGCCAAAGATGATCCACACGTCGGGCTAAAAAGCATAGTCTACGCAGGAACCAACTTGAGAAGATTCTAGAGAATATGAGAAGACTCTCCGATAAAACTTGGGCCAAAAGGCCACAGGAGGGGGTTGGCCGACCTGGGCCAAAGCCCGTTCACGGCTCGCTTCGAACGTCGGTCTCCCACCGCCATTGAGGTCTAATCTTCACCGTAGATCAAAGTCGGTTTGATCCAAGGGCTCTGGTGCATCCCACTAGCCTATATAAGCGGCCCTGTACCCCCTGAGGCAAAGGCATTCTGAAACCCTAATTCATATTCTCTAGTCAGGATCAATTGAGAGGAGTCCCATGAAAGGATCAACCTCTCAAGAGCCAGCATTCAAAAGAGATTAGTCCTCATTAGGATCTAGTCGTTAGAAATAGAGAGGTAGAGAAAGGGAAGAGTTTGGAGGAACTGTCGGCCTGTCGGTGCTCCCTCTATGCCTTGTACCTTGGCAGAAGTCGACTTACGTCTAATATTTCTCTGGTAATCAACTTCTCATTTCAGTAAGCAACATTATTTATATTATTCTCCTAGTTTGCAACTCTTTTGAGTGCTTTAATCTATAGGATGCTGTAGGTTAAAGTAGTAATTGTAAGTGTAAGTGTGGGGCTTAGACCTAGTTACTTGTGGATGCACCCTACTTTCTGGATCGGTGGTATAGCTACTATATATATATTTGACGTTACTCTATATATATATTTAGTTCGTTGAATCCTCTGTAGTCCACCTCCCGTTTGTAGGCCAAGTAGGGCCTGGTTGCAAAGAAAAGCATCCTCTGCGGGTGTCTTTTCTTATGTAATGTCCCCAGATAGAATAATAGAAGACATAGCTTACCGAGATTAGAACGAGAAGACCTTAGTGATTTTCTCTACACTCCCGACCTTCTTAAGTCTTGTCGCTGCTCCGGGTTAAGTAGGACCATAGTTAACCTCACACGTTTCCCTGTGGATACGATATTTAAAACCTTCGAGTAAAAGCTACAACGGTATCCATGCGCTTGCGAATTTATTTGTGTGCGTTAATAAATATCAACAAGCTTTCTGGCGCTGTTGCTGAAAAACGGTTGCTAAATTAGCTACGAACCTAGCTAATAAAGACCAACACGTTTAGATTGCAATTTTTTAACTCTAGCTACTGTAGCACTTTCGTTTGTATTTGGCAATTAGTGTCCAATCATGGACTAATTAGGCTCAAAAGATTCGTCTCGTGATTTACTACCAAACTGTGCAATTAGTTATTTTTTTACCAATATTTAATGTTCCATACATGCGTCTAAAAATTGATGTGACGAAGAGAGAGTGAAAAAACTTAGAATTTAGGAGCAATCTAAACAAGGCCCAATGTTTAAGCACGAGGATCTCCGATGTCCGTGTCATGTCTTTTCGACAGGTTAATTGTCCAAGTCTGTTCCTGGGACCTCACATCACCTGTAGCTCCTTATCCTAAAGCACGGTTTTCTGATGTTCAGATCTTTCTATACGCATGATTAGGCACTCCAGACCAAGAAATTAGATGGTTTCTATTCTCATTAGTCAGGATGCCAACTAAGCAAAAAAGATCATGTGACACTGCAATTAAAGAAGAGAGATAAGGAAATGGCTATGCGGGAACCAAAACATGAAAAGATATGATTGACAGATAATAAAAAGCGAAGACATATGATTAGAAAAAAACTTGTTATATAGAAACTATCCATTAGGAACACAGTTTCTATATATAGTGTCTACATAAATTAATAAGCATAGAAACTACACGTGGTTTTTAGCATTGTGACAACCCTTATGTATATATTTTTATAAGGCACTGTATTGACTCTTTCATTGTAGCTATATATGGAGCTACAACTATGTAATTTGTGATTATTGTTCTCAAACCCCATGTATTTTGGCTTGCCAATTTTCATATATGTAAGTCTTTATTAAAAAAATAGAGACAGTGGAGCTCCTTAATTCACGCCGGATACCAGGATAATTAAGGGCCGGTTTAGTTCCCAGAAAATTTTGCAAAATTTTTCAGATTCCCCGTCACATCAAATCTTTAGACACATGCATGAAGCATTAAATATAGATAAAAAATAAAACTAATTACACAGTTTAGACGAAATGGATGAGACGAATCTTTTAAGCCTAATTAGACCATAATTAGACACTAATTGTCAAATAACAACGAAACGTGCTACAGGGTCATTTTGCAAAATTTTTTGCAACTGAACAAGCCCTAATTAAAGCTGGCACGCAGACACAGATAGGCTCTTCCTCTTTGAGCCCGTTTAGTTCCTCCCCCAACTCAAAAAAAGTTTGCGCAGTACCCATCACATCGAATCTTTGGACGCATGCATGGAACATTAAATATAGGTAAAAAAATAACTAATTGCACAGTTTGTCTGTAAATGTCGAAACGAATCTTTTGAGCCTAGTTAGTCCATAATTGAATAAATTTTATCAAATAAAACGAAAAGTGCTACAGTAGCCAAACCCAAACTTTTTCACCAACTAAACAACCCCTTTATTCCAATTCATTCGTCGTTCTCCTTTATTTCGCGACACATTTCACTTTGCAGTATCACTTCATGGTTCATGCTTCTGTCACTCCTCGGAAAGAGAACGGTCGCCTACAAAATGACAGAAATCACTTCAAACTAACGTGTGAGCATATTTTTCGCCATTTTTTTTCTTGATCTAAGCGTACCAAATGACATCCAGTCTATTAGTAATCGTCAAACTGTGATACGACAGGAGTACACCATGTCACCATCCCATTAATCAATTCGTTGTATATGGTTTACTCTCTCCATTTTGAAAAACAAAAAAAATAGATTTGAACTAACTTAAATTTTCTTAAAGTTAATTATATTTATAGAAAAATAGTATCAACTTTTGTCTTCAAATAGATTTACCATAAAATATATTTCATAATTAATCTATTGACGTATAAGTATAATCAATATTACTCTCTCCATTCCGTATTATAAGATATTTTGTTTTTTCTAGGTACATTATTTTTACTATATATCTAAATATAGTGTATTTTTAAGTGCATAGCAAAAGCTATGCATCTAGAAAACATTGTCCAAGTCTATTCCTGGGACATCACATCACCTAGCTCCTTATCCTAGAGCATGGTTTTATGATGTTCAGATCTTTCTACACGCATGATTAGGCACTTCAAGCCAAGAAATTAGATGGTTTCTATTCTCATTAATTAGGGTGCCAACTAAGAAAAAAAGATGATGTGACACTGCAATTAAAGCAGAGAGATAAGGAAATGGTTTTTGGAGAAGAAACCATATCTACGTGGGAACCAAGACATGAAAAGATGTGATTGGTAGGTAATGAAAAGAGAAGACATGTGATTGGACAAAAAATTATTATGTAGAAACTATCCATTTTCATTGGGAACATAGTTTCTACATGTAGTGTCTATATAAATTAATAAGCATAAAAACTACACGTGGTTTTTAGCATTGTGACTGCCCTTAGGGCAGTCCCATGTAGTTTCTATACCTATTAATTTTCATAGACACTATATATAGAAACCATAGTGCCAATAGATAGTTTCTATAGAATAATTTTTTATCCAATCATATGCATTCTCTCTTCATTCTCTACCAATCACATCATTTCATGTCTTGGTTCTCGTATAAACATGGTTTCTAACTTAGACCCGGTTTCTATGATTTTTACTCTCTCTCTCTCTTCAACAACTACCTTGCCACATCAGCAAAACGCTTAAGTGGTAGTACAGTTAATGTCCATAGAAACTATGGTGGTTTCTGCATTAGGAGTGCCCTTATGTATATATTTCTATAAGGCACTGTATTGACTCTTTTATCGTAGCTATATGTGGAGCTACAACTATGTAATTTGTGATTATTGTTCTCAAACCCATGTATTTTGGCTTGCCAATTTTCATATATGTAAGTCTTTATTAAAAAAAAGAGATAGTGGAGCTCCTTAAGGGCAGTCCCAACCCGACACTGCCTCTGGTTTCCATAGCATTAATTAGCTCGCCACATAAGCAGAAAAGCTGACATGGCATGAGATTAAATGAAGAAAGAGAAGAAATTTGGAGGAAATCGTTTCTCATATGAGAAACGGCGTCGGCTCAAGCTCCAAAGCACAGAGAAACGACCGACGCCTCGTTCGGCTGGCTGGCTGCCAGCCAACCAACAGTGCTTTTCTCTCACATTATTTCAGCACCAGTCACCAGCCACCAGCCAGCCAGCAGTATTTTTCTCTCACAACAAATCAGCACCAGCCACCAGCCACCAGCCAGCCGAACGAGGCCCGATTTTGCGTTGGGGCAAGGAGTCATTTCCTCACGTGAGTCCTCAATCCCCAGCAAGCTTCGTCGGGCACTCGGCGGCCGTTGCTCGCTGAGCGAGCGCCTCGCTGCTCCTGCGCTTGTCGCCGGCACGCGTGCCTCGCCGGCGGCCACTGCTTCTTCGCGACTTCGCGTGCTCCGCGGCCAGGCCTCGCAGGTAATTGTTGCTTGTCGCACGCGCGTGGGTTGATGGTGGCCGCTGCTCCCTATGGCATGCACTTGCAACCGGCCGCTGCTCTTGCGCTCGCTTTGATTTTGGATCTGAGGAGAAAGAAGAATGAGTCTGCCTAGCAAGGAGCAGACGGGAGTGAAGGAAGAAGGGCCCATGCGTGACTGGAGAAAAGAAAAAAGGGGGCCACACCAATAGTTTTTGGGTTGTGCAACCTAGTTTCCATCCATTGTTTCTTAATGACATGGCACCTATAGAAACTACCCAGCAGTTTCAGGGTTGGGACTGCCCTAATTCACGCAAGAGTACCAGGATAATTAATTAAAGCTGGCACACAGACACAGATAGGCTCTTCCTCTTTATTCCAATTCATTCATCGTTCTCCTTTATTTCGCGACACATTTCACTTTGCAGTATCACTTCATGGTTCATGCTTCTGTCACTCCTCGGAAAGAGAACGGTCGCCTGCAAAATGACAGAAATCACTTCATACTAACGTATGACCATATTTTTCGCCATTTTTTTTATTGATCTAAGCGTACCAGAATGACATCCAGCCTTCTATTAGTAATCGTCAAACTGTGACACGACAGGGGTACACCATGTCACCATCCCATTAATCAATTCGTTGTATATGGTTTACTCTCTCCATTTTGAAAAACAAAAAAAAGATTTGAACTAACTTAAATTTTCTTAAAGTTAATTATATTTATAGAAAAATAGTATCAACTTTTGTCTTCAAATAGATTTACCATAAAAATATATTTCATAATTAATCTATTGACGTATAAGTATAATAAATGTTACTCTCTCCATTCCGTATTATAAGATATTTTGTTTTTCTATGTACATTATTTTTACTATATATCTAGACATGGTGTATTTTTAAGTGCGTAGCAAAAGCTATGCATCTAAAAAAAATGTTTATAGTTTGGAATAAAGGGAGTAGTACTTTTTTTTATAGATCGTTCATATTTGAGTTTAGTGACTTAAAAAATGTTAGAATTACACTACCTCTGTAATGAAAAGAATGCAATTATGTATGCATTATCAGTTAAAGTGTTCAAAATTTAACCAAATATTTAAGTAAAGAATATTAATATTTTTGACTCTTAATAAATATATTATGAAAATATATCTTACGACAAATCTAATGATATTTATTTGATGTCATAATTATTTATATTTTTTATATAATTGGTAAAACTTGAGATATTTTAACTTGATACTGTGTTAGAATTATATTCTTTTTTTAGCTAAGAGGGTACTTGTAAGGGAACGGAGGAAGTATATCTATACACTACCTCGATGCGTCACATACAAGATACGGAGTATGCGTACTCGAGGACACGGACTTTTCATGTAAGTTTGTGCCGTCACAATTAGGATACGACAACATTCTCTGTAGATGTGCAATCTCACGTTACTACATTGTGAGTGCATGCACACACCCGTTTCTTGCAGCAATCTTTTTTAATCATGCACACGCATGAGGGATCAGGAGCTAACAATCGCCTTGAGATGTTCATTGGTGTATGGTGGCGTGTTACGGAGATTTGGACCTGCATTACAGCATTAGATCCCTGCTGAGCTACGGAAACGCACCGGCATGTGCAGTGGTACATGTCGGCTGACCACATTTTGACGTGGCTAGACCATAGTCCCAACTCCCAAGTGTCCCCCTCCTTATGGATAACTTTATTTCATTTTAATTTTGTGTGGTAGTTTTAAAAAATCTACTAAGACACGATCGGTCCGGTTCCATCTCTGAAAATACATGACCAACATCATATAAGGCTGGAGCCCGTGCGGAGGCCATGTCCGCCCGCGTCTTGCAGTATCCGACGTGTGAGGCTTGATGTGGTTCAACATCTGCGCAGGGCTGGGCGCGGCAATGGCCAGGGGCGTGACTGGGCGCTGCGGTGACCAAGGCTGGGCACGACGATGGCCAGGGGCTGTGACTAAGCGCTGGCCACGGCCATGGCTAATTGGCTAGGCTCCGCAGCGGTGACTGGGGCCAGCTTGCGCTGCCAGTGCGATCGCCTCTCCGGCCTGCGGGAAGAAGATGACATCGAGAGAGAAAAGAAAGAGAAAAGAAAAATAAATTACAACCTAACATGTGGGTCTCACTTATCGGGGAGATTATTGGCGAGCGAATACTTGTTTATGCTAAAACATAAACACTAGAAATGTTTGGGCTCCATTGCAAAAGCACGCAGGTATCAAATCCAAATAAAGAAAGAAACATTGGTCGGTGAAATAATTTGTCACTAACACAAATAAAATAATGGCTTCACATTGACTTCTCGAGCTGCACAAAGTGTCGCCTTCGGTGACACTTCACCGACCTTGCCGTCACAACATTAACTATTTGCTCAGGTAAATAATCGCTCTCCATTGCTTTGCTTTTCTCCACGTGTCCCTGCTCCTATCCTGTACTCCACGTACGCTTTCCTTTTAATCTGATTCGTGTATAATTCTGGTAATAGCACTGTAGATGGCCTGGATCAAACTGGGGGAGAAGTGAGAGAAATAGGCAGCTATATGTATTTGCATTGGTATACGCCTGAACTCTTTTAGAGTAAGTATAATAATAGTCTCATAACAAGCTAATGTTGACGTAAATGAGAGAGAAGAGAATTTGGCTCTCATGCAAACAACGAGGTAGACATGAGAGTTTATGTACCCTAGGTAACCAATATCTATGTGAGGAGAAATAGAAAAAAAAGGGTGTGAGATATGGTATCACATAATAATAAAGATTTTTTTAGACAAATAGGAGACAACTATTGTATAGTTTGGCTCCTCTTATAACTTCACTTATAGCCAAACACTTGACTTTATTATTGGCGTTTTGCTCTTAAAATAGTCTTATACTCTCTAATTTCAAGTTGTATGTCATTTAGTGTTGTCTTAAATCAAATTTTACTAACTTCGATTAAATTTACAGTTATAGCTAAAAATGTGGGTATCACAGTTTTAAAAACATATAGCCATGCAGTTAGGCGTTTTTGAAGAATTGTATAAATTAGTTGTTCAAGACCATACAGCTCTCTAAGTGAAAAAAATACATTAATTCAATATACACTATTACAGATTTGACATTCACTGTCGGCTCCATCATTGCCTAAGAAACCGACATTGATAGTGCCTCCCGGCACATCACTACTGACATTGATAGACCTATACGACCATGTCTGGACGCCCTGTTCCACCAAGGTCAGGAGCCTACGCCGCAACAGCACCCAACTAGGGTTGGGTACCGGACCCATGAGCCATGGTCCGGCCTCCCAAGCCCCTAGGTCCGGAGCACCTAAGACACCTCCTTTCAATTCGTTTCTTCAACCCTTGCTTCTGCTAACCCCAAAGTGTTCCACCACTTGTGCACGTGTGTTAGCATTTTTTAAAGCATTTTCAAGGGTTAAGTTAGTTCACACTAGGTCCTAATGCATACACATGAATGACATGACCTAGTGGCACTTGATAACCGCTTTAACCATGATTTTCCCCTCTTCATAGTACGACTATTTATCCTAAACTCAATCACACCCTCTCTGGTGTCTTGATTGGTGAAACAAAATAGCCCTATTCATATACCTTTGCTTTGAGCCTATTTTTGTTTTTCTCTTTCTTCTTTTTCTAAGTTGGAGCACTTGATCCATCTTTTAGCCATATCCATCACCATGAGTGCCATCATCTAGCTCCACCACTTAGTGTACGAACCTATCTCATGTCACTTAGAGCAAAGGGCTAGTACACTAAGTTTTATCAATTATCCAAAACCAAACTAGTGCTTTCAACTGTGTGGTGTGATCAATGATGAGGTGACTCCTAGCACCCTATCCATCTTGATCGTTCATTGGGCACCTTGGTCAAATGTGTGAAAGGTTGGTGCATGAGTCACCCCTTACAAACCTATCGGTTGTATGGGTGTTGGCCTCATGTGCATGTGGCCAAAGTTGTGCACCTCTATAGGGTTATGAATCAATTTGAATTGTCGCATGCTCAGTTATGAACACTCTTGTTGGTTGGCTCAATGTCGAGTTTTAGAATGTGGCAATGCAAGATTGAGCTTGTGTCTTATGCCTTGTTTAAATTAGAGATTGTACAATGTTAAGTCTTTTGCTTTCTCTTACTTATGAAAATGTCAATGCTCCTATATGCATTTGGAATTAACCATGCCTTATGCACGAATCCATAGGAGTTTTGGAGGAAAATTACTAAAATGAGGTTGGACCCTAGGGAAACTTCCTTTGTGTCCATCTCTCCTTTTGATTTTTTCTATTTTTCCTTGGTAACTTTCATGCATTTTGAATTCATGTAGGATTTGTAAAAATCATATAGCTCCTATACCGCTTTCCTATTCCTACATTTTTTGAAAATCTTGTGTTCCAAAGAGACCTATAGACATGCTTTGGAATAGAGGGAAAACATAGAATTTTGAAAATTTTAGTTCCTACAGAAAATTTCCATCGAGGACCTATACATAGAACAAAGAAATGTTTCATAACAACACAAGATAAGCCTTTTGCGACTTTTGCATGACACAGTTTAATCAGTGCAAACTCACACTTCCACATGGTCTCCAAGGTGAACCATGCATATTTTGAGGCATGTTAAATAAACATTTAGTTGGTACATTAAAAATCACCAGCTGTGACTTTTGTGCAACGTTCTAAGATAAATTCCTAGTGCTTTAGTACAATGTTTCTCTAACTTAAAAAAAGGACACAAGACATATTTTGTTGTATATACTAGTAACCATGACCTTGATCCAAAGTCCCAGGTACAAATATACTGTCCTAGCTTTCACACACACACTCACCTATTTCCAGCTCTAAGGGGAGAGAGAGAGGGGTCCAAATCCACATTAAAAAAATTCTAGTACTGGTACCACCAGATGAGATGAGCCAAGGACAGGGGTGATTAGTTCCAACGCATTTTCCGTGCGGGCCGGCCAGCCTGACCCACTGACCCGCCGCACCGTCGTCCCCGCTAGCCGCTGGCCCTTGCGGCGCGCGTTACAAGTAGCGGCAGTGGAGTTACAGCCAGCCAAAAGTTACCTACAGCCCACTCCCGACGGGCGCAAGAACCACCACTCACTCTCACTCGCCAGAGGCGTGACTGACTGAAACTGAACTCTAGTGCGTTGAGAGCGGAGCAGAGGAGGGCGAACCATGGGCGAGGTAATGCCTGCGGCTTCTTGGCAGCGATGCCCTGAGTCTGGGAGCGGTGCCGGAAGATCTTGATGTGCTTCGTTTTGTGTGTGCGTTGGTGCAGGAGGAGAAGGCGAAGGAGACGGCGGCCCCGGCCAACAAGGCCAGGGAGGCGGAGGAGAAGAAGGACGACGGGGGAGGAGGGGAGGAGAAGAAGGAGGAGGCCCCGCCTCTTCCGCCGCCGCCGCCGCCGGAGGAGATGGTCATGCGGGTCTTCATGCACTGCGAGGGCTGTGCGCGCAAGGTCAAGAAGATTCTCAAGGGATTTGATGGTAATAGATTTGCCTCTTCTCTTTTCTGCTGTACTTTGTGCCGTTGTGTTCCTGGTATACTGTTTTGTTTTTTGAACAGGAAGTGTTCTTGATAGTTGGCATACTATTAGTTGTTTTCTCTCTCCGATTTCCTAACAGGAATATTAGCATTGTTAGCTCTGCTCTTCTTCCATGGTTACAAAAATCATGTTGAAATCTCCACGATTTTTTTGTTTGGTTTGTTTCCCCAGATTTTATTTGAAATCTGGTTCCGTTTTCTGAATTATGGAGTGATTTCCTCCGGTACTTTTGAAAAAGGGCAAACTTTTGTGGTTTTTCTGGTCATTTGAAATGTAACTAAGTACTAGGTACTGCATCGCTTTAAGGGAACGTTTAAGGCGCCTCTTCCGTAAGGTGCGAGTTTGAAAATTTTCTCCTTTTTTTTTAATCTACTGCTCGTTTTCTCTTTGTACTTGTGCATCATCATAATACATACAGTACCTGGTATAGCGGCGCCACTTCTCTTATGATTTCTATGATATTGCCTTTGGAGTTCAATCAAACTTAGGAGAGCAATTTTTAAGGGAAACCATGTGGGTGTTTTAGTTACATTTGAAAACGTTAGGTGGGCAAATGCTTGCTTGGAGGAGACAACTCCGAGTCGCACGTGTATCCTGTGTTATTGGTGAAACAATTTAGATCCCAGCAACCTTAATGCCCAATCAGATATCTCATAATGCAAACCACTGCAGTTTAGTATATGCCTCTCTGTGCAGCATATGTTCAAAAGAAGTTCAGGTTGCCTTAAGAAGGATGTAACCCTTCTGTCTGTCATCAGGTGATGATGATGGATTATGGTAAAGATTCTGGGTCTGCCATAAGTTTAACTAATTATTGTATTCTCAACTTGGATACTGAAGTTCATGAGTTCATCTGAAATTTGTATGCTGACTCTTTGTGCAATTGTTCCAAACTTTCTATTTCTTTTCCTGCAAATGTGCGAGTCTTTCAATTGAGTTCCAGAGTCTGAATACTAGTCTTGTGATGTGCAGGTGTTGAAGATGTTATTACAGATACAAAGGCACACAAGGTGGTCGTTAAGGGGAAAAAGGCAGCTGCTGACCCAATGAAGGTAGTGGAACGCGTGCAGAAGAAGACAGGCCGCAAGGTAGAGCTTCTCTCGCCAATGCCACCGCCGAAAGAAGAGAAGAAGGAAGAGGAGAAAAAGGAAGAACCTGAGCCACCAAAACCCGAGAAGAAAGAGGAGGTGAATTATCCTTACCTAGATTCTTGAACGCACTGCATTGCCATTTTTACTTCCAATTATGTGTCACATCAATTTTACATGCATTGTGTACTGCTATTGTTTCTACGATTTGGGACAGAGACATTGATGTTTTGTTTTGTACTAAAGCCCACGATGCTCGCTGTGGTGCTCAAGGTGCATATGCATTGTGAGGCCTGTGCGCAAGTGATCAAGAAGAGAATCCTCAAGATGAAAGGTACAAATTTGTTGCCACATCTCCCTTGTATGATCCATCATAACGTAGCTTTCCATTAGTTCACTAAAGTCTTCTTGTGATGGATGATGTTTTATATTTTAGCAAGATACATCAAACTTCAATGATTACACCAGTCAAGATTCATAGTCTGTCTGTGAAACTTGATAACTGTTATGCTGTTGCAATTTGTGCTTGATATGAGATATACTCGATCTTCTCTCCTTGTATTTGACTGAGACTCAGAGGTACACTGAACATGTAGTTAACATGTCACAAAAACTACAAATAGATTTACGTTAAGTTCACTAGCTTAACTTTTTTGACAAAAAAATGTCTTTAAATAAGAACAGTGCAAATTATGCTGTATATTGTCGATTAACTATTATTTCAGTTTAGGGAATGTCAAGTCGAGGCAAACATCTGCATCTCAAGTATTCATCAATTAGTTTGTAATGTGACTTTGCAGGAGTGCAGTCTGTAGAGGCAGACCTGAAGGCTTCTCAAGTCACTGTGAAGGGTGTGTTCGAGGAGGCCAAGCTGGCTGATTATGTGTATAGGCGCACTGGCAAGCACGCTGCTATCGTCAAGTCTGAGCCGGTTGCAGCTGAGAATGTTGATGATGGAAATGCCAAGGACGACAAGAAGGCAGCCGAAGGTGGGGAGGATAAGAAGGATGATGGCAAGGAGGAAAAGAAAGATGGTGGAGATGTCGGTGGAGATGAGAAAGAAGCAGGTAAGAAGAAGGATGATGGCAATGCTGGTGATGAAGAAAAAGATAAAGACCCTGGCGCCATTGCTAACATGTATATGCACTACCCAAGGTTCAATCATCCGAGCGGATACGGTTATGCCTACCAGTACCCGCCTCAGCTCTTCAGCGATGAGAACCCAAATGCATGTTCTCTGATGTGAGAAAGCCAGAACCAAGTGATCTTAAGCGCAAAAATAAGAGGGGATTGAGTTATCCCCTGATTTTGAAGGCTAAGGAAGTTTAGAACTTTTCTTTTCTAAGGTTGAACTTCTATCTGGTACAAAGTAAACTCTGGGCTGGTTTGTGGACATCATATTGTGTAAGCTACTGTTTAGTAGGATTTTGTTTGTACCTTTCACCTTTGGCTTTTATTTTTGTACAAAGATGTATTATATATGCTAGTTTTGAAATAGTTTGCTGCGAGTCTGTAGTCTGTTGTCCGGAATAGACGTAACTTTCTCAGGGTGTGTTTAGTCGGGGAAATTTGAGTGAAAAGTTACTGTAGCATTTTTTTTTGTTATTTGGTAAAATTTGTCCAACCATAAACTAACTAGACTTAAAAGATTCGTCTCGACATTTACAGTGAAACTATATAATTAGTTATTTTTTTATCTACATTTAATGCTTCATGCATGTGTTCAAAGATTCGATGTGATGGGTGGAAAAGAAAATATTTTGGGTTTGCATGGGAAGTAAACAGGGCCTCAGTTAACATTGCCAGTGCCGTCGTAAAAATCCATATTCTTGGTATTCTTTTCTAACTATATGCTGTTGGAGGAACATAAAGCAGGTTCATCTTCTTGTTTTGTTTCCGTCTGCCTAGTTCAGCGGCATTTTTTCAACAGAGGCCACTTGGCAGCATTCATTCCCCAGTTGGCAATGGCACTTCTCATGTCTGTGACTCTGTTTGTTGTGGAACTGTGAAAATTAAGGGTCATCCCCGTTGTTGCAAAGGCTAGCTGCAATTTTGAAGTCTCATGTTATCTTTTTTTTATTTAGAAAAAAGAAATCTCCCGTTTTTTGTCTGATGAAGTAGCATGAACATAGGAGGGCCACTGCCCACTGGTGCTCCGTGCGGTCAGGGTTCAAAGGCAAAAGAGAAGTGCTTCTCATGTGCATGGGTCCATCAATCCACCCATCCATCCAGCTCCAGGGCACCATCATGGCTACAAACGCAGAGCACATAGCACCGGTCGTTCCCTTTCACCTTTGTTCGTTTTTTTAGACCTAGATAGCTTCATGTTAGCATCTGCTCAAACAAGTGATGGCCAGTCAGCAACCATGTGTGGCGTGGGTGCTGTAAACGGCTTCCCTCTGAACCCCAGTCGAAAAGCATGCAGTAGCTTTGTTGTGAACATCCAGCAGCTCCGGCTCAACACTGTGGCCATGTTTTCGCCTGGACGGTGAAACAGGCAAGGATGCAGTGACTTGAGTCTGCAGCCATGCCATGCCATGCCCATCTGGTGTATGTGGTAGCATCAAAGTCTCGTGATCCCACCCGCTCTACTGCTCCGCACTCAATGCGCCTATAGTGTGGCGTGTCCACCGTGCCCCGTCCGGCCAGAATTACATGGGCACGTTGAAGTAGGACTGTGTTGAGCCTTATCAGCCATGTTCCTAGAGGATATAGGGACGGAAAACGTGGAACGACATTGATATGATAATTTTACGCCTTGTTTAGATGCACATGAAAAGTTAGAATTTTTTCACTCTCTCCATCACATCAATCTTTGGACCCATGAAGTAGTAAATGTAGGTAAAAATAATAACTAATTACACAGTTTAGTTGGAAATCACGAGATGAATCTTTTGAGCCTAGTTGGTCCACGATTGGACAATATTTATCAAATAAGACGAAAGTGGTACTATTCATCGGTTTGAAATTTTTTCAGCATCTAAACGAGGCCTTAGAAGATTTTTGCAGGAATATTGATGTTCCTGAAACGAGAAACACGGTCATGTTCCACGATCTCGGCTGCTGCTGCTGCTACGGGAATATAGATGTACCCCAAACAAGAAATATGGTCAACAGGAGGTGAGTATGTTATACTCCCTCTATCCCAAATTATAAGATGTTTGACTTTTTTGACATCAAGTTTGACCACTCGTCTTATTCAAAAAAATTATGCAAAATATCAATTTTTTATCGTAGCTTGGTATATTAATAAAAGTTCTTCAAGAATGACTTAAATTTGACTATATTTATACAAATTTTTTGAATAAGACGAGTGGTCAAACTTGGGGTAAAAAAAGTCAAACGTCTTATAATTTGGGATGGAGGGAGTATTATATTAGCAGTATTAAGTCCACTAATTTTATCTATTTTAATCTTACTATTACTAATTAAGGCTTCAACAGACTATATATGCAAGATGCACTAAAAAAAGATAAATTATACAAAATTCTCATATGAATCACAAAGATCTAGTTATCGTCATCACAATTGGATCTATTTTGTTTTTAAAAAACTTCTAACATGTACCACTATGAAAAAACAACATAAAGTAACCCCTAACTCTACATCTAAATTACTCACCTATGACATTATCTCTACAACTAAAAAATTCATAAGGGAATCGTTCACCCGGTTTCGCACGCTCTCGCTCGCATCGCCCGCCCGGCTTCCCCCGGCCCATCACCGCGCAATCACCGCCCCACCCTCCTAATTCGTCCCCAATCTCAAACGACGCACCTGCCGCTGACCGCCCGACACCGCCCGCCCTCATCAACGCCGCCGCCGGGGTTAGGGCATCGGGCCGCCACCGCCGCTTGACGCCGCCGCTGCAGCACCACTCCGCCGACACCCTCACCAACACCTGTTGCCCAGGTCAGGGCGCCAGGCCGACGCCGACGCCGAACCCCATGTGAACAGGGAGCCGGACCGCCGCCGCGCCGTCGCTACCGGCTCCTGGTTCTCATCGACCAGCAGCAGCAGCCGCCCCCACCCTTCTAAAGCCTCTGCGTCTCACTCGAGTTCCTGCCGGAGGTGCGCGGCCACCGGTCCTCCTCGCCCGGAGCACGCCCTCCACGGCCGCCGGCGAGAGGCTAGGTCCCAGCTGGCGATCGACGGTAGCTCCCTTGCCCCAGTCCCGGCGGTCCCACAACCCCACCACGTCTTCTCCACCACCGGCCAGAGTTCGCGCCGCCTCTTCGTCCAGCCGCCGGCGTGTTGCAGCGTGGATTGGCATCGACGCGCTGTCGCCACGGTTCCCGTCCACCCCAGGCCGTGAGCCCACGACGTGGCGTATCGAAGCCAAGCAGCGGATGTCGCGACGGTTCCATCTTCCTCTGCGATTTCCTCTTCACCGGCAAGGTCCATAGGATCCAGCGGCAACAAGGTACAGCCGTCCTGGTTGTGGCCCTGCGTTCCATAATGTGATTGCACTGCATCTCATGTCACCCCACCTCACCGCATCTTATTTTCACTGGATAGAGACCTTTGGATTCTATGTCCTAGCACTCCACTGTCCATTGAACAAAAGATAACATCGAATGAATAGAGAGGAAAGGAGACTGCAAGGAAGTTTCAGAAATACATTTAACTCAATTTTTGAGATGACAAAGACTAACAATTCTTGATTGCTAGGAGATCAGATTGTGTATTATATCTATTTAGATTGTTTTCACATTCTGGTAGAGTAGGCAGGGTAGTCTGTAGTGATGTTTGGTGGAGGGCCACTGCTCCTTTGTCAAGCAAGTGGGTTTCACATTGTTCTCTTATGCTGTTCTCAACTTCTGATGCAAGGGTAATTTTCAGATCATAATTCACACAAGTAGTGCCTTCCTAAATCATTGCCTTATTAATTGAGCTTGACCAAGACTACTTTGCTTCGATTTTCTGAAGTAGTAATTTGCAATAATCCATAAATCCATGTTCAGGGCCAATGGTTTAGAAGGCATTTGAGTTTATAATTATTTGTCATGTGCCTTTAGAGTTGTATCCAACTATCCATTGCCTTCAGATTTCACCAAGGAGAAGGTTTCAAATTTGCTTTCTTTACCTGCAGATCCAGTAACCAGTTCGCTCCTGCCCACCTCCAGAAAGTCATCTACACTTCCAGGCCCACAGGCAAGGCAAAGCTCAGTTATCAGCTTTGATATAAGAATAATCTGCAAAGTTATTTTTTCTCAAATTTAGCTCCCAGATTCTATCATGTGCCTCAAATAAGCTTTCACGGTTGTATGGACCATCTTCTGTACTTTTATTTGAAAGCTATAGCGGTTACTTCTAATTTAGCTTGTATATTTTCTCCATTTTAGTTACTTTTCTTTATTGCAAGTATATTTTCTCTATTTTATTTTTTTTGAACACGAGAACATTGAGGGCTTTATGTCCCCTGAACATTTTATTGCTACTTGCAACACTACTCAGATTAGCTATCAGCATGAGAACACATTTGGGCAGGGGCTTGATCCCTTCAGTAATGTCTTACAATTTTTACCATGCTCATTTTGGTGTAGTTATGTACTGTAGAGTCGGCGTCGCCGTCCCAGTGTCCCAGCAAAGCAAAAGTTGGAGCCTTCTTCAATGATGGAAGTACCCAGGAAAATAGTTCGTTTCAGATCCATTGTTGAGAATAGGCTGAGTGAGGTTTGCATTATAGTATTTCTTCACCTTTTATCATTCCTGCCAATCTGAACAAAAAAAAATCAATATGCTTTAAACACCCACCATTGTTCTCTGTGAGCTCACCGTTTAGAGGACTGCTTGCATTCCATGCTTACCAACAATTGCTTCTGTCCCCACATTATATTTGCTGCAATAGTTGCATTTCTGATGTTTGGAAATTTACTTGATTTGTTGACTAAATAAAAATAATGAAATCCAAGGGTACCAAACATCAACTGTTGCCTGTCTGATAGCGACCAACAATATATTCCTAGGATTTCAGAAAAATAAAGTGAAAAGGTTAATGGGAAATGATCCATTTAATGAAGGTTTGTATAGAAACTTGAGAGCAATCAGCAAACGAATCAGTAACTGTATCCATATCCAAGCTGCATGCAAATTCTCACTGTGTACACATTGATATTGCCTTCATTTGTATTGATCATGTATATCTCTCCCCTCAGTGACTACAACCTCTCTATCTTGTGGATTTGTGGTTGGATGAATGTGATTTGAGATATTCTTAGATGTTTCCTTCAGAGTTTAAGGACATTAGATTCTTAGATGTTTCGTTCAGAGTTTTAGTTTCAGGACATTAGATTAGTACGGGTGCTTTCTTTGATCTCAGATCTTTATTAAATTTTCTGATTAACTACACTAAATCTTTCTTGGCGAAACCATGAATCATTTCACCGGATGAATAAACTATTATGTTGTTGGAGAACATATGATGTTCGTTGGATGAATATAGCAGCTTATGCTTTCCCTTTTGGCTACTACTGATTAAATTTTTGGGTTCATCCACGGCACTGCCGTTTACTTTCATGGTTATTTCTCTCTAATCTTGACCGCACACAGAATTGATTGATTCAAATTTTATTTTTTTGAATATGCATGTTAAAAATGACAGTTGATAACCTTGCTCTGATTAGATGGTATTTGTTTTATATTTGTTGTTAGAGACTTACGGTTTTGGCTTAGAATTAAGAAGCACAAAGCATGACAAATACACATGTATACATTTATACTCCCTTCCTTTTTGTTTATACACACCTGTGCATGCCTGTGATTATTTTCATAGCGCAAGCTAGCTGCTGCTCTTTTGCTCTCATGCCTATAGTATGATCCTACAGGCTCAAAGCACTTGCTATTCTTTTGGCAGTTGAGTTATGAACAACTGAGTTATGGTCAAAGACTATGGAAGAATTTTGTGATCAACCTATTGGCGTATGATGCAAATTCATGGCCGTGTATGATTCCTGTATTCGTACGAGAATATCTTAGCCGCATCACAGGCAAAAGACTTTGAAAGACATAGTTGTGAAAGACTTATCTATCATGCTCTTATTTTGACATTGTTACTCGACGCTTATTTATTTGAATGTGACTCGAAACAATATATTGCTAAGCCAAGTTAAAGTTCATTTATCTTAATTTGGACCAACTATTTTTTTATGCTCTTACTGTGTTGAAAATTTGAGGCTCCTAACATAATTTTTTTCTTACTTTATTGTGTTGAATTACATTGAAAATTTTAAGGCTCCCGTAGCAACGCAATGTCAGGGACATTAATATTTACCTGTAGCAACGCACGGGCATTTACCTAGTAAAACATAATCTAAAGTAGCCTCCTAAATTTATATAAAAACCATCCACTCTGTCATTATGATAGATAATTTAAGTAACCCTTAAATTTGCAGCAAAATTACTATTTCTATCATTGTTAAAAATAAACTAAAAGATGCCCTGAATCCCATTTAATTATCTAACATATGCTATTATTGAAAATATTTAAATATTCTAGGTTATGCCTATGTATGTTTCTAGATTACCCAATTCTATTGTTATTAATATATTAAGAACTATTTAAAAGGAGGATCGGTCCTGATCATTCATGGATAACTCGATGAACCTAACTACAACCATCCAAAGGGTGTTGCACTTTAGTGACCTATACACCAACTCAATGGTTGGTTGAGATTTTGTGGAGTGCAATCAACCCAGCCACAAGGGCTCTCGTCCTGCATGCAATAAGAACAAGCAAGAATAAGTAGAAGCAGCACTCAATTGCTCGATCAATATGTATGTTCCAATCTATAGGCACAATATGGTGGGGTTTCAAAGACAAGTAGGTGAGTAGTCTTACCGACACACGCATTTCAAGGTGAAGTAGCAATAATGGATAAATCAAAATCAACAAGACCTGATTTATTCTTGGTGTCTCTAGATCCCTATCAGTAGATGGGAGGATGACCATTGGGGTGATGGGGTCATGCTCTGACGCTAGGACATACATGTCTTTAATAGACCCAACTTGATACATGTTCCATTGGGCCAAAATATGGTGATGCAACACCATGCGCAAAACAGATTTGACAATAAGATACGAATTGCCTCTGAGTCTAATAATATACGAGCATGAGGTCTGATCCTTTTCAAAGTAGACTTGACAAGCTTTCTATGAAGTCTTAGAACAACCAAATCAAAGTCCGTATGAAGACGTGGTGACCATTCATAAGTCAGTGTTGTCCTGCAGTCCAAAACCAGGCTACATGACTCCTCCTCCTTTTATTTCTTCTCCATTGTTTCTAAGCAAAACAAGAGTGCATATGTTTCTGTTGTCTAAATAAATAGGACACAAGCTACGAGCCCACATGATAAATGAGTTCACTTGCATGACCGTGAGTAAGCAGTCCAGTAATCTCTACTCGTGTAGGTGTGGATATATCAATGATGTTGATGGCCTCATCATAAACATAAATATCATTGAAAGGATCGGTTTATGCCTAGGGGGTGAATAGCCTATTAAAATTTACAAGGCATAGACACAACTAGGCACAAGTATTACTAACATAGGTGAGCCCTAATAAGCACTACTAGCACCTAGCCTTGCAAGGAAAAGTAAGAGCAACCCTACACAGTAACTAGCAAGAAACTAGAACAACAAGCAATGGCTAAACTAAAGCACACCAACACAATTATAGTGAGAAAGATAAAGAACAAGCTACCATTAGAACAAGCAACTACTTGAATTAAGCACAAAAGCTACTCAATTACTCTAGCAACTATAGAAGAAACTGAATGCACAAGTAAAGAGCAAGTATAGTAGAGCAAACCACAAGGGAGACAAGATGACATAATGATTTTTTACCTGAGGTTTGGTTGCTCACCAGCAACCTACTCACCATTGTGGCGTGTCCAAGGATTGTCGCTCCTCTACTAGCTCAACAAGCCCTCAAACTTGGCTTCGACAAGAGTGCTAGTGTGTAAGCCTCCAATGAGGTACACCAACAACCATGATTTTACTAGAGTTGTTCTTCGCAATCTCCCATGGTGATGATCATAATATCCTTTCACAAATCCTTCACCGGAGCCCCTGCATAATCTCCAAGCGGTGCTCGATGGTGTTCGCTGCCTTGAAGACATCTAGGTGGCGACAACCACCAAGAGTAACAAGAAATTCGCAGCCTCAACAATGATGTAGTGCAACTGGAT
Source organism: Saccharum spontaneum (assembly GCA_022457205.1). NCBI lineage: Eukaryota > Viridiplantae > Streptophyta > Magnoliopsida > Poales > Poaceae > Saccharum > Saccharum spontaneum. Next base: position 38,018,707 of record CM039593.1, read on the forward strand.
GCAGACTCTCAATGCAAATGCACTAGATCCTCTCCAATCTCATTGAAATGCAATCTCAACTAAGCAAATGTGAGTGGAGTGTTCTCTTGAGATCTACTAGGTGTGGGTAGATGGGAGTTCCAAGAGTTGCCAAATGACCGGCCACACCCTCTATTTATGGAGTTTCTCAAGAAACTAGATGTTACCCACTTAAGTAGGCAAAACACATACTCACCAGAACCTTCCGATGACCTCCGAAGAAGACCAATGGAGGTTTCTCATGACTAGTTAAGGACTAATTTTAAAATCATAAAATAGATGTTATCCTACCTTATTCTCTGGCGTTGTCCAACTAGTAGCACCAGACTTTTCGGTGAAGGAAATTGCGTGTAGAGCACTTTTATCTTCTACAAATGGCCCTTTCTCCGGTGAATCTTTTGGTGATCACCACCGGAGAAATCTAGAGAATAAAAAAGTTTAGGTGGAAGGTTTTTAGGGGCACCGGAAGATCGGTGGCCCCATAGAAGCTTCTAGTGCTCCCCTTTGAGAACCCACGCAAACTCTTCTTTGTCGATCGCCTCCATGAGTCTACTCCTTTCTCTGGTGCCCTTCTCTTCTGTGTCACTAGAAGAATAGGTCATGGCCTGAAGTTAACCGTTAAACCCACTGTATTCACTAGCAGAGCCTAAACTCCAGTGCCCCAACCCTAGGAGCAATGGACTTTCTTGTGGGACACCTATTGGACCATGGTGGTTAGGAGGTAGCCTAAGCTTCGGTTCCTGCCCTGTAGGGGGCACAAGAATTTTTCGGTAGTTTCAAAAATGCCCACCAAGCCCCTTTCTCAAACCTTTTTCAAATGTGCTAACTCCAAATAGTGTCAAATGGGACAACAACACCTTTAGCACTGAGTTAGCATTTTCAAAACATTTTCAAAGTTTTTCTCTTTCTTTTCACCACATCACTAGGTCTAACACATATGTAGATATTGGAGGTGCTAGGATTTAATTGGGTTCAATACCAAATTAACCTTGGTATTGAAATTGGGAATGATACAAATTCTATTGTTGTTTGGATGTTGAAATCTCGGAGGGGCGCTGGATGTGAGGAAAAAGGGGTTCCGCACGTGAGGAACAAGTGGCAGAGGAGCGTCGGGCCTCAGGAGCGTCACGGGCAGAGGAGCGTCACCTAGGAGCGTCGAGGCGAAGGAAGACAGTTGGCGGCTGGCGGCGAAGGAGGGTGTGGGGGATCATCGGGACGAAGGCGTGTAATCACCCAAGAGCATCACCTAGGAACATCAGGGTGGAGAGGTTGAACTGCTTTCCTGCAGATATGCTCTTCTTCGAACTATACAATGGATACCCCACACGGTCACTATCGAAACTGATTGTTATACAATTTGTCAGGCCTTGAATTTACAAACTATAGAGCATCTCCAAGAGACTAGATAAAATGAATCTCTAAAAACCAAGATTAAGAAGCTCTCTAAATAAAAATAGCTCTCCAAATACTAGAACACCACAGCAGCATCTCTATCATCTGCCATCCATCCCGCCTTGCACGCGGCTGATTGCGCCCTCGAGCCGTTCGGAGCGCTGCATGTCATGACGTGTCCCAGCTGCCGTGATTCACGCGGACTTGGCGAGCGAGCCTCGCTCGCTTTTATGCCAAGCGAAAAACATGGAATACACTAGTAGAAAGATGATTTTTCCCATCACCCACTTTTTTTTACTGGCGGTTTTAGTTATCATGCGCTAGTAGAAATGAAACGGTGGACTCCTAAGACCAAAACCGCCTGTGAAAATAAGACATTTCTACAGGCGGTTGTCTTAACAAACCGCCTGTAGAAATCCATTTCTACAGGTGGTTCGTTAAGAAATCCGCCACTAGAAATACCCGTGTTTTTTAAAATTTGATTTTTTCAAACGATCTCGGATGAGAAAACACCCAAAATAAAAGTTGTTCGTCTCGAAAAGTTATGAAACTTTGTAAATTATAACTTTTTAATTTGAAATCATCTTGTCAACGAAAACTACGTTTGAATGGTCTCAAATTTTAAATTCAAATTTTGTAAACGACCTCGGATGGAGAAATGACCAATACAAAAGTTGTTCGTCTCGAAAAGTTATGAAACTTTGTAGTTGACAACTTTTTTATTTGAAATCGTTTAGGACCTCAAACAAGCAAATTACATACGAATTTGTATAATATGTGGGGAACCGAAAGGGTTTATGGACACATGTGAGTGTGTGGTGCAGTGGTAGAGGAGGCTCCGCACGAGACCAAGGTCGTGGGTTCGAATCCCACCTTGAGCGCGTAGCACGCGATTTTTACGCGAAAAATTGCACGACTTGCAACTTCGACAGAGACGAGCGGGCACTAGACGGTGGGGTCCTCCCCTAATTAAAATCTTTTTTTTGCTATTTATTTTCGGGTTTTTTTTAGAATTTTTTGCACAGACGGTTCGCTAAGTGAAGCGCCTGTGGAAATCCATTTCCACATGCGGTTCATAAGCAACCACGTGTGGAATTGGCCCATTTCTACTGGCCTCCAGCGCAGGCGGTACGGGAAAACGCCAGTAGAAATAGGTTACCAACCATCTGTATAGTATGCCCGTGTACTAGTGATAGCTTGCGGTTATATTTAGATAATGAGATAGAGAGCCTGTTGGAGATGATTTTTTGCTAATAATAGCCATATTTACATTTACAAAATGATTTACCTAGTCTCTTGGAGATGCTTCAAGAGTATCTTATTTTTTCCTCCTAAAAACATGTAATTTTATAACTCCTAAAAAGATATTAGCAGGGAAAAAAAGAAGGCTATCTCCAAGAGTTTCTAATAATCCACTCCTAAAATATAGAATACAATTTTACATCAGCAATCCTATACTATTTCTAAATTATCGTAACCATTTTTATATATTTTTTCTCTCTCGTAAATTTGCCTCAGGAACCCTTTCTTACTTCTTATTCTTTCCCACACCCTTCCACCTTTAGATTAACCGATACGCACAGGATCCGCGCGACCGCTATTACACGTAAAGTTACGTACAACGGGGAAGGATTTACCAAGTGTGTAAATTTTACGAGCATAGATTAGAAGGTGTTGGAGAAATGTTTTTTCTCATCTTGCTAAAAACTAAAGATTAAAAAGAGAAATAGGTACTTCTGGAGATGCTCGATAACAGGTCCGCCTAGCCGTACAAGTAAAGAAAACACACGCACTCGCGGATGAGCTTCAGGGGGCTGGGTTTGCTTTCATAATTAAAGAGATAATAGTATAGGGTTGATGATCGATGTTGTAGCAAAGCATGCTTATAAAGTTGTCATCAGCAGTGCGGCTGCGGCATGTACCTGATTTTGATGTAAGATTAGTGGTAAATGATCATGTAACCTTTCCTGATTAATAAAGCTCAGTCTCGCACAGGAAAACGTGTGGTCCTTGATGAAAATTTCCAATTTACAAACATCATATCGACAAATGGTCCTCGAAACGGGTTTCAAGTGTGCGTGATTTCTGAGTTCAAGTCGTTCACGTGGACCCACGTTACTGTAGCGGATTGTGCTACGTGGTGGTCTACACATGTGACGACCTAGCCAAAAGGTACGGTGCGTCCGTCCATGGAAGGTAGTATAAGTGGTGGGAGGTTGGACCAGCGCCAAATGCTGCTGGTCCATGCATCATGCGCTGATGAATGACGACCAAACAGGATGAACAAGAAGCACTAGTACAGGCAAGTGTATGCTGAATGCATGAGCAGCCAGCCCAGCCATGTATTGTTGCCCTTTTGGCAACAACGTAACGTGAGGACCAGGTGCATGTATAGAGACCAGACCTTCAAACAAACGGTGTGTTCATCACCGATCCCCGCTAGCATAGCAACAACCAAACACAAACAACTAGCAAATGATCATATAGTTGGTTTATATCAGTTTTCCTCGGCTGGCTGACTGCCAGCCAGCCAGCAGTGCTTTTCTCTCACATCAAATCAGCACCAGCCACCAGCCACCTACCAACCAATAATATTTTTCTCTCATAATAAATCAGCATCAGTCACTGGCCAATCAGCGACCAGCCAGCTGAACAAGCTGACTAGCGCAAACCAAAACCAACGGTGATTTCCAGGTGCTTATACCTCTGCAGGGCATGTACTGCTGGTTGGTACAGCACGTACATACGTTGCAGCAACAACATGCTAGTTGCCAGCTGCTTTGGAGCATACTATGGCCTCGTTCACTTTGCAAAAAATTTGAACCCGATGAATAGTATCGTTTTCGTCTTATTTGGTAAATATTATCTAATAGTGGACCAACTAGGCTCAAAAAAATTATCTCGTAATTTCCAACTAAAATATATAATTAGTTATTTTTTTATCTACATTTAATACTCCATACAAGCGGCTAAAAATTGATGTAATAGAGAAAGAGTGAAAAAACTTAGAATTTGAATGACATCTAAACAAGGCCATATATCAAGGCCATGTTTAGATGCCAAATTTGGCATGCCAAATCTGCATAGTAAATGTCCCGTCACACTGTAGCAATTTTGTTTTTATTTGGTAATAATTGTCCAAATATTGATTAATTAGTCTTAAAATATTCGTCTCGCAAAGTACAACAAAACTGTGCAATTAGTTTTTGATTTCATCTACATTTAGTACTCCATATATATGCCGACATTTTGATGTGATGGGGAATCTTCTTTTTGCATAGTGGAATTTGGGGAGAATTTGGGTATCTAAACAAGGCCCAAACAACGCCATGCATGTGGTCCGGTCATCCAGTGCCGTAAGATTGCCAAAGATTCCGGTCATCAGGCGCCGTACGTGCAAAAGCTTGCAGCCTTGCAGCCGACATATACTAGTATGGTCAAATGGCCGGTTTAGATGGTAAAAAAGTTTAGGTAAAATTTATGTAGCATTTTTTTTATTTTTATTTGGTAAAATTTATTCAATCATAGACTAGCTAGGCTCAAAAGATTCGTCTCGACATTTACAGAAAAACTGTGCAATTAGTTATTTTTTACCTATATTTAATACTCCATGTATGCGTCCAAGATTCGATATGACAGTTACTGTGCACACTTTTTTTTTTGCCTTTTCACCCACTAAACAGGCTCAAAGTCAATTCAAATTACGCCGTACACGTTGCCAATAGTCAATAATAGATACTCCCATTCTCAAAAAAAAAGATAATAGATACTCCCTCGTTACCAGAACAAGTGTCATTATTTTCGTTTCTCGAAAAGTCAAACGCTTTTATTTTAGATTAGATATATATAAAAATATTAATCCTTGTAGAATATAATTAGTATTATTAGATAAATCGTTAAATCTATTTTAATAATAGACTTATATGAGAAAATAAATGTTACTAATATTTTCTATAAATCTAATCAAATTTTAGAAAAATTTGACCGGCATAAATATCATAGCGACACTCGTCTCGGGACGAACAGGTATGGCGTAGAACTGTAGGAGTATATAAGATCGATCGATAATGCAAATTTCAGCTAGCAGATAGGTTTGGACACGCCGTACACTTACCTGGATACACGGACCCACCGCCCGCCTGTCCGTGTATCCACGTATTCATTTGGAGTACTCCCTCAGTCCTTTTAACTGTTGTTCATGCTTCCAAAAAATAAAAAAAATCTCAACTTTGACTATATATAAAATAATTACTAATATTTATAAGGCATAATTAGTATTATTAGATAGATCACTAATAATAAACTTATTTAGAGATACAAATATTGCTATTATTTTCTCTAAATCTAATCAAACTACTTGAAAAAGTTTAATCAGTCATGGTTCTCGTTATAGAGACAATTAAATAGAGACAAAGGGAGTAAAATATTATAGAGGGCCGGCCCAGCTAGCTACATACACCACTTTATTAGTTCGTTTATTTTAAATTTAGCAATTGCTTCCGAATCCCAAGTTCCCAACGATATATACAGTGTATTTAAGAAGAGAGAGAAGAGATGAGTATGTTTGTACGATTACTAACTCCCTATGAGTTATGAAATTAAATGTTTATGAAACTATAGAATGAAACTTTGCATTGAGAGTGAGTGTTTTATCCAAGTTCCATTTCAATCTACATAGCATAGCAGTCTTAGAAACAATATCATAAAACCATCCACTAAGACTCACCTAAGAAAACAACAAGTATCAAGCTCTATCTATGCGACCAGTCGAGGAACAGTTAATTATATTGAGTAAGCTGACTTACCATTTGTTTCTTTTTCCAGAATAGTTGATATGATGGTTGTGTCATCCTAAGAGGTATGTTTGTCTCTGTTAAGTCTTTACATTTTGTTCTTGCACAGTTTGTTTTGTTAAAAAACATCAGTGACTGATTGACCTTTCTAGCAGGCTTTGATAAAGGTGGTTGGTTCAGAGATGACTTTTGGGTTTTGGTGCTTCTTCCTCAACGATGCAGCTTAACTGATCTGTTTGCTTTTGTGGCCTGTGAAAGCATCTAGGCCCCGAGGTTTGGTTTCGGCAATTGATGACAACGCTTTATTACCATGACTAACGTGTGTTTTGCAGAAACTTTGGTAAGTTAGGTCATGGAGGTAATAACTGCTTTGGGCACCATGGTATTCATGCCCCTTGATGGAAATCGTTTCGGTTTTCAAAGAAGTGACGTCAAGATTAAGGACGGTTAGTTCCGGATGTCGAGGTGTTGAGATACATTCGGAATAGTCGTTAGGATCTTCGTTTTCTCTTTTGGCCGTACTATAAAGGGGAGCATGAGCGGGTAGCTTGACCTAGGTGAGTCCTATGTTTAGGAGTGGTGCACAATTGTTAAACTTAGCACTAGGCAGCTCTAGAATAGCTCAAAGTTCAGTTGGAAGCAACTTGGTTCAAGTTGCATCGCGTTTCGGAGAGTTTAGAGGGTTTTTTCCCTTGACCGGACGCGGTTCTCGGCTTGACCGGACGCGTCCGTTCAGTTCAAAACCGCGACTGCGTTTCGGCGCTGACGACCGGACGCGGCCCTTGCGAGGACCGGACGCGGTGGTCAGGGCCGACACGTGTCACTTGAGGGAAAACTTTCGATCGGACGCGACCTGGGTGTGATCGGCGCGTCCGGTCATGTTCTAGTAAGGTCCTGCGACAACCGGACGCGTCCGGTCATCACCGATCGGACGCGGTCGCGCGTCCTGTCTCGTTACAGTAAGCTCCCTGCACGATCGGACGCGTCCGGTCACCCTTAACCGGCGTGTCCGGTCACTCAGCCGAGATTTCAGAATTTCGACCGTTACGGCGACCGACGCGTCCGGTCACTTCGACCGGCGCGTCCGGTCATCCCGTATTTTGCTGAGTTGGCAGGTAATGGTTCGTTTCGACTATGGGGTGTATAAATACATCGCCACCACCTCTTTTAGAGGTCTCTTGCTCATTTGATCAGCTGAGAAACACCTTTGGAGTGCAAGGGAGTGCAAGAGCTCTAGTGAGGATTGTGTTGTGAGAATCAAAGCTTGAGAGTTCCTCACTAGCGATTAGAGAGTAGCAAGTGTGCATCCACCTTCTCATTAGGCTCGTTGTGGTCAAGTGAGAGTTCTAGCTTGTTACTCTTGGTGATCGCCATCACCTAGACGGCTTGGTGGTGATTGGAAGTTTGGTGATCATCCGGCGGAGCTTGTGGATGACCCAACTCATCTTGTGAGCGGTTTTGGGCGATTCACCGCGACGGAGTGTCGAAGAATCAGCTCGTAGAGAGCACTTGATCCTTGCGCGGATCAAGGGGGAGCTACACCCTTGCGCGGGTGCTCTAACGAGGACTAGTGGGGAGTGGCGACTCTCCGATACCTCGGAAAAACATCGCCGTGTTCCTTGCCCTTACTTTCAAGCATTTACATTCTCGTATTTACATTCATTGCTTGATTTACTTTCCTAGAATTGCCATGCTAGACTAGGATTGGAAACTAGGGTGCAAAACTTTTACCGGTAGAATCTCTAGGAACACAAGTAGACACTAGGGGTGAATTCCGGCTTATAGGATTTAATTCTTGCAATTAATTTTTAGAAAAGCCCAATTCACCCCCCCTCTTGGGCATCTTGATCCTTTCAATTGGTATCGAAGCCGAGTTGCTCCTAATTTAGGCTTTACCGCCTAGAGCAAGATGTCTAACGGGGAAGGACCACCTCCCACCTTTGAGGGGGATGATTTTCCATATTGGAAAATCCGTATGGAGGCGTATCTCGAAGCCATAGACGTTGGGTGTCTTAGAGCCGCAACCCAAGGGCTTCCCGCTATCAAGGATCCCGCAAACCCCATTGGTGACGAGGAGAAGTACGACCGGTGGAATGCAAAGGCCAAAAACGCACTCTACCGGGGCTTAGGCAAAGATATCTTCAATCGTGTGCGTAATGCAAAGAACGCTCATGAATTGTGGGAAAATCTTTGTGCTCTCCATGAGGGAACTAAGAGTGAGCGTGAGGAACGCTATCACATTGCTTTAAAGAAAATTAATTCTTTTGAGATGCTTCCCAAAGAAAGTGCTAATGATATGTACACTCGTTTGAATGTTCTTGTAGAGGATCTCAATGCTCTTGGGCTCACTCAAATGAGCCAATCGGATGTTGCAAGGAAGATCTTGAGTGTTGTTCCCATTGAGAAGTATGGTCACATTGTCACCGTGCTTCACCAAAGTGATCTTTCCACCGCAACACCGACACAAGTATTGGGGAAGATCAATGCTCATGAGATGTACATGCATATCACTCTGGAAGAGGGCTCATCATCTTCCAAGAAGAAAGACTTGGCCTTCAAAGCTAGTCATGACAAGAAGAAGAAGAAGGGCCAAGCCATGATGGTGCAAGAGAGCTCAAGTGAAAGTGATGTTGATGATGAATCACTTGCACTCATGGTGAGAAAGACCACCAAAATGCTAAAGAAGCTCAACAAGAGTGGCATCAAGTTCGACGGCAAGAAAAAGAAATTCTTCACAAGTAGCAAGAGAAAGCCAATCTCGGAGATGGATTGCTACAATTGTGGTGAACTTGGCCACTTAGCTCATCAATGCCCTAGACCACCAAAAGACAAGTACAAGAACAAGAACAAGGGCAAGAAAAATGATTCAAGTGATGAAGAAGAAGAGAGGAAGAAAAACAAGCCATACAAGAAGAAGGATGGCAAGAAGAAGGAGTTCCACAAGAAGAAGAAGGAAGGAAAGGCATACATTGTTGGTGATTGGCTCACCGATATTGAATCATCTTGTGAGTCCTCCGAAGATGAAAGCAATGATGAGAAAGAGAAGGTTGCCGCATTTGTGATGGGGCCATCATCTTCACCAACATCTTCATCACCACCTTCACCGCCTCCTTCACCATCATCGTCCACTACTTACCTATGCCTTATGGCCAAGGGTGAACGAAAGGTACAAAACCATGATAGTGATGATGATGATGATGATAGTGATAGTGATGATGAATATGATGCACCTTCTTATGATGAACTTGTAAAATTGTTGAACAAATACACTAAAGTCATAAGAAGGACAAGGAATGAAAATGATGAACTTCAAAATGAAAATGAATCACTCTCATCTAAGCTTGAAAGTGCTCAAAAGGCTAGTGGTGAGCTTAAAGATCAAAATGAAATTATGTCTTCCACTCTCAAGGAGCTCAAAACTTCTAATAAAGAGCTTAAAGATCAACATGATAAACTTGAGAAGAAGCATGATGAGCTCATCACTAGACATAACTCTCTAAAAGACAAATACACCACATTGAAAATTGACTATGATAGTCTTGTGGTTGCTAATGAACTTGCTCTTGAGACACATGATACTACTAACAATGTTGTTAAGTGTGATATAGCTACATCATGTGATGACTTGATCATTGAAAGTATTGAGCAAGGTTCTAGTAGCAAAGGCAAGAGTGTGGTTGAGTCAAGCAACTATGATGATTATGCCAAGATCAAGAGTGAAAATGAGAAGCTTGCAAATGAGAACAAGAAGCTAAAAGGTTTGATGGCTCTTGAAAAGCAAACAACAAATGAGTCACTCATTGAAGAAAACAAGAAGCTCAAGCAAGAGAAAGAGCATCTCAAGACCGGCCTAAGCAAGTTTACAAGAGGTCAATATTTGCAAAGTGAGCTACTCATGAACACCGTAATGAAGATGGATAGAAGTGGTATTGGGTACTTGGCAAATCAAGAGAAGAAGGCAAAAGCTCAACAACAACAAAGCAAGTCAAAGCCCAAGCCAAAGAGATGTGTTGAGTGCGGACAAGAAGGTCATTTTGCTCATGAATGCAAAACTCCACCACCACAACCCTTGCCCAAGCATGCTAGACCCTTTGCCTTCAATGCTCATTACATGCTAAGAAAAGATTCTAATGGAAAGATGAAAGTTATGTTCTTGGGTCCCCCTAACAAGAATTGGCTAAAGAAAATATGGGTTGTCAAGTCACTTGTTGAGAAAGTCAAGGGTCCCTCTCAAGTTTGGGTCCCTAAACCAAAAGCTTGATCTCTTGTGTGTAGGTGAACTACAAGACCGGTGGATCTCATTGGGTTATTGATAGTGGTTGCACTCAACATATGACCGGTGATCCTCGTATGTTCACCTCCATTAAAGAGAATGGGATATGTCAAGAGAAGATCACATTTGGGGATAATTCAAAGAGCAAAGTCAAGGGTATAGGCAAGATTTCAATATCAAATGATCACTCACTCTCAAATGTGCTCCATGTTGCTTCATTGAGTTTCAACTTATTATCCGTTGGGCAACTTTGTGACCTTGGCTTTCAATGCTTGTTCACACCAAATGAAGTGGTAGTTTCAAAGATAGATGACAAGCAAGTGATATTCAAAGGCTTTAGATACAACAATCTTTATCTTGTTGACTTCACCTCCGAAGATGCGAACTTGATGACATGTTTGTTCACCAAGACCTCACTTTGTTGGCTTTGGCATAGGAGGCTTGCTCATGTTGGAATGAACACTCTCAACAAGCTATTGAAGAAAGAACTAGTGAGAGGATTGAAGGATGTAAAGTTTGAAAAGGATAAACCTTGTAGTGCATGTCAAGCGGGCAAACAAGTTGCAAACACTCATCCAACCAAAGCTTTCATGTCAACTTCAAGAGTGCTAGAACTTCTACACATGGATTTGTTTGGGCCTACAACCTACAAGAGTTTGGGTGGTAATCTCTATTGTCTTGTGATAGTGGATGACTACTCAAGGTACACATGGACCTTCTTCCTTCATGACAAATCCGAAGTGGCCAATTGTTTCAAGAAGTTTGCAAAGAGAGCTCAAAATGAATTTGAAGTCAAGATAAAGAAGATTAGAAGCGACAATGGTAAAGAGTTTGACAACACAAACATTGAAGCTTATTGTGATGAAATTGGAATCAAGCATGAAGTCTCTTCAACCTATACTCCTCAACAAAATGGTGTTGTTGAGAGAAAGAACCGGACTTTGATCACCCTTGCAAGAACAATGTTAGATGAGTACAATACTCTGGAAAAGTTGTGGGCCGAGGCAATCAACACCGCATGCTATGCTTCAAATCGCCTCTTCCTACAAAAGTTTCTTGGCAAGACCCCCTATGAGTTGCTTAATGGGAAGAAGCCGGACGTCTCATTCTTCCGGGTGTTTGGTTGCAAATGCTACATCTACAAGAAGCGTCAACACCTAGGGAAGTTTCAAAGACGTTGTGATATTGGTTTTCTTGTTGGTTACTCATCAAAGTCCAAAGCATATAGAGTATTTAACCATGCCACCGGTTTGGTTGAAGAAACATATGATGTGGAATTTGATGAATCTAACGGCTCCCAAGGAGCAATTGAGAATTATGATGATGTAGGTGATGAACCCTTGAGGGAGGCCATGAAGAACATGCCTCAAAGGATCAAGATGCCCAAGAGGGGGGGTGAATTGGGCTTTTCTAAAAATTAAATGCAAGAATTAAATCCTACAAGCCAGAATTCACCCCTAGTGCCTACTTGTGTTCCTAGAGAGTCTACCGTTAAAAAGTTTTGCACCCTAGTTTCCAATCCTAGTCTAGCATGGCAATTCTAGGAAAGTAAAACAAGCAATGAAAGTAAATACGAGAAAGTAATTGCTTGAAAGTAAAGGGGCAAGGAACACGGCGATGTTTTTCCGAGGTATCGGAGAGTCGCCACTCCCCACTAGTCCTCGTTGGAGCACCCGCGTAAGGGTGTCGCTCCCCCTTGATCCGCGCAAGGATCAAGTGCTCTCTACGGGTTGATTCTTCGACACTCCGTCGCGGCGAATCACCCAAAACCGCTCACAACTTGAGTTGGGTCATCCACAAGCTCCGCCGGATGATCACCAAACTCCCAATCACCACCAAGCCGTCTAGGTGATGGCGATCACCAAGAGTAACAAGCTAGAACTCTCACTTGTCCACAACGAGCCCAAATGAGGAGATGGATGCACACTTGCTACTCTCTAATCACTAGTGAGGAATCTCAAACTTTGATTCTCAAAACTCTATCCTCACTAGAGCTCTTGCACTCCCTTGCACTCTAAAGGGTTTTCTCAGATGTTTGAATGAGCAAGAGACCTCTAAAAGAGGTGGAGGGGTTGTATTTATACACCCCTCAAAGAAAACGAACCGTTACTTTCTGACACGGGGTCACCGGACGCGCCGGTGCAACTGACCGGACGCGCCGGTCGCCCGTAACGGTCAAAACGCGATTTTGAACTGAGCCACCGGACGCGTCCGATCGTGCAAGGGTGCTTACTGTACTCGCACCGGACGCGAGGCCGCGTCCGATGGCTGAAGACCGGACGCGTCCGGTCCTCTCTGGACCTTACTGGACTGAGACCGGACGCGCCGATCACAGCCAGGTCGCGTCCGACGGGCGTTCTCACAACGTGACACGTGTCAGCCACTGACCACCGCGTCCGGTCCTCGCGAGGACCGCGTCCGGTGGTCAAGGCCGAAACCCTAGCGCGGTAGCGTACTGACCGGACGCGTCCGGTGCTCCCGAAGACCGCGTCCGGTGACTGGAAAACAGACCGAAACTTCTCGAAACGCGTCGCAACTTCAACCAATTTGCTTCCAACTGAACTTTGAGCTATTCTAGGGTTGCCTAGCACCAAGTTTAACAAGTGTGCACCACACCTAAACATAGGACTCGCCTAGGTCAAGCTACCCATTCATGCCCCCCTTTATAGTACGGCCAAAAGAGAAAAACGAAGATCCTAACGACTATTCCGAATGTGTCTCAACACCTCGACATCCGGAACTAACCGTCCTTAATCTTGACGTCACTCTTTTGAAAACCGAAACGATTTCCATCAAGGGACACGAAGCCACAGTGCTCAAAGCAGTTATCACCTCCATGACCTAACTTACCAATGTTTCTGCAAAACACACGTTAGTCATGGTAATAGAGTGTTGTCATTAATTACCGAAACCAAACCTTGGGGCCTAGATGCTTTCAATCTCCCCCTTTTTGGTGATTGATGACAACACTAAGTTTCAAAGGATTAGAGTGAAGGTTTTCGAGCATGCTTGGTTCACATAAGCAAAAGACAATAAGCATAAAAGGTTAGGAATTGCTTATGTGCTCCAAGCCAAAAGAGTGTACTTCATAAGATAAGACAAAAAGCGTTAGTACACATAAAGATATAGCTCATAAGTAATCGGAGTAAGGCACGGAAGCACAACCTTAGAGCTATAGCTAAAACGGTGACATATATTAATCACGGAGACAAATAACACATTAAGACTCAAGGTTTACGACTCGACGACAATGTCACATGAATGCAGTGCTGAAGAGTAAACATGATATGCATGAATGTAGCACACGAAAAACAAAAACCCACTAACAAACAAACTCCCCCTGAAACTACTCTCTCTCCCCCTTTGGCATCAAGCGCCAAAAAACTAATCTAATCTGACGGGGGGACAGACGGAGTCGTGTCGGGTGCCGAGGTGCGCGGAGTGATCACGAAGTGAAGCGAATCGCCCTCGGAGTCGGAGCTGTCTGGCTGACCCTCTGAAGAAGCACGTGGCTGCGAAGCGGTTTGGGTCTGAGCAGGAACAGGCACTGACTGTGTAGCAACAAGTGGATCTGTCTGAGTAACCTGAGCCTGAAGTGCGCCAGTAGCTGGGGGATCTGTCGAGGCAACTGAAGAAGGGAGGGTCTCTGTAGTCCAAGTCCCTGTCACTGGTGGAACGACTGCCTCGGAAGCTGACAACCCTGACGAAGTGTGAAACGTAGTGGTGTGCGAGGGTGTCGGCTGACCAGTCAACTCGCTGTAGGTGGCACTGAAATCACCAATAGGTGTGCCTGTCAGGAGATGCGGGCGAGGCTGATCTGACGGTGTGAACCCCGTATGTATAGGAGTGAAGCTCGGGGACTGAAAAGACTGGGGAACCTGCTGCTGTGGAGATGTAAACTGAAAGCTCGGCTGTCCCTGACTCGACGGACCACTGGAATGCAAAGCCGGAGCCATGATAGATGCAGGCGGAGGAACCCCAACTGTGATGAGATGCCGCAGAAGATCCATGTACTGCTGCTGACTCTGTCTCTGCATCTCAACCTGTTGCCTCTGGATCTCAAGCTGCTGTCTCTGAAACTCGTCCTGGCGAGCCTGAATCTGTGCTAGTGCTGCAGCTGTATCCTGTGCCTGGCGCTGTATCTGCTGCTGCTGCTGCTCCTGAGCCTGGGTCAACCTCTCAAGGATAGCCACCATGGCTGGGTCTGAGCGGGAGGCTGAGCCAGATCCACCGGCCTCGTGGTCGTGGGACCGAGGAGACCGGTACCTGGGGATGGGCTGGTAGTCCTCATCAGTGCTGTCTGAAGTGACATCCTCAGGTACCTCAGCAGTCTGAGTCTCAAGGTCCGCGAGCTCTGCCTCGGCAAGCTCGTCAACTCTGGCGTCCTGCTCAGCTGCTGTCTCAGGAACATCTGGGCGCTCACGCTGTCCTGGCGCTGGGGCCTGATCTCTAGTAACTGAGGCCCAAAGCTGTCTGATATCATAATCAGGGAAGGTTGTAGTGGTGTTAGCAATCTCTGCCCTGATCTCTGGTGGCATCTGGATAGCAGATCTGATGATAAAACAAATCCAGTGGGCATAGGGAAGCTGACGGTTACCCTTGAAGCCCTCAGCAATGGTGTCCTCCATCTCACTGAGAATAAGATCCCAGATGTCAAACTGTCGCTGTGAAAGGAGGTGGTAAACAACCCAAAGCTGCATCCTCGTCAGTCCCTCTCTGTAGCCAAGTCTGGGCAGTAAAGTGCGTCTGAGTATAGCATCCAAGACTCGGGCAAGTGGCGTCAGGCTGGCAGGAGTACGACGTGACCCTTCGCCAAAAGGCTCGCGAAAGCAGGGTCGAACCAGGTCGGTGGGTGGCACTGAACCGCCGTGAGGGCGTCTAGGAGGTGGAGTCTGTCCATAGCACAACTGATGGATCCTCGTGTCAGAAGCAGGTAATCTGAGGATCTCTCGGGCTCTGGAGCTGTAGAGTCTGTGATCGCGGCCTCTGAATGCAAAATGAATAAACTCATGGGCAGGATCAATCCAAAGTGAAGCATAGAACTCCCTGACCCATGTGCCGCAGTATGCACCTGTCCGTCCAAGAAGATCGGATAAGCCAGGCAGATAGGACAGGTGCGG
Organism: Saccharum spontaneum; assembly: GCA_022457205.1. NCBI lineage: Eukaryota > Viridiplantae > Streptophyta > Magnoliopsida > Poales > Poaceae > Saccharum > Saccharum spontaneum. Next base: position 38,034,303 of record CM039593.1, read on the forward strand.
ACGGAGCTGCTCTCCCACAACATCAACCAATGCCTCTAGTCGACATACCCTCTGAGGTCTGAAAGCAATGCCACTGTCAACTAGGGCCCTGTAGAAGTCCTCCTGAAGTGGGGTATAGAAACCCTCTGAAGCTCTGGGATCTCTGACAGGTGGAAACCATCGGCTGACCTCCACAAATCTCAAGCTCTTCACCTGACGTGCTGAAGCACCCCTCAGGTCTAAGTGCTCGACCGGGGGTGACCCTCTAACTCTAGGAGGAGGTCATGCTCCACGACGCTGGCCCTCTGGCCTAGGTGTCACCTGTGAACGAGCACGTGTGGAGCGGCGACGTGGTGGAGACTGAGCTGCCTGCTCCTCTGTATCCTCAGTGGCTTGTGGAGCCTCAGTGGCCTGGGTAGACTCAGTAGCGTGTGGAGTCTCTGTAGCCTGTGTCTGCTCTGAGGGTGGATCAACTGACATCTGCTCTGAAGGTGCAGTAGCCTCGGTGCCCTCAGTAGCCTCAGTGCCGAGCTGTCGACCTTCAAGATGAAAGCGACGCTCGCCTATGTGTAAGCCACTGCGTCTGCCACCTCTCTCTGCCTGCTCTGCAGCGTCTGCCACGGCCTGAGCAATCTCTGCATCTGACAGTGTCTTCCTCTTCTTCCTGGCTGCAATCTTGATGCGCTTACCACGCGCAATCTCATCACGACGGGGAGGACTGTTGTCCCCGTCACCAGGAGCACCACCGGCGTTCTTGCAACGCACCATACTGATCGACTGCCTGAAAACCTCTGTGAGATGATGAACTGACACTCGAGAGGCTTGGCCTCAATCCGTATCCGCAGGCTTGGCCTCGGATTTAGCGAACAGATCTGACCTGACACACCGACTGACTCGCTGCACGTATGGAATAGAGAGATATACTATAAGCACATATATATCTAAAGATACGAAACCCTAGATAGCAAGCACGTGAGATACGAAGTGAAACGTGACGCGAAGCTACCTCGGATCGACGAGACGACGGCGAGAGGAAGCGGTGACCTAGTTCGCGAGAACCCCCGAGATCGGCGATCGAGCACTGAAACGACCGAGCGAGATAGGCAATGGAGAGTTATGGTCAACGGCAAGCCCTAACGATGAAATTGAAAGGACTTGAATGAAAAGCGGAATCGAGACGATACCTCGACAAACCCTAGAAACCCTAGGTTAGGGTTAGGGTGAAAACCGAAGAAAGCTCGGGCAAGCTAGGGCACGAGGTGGAGAACGAGGAGCTCGGGCGCACGGGGGTGAGCTGCGGCGCTGGAGGAAACCACAGCGGTGGTTGGCGGCCGGCGGCGAGGTGGATGCGGGCGATTTTGGCGGCGCGGCGAGGTGGATGCGGGCGATTTTGGTGGCGCGGCGAGGTGGATGCGGGCGAGGCGCGCAGCGAGGCTGGGCAGGCGCGGGCAGCGTGCGAGGGCAGGGAGGCGCGGAGAGGAGGAGGACGGCAAGGACGCGGCGGCTCCGGCGAAACGGCGAGAACAAGCGAGCGGCGGCGGATTCGTACGGGATAGGAAACAAACAGAGAAGACGAAGGGTTTTTATGAGGGGCGCAGATCCGCTCGATACGCTATCACCGGACGCGGTGGTCACTATGATCGGACGCGGTGGTGCAGCGTCCGGTCACACTCCAGTAAGCGCCTGGAGTGACCGGACGCGTCCGGTGTGGACTGACCGGACGCGGTCAGAGTCCGGTCGCAGAGTGCTTGGGAATTCATCGCGGAGCACCGGACGCGGTGGTGGAAGCCGGGACCGGACGCGGTGGTCGTCAGAGGCGCGTTCGGTGCAGCGTCCGGTGCCTAGATCTGGACTTTGTCTTCTGGATGACCGGACGCGCTGGTGGACGCCGGGACCGGACGCGGTGGTGAAGCAACACTGCGTCCGGTGCAGCGTCCGGTCGCTGTTCTTCGCCATTCTTCGTTCCGAACTTCGACGTGACTTCTCCCAATCAAGTTCCAATTCAAAGAGACACAAATAAACACCAATTGGAACCTGATATGAGTGACTTCACTCAAACCCTCAAATTTTTCAAAATAGTTTGCCTTAGGCTAGTATAGTTTTTACGAAAATAGGCAATAAACACCCGAGGAGCAACGTATGGCCATGCAATAGAGTTTTTGGACCTTTAGGAGCGTCAAATGCTCTCTCTATTCATGGACGAACACAGAGGTTGCTCAAAGCTAAAACGAAAAGAAACGACAAACGAACAACCATGCATATGCAATGCAATACAAGAAAGTAAAGCTAGGTTGCTTGTCAAGTTTGATCCACGGTTAGGCTTCTTCACTCCTCCAAAGGAGGGTTATCGTAACCGTGTTAGCCAAGCCCTAAATGCATTGCGATAAGATAAACGTGACATATGATACAATGCAATGCAAGGGACAACACGCGCTCATTTTTTAAAGTTACTTGAATCAAGCACATTAAGTTCACTTCTTAGCCTACAAAAGGTAGCCTCGTCCAACGGTTTAGTGAAGATATCCGCTAATTGATTTTCACTTCGTACACCTTCTAGTGATATGTCATTTTTAGCAACGTGGTCTCTTAGAAAATGATGGCGGATATCAATGTGCTTGGTGCGAGAGTGTTGTACCGGATTGTTAGCAATTTTAACAGCACTTTCATTGTCACATAAAAGTGGCACCTTTTCAAGAACAACTCCATAGTCTAGGAGGGTTTGTTTCATATATAAGATTTGTGCACAACAAGCCCCCGCGGCAATGTATTCCGCCTCGGCGGTGGACAAAGCCACACTATTTTGCTTTTTAGATGACCAAGATACTAAGGATCTCCCAAGCAAATGGCACCCTCCGGATGTGCTTTTTCTATCAATTTTGCAACCGGCATAATCCGAGTCGGAATAGCCAACTAGTTGGAATCTAGCTCCTTTGGGATACCATAGACCAATGCTTGGGGTGTACTTAAGATATCTTAGGATTCTTTTTACGGCACTTAAGTGAGGTTCTTTAGGGCACGCTTGAAAGCGAGCACACATGCACACACTAAACATGATATCGGGCCTAGATGCGGTAAGGTACAACAAGCTACCAATCATAGAACGGTAGAGAGTTTGATCAACCGGTTTACCTCCCTCATCTAGGTCGAGATGTCCATTTGATGGCATTGGGGTCTTGATTGGTTTGCATTCTTCCATCTTGAATCTTTTGAGAAGATCCTTGGTATACTTTTCTTGAGAGATAAAAATCCCTTCTCTCATTTGCTTGACTTGAAAACCAAGGAAGAATGTGAGCTCACCAATCATTGACATCTCGAACTCCTTTGACATCAATTCACCAAACTCCTTGCAATAATCTTCATTTGTTGACCCGAAGATGATATCATCAACATACACTTGACAAATGAAGATCTCCCCATTAAGCTTCTTGGTGAATAGTGTGGTGTCGACCTTCCCGATGGTGAAGCCCTTCTCAATGAGGAAGTCCCAGAGACGCTCATACCACGCTCTAGGCGCTTGCTTGAGCCCATATAGCGCCTTGGACAACCTATAAACATGATTAGGATATCTAGGGTCTTCAAACCCGGGAGGTTGATTGACATAGACTAGTTCATTTATAAAGCCATTTAAGAATGCACTTTTCACATCCATTTGATATAATTTCATATCATGATGTGATGCATATGCAAGGAGGATACGAATGGCTTCAAGTCTTGCAACGGGTGCAAAGGTCTCTCCAAAATCAAGGCCTTCAACTTGAGAGAACCCCTTTGCAACTAGTCTTGCCTTGTTCCTCACTACTATGCCTTGGTCATCTTGCTTGTTTCGGAACACCCACTTGGTTCCAATGACTCTTGCACCTTTAGGATGCTCTTCAAGTGTCCATACTTGGTTGCGGGTGAAGTTGTTCAATTCTTCATGCATGGCATTCACCCAATCCGGATCTTGAAGAGCTTCTTCTACATTCTTAGGTTCAACACAAGAGACAAAAGAGTGATGTTCAACGAAAGAAGCTAGCTTTTGAGATCGAGTCATTACTCCCTTTGTAGGACTCCCTATGATGAGTTCTTGTGGATGAGCTTGAAGTAGTGGTGAGTTTCTTCTATCAATCACTTGAGGAGGTGGATTGGGAGTATCAACATCTTGTGCTTGTGCCTCAGCTTGTTCATGAGAGACATAAGTATCTTCATTTTCAACTCTCTCATTCTTGTCATCATCTTGAGGCACACGTGATGAAGATGGTGGATCAATGATTTGCACATCGTCTTCATCATCGTTTGGCTTGATGTCTCCCACGGGCATGTTCTTCATGGCCTCCCTCAAGGGTTCATCACCTACATCATCACAATTCTCAATTGCTCCTTGGGAGCTGTTAGATTCATCAAATTCCACATCATATGTTTCTTCAACCAAACCGGTGGTATGGTTAAATACTCTATATGCTTTGGACTTTGATGAGTAACCAACAAGAAAACCAATATCACAACGTCTTTGAAACTTTCCTAGGTGTTGACGCTTCTTGTAGATGTAGCATTTGCAACCAAACACTCAGAAGAATGAGACGTCCGGCTTCTTCCCATTAAGCAACTCATAGGGGGTCTTGCCAAGAAACTTTTGGAGGAAGAGGCGATTTGAAGCATAGCATGCGGTGTTGATTGCCTCGGCCCAAAACTTTTCCGGAGTGTTGTACTCATCTAACATTGTTCTTGCAAGGGTGATCAAAGTCCGGTTCTTTCTCTCAACTACACCATTTTGTTGAGGAGTGTAGGTTGAAGAAACCTCATGCTTGATTCCAATTTCATCACAATAAGCTTCAATATTGGTGTTGTCAAACTCTTTGCCATTGTCACTTCTAATCTTCTTTATCTTGACTTCAAATTCATTTTGAGCTCTCTTTGCAAACTTCTTGAAGCAACTTGCCACTTCGGATTTGTCACGAAGGAAGAAAGTCCATGTATATCTTGAGTAGTCATCCACTATCACAAGACAATAGAGATTACCACCCAAGCTCTTGTATGTTGTAGGCCCAAACAAATCCATGTGTAGAAGTTCTAGCACTCTTGAGGTTGACATGAAAGCCTTGGTGGGATGAGTGTTTGCAACTTGTTTGCCCGCTTGACATGCACTACAAGGTTTGTCCTTTTCAAACTTCACATCTTTCAACCCTCTTACTAGTTCTTTCTTCAATAGCTTGTTGAGAGTGCTCATTCCAACATGTGCAAGCCTCCTATGCCAAAGCCAACCAAGTGAGGTCTTGGTGAACAAACATGTCATCAAATTTGCATCTTCGGAGGTGAAGTCAACAAGATAAAGATTGTTGTATCTAAAGCCTTTGAATATCACTTGCTTGTCATCTATCTTTGAAACTTCAACTTCATTTGGTGTGAACAAGCATTGGAAGCCAAGGTCACAAAGTTACCCAACGGATAACAAGTTGAAACTCAATGAAGCAACATAGAGCACATTTGAGAGTGAGTGATCATTTGATATTGCAATCTTGCCTATACCCTTGACTTTGCTCTTTGAATTATCTCCAAATGTGATCTTCTCTTGACATATCCCATTCTCTTCAATGGAGGTGAACATACGAGGATCACCGGTCATATGTTGAGTGCAACCACTATCAATAACCCAATGAGATCCACCGGTCTTGTAGTTCACCTACACACAAGAGATCAAGCTTTTTGTTTAGGGACCCAAACTTGAGAGGGGCCCTTGACTTTCTCAACTAGTGACTTGGCAACCCATATTTTCTTTGGCCTATTCTTGTTTGGGGGACCCAAAAACATGACTTTCATCTTTCCATTTGAATCTTTTCTTAGCATGTAATGAGCATTGAAGGCAAAGGGTCTAGCATGCTTGGGCAAGGGTTGTGGTGGTGGAGTTTTGCATTCATGAGCAAAGTGACCTTCTTGACCACACTCAACACATCTCTTTGGCTTGGGCTTTGACTTGCTTTGTTGTTGAGCTTTTGCTTTCTTCTCTTGATTTGCCAAGTACCCAATACCACTTCTATCCATCTTCATTACGGTGTTCATGAGGAGCTCACTTTGCAAATATTGGCCTCTTGTGAACTTGCTTAGGCCGGTCTTGAGATGCTCTTTTTCTTGCTTGAGCTTCTTGTTCTCTTCAATGAGTGACTCATTTGTTGTTTGCTTCTCAAGAGCCATCAAACCTTTAAGCTTCTTGTTCTCATTTGCAAGCTTCTCATTCTCACACTTGATCTTGGCATAATCATCATGGTTGCATGACTCAACCACACTCTTGCCTTTGCTACTAGAACCTTGCTCAATGCTTTCAATGATCAAGTCATCACATGATGTAGCTATATCACACTTAACAACATGGTTAGTAGCATCATGTGTCTCAAGAGCAAGTTCATTAGCAACCACAAGACTATCATAGTCAATTTTTAATGTGGTGTATTTGTCTTTTAGAGAGCTATGTCTAGTGATGAGCTCATCATGCTTCTTCTCAAGTTTATCATGTTGATCTTTAAGCTCTTTGTTAGAGGTTTTGAGCTCCTTGAGAGTAGAAGACATAATTTCATTTTGATCTCTAAGCTCACCACTAGTCTTTTGAGCATTTTCAAGCTTAGATGAGAGTGATTCATTTTCATTTTGAAGATCATCATTTTCACTTCTTGTCCTTCTTATGATCTTAGTGTATTTGTTTAGCAATTTTACAAGTTCATCATAAGAAGGTGCATCAAATTCATCATCACTATCACTATCATCATCATCATCACTATCATGGTTTTGTACCTTTCGTTCACCCTTGGCCATAAGGCATAGGTGAGTAGTGGACGATGATGGTGAAGAAGGCGGTGAAGGTGGTGGTGAAGATGTCGGTGAAGATGATGGCCCCATCACAAATGCGGCAACCTTCTCTTTCTCATCATCGCTCTCATCTTCGGAGGAGCCACAAGATGATTCAATGTCGGTGAGCCAATCACCAACAATATAAGCCTTTCCACCCTTCTTCTTCTTGTAGAACTCCTTCTTCTTGCCATCCTTCTTCTTGTATGGCTTGTTCTTCTTCTTCTCATCTTCTTCATCACTTGAATCATTTTTCTTGCCCTTGTTCTTGTTCTTGAACTTGTCTTTTGGTGGTCTAGGGCATTGATGAGCTAGGTGGCCAAGTTCACCACAATTATAGCAATCCATCTCCGAGATGGGCTTTCTCTTGCTACTTTTGAAGAATTTCTTTTTCTTGCCATCGAACTTGATGCCACTCTTGTTGAGCTTCTTTAGCATCTTGGTGGTCTTCCTCACCATGAGTGCAAGTGATTCATCATCGATATCACTTTCACTTGAGCTTTCTTGCACGATCATGGCTTGGCCCTTCTTCTTCTTCTTGTCATGGCTAGCTTTGAAGGCCAAGTCTTTCTTCTTGGAAGATGATGAGCCCTCTTCCGGAGTGATGTGCATGTACATCTCATGAGCATTGATCTTCCCCAATACTTGAGTCGGTGTTGCGGTGGAGAGATCACTTTGATGAAGCACGGTGACAATGTGACCATACTTCTCAACGGGAAGCACACTCAAGATCCTCCTTGCAACATCCGATTGACTCATTTGAGTGAGCCCAAGAGCATTGAGGTCCTCTACAAGAACATTCAAGCGAGTGTACATGTCATTAGCACTTTCTTTGGGAAGCATCTCAAAAGAATTAATCTTCTTTAAAGTAATATGATAGCGTTCCTCACGCTCACTCTTAGTTCCCTCATGGAGAGCACAAAGATTTTACCACAAATCATGAGCGTTCTTTGCATTACGCACACGATTGAAGATATCTTTGCCTAAGCCCCGGTAGAGTGCATTTTTGGCCTTTGCATTCCACCAGTCGTACTTCTCCTCGTCACCCGTGGGGTTTGCGAGATCCTTGATAGCGGGAAGCCCTTGGGTTGTGGCTCTAAGGCACCCGACATCTATGGCTTTGAGATGCGCCTCCATGCGGATTTTCCAATATGGAAAATCATCCCCCTCAAAGGTGGGAGGTGGTCCTTCCCCGTTAGACATCTTGCTCTAGGCGGTAAAGCCTAAATTAGGAGCAACACGGCTCCGATACCAATTGAAAGGATCAAGATGCCCAAGAGGGGGGTGAATTGGGCTTTTCTAAAAATTAAATGCAAGAATTAAATCCTACAAGCCGGAATTCACCCCTAGTGCCTACTTGTGTTCCTAGAGAGTCTACCGTTAAAAAGTTTTGCACCCTAGTTTCCAATCCTAGTCTAGCATGGCAATTCTAGGAAAGTAAAACAAGCAATGAAAGTAAATACGAGAAAGTAATTGCTTGAAAGTAAAGGGGCAAGGAACATGGCGATGTTTTTCCGAGGTATCGGAGAGTCGCCACTCCCCACTAGTCCTCGTTGGAGCACCCGCGCAAGGGTGTCGCTCCCCCTTGATCCGCGCAAGGATCAAGTGCTCTCTACGGGTTGATTCTTCGACACTCCGTCGCGGCGAATCACCCAAAACCGCTCACAACTTGAGTTGGGTCATCCACAAGCTCCGCCGGATGATCACCAAACTCCCAATCACCACCAAGCCGTCTAGGTGATGGCGATCACCAAGAGTAACAAGCTAGAACTCTCACTTGTCCACAACGAGCCCAAATGAGGAGATGGATGCACACTTGCTACTCTCTAATCACTAGTGAGGAATCTCAAACTTTGATTCTCAAAACTCTATCCTCACTAGAGCTCTTGCACTCCCTTGCACTCTAAAGGGTTTTCTCAGATGTTTGAATGAGCAAGAGACCTCTAAAAGAGGTGGAGGGGTTGTATTTATACACCCCTCAAAGAAAACGAACCGTTACTTTCTGACACGGGGTCACCGGACGCGCCGGTCGCCCGTAACGGTCAAAACGCGATTTTGAACTGAGCCACCGGACGCGTCCGATCGTGCAAGGGTGCTTACTGTACTCGCACCGGACGCGAGGCCGCGTCCGATGGCTGAAGACCGGACGCGTCCGGTCCTCTCTGGACCTTACTGGACTGAGACCGGACGCGCCGATCACAGCCAGGTCGCGTCCGACGGGCGTTCTCACAACGTGACACGTGTCAGCCACTGACCACCGCGTCCGGTCCTCGCGAGGACCGTGTCCGGTGGTCAAGGCCGAAACCCTAGCGCGGTAGCGTACTGACCGGACGCGTCCGATGCTCCCGAAGACCGCGTCCGGTGACTGGAAAACAGCCCGAAACTTCTCGAAACGCGTCGCAACTTCAACCAAGTTGCTTCCAACTGAACTTTGAGCTATTCTAGGGTTGCCTAGCGCCAAGTTTAACAAGTGTGCACCACACCTAAACATAGGACTCGCCTAGGTCAAGCTACCCATTCATGCCCCCCTTTATAGTACGGCCAAAAGAGAAAAACGAAGATCCTAACGACTATTCCGAATGTGTCTCAACACCTCGACATCCAGAACTAACCGTCCTTAATCTTGACGTCACTCTTTTGAAAACCGAAACGATTTCCATCAAGGGACACAAAGCCACAGTGCTCAAAGCAGTTATCACCTCCATGACCTAACTTACCAATGTTTCTGCAAAACACACGTTAGTCATGGTAATAGAGTGTTGTCATTAATTACCGAAACCAAACCTTGGGGCCTAGATGCTTTCAATGCCGGTGGGAGACATCAAGCCAAAAGATGATGATGATGATGTACAAATTATTGATCCACCATCCTCATCACATGTGCCTCAAGGTGATGACAAGAACGAGAGAGTTGAAAATGAAGACACTTATGTCTCTCATGAACAAGCCGAGGCACAAGCTCAAGATGTTGATGCTCCCCATCCACCTCCTCAAGTGGTTGATAGAAGAAACTCACCTCTACGTCAAGCACATCCACAAGATCTCATCATAGGGAGTCCTACTAAGGGAGTAATGACTCGATCTCAAAAGCTTGCTTCTTTTGTTGAACATCACTCTTTTGTCTCTTGTGTTGAACCTAAGAATGTAGAAGAAGCTCTTCAAGATCTGGATTGGGTGAATGCTATGCATGAAGAATTAAACAACTTCACCCGCAATCAAGTATGGACACTTGAAGAGCATCCTAAAGGTGCAAGAGTCATTGGAACCAAGTGGGTGTTCCGAAACAAGCAAGATGACCAAGGCATAGTAGTGAGGAACAAGGCAAGACTAGTTGCAAAGGGGTTCTCTCAAGTTGAAGGTCTTGACTTTGGAGAGACCTTTGCACCCGTTGCAAGACTTGAAGCTATTCGTATCCTCCTTGCATATGCATCACATCATGATATGAAACTATATCAAATGGATGTGAAAAGTGCATTCTTAAATGGCTTCATAAATGAACTAGTCTATGTTAATCAACCTCCCGGGTTTGAAGACCCTAGATATCCTAATCATGTTTATAGGTTGTCCAAGACGCTATATGGGCTCAAGCAAGCCCCTAGAGCGTGGTATGAGCGCCTCCGGGACTTCCTCATTGAGAAGGGCTTCACCATTGGGAAGGTCGACACCACACTATTCACCAAGAAGCTTAATGGGGAGATCTTCATTTGTCAAGTGTATGTTAATGATATCATCTTCGGATCAACAAATGAAGATTATTGCAAGGAATTTGGTGAATTGATGTCGAAGGAGTTCGAGATGTCTATGATTGGTGAGCTCACATTCTTCCTTGGGTTTCAAGTCAAGCAAATGAGAGAAGGGATTTTCATCTCTCAAGAAAAGTATACCAAGGATCTTCTCAAAAGATTCAAGATGGAAGAATGCAAACCAATCAAGACCCCAATGCCATCTGATGGACATCTCGACCTAGATGAGGGAGGTAAACCGGTTGATCAAACTCTCTACCGTTCTATGATTGGTAGTTTGTTGTACCTTACCGCATCTAGGCCCGACATCATGTTTAGTGTGTGCATGTGTGCTCGCTTTCAAGCTTGCCCTAAAGAACCTCACTTAAGTGCCGTAAAAAGAATCCTAAGATACCTTAAGCACACCCCAAGCATTGGTCTTTGGTATCCCAAAGGAGCTAGATTCCAACTAGTTGGCTATTCCGATTCGGATTATGCCGGTTGCAAAATTGATAGAAAAAGCATATCCGGAGGGTGCCATTTGCTTGGAAGATCTTTAGTATCTTGGTCATCTAAAAAGCAAAATAGTGTGGCTTTGTCCACCACCGAGGCGGAATACATTGCCGCGGGGGCTTGTTGTGCACAAATCTTATATATGAAACAAACCCTCCTAGACTATGGAATTGTTCTTGAAAAGGTGCCACTTTTATATGATAATGAAAGTGCCGTTAAAATTGCTAACAATCCAGTACAACACTCTCGCACCAAGCACATTGATATCCGCCATCACTTTCTAAGAGATCACGTTGCTAAAAATGATATATCACTAGAAGGTGTAAGAAGTGAAAATCAATTAGCGGATATCTTCACTAAACCTTTGGATGAGGCCACCTTTTGTAGGTTGAGAAGTGAACTCAATGTGCTTGATTCTAGCAACTTTAAAAAATGAGCTTGTGTTGTCCCTTGCATTGCATTGTATAATATGCCATGTTTATCTTATCGCAATGCATCTAGGGCTTGGCTAACACGGTTACGATAACCCTCCTTTGGAGGAGTGAAGAAGCCTAACCGTGGATCAAACTTGACAAGCAACCTAGCTTTACTTTCTTGTATTGCATTGCATATGCATGGTTGTTGGTTTGTCGTTTCTTTTCAGTTTGGCTTTGAGCAACCTCTGTGTTCGTCCATGGGTAGAGAGAGCATTTTGACGCTCCTAAAGGTTCAAAAACTCTATTGCATGGCCATACGTTGCTCCTCAGGTGTTTATTGTCTATTTTCTTAAAAATAATACTAGCCTAAGGCAATCTATTTTGAAAAACTTGAGGGTTTGAGTGAGGTCACTCATATCTGATTCCAATTGGTGTTTATTTGTGTCTCTTTGAATTGGAACTTGATTGGGAGAAGTCGCGTCGAAGTTCGGAACGAAGAAGGGCGAAGAACTGTGACCGGATGCTGGACCAGACGCTGCACCGGACGCAGTGATGCTTCACCACCGCGTCCGGTCCCGGCGACCACCAACGCGTCCGGTCATCCAGAAGACCAAGTCCTGATCTAGTGACCGAACGTTGGACCGGACGCGCTGCTGTTGACCACCGCGTCCGGTCCCGGTATCCACCACCGCGTCCGGTCATTCGCGATGACTTTCCCGGAAACCCTCGACCGGACTCTGTCCGCGTCCGGTCAGTTCTAACCAGACGCGTCCGGTCGCTCCAGGTGCTTACTGGAGTGTGACCGGACGCTGCACCACCACGTCCGGTCATATCGACCACCGCGTCCGGTCATCGGTTCCCGAGCGGATCTAACTCCTCATAAATTTCTTCGGTGCTCGGTCTGTTTCTTCAAATCTTCCACGCCCGTGCCCTAACCGCCGCCGTCTTTTCGCCGCCTCGCCGTCTTTTCGCCAGAGCCCGCGCCTCCGCCGCCCCCTGCCCTCTCCGGCGAGCCGCGCCTCACCACCACCGCGCTGCTCCACCCCAGTTTCGCCCGCGCAGCGCCGCCGCGCAGGCCGCAGTCGCCAGCACCGCCGTTTTGCCCTAGCCTGCCGCACCTGCACCACCACCGCCGCCGTCCGCTCTGCCGCCGGTGAGCTGCGCCCACGTCACCTGCGCCACCTCCGGCCGGCCCTTGCCCTGCCTCGCGATCGTCTTCGCTCTCGGCCGTCGCGCTTTGCCCTAACCCTAACCCTAGGGTTCGCGCAGCGACGTCTCGTTCGGTCGTCGTCGAACTTTCTTCGTCGCGCGACATCTTCTTCGCGAGGTTGTTACGCATCTCCTTGATACTCGTGTTAGGGTTTGCTGAAATTTCTTTATTCTTATCCTAATTATCTCGTGTTTCGGCAAATCAGAGCTCGTCCGGCAAATTTGAGAAGTCTCGCAAACTAGGTCGTCTTACCTTTTCACCGTCTACTTGTCGATCCGAGGTGGCCTTTGAGTTTCGATTCATGTCTTACCCTTTATGCTTGCTATCTCTAGGGTTTCGCACCTAGTAGTTTATATATGTTTCTTATAGTAGATCCATCTATTCCGTCTTTTCAGCGAGTTTATCGGTGTGTCGGGGTAATCTCAGTTTACTGAATCCGAGGCCAAGCCTGCGGATACGGATTGAGGCCAAGCCTCTCGAGTGTCAGTACACCATCTTTCAGAGGCTTTCCGACAGCTTGACAACATGGTTCGTTGCAAGAACGCCGGTGGTGCTCCTAGTGACAGGGATGACAGTCCTCCTCGTCTGTCTGAGGTTGCGCGTGGAAAGCGCATCAAGATCATGGCCAAAAAGAAGAAGAAGACCCTTACCGATGCAGAGATCGCTCGGGCAGTTGCAGATGCAGCAGAGCAGGCAGAGAGGGGAGGCAGGAGCAGTGGCATACGCATTGGCGAGCGTCACTTTCATCTTGAAGGTCGACAGCTTGGTACAGAGGCTACAGAGGCCACTAAGGGCACAGAGGGCACAGAGCATGCAGATGCTATGTCAGTTGATCCACCTGCAGAGGCTCCAGAGGGGATAGAGGAGCAGCCAGCTCAGACTCCACCGCGTCGCCGCTCCACACGCACACGAGCTCAGGTGACTCCTAGGCCAGAGGGCCAGCGTCATGGAGCACGTCCACCTCCCAGGGCTAGAGGTTCACCTCCGGTCGAGCACTTTGACTTGAGGGGTGCTACAGCACGTCAGGTGCAAGGGTTGAGGTTCGTTGAGGTCAGTCGGTGGTTCCCACCTCAGAGGGACTCCAGAGCTTCAGAGGGTTTCTATACTCCTCTACAGGAGGATTTTTACAGAGCTTATGTTGACAGTGGCATTGTTTTTCGACCACAGAGGGTCTGTCGCCTTGAGTCACTTGTTGAGGTGGTGGGTGAGCAGCTTCGTCCGCACCTGTCCTTTCTGCCAGGCTTGTCAGATTTTCTTGGACGGACAGGTGCATACTGCGGCACATGGGTTAGAGAGTTCTATGCTTCACTATGGATTGATCCTGCCCATGAGTTCATACACTTTGCATTCCGAGGCCGCGACCGCAGACTGTACAGCACTAGAGTGCGGAAGATTCTCAGACTCCCAGCTTCAGACACGAATATTCATCAGCTCTGCTTTGGTCAGACTCCTCCACCTAGACGCCCTCACGGCGGGACAGTGCCGCCTACAGATCTGATTCGACCCTGCTTCCGTGAGCCTTTTGGTGAAGGGTCTCGTCGCACTCCTGCCAGTCTGACACCGCTAGCCCGAGTCCTGGATGCTATAGTCAGACGCACTCTTCTTCCCAGGCTTGGCTACAGAGAGGGATTGACTAGGATGCAGCTATGGGTTGTTCACCACCTCCTCTCACAGACACCGTTTGACATTTGGGATCTTATGCTTAGTGAGATGGAGGACACCCTGGCAGAGGGATTCAAGGGACATCGTCAGCTGCCCTATGCTCACTGGATTTGCTTCATCATCAGATCTGCCCTTGAGCTTCCTGCAGAGATCCGAGCTGAGATATCCGATACCACCACCGCTTTTCCTGAGTATGATATTCGTCAGCTATGGGCTTCAGTTACGAGAGAGCAGGCCCCAGTGCCAGGATAGCGCGAGAGACCTGAGGTACCAGAGACAGCAGCTGAGCAGGATGCCACCATTGAGGGGCTTGCTGAGGCAGAGCTTGCAGATCTTGATGCTCAGCTTGCTGATCTAGCTGAGGATGAGGCCTCTGACAGCACTAACGAGGACTATCAGCCCATCCCCAGGTATCGGTCTCCTCGGCCTCATGACCACGAGGCCGGTGGCTCTGGTTCAGCCTCCCGCTTAGATCCAGCCATGGTGGCTATCCTTGAGAGGCTGACCCAGGCACAGGAGCGACAGGAGCTGCAGATACAGAGACAGGCTCAGGACACAGCTGCCGCGTTTGCACAGATACAGGCTCGACAGGACGAGTTTCAGAGACAGCAGCTTGAGATACAGCGCTAGCAAGTCGAGATGCAGCGCCAGCAGTATGAGATGCAGCGACAGAGTGCAGCTAGCCAGCAGCAGTATTTGGATCTTCTGTGTCACCTAGTCACTATTGGGGTTCCTCCACCTACTTCTGTCCTGACTCCAGCTTTATAATCCAGTGGTCCGTCGAGTCAGGGACAGCCGAGCTTTTAGTTCACCTCTCCACAGCAGCAGGTTCCCCAGTCGTTCCAGTCCCCGAGCTACACGCCTATTCAGACGGGGTTTACTCCTTCAGACCAGCCTCGCACTCACCTCCTGACAGGCACACCATTCGGTGATTTCAGTGCCACATACAGCGAGTTGACTGGTCAGCCGACGCCCTCGCACACTACCTTTGCTACTTCTTCAGGGTTGTCAGCTTCAGAGGCAGCTGTTCCTCCTGTGACAGGGACGGGGCACTACAGAGACAGTTCCTTCGTCAGTTGCCTCGACCGATCCCCCAGCTATTGGCACACTACAGGCTCAGGTCATAGAGAGTGCTCCACTTGTTGCTACTACGTCAGTACCTGTTCCTGTTGCTCAGACCCAGACCGCTTCACAGCCACGTGCTTCTTCAGAGGGTCAGCCAGATAGCTCCGATTCCGAGGGAGACACTTTGCACTTCGTGATTACTCCGCGCACCTCGGCACCCGACACGACTCCGTCTGTTCCCCCGTCGGATCCCTAGACTAGTTTTTGGCGTTTGATGCCAAAGGGGGAGAGAGAGAGTAGTTTCAGGGGGAGTTTTGATAGAGGGTTTTCGTTTTCTTTTGTGTGCTACATTCATGCATCATGTTTACTTTACAGTCATTGCATTCGTGTGACATGTGGTCGTGTGAGATACTTTTAGTCTAATGGTTTATCTAGTCACTGTGTTAATTCTTGTCACTTGTTTGATTATAGCTCTAAGGTTGTGCTTCCGTGCCTTACTCCGATTTCTTATGAGCTATATCTTTATGTGTACTAACGCTTTATGTCTTATCTTATGAGTACACACTTTTGGCTTGGGACACTGTTGATATTTGGTAACGCAATTAGGAAATGATCCGCAAGCGCACGGATATCGGTGAGCACTTCACCCGGGATGTTATCCAGAGTATCATATTTATTTTTTTACCACTAGGAGAAAGCGTGCATCTGACTAACCAAATCTATTACTACTAACCTTTAGGCTACAACCACTGTGATTTGATGTGAGCGATGTATAGAGAAGACTACAACTGCACTCTCGTTCTAACCTTGGTAAGGATGATCTACTGCTCTATTGGGGAGGCTCACGGAATCTAGACACCTCAAAGGATGTTCGACCCGCACCTATAAACCCTATCGATCCTGCTAACGGGATATGGAATACAAAGGTAGCTACGGAAATGTCACATTCCTCGCTACTACCACGGTCCGGCTAGACAGGGGATATCTATGAGTATCCTAGCCCAAACACCTCGTTTACGCTAGAGATGATTACTCTAAACTCTACGCGAAGAGATTAAAGTAAACTCATAAACCAAAGAACAATAAAACAAAGAACTTACTAGAATTTAGAAGTCGAAATACTGAAGAATCCTAGGAGCAAGCCTCGGGTTAGGAGAACTTGATCCCGCAGGTACAACCTCGAAGTAGTCACCGACAGGCCGGGCTTCCTTCGATCTATACCTCCACTCTATCTCTCTCAATCTAGAAGAACTAAGTCTAATCTCACATTGGATGCTAAGCCCTAATGAGGTGGGAACCCTAAGGGAACCTCTCTCTCCGAATCCTCTCTAGAAAATATGAAAATAATGGACTTGGATTCTCCTCTCCAGGGGCCAGGGGTCCTGCTTATATAGTCCCTTCAAGTGAACCTGGGCCGTCGGATCAAACCGACATTAATCGCACGGTTTTCCTTGATCCTTTAGGTCAGTGGGGCATAATCCGCGAGACTCGTCCTGATTGGTTGCAGACCTAGGGCGGGCGCCCCAGGGTCCAGGGCGGGCGCCCTGGTCCCGGGCCCGTTCGGCCTCCCGTTCGATCCCGTGGCTTCTGGAGTCTTCTAGATGATAGAAAATCGGTGAACACGTTAATATCTCTATGTAATTCCGACGTGTGGGCCTTTCCTTTGTATTTCCTGATAACCCCCTGCAGAAACAGATAAACAACAAAACTCGTGGAATTCTGTCAGATCAAACCCTAATTCTAGGTGTTGCTTGCATATAGGTCCTTTTCCTTATTTATTGAATAATTAAAATTGATACTTAAGAACCGTCAACAAACACCCCCATACTTAGGCTTTTACTCGTCCTCGAGAAAAGGATGGTTCAGAAAAATAACTGGGGTTGAAACATTGTAAAGCATTCTTTTTATACCTGCAGGGTGTTGTGAATGTCCACTGTGCACTGTAGTCAGGAAAATATATGGTTGAAGTAGAGATCCTTTCTTCTTCTCAACCCTGTCACTTGGAGTTTTTTTATATATTTTTGAATAGAAAACTTAGCATACCTTTATCCTCATAGGGGCTCTCAGATCACTCATTTATCTTTTGTATATCTCACTGAGGCTGTTTTAATTTATAGAAATTCTCAAGCATACTTACTTTGCATATATTGCCTGGGTCAAAACGGGATCCGAGGAGAGGAATGCCATACTCTTAGATCAAAGACTTTGAAAATTAAAACTTGTCAACTCTTACTGGCATATTGCTTATTAGAGGGACCATGGGCTATCATTTTCTTTTTACCATATATATTTTTATCATCTCATTTTTTTTAGGTGGATACTGAGGTACCCCTAATTCTACTTCCGGACACTTGTCCATTTTTCTGCGAGGTTGTCGAGCACTTGCTCCTTTTTATTTCCTCGAAATATATTTTTGCATAGCCCATGCCTCTAATGCAATAATACTTCGGAAGAGTGAATCTTTCTGAATAAAAATGTCTTGATCTTGGGAGCATGATAAATCTCTCAACAAGGGTCTAACTCGTTTTGCACAAACTCAATACAAAGAAATTAATATTTTTAGGTTTATCAGGCATATAAAATATTGAGGATGGTAGCTATATTTTTGAAGTTTTTGAAAAGAAAATCCCCAAGCGACAAAGATTTCAAGAATAAGATGCTCATATTCTACCATCTCACATTCCACAATGACTTGAGTAACACATGGTTTTTAAAATGATTTTCAATAAATGCAGGTTTTCAGAAATATCACAGAGTGAGATTGATCATGATTAAAAATATTTTTGTCTTTTTAAATTATCATGTTAGGAACAATATTCTACACAGCCCAATATGTATTTGTATATATGTAAATAAAGCGTGCAGAGTATGTACCTGAATCGTGGAGTGGTGCAATCGAAGTGCATTTACCATGTCGGGGGGATTCCCCCATACTTGTTTCCTGCTTTCTTGCATAAAAATAAAGTGGAGATACACGAGGCATAATAATAATAATAATCTTTATTTGTCTTGAGGCATTTATTACACTGACTAATGAAGCGAACTAATCTAAACTGAATTTAATCGAATCTAATTAAATCTAATGATGAAGACTAAGACACACTGCCTCAAGGTCTAATCTAGATAGCTCAGTGTTGCTCTAAATCCCTAATCCTAGCAAGGGCATCAGAAAGGTCACGTTTAAGCGCGAGCACAGTAGTGTTCAGGTTGGAGACTTGCCTACTAAGGGAGCTAACTGTGGACTGAAGTTCCATAATATGTCTATTTGCTGTCCTGATGTCCTCATCCACATCTGTTATGGTCCTGCGGCGCTTCGGTGGTGTCTCAAACGAATTGAGAGCGTGCTTAGGAGCTTCCTTTGGTGGGATGAAGCGAACTTTTGCTGTCCTAACTCCTTCGAAGCGGGGCCTCTCCTTCTCCGTAGTGTAGTGGACGCTGCTGATCTCGCCGCTCCGGTTGGTCTTGACGCCTACAACCCGCTCATTGGGTTTAGGTGGCAGGATTTTCGTGCCGGCTGGTACCTTGACGATGGCTTCTTGCTTGGACGACGGTCCCTTGAGAAGAAGGGGCTGCGGTGGTGCAGTAAGAACTGGTTGGGCGTAGTAGGATGAGATTGAGCTGCGCTGGTTTGATGGTGGGGCTGCTAGCTGTCGCTCTGTGTTGGCCGGGACGTAGGCGTCGGGGTCATCCTTGGGCTTGCGGTTGAGGTCGTAAGGGACGATCTCCCAGTTGCGGTGGGTCTTGTCGGCCATTGGAGAAGCAAGGAACTAGACAAGCTCTAATTGAGGAGGAGAGAAGGATTGAATGAATTGGTGTTGAAAGCTGACGTCAGGGGTCTATTTATATAGGGGTCAAAAAGTGCCTCTAGGGTTTCCATAGATCCATCCCGCCGCCGGGCGTGCGTAACAACCCATTCGCGGAATTTTCTGGATAACCATAGATGAGGAAAGCACGTCGGAAGAGGCCGGGGCCGAGGGGACACCAGGGCAGGGTGCCCCAAAACTGCCCCCACAGCATAATCACTAGCATCACACATAATTTCAAAAGGCAACGACCAATCAGGGGGTTGAATGATTGGTGCAGAGATGAGTGCATTCTTTAATAATTCAAAAGCTTTTAAACATGCATCATCAAATTCGAAAGGAGCATCCTTGGCTAGCAAAAGAGTGAGTGGTCTAGCAATAAATGAAAAATCTTTTATGAATCTGCGATAAAAACCAGCATGGCCAAGAAAGCTTCGAATTCCTTTTATATTCACAGGTGGAGGTAGTTGTTCTATTACTTCAATTTTAGCTTTATCTACCTCAATACCTCTTTTAGACACTAGGTGTCCTAGCACTATTCCTTCCCTAACCATAAAATGATATTTTTCCCAGTTAAGGACTAAGTGCTTTTCTTTGCATCTTTGCAAAACCTTGTCTAAGTTTTCAAGACAATTATCAAAAGTTTTTCCATAAACAGAAAAATCATCCATGAAAACTTCCACAATCTCTTCAATCATATCAGAAAATATAGACATCATGCATCTTTGAAAAGAAGCTGGTGCATTACATAGCCCAAAAGACATTCTACGATAAGCATAAGTTCCGTATGGACAGGTAAAAGTGGTTTTGCTTTGATCATCAGGATGGATCGGGATCTGGTGGTACCCTGAATATCCATCTAAGAAACAGAAGAACAAATGGTTTGCTAACCGCTCTAACATCTCATCTATAAAAGGTAAAGGAAAGTGATCCTTTTTCGTGGCTTTATTCAGTTTTCTATAGTCAATGCACATCCGCCACCCTGTGACGGTGCGTTGCGGAATTAGCTCGTTCTTCTCATTTGTAACAACAGTCATGCCTCCCTTTTTAGGCACAACTTGAACAGGGCTCACCCACTCACTATGCGGCACAGGATATATAATCCATGCATGCAGTAACTTTATAACTTCCTTTTTAACTACTTCTCTCATCGCGTTGTTGAGTCTACGTTGGGGTTCCCGAGAAGGTGAAACAGAAGGATCTGTCGGAATGCGATGGGTGCAAATCATAGGACTGATTCCTGTAAGATCTTGGAGTGAGTAGCCAAAGACTGAGTGATGTTTTTCTAAAACGGTCATTAATCGCAGAGTTTGTTCCTGAGTGAGTTTATTACTAATGATCACAGGAAACTCTGGATTATTGTTTAGGAAAGCATAGATAAGACCGGGTGGTAAAGTTTTAAGCTCTATAGGAGGTCTGGGTGTTTCTGCAAACTCATCTAAAGGTTCAGGTTCAGAAGGTTCAGCTTCCTCTTCTATGAAGAAAGGGGCTTCTTCTTCTAAGTCTGATTCATTTAAAAGCTCTAGAGACGCAGCTTTTACCTCTTCCATAGGATCAGGCAAAAGAGATGACTCGATCTTATTATTCAAGGAGTGAGAAATTGTCATAAGGAATTTAAAATCCTTTCCAAAAGAAATGTGTAGCTTTCTAGTTTGACCTTCATAAAGGAGTCTTCTAAATGGTTGTCCTATCAACAGGTCGAAGTCCCATGTATCAAAGATATAAAAGTTCAAATGAATTATGGAGCCTTCTACCATAAAGGGTAGGACATTCACAATTCCAAGACTGAGGACCAATCATCCCGAAGATTCCTTCATGAACTTTGTTGTGGGGGTTAAAATTAATTTTCCAAATAATTTAAGTGCAAAAGCTTCAGACATGATATTGATCCCCACAACAGGATTATAGAGAGCATCAAATTGATCTGAATCATAAGCACAGCGTATAGTGATAGGAGGTGTATCCAAACGGATCACTTCAGAGGAAAGCTCTGACTCCTCCAACCATTCGCTACTCATGACTGAGATAAGCTCTCTCAATTGATATTCACTTGGTAAACAAATGCTATAATGGCCGCTTTGGGGTTTGTCTATAGAATGGTAGTTTGAAATGTATCCAAAATCGGCAAAAAGATCGGATTCTATATCCAGCATGAAATCAGGTGGTGGAATTTCTTCCTTTTGTGGCTCAAAACTTGGGATAGCTGAAGTAGGTGAAGAATTCGGCAGAGTGTCTACTTCGGCTTCGTAGGTTTCATCATGGAGGGTATTATCCATCTCAGCTTCTAGGATTCTATCTAGAATCGCTCTAGCTTCATCAGTAGGGATACGAAAGAAAGAACCTCTAGACATTGTATGTAGCATTTGTTTATGATCTTTCTGAAGACCTCGAAAGAAATGAAAAAGGAGAATAGGGTCTTCAATATTGAGTTTTGGACCAGATTCTAAAAGATCAGAAAAATGTTTCCAGGATTTTCCCAAAGTTTCATTTTCTTTTTGTTTAAAAGATAGAACTTCGAGTCTAAGGTCGGCGATACGATCGAGGGAATAAAAATCTAAACAGAAGTTGGCTCGTAAGACTCCCCATTCACCTCGTTGTTGACTTACCTTCTGACTATACCATCGTCTAGCTTCTCCTCTTAAGGAAAAAGGAAAAAGCTTCCAACGTAAAGTCTTATCAGAAATGCCTTCAATGCGAAGACAATCGCATGTTTGCTCAAAATCTCTAATATGAAGGTAAGGATTTTCGTCTTCCTTTCCCGAAAAGGATAGGTTCTCAATCATGGCAATTAACCTTGAACTTAACCTATACTGGGATGTTTGGATAGGCTGTGATGACTCCCATGGTAAAAGGTCAGTTTCCGAAGGTGTTGCAAATTGATAGATTGATTTAGAATCTTGGTTCTCCATAAGGTAAGAATAAAGAATATAAAAAGATAAGGAATAAAAAGATAAAGAAAGATAAAAGTATAGGTACAAGCTAGTAGTAAGATTCAAGGTTATCTCAGCAAACCGTCTTTCTCCCTGGCAACGGCACCAGAAATGCTTGTTGATATTTGGTAACGCAATTAGGAAATAATCCGCAAGCGCACGGATATCAGTGAGCACTTCACCCGGGATGTTATCCAGAGTATCGTATTTATTTTTTTACCACTAGGAGAAAGCGTGCATCTGACTAACCAAATCTATTACTACTAACCTTTAGGCTACAACCACTGTGATTTGATGTGAGCGATGTATAGAGAAGACTACAACTGCACTCTCGTTCTAACCTTGGTAAGGATGATCTACTGCTCTATTGGGGAGGCTCACGGAATCTAGACACCTCAAAGGATGTTCGACCCGCACCTATAAACCCTATCGATCCTGCTAACGGGATATGGAATACAAAGGTAGCTACGGAAATGTCACATTCCTCGCTACTACCACGGTCCGGCTAGACAGGGGATATCTATGAGTATCCTAGCCCAAACACCTCGTTTACGCTAGAGATGATTACTCTAAACTCTACGCGAAGAGATTAAAGTAAACTCATAAACCAAAGAACAATAAAACAAAGAACTTACTAGAATTTAGAAGTTGAAATACTGAAGAATCCTAGGAGCAAGCCTCGGGTTAGGAGAACTTGATCCCGCAGGTACAACCTCGAAGTAGTCACCGACAGGCCGGGCTTCCTTCGATCTATACCTCCACTCTATCTCTCTCAATCTAGAAGAACTAAGTCTAATCTCACATTGGATGCTAAGCCCTAATGAGGTGGGAACCCTAAGGGAACCTCTCTCTCTGAATCCTCTTTGGAAAATATGAAAATAATGGACTTGGATTCTCCTCTCCAGGGGCCAGGGGTCCTGCTTATATAGTCCCTTCAAGTGAACCTGGGCCGTCGGATCAAACCGACATTAATCGCACGGTTTTCCTTGATCCTTTAGGTCGGTGGGGCATAATCCGCGAGACTCGTCCTGATTGGTTGCAGACCTAGGGCGGGCGCCCCAGGGTCTAGGGCGGGCGCCCTGGTCTCGGGCCCGTTCGGCCTCCCGTTCGATCCCGTGGCTTCTGGAGTCTTCTAGATGATAGAAAATCGGTGAACACGTTAATATCTCTATGTAATTCCGACGTGTGGGCCTTTCCTTTGTATTTCCTGATAACCCCCTGCAGAAACAGATAAACAACAAAACTCGTGGAATTCTGTCAGATCAAACCCTAATTCTAGGTGTTGCTTGCATATAGGTCCTTTTCCTTATTTATTGGATAATTAAAATTGATACTTAAGAACCGTCAACAGGCACATAAGCAATTCCTAACCCTTTGTGCTTATTGCTTTTTGCTTATGTGAACCAAGCATGCTCGAAAACCTCAACTCCTATCTTTTGAATCTTAGTGTTGTCATCAATCACCAAAAAGGGGGAGATTGAAAGCATCTAGGCCCCGAGGTTTGGTTTCGGCAATTGATGACAACGCTTTATTACCATGACTAACGTGTGTTTTGCAGAAACTTTAGTAAGTTAGGTCATGGAGGTAATAACTGCTTTGGGCACCATGGTATTCATGCCCCTTGATGGAAATCGTTTCGGTTTTCAAAGAAGTGACGTCAAGATTAAGGACGGTTAGTTCCGGATGTCGAGGTGTTGAGATACATTCGGAATAGTCGTTAGGATCTTCGTTTTCTCTTTTGGCCGTACTATAAAGGGGAGCATGAGCGGGTAGCTTGACCTAGGTGAGTCCTATGTTTAGGTGTGGTGCACACTTGTTAAACTTAGCACTAGGCAGCTCTAGAATAGCTCAAAGTTCAGTTGGAAGCAACTTGATTCAAGTTGCATCGCGTTTCAGAGAGTTTAGAGGGTTTTTCCCTTGACCGGACGTGGTTCTCGGCTTGACCGGACGCGTCCGTTTAGTTCAAAACCGCGACTGCGTTTTGGCGCTGACGACCGGACACGGCCCTTGCGAGGACCGGATGCGGTGGTCAGGGCCGACACGTGTCACTTGAGGGAAAACTTCCGATCGGACGCGACCTGGGTGTGATCGGCGCGTCCGGTCACGTTCTAGTAAGGTCCTGCGACAACCGGACACGTCCGGTCATCACCGATCGGACGCGGTCGCGCGTCCTGTCTCGTTACAGTAAGCTCCCTGCACGATCGGACGCGTCCGGTCACCCTTGACCGGCGTGTCCGGTCACTCAGCCGAGATTTTAGAATTTCGACCGTTACGGCGACCGGCGCGTCCGGTCACTTCGACCGGCGCGTTCGGTCATCCCGTATTTTGCTGAGTTGGCAGGTAATGGTTCGTTTCGACTGTGGGGTGTATAAATACATCTCCACCACCTCTTTTAGAGGTCTCTTGCTCATTTGATCAGCTGAGAAACACCTTTGGAGTGCAAGGGAGTGCAAGAGCTCTAGTGAGGATTGTGTTTTGAGAATCAAAGCTTGAGAGTTCCTCACTAGCGATTAGAGAGTAGCAAGTGTGCATCCACCTTCTCATTAGGCTCGTTGTGGTCAAGTGAGAGTTCTAGCTTGTTACTCTTGGTGATCGCCATCACCTAGACGGCTTGGTGGTGATTGGAAGTTTGGTGATCATCCGGCAGAGCTTGTGGATGACTCAACTCATCTTGTGAGCGGTTTTGGGCGATTCACCGCGATGGAGTGTCGAAGAATCAGCCCGTAGAGAGCACTTGATCCTTGCGCGGATCAAGGGGGAGCTACACCCTTGCACGGGTGCTCCAACGAGGACTAGTGGGGAGTGGCGACTCTCCGATACCTCGGAAAAACATCGCCGTGTTCCTTGCCCTTACTTTCAAGCATTTACATTCTCGTATTTACATTCATTGCTTGATTTACTTTCCTAGAATTGCCATGCTAGACTAGGATTGGAAACTAGGGTGCAAAACTTTTACCGGTAGAATCTCTAGGAACACAAGTAGGCACTAGGGGTGAATTCCGGCTTGTAGGATTTAATTCTTGCAATTAATTTTTAGAAAAGCCCAATTCACCCCTCCTCTTGGGCATCTTGATCCTTTCAGCCTGAAATAAACATGTATGGCTCTCTTCATCCTTCTTCCCATCTCTCTTCCCAGCTGCTTTCTTCTAGAGCCCGTGATTCAAGATCTGAAATCCATTTATTGCTGCAGGTGATGAGCTGCCAGACCAAGCGAGAGATGGCTCCGCCACAACATCAGACAGGATTTGCTCCTTCATATCAGATTGGATCCGCTTCTTCTGCGATTCAAGTGCCTACTCCTGTTCCTGCACTTCTTGGCAGTGGTTCTACTAGTACCGGAGGTCAAGCAGGTAATCGATTTTGCTCCTTATTCCTATAGTTACCTAGATACGTAGCCCTATGTTGGTTATGCAAAATCCCTAAGGCTTTACTGTAAAAAAATTCAATTTCCTGTACACAGTTTTTCCGATGTACCTTTGCAAAATTTCCATGGCCCAGCCCTATGTTCTATCGCTGTGCTGAAGTGAGCTATAATATTCTTGGTTTATGTTGTCCTGTTGTATTATTTTTTTTTTCTTGATTTCTTGATAAAGATTTGCTCTAAACTGATGGTCGAATGACATGCCTTCTCAGCAATAAGCCCTTGACTCTCTTGCTGGCCGGATTTTTATAAAGATTAAGGCAAAGTTGGCGGGTAGTTCATCTAGGCGTCGAAGTGGAACCAAAAAGTACATCAATAGGAATCGTGAAGGTGCTCATCAACAACTTGTGGCTGATTACTTTGCTAAAGAGCCTCTATATTCTGATGCAAAGTTGCGTAGAAGATTTCGGATGAGAAGGCATGTTTTTCTATGCATTGTAGATGCCTTGGGTAGTTGGTCTCCCTATTTTACTCAAAGGGTAGACTGCAATAATCGTCTGGGGCTCTCACCACTGTAAAAGTGCACAACAACAATCCGTATGCTTGCATATGGGACTATAGCTGACATGCTTGATGAGTACTTGAAGGTTGCAAAGAGCACTGCCCTTAAGTGCTTGGAAAAACTTGTGCAAGGGGTGATTGATGTTTTTGGCTCTG
This sequence comes from Saccharum spontaneum, assembly GCA_022457205.1. NCBI lineage: Eukaryota > Viridiplantae > Streptophyta > Magnoliopsida > Poales > Poaceae > Saccharum > Saccharum spontaneum. Next base: position 38,060,497 of record CM039593.1, read on the forward strand.
AGTACCTACGACGCCCTATAGCTGAAGACATGGACGTTTGCTCCAAGTTGGAGAGTCTCGTGGATTCCCTGGAATGTTGGATAGCATTGATTGCATGCATTGGCGATGGGAAAATTGTCCAACAACATGGAAGGGGCAATATACCATCGGTCGCTATGGATTCCCAACGATCATCCTTGAAGCGGTAGCTTCACATGACCTCCATATTTGGCATGCATTCTTTATTGTTGTTGGGTCTAATAGCGACATCAACGTGCTCAATCAGTCCCCTTTGTTTATTGAGGTGATAAAGGGTGAAGCTCCTCAAGTTCCATTTTCTGTCAATGGTAGGCAATACAACACTGGTTATTACCTAGCCGATGGAATTTACCCAGAATGGGCAGCCTTTGTGAAAGTCTATAAATTCACCTCAACTACAAAAGCACAAGGTGTATGCAGCAGAACAGGAAGGTGCAAGGAAAGATGTGGAGCGTGCTTTTGGCGTTCTGCAAGCTCGCTTCAACATTGTGCGTCGTCTGGCACGATCTTGGACACAAGGATTATTGGATAAATCATGAAAGCTTGTTTTATTCTCTACAACATGATAGTCGAAGATGAGGGAGAAATGACTAAGGAGTCTATTGATCTAAATGCAATTCCTAGAGCATCAATTGTTTTTCCTCTAGAAGTGCAAAAGGCCTCAAACAGTAACACATGTTTCAACGATGTTCGACGTAGAAATTCTGCTATTCGTGCTCACTCAGTCCATACCCAACTAAAAGATGATTTAATTGAGCACATTTGGCAGCGTTTTGGCCATAGGGCTCCCCACTAGTCATTTTTTTTTCATAACAACCTCATGTAAGATCTTTCATGAAATTGTTTTTTTATTGGCATAGTTAATTATATTGAGTAAGCTAACTTACCATTTGTTTCTTTTTCCAGAATAGTTGATATGATGGTTGTGTCATCCTACGAGGTATGTCTGTCTCTGTTAAGTCTTTACATCTTGTTCTTGCACTATTTGTTTGGTTAAAAAACATCAGTGATTGATTGGTCTTTCTAGCAGGCTTTGACAAAGGTGGTTGGATCAGAGATGACTTTTGGCTTTTGGCGCTTCTTCCTCAACGATGCAGCTTAGCTGATCTGTTTGCTTTTGTGGCCTGAAATAAATATGTATGGCTCGAGTCATGTTTATTAGTTTATCATGTAGTAGCGTATGGACGTTTTATTTTATTGTTCTGTTCAAAAACTTGTCCATGTCATCATGGAAATGTATTTGCTACTGGTTGGTTATATTTAGATGACATGTTTTTTCAGATGAGATGTTTAGTGCTGTCTCCACACAGAGAGGCACAAAGACAATGTTCATAGCACATCGGTTTTCTCTCTGTGCATGCAAGTATTAAAAATACAAATAGCTAGCACTATATAGATAGCTGTATGAACTGCTAGCTTTTTAGTGCATGACGTGGAAGCCTTCTAGCTAGCAACTACAGCCCGCCTCCTATTACGGCCGAAATGAAAAACGCTTGCGCGCCAGGTAAATAGGACCGGAGGGAGTAGCTAGGACTGTTGCGGAGGCCCTAACAGAACCCCTTGACCTTGAGTTCAAGACGGCAGTGGTGGCGGTCTAGGATCCAGAGCCATGGGCGCATTAACGCGGTAAATAAATGAATCGATAAAGGCGAGGAGAAGATTTTGGGAAATGCAATCTAATCATCATCCTGGATGACAATGCAAGTGTATTAGGGCAATTCCAATGGTGCATTGATGATGATTTCTATCCTCATTAAATGACTTGCCAAGTAGGTAAAATGCTGACATAGCAACATAATTAATGAAGAAAGAGAGCAAAAATCATAGAAATGTTTCTTCATGAAGAAATCAGGTCTACTCTTGACCCAATACACCAAGAAACCATGAAATCATCATTGGGGAGAAACCACCAGTTTCTAGGAAGCTCGTGTCGCACTTCCATTGGAGGAAGAAGATAGAGTTGGGAGGAGAAAGAGAAAATAATTATTACCTATAGAAACTATGGGTTAGAAAGCAGTATTTTTTTTGGTGCGGTATCCTATGTTATAGAAACTGCTAGTTTTTTTTATTGGGACTGCCCTTAGCGGGGTCGTCATCGACGACAAGTGCATGAACCGAAAGGCGACGAGATGATGAATACTGACAACTGCAAAGCTCATCCGGGGGGAAAAGAAAATCATATTGGCAACTCGGCATGGCAAGCCAATTCGCAGCGACCGTGATGGTGAGACACAGGTGCAGTGCAGCTCCATCTCTCTCTAAGATCTGCTTGTTCTGACCCTCACCATCTTCCTCTTCCATTCAATATCTAAAAAACATTGCTCTTCCATGGCTAGATCCATTGCATATTTATATTTTGAGTAAAGTGCATTAATGGTCTTTAAACTTGTTTAGTTGTGTCATCCTGACCCTTAAACTCATATGTTGATCGTTTAGGTCAGTGGCGGATCTAGGATTTTGATCGTGGGGGTACGGACTAAAGTGATGTAGTTCATCAATACTAATAAAATGATATAATGATATAATTCGATCACTAATAATAATAAAATAGTGGTAGTGATATATAAAATGGAACAAGTTATATGTTTTCATTACAGGTTTGCAACTAATTCTTATAAATTATTATAATACAAACTAAATCTTCACAAGCCATTCCGCAACTCTTGGAAGCTTTTAATGACATCTTCATCGCCTACACATCAGAAAAAGTCATGAGCTCAATAAATGTGATCAAAAAATCATTCAAGTATATTGATCACCCATCTTGTTTCAAGGCTTGGTCTCCACATGGTTCATTGCTGAAAATACTCCGACACTTGAAGTAGCCATTGGTAGGATAAAAAATACTCTCTCAACACGAGTAATTTAAGCAACAAATAAACAAGTTTAAAGTGATTGTGCTTGTTTGTCTCAACAAGTCTAAGAGGGAGCTCACTAAGATTCTTTGCTTATTGGAACCATGTGTTGTTACACACATCAACAACAAACATATGAAGTTGCAAAGAAAGTTAGACCAGATCTGTACTTGTCAAATCTTGAGGATATACGTTTTTCCTTGTCATAAAAAGCAAAGGAAATCACTAGATTCAAAAGAAACAATGCAAAAAAGAAGCATGAGACTTTCTTTTCCCAGTCGGATGAACTAGCACTTCGGCTTCCTACTTAACAATATATTGTACATATATAATGGACTAAAGGGTATACGGAGTATGTGCTTAGTATTTTTGTAGAAATTTTTGGGGTACAGCTGTACCCTCATGCACCTACTGTGCATCCGCCCTTGGTTTAAGTCCTTAAACTTGTTCTATGTCATTCTAGTATCTAAACAAGTAAATCGTCCATTTAGATCCCCAAACTTGATTCAATTGTGTTGTCTGGTCTCTAAACTCGTAAATCGTCATCTGTTTAGATCCTCAATCTATTTTCAGGTCTCATAGCCAATGCGTCCAAACGGGTCTAGACCCATGCCCATGTGCTAATTAATGTGGCATGCTGACATTTGTGGCCTCATGTTAGCTCCATATCCATATCCATCCCCTCCCTCGTATCTCTCTTGTAAGCTCCCTGTCCTATTCTATCGTGAGCCTCTCGTGAGCTCACGGCTCAAGGGCGGCGTGGCTTGGGAGGTATAGCCAGCGCAACGCTCGTCCATAGGGGCTCGGTCTGACAGGGGGCTCGTCGCGGCTAGGGGCACAGCTAACCGTGAGGTCCTAGGACACGGTTAGGGCTGGTGTAGAGCTATTTGAACTAGAGCCTGTTTAGTTGCTCCTCCCACCCAAAAAGCAAATCCAAAAAGTGCTACAGTACCTGTCACATCAAATCTTGCGACACATGCATGGAGTACTAAATGTAGACGAAAGAAAAAACTAATTACACAGTTTGTCTATAAATGTCGAGACGAATCTTTTGAGTCTAGTTAGTCTATGATTGGATAAATTTTGCCAAATAACAACAAAAAGTGCTACAGTAGCCGAACCCAAACTTTTTCACCATCTAAACACACCCCTAGTTGTGAGACTCGAACATAGATTATATTGAGGGTCTAAATGACCGATTTGCGAGTTTAGGGACTAGTGTATAACATGAAGAAACAAGTTTAAGGATTTAAACGAGCGATTTGTGACTTCAGGGATCGAGATGACACAATCGAACATGTGTGAGGACCTAAACAAGCGATCTGTGAATTTAGAGATCGGTATGACATAGCCGAACAAGTCTGAGGACCACTGGTAAACTTTACTGTTCTATTTTTTCTTCAATTAGAGGATGATGTGAGCTCCAGATGTTCCATTTGGTTCAAAATTGATGCGGTGTTGCCTGATTGAAAGGGATTGAGTTCATGCTTACTCAATCTTGTTGATTGTACGGATTCGGAGCTGAGCATCCTCGCTCCTTTATGCCGGACACTTGCTGCGGGACAAGGAGATTGCAGCTCATAGCTGGCTTTCTCTTCCGGCTCATTTGGAAGATGAGCGGCTTCCAATTTGACAAGGACGACGGGCTATTTAATTTCCCGTCCGGTGAACCAAGCTGTGGCTGCACCAGCAGGTTCCCATTCTGGCATTTATCCAACCAACATTTTACAGGGGTAAGAAATTTCAGTTGTATTCTTGTGTAGTAATATATAGGTCTTATTTAGTTTTAAGGTGTAAAGTTTTGAGGTGTCACATTAGATGTCATACGGAGATGTCGCATGGGGTGTTCAGATATTAATAAAAAAACAAATTACAGAATCCGTCAGTAAACCGCGAGACGAATTTATTAAGACTAATTAATCCGTCATTAGCACATGTGTTACTCGCATTTTATTGTCAAATTATGGACTAATTAGGCTTAAAAAATTCGTCTCGCAAATTACACGCAATCTGTGTAATTAGTTATTTTTTAGTCTATATTTAATACTCCATACATATGTTCAAACATTCGATGTGATAGTGTATAAAATTTTAGGGTAAAAACTAAACAAGGCCGTAGTTTCATTCAACCGGAAACAAGGCCATAGTTTCATTCAACCGGAAGCTGTGTTTATAGTTATAGGTGTAAACAACCACAAAACATCCAAACAGCGCGCCAACCCAACCTAGCTATATGACATCGCTAACAACCACGCTGGTTGGTTCTTGACAAGCCGTATCAGGAACCTACCAGAAACATGTATGAAATCAACTTTCGGAGTACACTGGATATAGAGATGTTCGTGCATGCACGTAATCATTTGGAATAGAATATTTCAGAGCAGACTAGAGACACCCTCTAGACATACTGTACATACATCACGCTAGCTGTTTCAATTTTATCGTCATTGCTTCGCCAATCCGACAGGTTGCCATCTCGTACATATGGACGTGATACATCACTAGGGCGGCTAAAAACATCACTCTATAAATATGGCTCTTGTCTAAATTAAAGTAGAATGCTTTGAGATGAAATTTCAGAGTACTTTCTTACACTTACTTACAGGGACATTGCAAAACAAAAGGTGGTGCAGGTTCTATATGGGACATACTGCATGTTGATAGATTCTTAGACCGACCGCACTAGGTACTGGACTGCATCCGGTAAAGCAACATGCAGGAGCATTTGACATAAAAATCACCCACAACGCTGTCCGCTAAAGGATCCGCTATGCAGCAACTTCCGGTATATCTAACGTCTTCTTGTTCGTCCTCTATGCATACAGGGCAAGCGAGCAGAGTGCGGGAGAAAGAGGAGAGAGGAGAGTGCATGTAGCGTAGGCCCCACTATTTTAACCAACTAAAAAATATTATAACTCACAAACCGAAAGTCTAGATTAAATTCCGTTTACACCATTAAATTTATTTTAATAAATCCTTCAAAACAAGATGTCACATAGATATATTTAAATAAAGTGATAAGTGGGTCCCATAGTGGATAAATGATGATATAGAGGATGGATGGGTGTCGAAGAATTGAGTATAGAGGAGAGAATCTTGATGACCAGGCCTTTTACAGAATGAATTTAGAGTACCACGAGTACGATCAGTCTTAGGGCCTCTCCAACAACCAACCACTCTAGCTCAGCTACTGGCTATTTGATGCCAACTCATCCACGCTGGTCTCACACGTAACAAATTTTTAATTCCTATCTTCTCTCTTCTTTAATACTGCGTTGAATCAATGCTGCAAGGGAGAGAAGAGCGGCTTCGACCAACCACCGTGCATGCATTCTTGCGTTCTATCTCCTCTGCGGCCTTGTTTAGATCCCAAATTTGGGATCCAAATTTTGCATAGTAAATATCACGTCACACTGTAGTAATTTTGTTTTTATTTGATAATAATTGTCTAAATATTGATTAATTAGACTTAAAATATTCGTCTCGCAAAGTACAACAAAACTGTGCAATTAGTTTTTGATTTCATCTACATTTAGTACTCCATATATGTGCCGATATTTTGATGTGACGAAGAATCTTCTTTTTGCGTAGTGAAATTTGGAGTGGAATTTAGGATCTAAACAAGGCCTGCACGTCACTCTGACTCCGAGCCAGATTTAGAATCGAACAGTCAGTTAGCTACGTCGGTGGCTGTTGGGGACGCTCGTGCTGAGGCCTGTAGGCTATGCTATGTACGCCAATTATTCCATGAGCTATACGTACATATATACACGTACACCATGCATGGCGCCGGACGAATTACGCCTCGTTTAGTTGCCCGATTCGGGGTGGCAAACTTTGCACAGTGCCACCCCCGAACACTGTAGCACTTTTGTTTTTAGTGGTAATAATTGTCCAAATTTTGATTAATTAGGCTTAAAATGTTCGTCTCGCAGAGTACAACAAAACTGTGTAATTAGTTTTTGATTTCATCTACATTTAGTACTCCATATATGTGCCGACATTTTAATGTGATGGGGAATCTTCTTTTTGCATAGTGGAATTTGGGGGTGAATTTTGGAATCTAAACAAGGCCTTATTGAAGCCGGCAGATCGAATTCATACGTCAAGGATTTTCTGTGGGTGGGAAATTTTTGCACTGTTGGGAACGTGCCCGTCCGGAATGGGTACCGGCGGTATGATGGCGACGATGCTGCCGGATCGGAACAAGGACGACTACACATCATCATGCTCATGCACGCTGTGTGCCGGACTATGGCACCGTTTAGATGCCAAAAATTTTGCCAAATTTTTCAGATTTCCCGTCACATCAAATCTTTGAACGCATGCATGAAGCATTAAATATAGATAAAAAATAAAACTAATTACACAGTTTAGACGAAATGGACGAGACAAATCTTTTAAACCTAATAAGACCATGATTGGACAATATTTGTCAAATAACAACGAAACTGCTACAGTAGTGTTTCGCCAAAATTTTTGCCAACTAAACCGCCCCTATATATCCCTGCACGACTGCACGTACGCGCGTACGGGCGAGTTTGTGCAACTTGCCACGTACAGGCTAGCTAGCTGGTCCTGGAACTCCGATCCGTCCCGTGTGTAGATGCATGTTGCTACTCAATGCTCGTGTCAGTACGTGTAGTAAGGCCTGGGCTGGGACTTGTGCCAAATTCTCTCCGTGTGCCTTTTTTTTCTCTTTTTCTCATTTTTTATTTGTGTCATCGAATATATAATTTCTTGGACTGTGAGAATTGTTAAAATCAGCATTGCATGTATGCAAAGTTGGTGTGCTCCGGGCAAACAGATCGCTAACCAACCGTCCATGTAATAATAATAATGTAATGATGAAACGCGTGCAGTGATGATTTACCAACAGCCTTTCGGAGGTTCCAATCATGACCTGCATAGAAAGACGATGTACTACGGCCTAAGAGTTTTTAGCCCCTACGAAAAACAATAGTACAGCCCATGATTTGACTGGGGCCTTGTTCAGTTCCCCAATTCTCTCCCCAAATTCCACTATGCAAAAAGAAGATTCCCCGTCACATCAAAATATCGGCAAATGCATGGAATACTAAATGTTGATGAAATCAAAAACTAATTGCATAGTTTTGTTGTACTTTGAGAGACGAACATTTTAAGCCTAGTTAGTCAAAATTTGGATAATTTTTATCAAATACAAACGAAATGCTACGGGAATTCTGATACAGTGTTTTTCTCCCCAATTCATCAATCTAAACAAGGCCTGGGAATCCATCAGTTTAGAGCCTCAGCCAGAAAGATGTGCTGAGATGGGCAGCAGGGCCCGTGGCCATGCGTTGCCACTTGCCATCGACTTCCACATATCCTTTAATTTGGGCAATTGGGCTATCATTGCTAGAAAAAGATGTCAACACCAAGATCTGCAGATCCTGCCGAGTTGATGGCCACTCGGCATCGATGATTGTCTCAAGAGGCGGTGATGACACCTATCCGGGGGCTAATATGGGCCGGCTCTAGATTCATGAAAAACACATTTACCTGTGAACTCAGCGTTGGTTAGGTTCCTTACGGTGGAACCTACTGTCGTGGGGTTGAAACCGCGGCATGCATTGTTGTTCATCAGGTGTCACTGAATATGTGTCTCCGGTGGCTCGAGTGGATTCAAGAACACAAAGACCATTGAGAGGACGTAGTGGTTTATCCGAGTTCAGGCTATCGGGGCCCTACATCCAACATCAGATGATCCTTGTATTCAAGAGCACCCAAAATCGGGGGTTACAACAAGAAGTGTAAGAGATTTGGGAGGGGATCGCTCGATGATCTCTTAGGCCCGTCGGCGGTGAGGTCACTTCCTCGTCGGAGAGGAAGAAGACGATGGAAATGGGAGGAGCTCTCAATACTCCTCTCAGGGTGGCTCTGCTCTTGGTGTAGAGCTCAAGTTGTTGGTCTTGAGGACTCGAATGATATGTTCTGTTTCAGTTTTGTCCTCTCCCTCTCTAGGATCCGACCTTCCCCTTGTTACCTTTTGTTTTTACGCATGTAGTAGCAGCCAAGGAACCATTAGAGAGCAGCATCGACGACGCCGTCCGTGTTGGCGCCGTGCAGCGGAAGAGCACCGGTAGTGCCGCCACCAAGAAGATGGTGCTCATGATCACCGCCAGCGTCGTCGCCGGAGGGGGCAGCGGCGATGACGCCGTCCGCGTCGGCGCCGTGCAACGGAAGAACGGTAGTGCCGCCACCAAGAAGATGGTGCTCATGATCACTGATGGCGTTGTCGCTGGAGGGGGCGGCCTTAGGGGCGGCGGTGGTGGTGAGAGGCTGTTGGCGTCATCTAAGAAGGCGAGCTTGTGTTCCATGACTGCTACCACGACGACGACGATAAGGACGAGGAGGTTGGAGAGGACGACAAGGAGGAGGACAGTGGCACCGACAACGACGACATCAAGTGGGACTCCATGTTTCATAACCTAAAACCCATGTGAAGATAAAGTTACTGGTCTCCTCTCCTCTGGTCTTCAGACTCCGACTGCTGGAGTTTGATGTTGCCGCGTGAGTCAGTCGACATGGCTTTGCTTGTGGACTTGTGGTGTGAGAGAATTTTAACAACTCTCCTCATGGTCTTTGTCGTTCTCCATTCCCTGGGAAGGAGAACATAGTACATGGTAGAATGTGTGGTTCGCAATGTTGAGCAAATAATGCCAAAAATGTGTAATTTCCTCCATCGGTTTTGCAGTGTTAAAGCTTGAGCAAAAATCAAAGGCCAGCATTGCACAAAATTCCCCCTCGCAATTGGTAGAGTAAATAAAATGTACTGCAAGTATGTGGCCATAGTGGGGCAGACCGCGGTGACGGGGGGCTGTCGTACAAGACAAACTCCTCACCACCTTCCGTGTGCCGGAGCTGCTCATGGAACACGTCGAGCTTCACCCACAGCTCGAGCAACCGCTCCTCCTGCTGCGGTAAGAAGAAGTCCTTCCCTCGCACATGTCATCCATGGCTAGGGTTCTAGGCATGTGGCTGCGGCCAAAGGTAAGGGATGTGATTCGTTCACTTGGGAGAGGAAGACGAGGGTTCAGAGGTCATTTGAAGCCCACATGCCGACTCATTTTCTGTCTAATTTATGTGGTAGTATTACTATTTTCTATTTCCGCAGATGCAATAGTTGTCAAGTTACCTTTTGTTTTTGTGCATGTAGTAGCAGCCAAGGAACCATTAGAGAGCAGCGATGACGACGCTGTCCACGTTGGCGCCATGCAGCGGAAGAGCACCGGTAGCACCGCTGTTGGTATTTATTAACGCAAATAGAATATAGAGGATTCCGCAAGCACACATAATACCATTGTAGTATTTTACTAGGAGTATTCCAGCTATCATTATTTATATTTTACCATAGGGAAACAATGGAGTAAATATTTATTGAGTAATGGCAAAGGAGTAACCATTAACATACCAACATAGCTAGAGCAGGGGATAAATGTGATGATAGGAGTTAAGCATAATGACACTAAGGGGATAGGTCCCTAAGGTAATGTAAACTAGTCAACTCGGGTGAGGTGGATTCCTATGTCATTCTTATTACATGGTTAAAGTATATATGTATCCAACTAAGCTAAAACTAACTCTACTCTTGTGCACTTCAGGACGTCACTTAGACGGTAGAGTATCCACAATGAATAAATCTCCTGACGTGACTACGGTCTTATATTTAAGAACCTGCTCAATTTGGAGTGGACTACAAAGGACAGATGGGGTTGTCACCTCCCACTGCTACCATCGAACCAGAGAACAGGATGCACTCATAGGCAGAGCATCGTATAAGCACCATGCTCACATGAGGCTCGGCTACTTAGCTCAATCGATAAACTATAGCAAGCTAAGCACTCTATGAACTTGCACACAAAAGTATTGATAAACTTAACTAAGCAAGATATATATTCAAAGTAAGCATAGCCATGTAGATAAGAATATGATAAATTGAGAATAAGTCTTACAAGATGAAGAAGTGAAGATATAAGGCCTTGCCAAGCCTCCAAGACTAGATCCGAAACTTGATCCTCGCTCCCGAATTATTAATCTACTACATTGGAGAGTCTATACTTAATCCTCCTGGTGTACCTTGATCTCTGAATGAGAGATATGAATTAGGGTTTCAGGGAAGCCTCTGCCTCAGGGGGTACAGGGTTGTTTATATAGGCCGGTGGGATGAACTAGAGCCCTCAGGTCAAACCAACTTAAGCAATGGAGGAGATTCGACCTCAATGGCGGTGGGAAACCGACTTGTGGAGGACGCTGACAGGTGGGACCCACCTGGGTCGGCTGACCTGTGGGTGGGTCGGCTGACCTGGTTCAATGCCAGGTGGCCCCCCCTTCGGAGGCACGCCTTCTCGTGTCTTCTAGATTCTTCTCAACTTGGTTTTGATGCGGAATTAATATCTCTTGATTCTAGGCTCCAAATATAGCAAATAATATATCCATTTCGATCATCTTGGTGAGCTTTTCACAATGGTGCACTCCAATTCATCATTTGAGATACTTTTATTTGGTGAAAAATTAAATGTCCTGCAAAACAAGTGAGAGCACCAAAACTCGTGGAACTCATTAGTTTAAACTCATATACCTATGTTTGGTGATGTAATGAAGCATATATGCAGATAATGTTAATAGTTTATAATTGATGTTAGTGACCGTCAACCGCCGCCACCAAGAAGATGGTGCTCATGATCACCAACGGCGGCGTCGCCGGAGGGGGCAGCCTAAGGGGCGGCGATGGTAGCGTGAGGCTGCCGACATCGTCTCAAAAGGTGAGCCTGATGTTCCACGACTACTACCACAACGACGATGATGAGGGTGAGGAGGTTGGATAGGACGACAAGGAGGAGGTCGGTGGCACCAGCAATGACGACATCAAGTGGGACTCCATGTTTTAGGACCTCAAACCCATGTGAAGATAAAGTTACTGGTCTCCTCTCCTCTGGTCTCCTGACTCTGGCTGCTAGAATTTGATGTTTGTTGCGTGAGTCGGTCGTCATGGCTTTGCTTGTGGACTTGTGGTGTGAGAGAATTTTAACAACTGCCCTCATGGTGTTTGTTGTTCTCTGTTCCCTAAGAAGAGAACATAGTACTTGGTAGAATATGTGATTCACAATGTTGAGCAAATAATGTCAAAAATGTGTAATTTTCTCCATCTGTTTTGTAGTGTTAAAGCTGGAGTAAGAATCAAAGGCCAGCACTGCATAAAATTCCCCCTCACCATTGGCAGAGTAAACAAAAATGTACAAGTGTGTGACCATAGTGGAGTAGACCGTGGCAAAAGGGGGCTGTCGTACAAGATGAACTCCTCACCGCCCTCCATGTGCTGAAGCTGTTCATGGAATGTGTCGAGCTTCGCCCACATCTTTAGCAACTACTCCTACTACGGGAAGAAGAAGTCCTTCCCCTCGCACACGTCGTCCATGGCTATGGTTCTAGGCGTGCGGCGACGACCAAAGGTAAGGGATGTGATTCGTTCGCTTGGGAGAGGAAGACGAGGGTTTAGAGGTCAGCTGAAGCGCACATGCCGATGCATTTTTTGTCTAATTTATGTGGTAGTATTACTATTTTCTATTTCCACAGATGCAATAGTTGTCAAGTTACCTTTTGTTTTTGTGCATGTAGTAGTAGCCAAGGAACCATTAGAGAGCAGCGATGATGACGCCGTCCACGTTGGCGCCATGCAATGGAAGAGCACCAGTAGAACTGCCACCAAGAAGATGGCGCTCATGATCACCGACGGCGTTGTCGCCAGTGGGGGCAGCCTTAGGGGCATCGGCGGTGGCGTGAGGCTGTCAGCGTCGTCTCGGAAGGCGAGTCTGATGTTCCATGACTACTACCACAACGACAATGACAACGACGAAGATGAGGAGGTTGGAGAGGACGAGGAGGAGGAGGGTGGCACCGACAATGATGACATAAAGTGGGACTCCATGTTTTAGGACCTTAAACCCACGTGAAGATAAAGTTACTGGTCTCCTCTCCTCTAGTCTCTGGACTCTGGCTATTGGAGTTTGATGTTGCTGCGTGAGTCGGTCTTCATGGCTTTGCTTGTGGACTTGTGGTGTGAGAGAATTTTAACAACTCTCCTCATGGTGTTTGTTGTTCTCCGTTCCCTAGGAAGAGAACAAAGTACTTGGTAGAATGTGTGCTTCATAATGTTGAACAAATAATGTCAAAAATGTGTAATTTCCTCCATTGGTTTTGTATTGTTAAAGTTTGAGCAAGAATCCAAGGCCAGCATTGCACAAAATTCCCCCTCGCCATTGGCAGAGTAAACAAAATGTACTGCAAGTATGTGGCCATAGTGGGGCAGACCGTGGTGATGGGGGGCCGTTGTACAAGACGAACTCCTCATCACCCTCCATGTGCCTAAGCTACTCATGGCGTTGAGCTTCGCCTACATCTCGAGCAACTGCTCATCCTACTGCAGTAAGAAGAAGTCCTTCCCCTCGCACACGTCGTCCATGGCTAGGGTTCTAGGCGTGCGGCGATGGCCAAAGGTAAGGGATGTGATTCATTCGCTTGGGAGAGGAAGACGAGGGTTTAGAGGTTAGCTGAAGCCCACATGTCGACGCATTTTCTGTCTAATTTATGTGGTAGTACTACTATTTTCTATTTCTGCAGATGCAATAGTTGTCAGGTTATCTTTTGTTTTTATGCATGTAGTAGCAACCAAGGAACCACTAGAGAGCAATGACGACGACGCCATCCACATTAGCGCCATGCAGCGGAAGAGCGCAAGTAGCACCACCACCAAGAAGATGGTGCTCATGATCACCAACGACGTTGTCGCCGGAGGGGGCGGCCTCAGGGGCGTCGGTGGCGGCATGAGGCTATCGGTGTCGTCTTAGAAGGCGAGCCTGATGTTCCATGACTACTAGCAAAACGATGACGATGAGGACGTGTAGGTTGGAGAGGATGAGGAGGAGGACGGTTGCACCGATAATGATGACATCAAGTGGGACTCCATGTTTCAGGACCTCAAACCCACATGAAGATAAAGTTGTTGGTCTCTCCACTGGTCTCTGGATTTCGACTGCTGGAATTTGATGTTCCTGCGAGAGTCAGTCGTCATGGCTTTTCTTGTGGACTTGAGGTGTGAGAGAATTTTAACAACTCCCATGGTGTTTGTCGTTCTCCCTTCTTCCCTGGGAAGAGAACATAGTACCAGGTAGAAAGTGTGCTTCGCAATGTGGAGCAAATAATGTCGAAAATGTGTAATTTCCTCCATCAGTTTTCAGTGTTAAAACTTGAGCAAGAATCAAAGGCCAGCAGTGCACAAAATTCCCCCTCGCCATTGGCAGAGTATACAAAATGTACTGCAAGTATTTGACCATAGTGGGGCAGGCCTGTGGCGAAGGGGGTGTCGTAGAAGATGAACCCTTCATAGCACTCCATGCGACGGAGCTGCTCGTGGAAGGCACCGAGCTTCGCCCATGGCTCGAGCACCCGCTCCTGCTAGGGAAGGAGAAGTCCTTCCCCTCGCACACATCGTCCATGGCTAGGGTTTTGGGCATGCGACGGAGGCCAAAGGTAAGGGATGGGATTCATTCGCTTCGGAGAGGAAGAGCAGGGTTTAGAGGTCAGCTAAAGCTCATGTGTTCGTCTAAACACATTTTCTGTCTAATTTATGTGGTAGTATTGCTATTTTCTATTTTTGTGAATGCAGTAGTTGTCAAGTTACCTTTTGTCTTTGCACATGTAGTAGCAGCCAAGGAACCATTAGAGAGCAGTGGCGACGACGTCGTCTGCGTTAGCGCCGTGCAGCGGAAGAGCACCAGTAGCACCTGAAAGCCCTAGTTTGGTTTTGGCTAATTGATGAAACCTAAGTAATAGCCTATGTCATGCGTGAGGAATTGAGCTAGGTTGGTACATCCAAGTTATGGAGCAAGTAAGAGGTCTATGGAGATGAAGATGGATATGAAATGATGGTGATCAAGCTCTAACTTATAAAAGAATGAAGAGAAAAACAAAAACCAAGGGTTGATCAAGGCAAAGGTATCAAATAGGTTTTTATTTTGGCGCTCAAGACACCATAGAGGGTGTGAGTGCGTTTAGGATCAATAGCCATACTATTAGTTGGGAATCTTTGGCTAAGTGGTTATCGACTGCCACCAGGTGAAGTGATTGATGCATATGCATTTAGGGACCTAGTGTGCTAACAATTAACCCTTGAAAAATACTTTAAAAAGTACTAACACACGTGCAACAAGTTCTACACTTTGTGGTTAGCAACTTGGAAGCAAGGGTAAAGTGTTTGAAGAGACAGAAAAAGAAAAGGGGAAGAAGTGCAGGGACTGGACCCTGGTGTCAGGCTGATCGGACCTAGGAGGGGTGAGTCCGGTCAGTGTAGCGGTTGAGGCCGAGAGGGCTTGGTAGCAACTGGACCCGGCGAGAAGTTGAGACCGGACCCTGATCTCAGAGTCTGATTGTGCTGCTCGGTGGCGCAGAGGTGACATGGCAGTCGCTGAGTGAACGGACCCAGCGGGTGAGTCCAGTCATGGTCAACCAGAACCAGCCGAGGGTTCCTAGAGCTCTTGGTGTGAATAGCGTGCGATCGGACCCTGGTGGCGAGGAGCGATTGGACCCGATGTTGGTGAGTCCGATCATGGCTTAGCAATGCGCGGTGGCGAATGGTGCGAGGACCGAACCTAGCTCTATGTCCGATCATCACGATCGAACTAAGTCTGATCACATTTTGAGCGCTCGAGAGCTCTCTAGAAATGATCGGACTCTGAGGTGCCTTGGTCTAGTCAGTTTCAAGAGGCGAGTCCGGTCATCTCTTTGACCCCACCGCTGACTGTTATAGCCATTGAGATCTGGTGGCTAGGTTTGAAGGGAGGCCACGTGGTGGTCATCTGGGGACTAGACCTAGGTGACCGGACTTTGGGCTGAGTCTGGTCACAGAGTCCAATCGGCTCTACATGAGCCCAATGGCTCTCTAGCCAAGGAGGCTCTATAAATAGTTCTTGGCCGCCTTGGGCTCACTCTCTTGGCACTTTGATATTCTTGACATTCTTATGAGCTCAAGCAAACACCTCCCACACATCTCCATCATTGATTCATCATCATAGTGAGATTAGGAGTGATTCCTAGTGCATTTGCCTGAGTGATTGCATCTAGTGGCACTTAGGGATCATTGTGGCTACGGATTTCTTGTTACTCTTAGTGATTGCTGACACCTAAATGGCTTCGAGCAGCGGAGGAGCATTGGCACGAGTTGATGATTGTTCGTGGCCATCTCCTGGTGATTGTGAGGGGTCTTGTACCTTCCCCGGCGGAGAGCCAAAGGATAATTCTAGTGGATTGTTTGTGTCATTGAGTTACCTCACTTGTGGTAGGTTCTTGCAGCGCCAAGTGTTGGCTAGGTGTGTGATACCTATTTGCCACCAAATCACCAAGTGTTGGTCAACACAACAGGGACTAGCGTGCCGGCAAGCACGTGAACCTCAGAAGAAAAATTGATTGTCTCTTATACGTTGGATTTCTCCTGGTGATTGATTTGGCATTCATTGATTGGTTCATCTCCCTTGCCACAGCGGTATAATCTTCCTACACACTCTCTTGTATTTACATTGTTTACTTTCTTGCCTAGTCAAGCTCTTTAGTGTAGTTAGTCTTTGAGAGCTTATTAGTTTGGTTAGTGATGCTCTTTAGTTAGTCTTTGAGAGCTTAGTAACTTAGAGAGTAGTGACTTAGCCTTGTGTGTGCTTAGAGATCATAGCAACTAGAATTGTTAGTTTAGGTGACTTGCAACCCTTGTAGAGTTAGAGCAAAATTGTATTACGCCATTTAGTGTACTAACCATTTGCTCTAGTAAGTTTGTAGAGAATTTTTATAGGCTATACACCCCCTCTAGCCATTTAGGACCTTTCAAGTGGTATCAGAGCCATAATCACCGTTTAATTAAGCCTTCACGACCTTCAGTGTTAAAAGATGGCTCAGATAGTGTTCAACCATGTTGGGGGCAAACCACCACACTTTGATGGCACTTGCTATGATTATTGGAAGATAAAAATAAAGATGTATCTTGGTTCAATCAATGATCAAGTGTCGGATGTGACCGAGAGTGATTATGTGATTCTTGATCCTGATAAACTCACCAACAATGACAAGGCCAACAAGCAATGCAACACAATGGCTCTCAACACCATCTACAATACCATTGATTCAAAGGTGTTTGAGCAAATCAAAAATTGTCATAGAGCTAGTGAAGTATGGAAGAGATTGGAGGAAGCATATGAGGGCACACCGGAGGTCAAGAGTGCAAAATTGTACATCCTCAAGGACAAGTTAACAAGCTTTAAGATGAAGGATGATGAGAGCATTCTGGAGATGTTCCATAGATTGCAAGTGATCATCAATGACTTGAAGGCTTCGGGTGAGAAGATAAATGATGATGATGTCTCTCATCGGTTCTTGATGTGCTTGCCTCCAAGATTTGAGACATTAAAATTGATCATCATAAGAGGAGGATTGAAGCACCTAACCCCTAACCAAGTACTAGGTCATGTCATGACACAAGAGACATACCGTGTGGAAAGGGAAGGGGTTGATCAAGATAAGAAGGATGAAGACAAGAAGAAGACTGTAGCATTCAAGGCTAGCACATCATCCAAGAACAAGGGCAAGTCAAAGAAAGAAAAATCAAGTGAGGATGAAGATGCTAGTGACATTGATGATGAAGCCATGACTCTTTTTGTGCTCAAGTTTGACAAATTCATGAAGAAGAAGGGCTATAGTGCAAGAAAGAGAAGAGATAGCAATAAGAGCAAAGACTATGTGAGAAGATACTACAAGTGCAAGAGCAAGGATCACATTGTAGCGGATTGTCCCTACAATAGTAAAAATGATGAGGATGAGAAGAATAAGGAGAAGAAAGAAAAGAAGGAAAAGAAAGAGAAGAAGATGACCTTCCAATAGAAGAAGAAAGGTGACGGCTATGTGGTGACATGGGATAGTGATGCATCATCAGAGGAGGGTGACTCTAGTGATGATGACAAGAAGTCCAAGAAGAAGGCACTTGATAGCAATGATTGCTATCTACAACAAGCCTTCTCTCTTCGACACTTCATCAACTTGCCTCATGGCAAAGCCTACCAAGGTAAAATATGATAAAAGTGATGATGAATATAAAAGTGATGATTGTAGGAGCGATGATGATGAGGAGGAGAACTCCAAGGAGGCTCTCATGGACATGTTGGAGAATGCCCATACATGTCTTGAGATGAAAAGAAAGGAGTGCAAAGAATTATGCAAGAGGGTCAAATCTCTTGAGCAATCTTTTGATGAGCTCAATGCCACTCATGAAAGGCTAATGAAAGCCCATGAGAAGCTTATCAAAGCTCACTCTAAGCTTGAAAAAGCTCACTCCTCTCTCCTCGAGGAAACCAAGAAGGAGCAAGTGATTGTGTCATGTGATGTGGGCTTAATTTGTGAATTCTTGATGAATCTTTCTATAAGCCTATTATAGTTGCTCCTACTAACCCTTCTTGTATCACAACCACTTCTACTTCTCCTTTGAGTGATGTTTCACTTGTGATGCCTCATTAATGGTAGAAAATGAGACCCTCAAGGAGGTGAATGAGCTCACTCGTGCCTTAGGCAATGTCTATGGTGGAGATGCCTGCTTGCTAAATTGCGTAGGTAGCCAAAGATTTTCTCTCAACAAAGAGGGATTAGGCTATACCCCTAAGAAAGGCAAGGTGGCCTTTGTCACTCCCAAAGCTAGCTTTGTGAAGTGCAATGGTCAGTTTTGCATTAGATGCAAGCAAGTTGGGTATAGAGAGCAAAATTACAAGAGTAACAAGAACAAGCAACCTAATGTATCCTCAGTTACATTTGATTCTTGTTACATGCTTCTTCAGGGTTCCAATGGTGTGAAGGCTAAGTTCATTGGTGCACCAATTGTGAGCTCAAAGAAGAAAGTCATTTGGGTACCAAAGAGTTTAGTTACTAACCTTCAAGGACCCAAGCAAGTTTGGGTACCTAAAAGGAATTGGTCTTCTTTTGTAGGTCAATTATAAAGCCGGAGGAAGGCATTGGGTGCTTGATAGTGGGTGCACACAACACATGACCGGTGATTCAAGAATGTTCAATTCAATCAACATAAGTGATAGCAATAGGGTTGATAGTATCACATTTGGGGACAATGGCAAAGGCAAGGTCAAAGGGTTTGGTAAGATTACAATATTCAATGACTTGAGCATTTTTAATGTGCTACTAGTAGAGAGCTTGAACTTTAACCTATTATCGGTAGCTCAATTGTGTGATCTCATTTTCAAGTGCATATTTGGTGTTGATGATGTAGAGATCATAAGTGTAGATGGCTCTAACTTGATATTCAAAGGATTTAGATATGAGAATCTATACTTGGTTGATTTCAATGCTAAAGAAACCCAATTGACAATATGTTTGCTCACTAAGTCTAGCATGGGTTGGTTATGGCATAAAAGGCTTGGTCATGTTGGAATGAAATAATTGAACAAGTTGATTAAGCATAACTTCGTAAGAGACTTGAAAGATGTCACATTTAAGAAGGATAAGCTATGTAGTGTATGTCAAGCCGAAAAATAAGTTGGTAACACACATCCTAATAAGAGCATGATGAGTACATCTAAGGCATTTGAGTTGTTGCACACGAACTTGTTTGGACCAACCACACATACTAGCATTGGTGAAAATAAATATGGATTTGTGATAGTGGATGATCTTACTAGATACACATGGGTGTTCTTTCTTGTTGATAAGAGTGATGTGTTTGCAACCTTCAAGACATTCATTAAGAGAATACACAGTGAGTTTGAAACAATCATCAAGAAAGTGAGAAGTGACAATGGTAGTGAGTTCAAGAATACTAGAATTGATGAGTTGTGTGATGAGTTTGGAATTAGACATCAATTCTCAGCCAAGTACACTCCACAATCAAATTTGGCCTTGTTGAAAGGAAGAATAGAACTTTGATTGACATGACAAGATAAATGTTAAGTGTGTACAATGTGAGTCATTCATTTTGGGCCGAAGCAATCAACATGGCTTGCTACTATACCAACCGCCTCTATTGTCACCCCGTGATGGAGAAGACACCATATAAGCACTTGAATGGTAGAAAGCCCAACATTGCATATTTTTGAGGTTTTGGTTGCAAATGCTACATATTGAAGAAAGGCACTAGATTGAGCAAGTTTGAGAAGAAGTGTGATGAGAGATTCTTACTTGTTACTCCACTACTAGCAAGGCTTATAGAGTTTGAAATTTGGCTAGTGGTACTCTTGAGGAAGTTCATGATGTGGAATTTCATGAAACCAATGGTTCCCAAGAGGAAGATGAGAATCTAGATGATGTGAGAGGCACTCAATTGGCCAATGCAATGAAGAAGATGGATGTTGGTGATATGTGGCCTATAGAAGTGATAGAAGTTGAAAATGACAAAGATCAAGTGCTTTGTAACTCAAATGTGCAAGCTAGTGGTTCTCATGATCAAGATCAAGCTAGTGCAAGTGATGTTAAAGTGTAAGATCAACAACAAGTGGCTAGTATATCATCTCAACCAAATGATCAACCTAGTGCAAGCAATCAAGTTTAAGTGCTCCAACCAACCAATGTTGCAAGAGATCATCCTTTGGACTCTATAATTGGTGATATCTCTAGAGGTGTGCAAACTAGATCAAGATTGGCATCATTTTTTGAATATTTCTCATTTGTGTCATCCATTGAACCAAAGAAGATAGATGAAGCTTTGAATGATGTTGATTGGATCAATGCTATGCATGAAGAGCTTAACAACTTCAAAACAAATCAAGTTTAGGAATTAGTTGAGAGGCCTAAGGACCACAATGTGATTAGAACCAAATGGGTCTTTAGAAACAAGAAAGATCAAGATGGGATAGTAGTGAGGAACAAAGCAAGATTGGTGGCTCAAGGTTACGCTCAAGTTGAAGGTCTTGACTTTAAAGAAACATATGCCTTAGTTGCAAGATTGGATGCAATTAAGATCTTGTTCGCCTATGCTTGTGCCCATGTAACATCCTGGGTTTTCGGATAGCCAAAAATACAAACTTTTTAAAATTTTTCTTGCAATTGTGTGAAGCGTGTAGAATTAGGTCGAAGCCAAATATAACCGCTAACACATCGTTGCACACATTTAGTTTTTCTTGTAGGGTTGTGTCAGAGTTCTTTAGTTGGTTAGGGTTTTGTCTCTGAGTACACAAATCCGTAGCAAGATCGTCTCAAATCCCTTTCGGAATCCATCTCGAGTCCTTTCCAAATTCCTCACAAGATCCATTTTGAATATTCTCAAAATCCCTAGAGACGTAAATGGGAAAAATCCTTTCTCTACCTTTCTTCTAAAATTTCCCCTGGAAATTACCTTCTCGAATCTCGTCTTCGAATCCGACTTAGTTCTCTTTTATTAAATTTCATGATAATCCCTTCTTAAATCTTCCTTCAACTCATTTTAGATTCCTTGTCTCATAATTCATAAATAGTAAATCTCTCTTATTTATCTCATATCCAGAAGCTACACGAGCTAGTTTGTGCAGGCTCCTGTGCAAGGCTATACGTGTATACATACGTACACAAATGCCCAGCCTCAAGCATGGAAGCCCAGCTAACGCCGCTGCCTTCTTGGCCATCACGCACGGGCACACAGCAAGTCCAGGGCCTCTGCCTTGACCACGACCCACGGGCCCGCCAGCCAGCTGCAGCCCTTGGCAGAGCGAAGGAGGCCGATGCCGTGCCCGTGATCATCCGATCGCCGTTTCCTTCCATCGCAAGCGCCGTCTTCTTTTCCTCGCTCTGCTTTTCATCCGGTCAAGAGCCGAAGGACGGATGCCCTGCTCTCTGGCACCGATGGCAGCCACGAGCCCCCACGGCACCTCATGACAGGCTACAGGCCCCAGGCCACGCCCCACGCCGCGACGCGCGGGCGAGCACCCTTGACCACCCGTACCTGCGTCGCGACCCTCTCCCGGCGCTCCGCTTCTCGAAGATTCCCTGCAGCGCCACCTGCCCGAGCTCCTGGATGTACGCCATGTACCCCTTGGCACGGATGCTGATGATCGTCACCGTTCATGAGGCGCCCCTGCCCTAGGACCCTAGGCGTCGCGCTATAAAAGCCGCGGGAGCCGTTGTCCTCACGCTGATCCCCATCCGCCGCCACCACGAGCTCGCTCGCCTCCACCCTCTTCCTCGTCGCGCACCGGAGCACCTTAGCTCCGCATCGAGGCTAGCGCCCACCTCGACGTGTCTACCTCACCGGCAGAGGCACTAGCCAGCCACGACCATGTCGTGCTCGCGGACCAGAGCTGACTCGCCATCGGGCCTTCCCTGCTCCTCTGCACCACCATCGCGACGCCACCACGAGGGCGCGCCGTGCCGCGCCACTGCCATTCGCACCCTTCGCCAAGCATCGCCACGAGCTGTTCTTCCCATCGCCGGAGCGAGCGTATGCGCTCCCTTCATCACCAATGCGACTGCCCCCGAGAGCAACCATGCCCTCTCACTGCTGCTCCTCACCGTGGACACCCATGCCATGGTCATGACGGGGAGCAGCAGTGCGGCCATGACCCCGGTCCGACGCTGCACTGAGCTCTAGAGCGTCACCGCGAACGCCGAAGACCGTAGCGCCAGCCCTCGAACCTCGGCGCGACG
Source organism: Saccharum spontaneum (assembly GCA_022457205.1). NCBI lineage: Eukaryota > Viridiplantae > Streptophyta > Magnoliopsida > Poales > Poaceae > Saccharum > Saccharum spontaneum. The sequence goes on from CM039593.1 coordinate 38,083,038, forward strand.
TTTGGAACGCACCTCGTCGTCACCTCGAACGCCGGCGCGCACACCTCTACACCGGACCTGCTGCGCTGCGTGATCCGTCGCTGTCTAACCACGGTGAGCGCCCAAGCCTTCACTTTTCTCCTTGCGAGACCCAATCCTACCTGCCCGGCCATCGAGCCGCTTCTCGCCTGCTCTATTGCCGTTCGAGAGCCCCTCGGGGGTGTTCCTACCGACCGGCGCGCGCGGCACAGCTCACGGACCCCGTGACGCGTAGATACCATGCCGTTTCCTCTTGTATAGAGCCGCCTGCACGGTGACACACCGCGGCGCCAGCTCGGTCAACATCACACCCATGGCCGAGGCCGTCATCTGGGCACACATGCACACACGGACACCAGGCACACACGCGCAATCGCACGAGAGCCCAAAGGCCTAGCCTTTCCTCGCAGCCGCGATGGCCGCGGCAACGCCACCATGGCTGGACACTCACGGACGCGACCTGCATGCGTTTCTCACACACACGCACTTCCGGCAACACGTGCACAGCCTTGCACCGCACAAATACACGCCTTTTTGCCTTCCGTGTTGCTGCTTCACCGGACGAGCCATAGCCCCGCCATGGCCATGTCTTCCCCAAACCCCTTTGGACACTGAACCCAGACCCTTCAAAGCCAAAGGATCACGGCCGCAGCTCACAGACTCACTACACAGCACACACGGCCCCCGTCATCGGCCACGCACGCGGTGGCACCGGGACAGTAGGGGCGTCCCATCTCTGTTTCCCTGGCCGTGCGGCACTGTCTCGAGCCGAGTGCGCACAGCGTCCGTGCCCTCAGGCTCCCCGGTGAAGCATCACCGGGCACATGTCTTCACCAGTCCTAGGCCCCATCTCGTCCTTCCACCGCCCATCGTGCCCAGCCCCGCTACTGCGCGGACACGCCTGCGTTGCCTGAGCCACCGCCTCGCCGTCACCACTCATCCCCGCATCGGCCACGCACGCGTGCGTCGCGTGCGCTACACCAAGCACAGGCCACCTCCCTTCCCTTGTCTTCCCTTGCAAAACACGTTAGCGACCGCCTCGCCGCAGGAGCACACGAGCTCGTGCCCGGTGCGGCAAGGACCTGTCACGAACCCCTCTTTGGCCTTCCGTCGAGCGCCTGGCGGCGTAGCCGATGCTTGCCCCTTGTTTTTCCCCACTGATCGGCAAGCACAGCTCGGACCCTTGTTCCCTCTGTCCTTTTCTCCTCTGGGCCAGACAATAGTGCCAGGCCCAGCTCCGTCTGTGGCCCACGCGCAAGCCCCTCCTTCTTCCTTGTTGTTTGGCCTATCAGCGTAGGCCAGCTCAGCCAAGTCCCTACCCTTCTTATCTGTTTTTCAGCAAACCTATCCAACTTCAAAAATTCATAGCAAATTCATCCTATCTCCAAATCACAAAACCAGTTTCATAATTTTTCGAAAATCCCGCCCTACCTCCTAGTGCACTTTTGAGTCTAATTGAGTTAGGTTTTTGTTGCGGTTTTATTGCTTCTTGATTCTACCCCTTCGATTATCGTCGACTACCATGGCGTGTGGATTGAAGGAAGGTGAATCCCTATTGCTTCCTTTGGGTTTTCATACCCGAACACTTGTATGCTCGTACCCACTATGAACCATAGTGCGCCTTAGGTTCTCACGGTGACAACTGCACCGCTAAGAAACTTAGGTGTCTAGTGCCATTTAGTGCACATAGTCTGTGGTACCATACGAGTGGATCGGCGTTGTGTCCTCTTGTGTGCCTCTCTTCTTTTCTCTCCCGTTTCACCCTCCCTTGGTTCTCGTCAACTGCAATGGCATGTGGATTAAGGGAGACTGGAACTGCTTTAGCCACTCCTTTCGGTTCCTGTCATTCTCCATGACGCTCGGATCGAAGGTCGTGAGCTGTGGTGTTTGCTTAGGATGAGTTAAGGTCTATGCCATTTTATTAAAGCTGTATAGGTCGACACGATCGACTCAGGAAATACTAGCTAGGCTATGACCTAAGCTCGTGCTTAGTGAATCACCACCTATTCTTTTGGCCCAAGGATCGGATATCTGCCGAGAGGGTCAAGCTGTCTTCTTGTGTTCTTTTTGTGTTGCCTCTTTTGAGTCTTGATCTTTTCGAGAGTATTGATTGTTCTCTTGCTTGTATGACGCTCTCACGAGGTAACGTGGATCGGACGGAACCTATTGGAGGAGGAGAAAGCAGATAATAGCAGAACCTGTGGAGTGGAGTTGGCCTAGGAGATGGAGACCGTACTGACCGACTACACCAACTAACCAAGATTGTACCTCTACTACCTCGACATCGCAGGTGTCATGGTAGCACCTTACTTTAGAGAATCCTATTAGGCATGCAATAATGTAGATGCTAGTGCTTTACTTTTATGCAAATAAACTGAGATAGGATGCATGGTAGATTGCTTGTGAGCCATTACCTTGTCGCAACCCTTTCCCCGGCACGCCCGCTGTTAGGTTAGACGTTCGCTTACTACTTGCCGCTTTACTCTTACTTGCGTTATATCTGAGATGTGATGCTGGTGAGTGAGAGGCGTAAAGAGATAAGGCACGTGGTGCCGATAACCTGATAATAATGTGATAATGAACATGGGAAGATCTTGGCGTGAGTCTTGGGTGTGTGGTGAGGGTCGAGTCGACCGAGCAGGATCTACGACGAGTCATGAGGATAAGTCTTGCCGGGGGATGCTACCTGGGCATTTCCCATGAGAGAGGTACCTGTGGCGGGTACATGTGATAGGGAGAGGTCCCAGGGTGGAGTGTCTTCGTGGGACGAAGCCCTGGGATGGGAGGTGCTGTTTTAGCACGGGGCGCCGGATGACCCGTCGAGTGGGGCATCAGTTGCCCCTTGTGAAGATATCCTGCTTAGTCACCCTAAGGACTGATATGTTTGTGGACCGGGTCTTAGGAATCCTTACATGCCCACTCGCTTCTGTGGGGAGGAGACGGACGTTCGACTTTCTAGTGCGGTGCCACTACTATTGGGAGGTTAGCGGATAGTGTAGGGAGGTACGGGCGTTGAGCGCCCACACCCTCCTAAGACAACGTAGTACCCGAGGGGCCAAGTACTACGTCTCACAATCTCAGCGTGCCGGTGTACGAGGTACTCCGACATGGCCCCAGTTCTGAGTGATAGGGTGGCATCGTGTCTAGTTGGAAGGCGACCCGTTATCAGCCTAGACGGCCCGGATCGTCGATGATGGTGATCTTGTGGGTAGTGTAAACCTCTGCAGAGTTTCTGGTTGATCGATCGATACATATGCCGACTTGTCGGCTATGGACCTTTCCTAAGTACAGCTTCACTTGACTAGTGAGAGGAGTCCTTCTACCTTCCCTGGGTTTCAGTGTGTGATCCGGCCTTGGCCGTTGAGACATGGACGAGAGGGAGTCATCCATGCCGATGAGAGAGTGAGATGAGGTGTGGTGAGATGATGAGATGTGATGGGATGGGAGAACATGTGTGTGAGACGGGTTAAAACTTGATGAACTTATATTATTATTAAAATATTGATACATGCATTATAAGAATCCCACAGCCAAATATTTAGGATCGCCAGATCCTTTTTCTCTTTTCCACTAAAGCTCATCGGTGCTGACCATGGCCTGCACACATCTGGCGGTGTGCAGATTTCCTAACTTGCAGTTTTAGCGAAATTAGAAGGATTTAGGTGGTCTCATTCCTACGCTCAAGTTTGGTTGAAGATGGAGTGTACGCCCGCTGACTTTCTACGCCAACTCTGATGACTACTCGTGGAGGAGACTTCACCTGCTGATGCGCTACAATGATCCTGATGAAGATGTGTGTGTTTCCGATAGAACACGTTGTAATAGGTGTAATAACCAGCGTTGTAAAAACCTTGTAATTTGTAATTCTACGATGTATGACTGTGATATCATCTGATAGTTGATAATGTGATGGCTTGCCCTCGTGGACTATCACATTATAAATCGTATCTGTGGATTTTCCCTTTGAGGAAAATCGAGATCGTTTCAGCCCACAACATCAAGTTGTACCACATGGATGTGAAGAGTGCATTTCTAAATGGGTACATCAATGAGCTTGTGTATGTTGAGCAACCTCCCTATTTTGAAGATGACAAGAAATCCAACCATATTTACAAGTTAAGAAAGGCTTTGTATGGATTGAAGCAAGCACCTAGAGCATGGTATGAGAGATCGAGGGGCTTCCTACTCTCTAAGGGATTCAAGATGAGCATGGTTGACACCACTCTCTTCACCAAGAAGATAGGCAATGACTTGTTTGTGTTGCAAATCTATGTTGATGACATTATCTTTAGATTAAAAAATTAAGATTTTTGGGAGAAGTTTGGAAAGATGATGGCAAGTGAGTTTGAGATGTCCATGATTGCAGAGCTTAGTTACTTCCTTGGTCTTCAAATCAAGCAAATGGAGAATGGAACATTTGTAAGTCAAGGCAAGTACATCAAAGACATGCTCAAGAAGTTTGGAATGGATGATGCTAAAGCTATTAGTACACCTATGGGGACAAATGGAAACTTAGATAGTGATGCTAGTGGCAATATGGTAGATCAAAAGATGTATTGGTCTATGATTGGAAGCCTACTCTATGTGACCGCATCAATGCCTGATGTGATGTTTAGTGTATGCATGTGTCCTAGATTTCAAGCCTCACCAAAAGAAAGTCATTTAAAGGCAACAAAGAGAATATTGAGGTACTTAAAAGCATACACAAAAATGTTGGATTATGGTATCCCAAAGGAGCAAGATTTGAGTTGATTGGATATTCGGACTCCGATTATGTGGGATGCAAAGCTGATAGGAAGAGCACATCGGGCACATGTCAACTATTGGGAAGATCACTTGTGTCTTGGTCATCAAAGAAGCAAAATAGTGTAGCACTTTCAACCGTTGAAGCGGAGTACATTTCGGCCAGTAGTTATTGTGCTCAATTACTTTAGATGAAGGCTACTTTGAATGATTTTGGAATCAAGTTCAAACAAGTGCCATTGCTATGTGACAATGAGAATGCCATGAATCTTACCAACAACCTAGTTCAACATTCAAGAATAAAGCACATAGATGTCCGCCATCATTTCATAAGAGACCATCAACAAAAAGGGGACATTTGCATTGAGAATGTGGGCACCAATGATCAACTTGCCGATATTTTTACCAAGCCACTTGATGAGAAGAGGTTTTGCAAGGTAAGGAATTAATTGAACATACTTGACTTCTCAAATATGTGTTGATGCACCCCCCATATATGACATGCCTCTCCTTCGAGCAAAGCAAGGTAAAGTTGATTGTCATGTCATTCATCCATTGCTAAGGACTTGTTTAGTGCATCTAGTTATTTCTATCATATCTTAGGCTCATTCATGAAAAATCAAATGAATTTGATGCTTGTATGGTACTGCTATTGCTTGTATGCTTGAAATGATTTAGTGGTAGCATATGACATGTTTGTGGACCTATGAACCTAGTGTTTAATCTAGAAAATGAGGTATAAGTGTTTAACTCAACATTGTCAAGATAACCCTTGAAATGAGGTGTGAAGAAGCTTGCCATTGGATCAAACCAAGTTAAATTTCTTTTGCAAGTGATCTAGATTGAACCAAATTTGAAAAAAATGATCCTCACTTAACATGGTTTCACCCCAACCTATCTAAAATTTGAGCTCACCTTTTGTGGTATTTGATGCCAAAGGAGGAGAAGTAATTCACAAAGATGATAGGATTGACAAAGGGGGAGAGTTTTGACAAAGGGGGAGTTTGACAATCTAAGGGAATCAATTAAAATTTGAAGCATAACAAGTAGGGGGAGCAAGCTCATAAACTTGTATGTTGCATTTGAATATGCATTACATATGTTTTCTTGCATGGCACAAGTTTTTAAAATTCCATATCCATGCTTGTGTGGTGTATGCTAGATTATAGAAAATGATTAATGAAATAAAAATTAGCATGCATAGGATAGGTAGACACTTGAATTGTTGTTACAAGTGGTACTAGAGCCTTGTTTATAATGTTGATATCATCAGGTATCTAGTATTTGTGTTTTTCAAGTGATATCTAACAAACCATGGTGCTAAGGATGGTGTTCAAATGGAAACTCCAATTGGTATCACGCTTCAAAGGTCCATTCTTTACACCTTAGCATAATTTGGTAGTCATTACTCTCCCATACTTCCTATTCATGCTTATGTGCAAGCTTTCAAATCCAAACTCTTAGCACATATGTAGGGAGAGCTAATGCTACCAATTTGGGATTATGAAACTTGTCCATATCCTTTACACATGTTAAAATGCTTGGGCAAGCAACATGAATCCAAAAAGATTAAATTGAATATCTTTGTAAACACCTTGTCATCAATTACCAAAAAGGGGAAGATTGAAAGCCTAGTTTGGTTTTGGCTACTTGATGAAACCTAAGTACTAACCTATGTCATGAGTGATAAATTTAGCTAGGTTGGTACATCCAAGTGATGGAGCAAGTAATAGGTCCATGGAGATGGAGATGGGCATGAAATGAAGGTGATCAAGCTCCAACTTGGAAAAGAAGAAAGAGAAAAACAAAAACCAAGGGTTGATCAAGGCAAAGGTATCAAATAGGTTTTTGTTTTGGCGCTCAAGACACCTGTTGGCGTTTCATAACGCAATCACCAAGTTAGGAGGTTTTAAGTCCTTTCAAGGTGACGACGCTAGAAACGCCATTTGAACGATCGCAGAACAAATTACTAAGATTGAGTTAATCTTAGCAACGCCACCAAGAAACACCAACTACAATAGCTCTGAACGATCGCAGAACAAATCCGCAAGCACACGGAATTATCGTTGTAGCATTTCACCCAGAAGTATTCAGGGTATCGTTATTTATATTTTTTCCAAAGAAAGGTATGGTGTTAAGAGTCTAGTATGGATATGAACAAGATAACATGACTATACACTAGACCAATACTCAATACAGGGGTAAGCCATGATAGGTTTTAAGATAGTGTGACACACATTTGGTCCAACCTCGAGGAAAAAGGGAAAACAAAGAATAAAAGAATAATTCCTAGGTGGAGCAGGCATGTTCTAAAATAGCCATACAAAGAATAGTCAGTGATCATATATATACATGGTTAAGAGTTAGAACTAAGTATGAGATGGACAGGGAGATCCCCGGGCCTGGTCTACCAGGCCATAGAGACTTTTCAAACTCCTACACGAATACCCGAATGTGGAGGATTACAAGGAATGGACAGGGCTGTCACCACCTGCCGCCTACCCCTCAACCAGGGGGCACCATCATATCTAAAGGTTCTCGTGTACCCGAGCACCACGCCCGTGTACAAGGAAACTACCCACATCCCCCTAGGACTCCAACCCTATGGATCGACAAGCATAGGACATGGGCAAACCCGAAGGCATGATGAACCACCACCTCAACTTAACTCTAATCCTTATCATATATATAGTATGAAAGGTTAAGCATAAAGTTAAACATGTCAAGATCATAACATACAAACTATATGCTAGTTCATATATCATGATTATAACATGTATACAACTATACTCTAGTTCATATGCATTGCTATATAAAAGATATGAGAACTTGAATATGGAAGAACTCTTCATAGTATTGATCATACCAAGTAGCCCTTTCTTCCAAGGAGACAAGCTCTCCAAGTAGCTTTGCCTTGCTCTCAAAATACTACAAAAAGTTAAGAAATACTAAGTGAAGTGGTAATGAGGTAGTGCTCCAAATGTTGTATATTGAAGAGCAGAGCCTAGGCCTTATTTTATAGTGAAGTCATGACGGTTGTAAGGTCCTAGATGGCTAGAGGGGGGTGAATAGCCTATAAAAAATCCTACACGAACCACTAAGCAAACTTGTTAGAATAACAAATGGCGTAAAGCGAGTTTTTCTTAGCCTACGGTTGTGATGCAAGCCTCCTATCCACAAGTCTAGTAGATTATGATCTCTAATTCACACAAGGGCTAAGTCACTAATTTTACACTAGAGAGCAAGCTAACAACACTACTAGCAAAGCTACCACTAGAGCTAGACAAGATAATCTAGTAAATATAAATGCAAGAGAGAGGATTGTGATTCTTATACCGACGGTGGAGTGAAGATGTCACCAATCACCAAGGTGATATACAATCAATCAATATTGACAACAATACAATATGAAGACCAATCACCGGGAGATAAGAGACACAATATTTTTGTTCACCCGGTGTTCACTTGTGCACCGACAAGCTACGTCACCGGTTGTGACGACCAACACTTAGATGGTTTCTCGATGTGACCCTCAAGTCACTTGCCCCTCAAGGCACACCCCGCAAGGCACCGCAAGCCACCACTCTCAAGTGAGGTAACTCAATGACATGCGCAATGTATTAGAGTTGCTTTTGGCACTCCGCCGAGGAAAGCACAAGAACCTCTTACAATCAACCGGAGGTGGCTAAGAACAATCTCTAAGATGGCTAGGAGCGGTACTCTCCAAGAGTAACAAGAAATCCACCGGCTAAACCACCCACAAGTGCCACTAGATGCCCTCACGCTATGCAATGTGATGAGATACAGGCCCGATCTTCCGAGAGGTAACCGGTAAGTTCGACTTGTGGAGATCTCGACGTTAGCGATCCGGCTTCAAATCAGACACGATTCGAACCCCGCAACCGTTACACCACTGCTCCGTTGGTTATCAACCAAGCACAACTTGATTGACCTCGCCAAGAAGGCTTTTCCTGCAAGCGAATCGAAGAACACAAGCAAGAAGGTAAAAACACGCAATCTGAAATTGCAAATATGAATGATGCGAATATCAATTGAGGGTTCAAGAACTCGGTTCCAAAGGACTAATCGACACAGTGGAGGAGATCAAGAACAGGGGCCCTGGATCACTGTAAAAGGATTTGTCACCACAGTTACAATGAACGATTCAGTTTCTCGATGGAAAACTAAACTCTAAACAAAACCCAATTGTCTAACAGCGGCGGCGGCTGTGTTTATAGTCTAAGACTCGACCTAGGGTTGAGGACGGCCAGGGGTTGGGCGCCCACAACTTGGGCTTAAGGCCCGACACGATACATGGCCAAGTTGGCCCAAATAGGTGACGCAGCACCTTGTCGTGGTCACACAGAATGATTCACGGATCTTCTGGAGCTGGGACCAGATCCAAAACGACGGTGTCGTCGTCCCCTTTCCAACGCATCCAAGAACGCCCCGTTTCGATGTCGTATGCCAGAGTTATGACCAAAACAGTGACGACGTGTCTGCTGAATCCGAGGGTGACGTGGCAGCTGAGTTGGGGACGAATTGCAACTTGGGGAAGACCATAGCGTCGGTGTGTCCAGCGTGGCGATGTCCTCATCACAATGCACTTTGGGATCACTCAATCTCACTTTTGATTTGCAATCAAGCAAGAGAGATGAGTGGGAGAGAGAAGCTTTTGCTCAAAGGATGCACAAGAGTGTTAGAAAATATCAAGAGACCTCCCCAAGGGCCAGCCAACAAGTATATATAAGCACCCCAAATAAATAGAGTCGTTAGGAGCTAAAAGGGGGTGCAGACGCACGCGACAGACGCGTCTATCGCTCAACCAACAGACGTGTTGTCCAGCGTCTGTTGCTCCTCGCGAACGCGACAGATGCGTCTGTCACCTTAGCGACAGACGCGGCTTCAGCATCTGACGCCCTCACCGTTCACCATGTGTACTCGACCGTTTGAAAACTTCATTCACGGGCCCATGCGACAGACGTGTCTGACACCGATCGACAGACGCGCCCGTACGCCCGATAGGCGCGGTCCAGTGAGCTTGTTTCGCGTGACACTCGACATGTGTGATGTCGCACCGCGCTCAACTCGTTCGAGCGACAGACGCTAGAATAGTGTTCTAGGCCGAGTCTGTTGCTCACGTGACACCGCGTCTGACGACTCGCCCACACCAGGGCCAAAACCCCGTGCTAGGGTATGGCGACAGATGCTGCACAGTAACGTCTGACGCTCAGGGCAGCAGCGTCTGTCGCCCATAAGTTGGAAAAAATGCAACGTTTTCTCGCTCCGCTTGTTTTTCCCTTTCACTTATGAGCTAGACTAAGTATGTGTAACACTTTAGCACATGTTTTAGCTCGTGAAACACCACGTGACATCACCTCCAAATCTTGACATTGGCGTAAAGGAAAATAGGCATTTTATCTCCTCGAAAACGCCTGAATCCCGCCTCGCAAGCTTGGCGGGAGGGAGAGAGGACCCCAAACCCCTCTCTACCCCTCAAACTCCATCGCCTTCGCAAAAGTGCCAACACCAACAAGTTATCACCACCTTGTGCATGTGTGTTAGCATTTTCATAAACATTTTCAAAGGTTTTCCAGTTAGCTCACTAGGCCCTACATGCAATGCACTTCATGAATTCACCTAGTGGCACCCGTGCATCGAGTAACCGATAAGACTTCCCCTCTTAATAGTTCGGCTATCGATCCTAAACCACTCACACCCTCTATGGTGTCTTAAGTGCAAAACAAAATGGCCCTATGGTTATACCTTTGCCTTGAGCCCATTTTGTTTCTCTAAATGATATGATCCACTTCATATCATCACATGACCGTCTCGATCCATCGACCTTGACTTCACTTGCTCTTCACCATTGCATCGGTCCGTCGACGCCAAGTGTTGCTCAAGCTTCACCATCGCATGGTCCTTCGCTTTGAAGCCTCGACTTGCCCTTCACCTTCACAACCGGTCCATTGAGCCAAGCCTCATCTTGGTCTTCACCATCTTGGTCACATGAGTCAATGTCATGTCTCATATTCAATGACCACCTTTATCTAAATCATCCACTTAGATACAAAGGTTAGTCCTAGGTTTCATCAATTAGCCAAAACCAAACTAGGGACTTTCAATGGTTTGGCACTAGAAAATATGGAAACCCTGAGCAACCGCCTCTGCATGCCACCATGCTACTGTCATTGAAATGTGGGGCCAGGAGGAGGCGGTGGGGGTCCTCACGACCGCCTTTGCCTGGTCGGTTCCTGGATGGGCCTGGACCCTCCCCACGTCGGTGCTTCGGCCTGGTTGTAAAGAATTGTTGGGCTTCTTCTTCTCCTCTCCTTTGCGCATTCCTCAAATACGTGTTCTGCATTGTGCTTTCTTTCTTTATTTTGTGCATTTCTACTTGTTTCCAAGTATTGATCTGCAAAACACGTTTTCTCAGAATACAAGTGGAACTAGGTCAATAATATATGCATATGTGTCAAAGTTTGTCTATTTCTTCTGTTTTGGACTATAATTGGTGGTTCTAATTGTGTAATAGTGACCACCAACAACACCATAGAGAGTGTGAGTGTGTTCAGGATCGATAGTCGTACTATTAAGAGGGGAAATCTTTGGCTAAGCAGTTATCGAGTGCCACTAGGTGAAGTGATTCATGCACACGCATTTAGGGACCTAGTGTGCTAACACTTAACCCTTGAAAAATACTTTGAAAATTGCTAACACACATGCACACAAGTTCTATACTTTGTGGTTAGCAACTTGGAAGCAAGGGTAAAGTGTTTGAAGAAACAGAAAAAGAAAATGGGAAGAAGTGCAGGGACCGGACCTTGGTGTCGGTCTGACCGAATCGAGGAGGGTGAGTCCGGTCAGTGCAGCGGTTGAGGCTGAGAGGGCTTGGTAGCAACCAGACCCAGTGAGAAGTTGAGACCGAACCCTGATCTCATAGTCCGATTGTGCTGCTCTGTGGCGCAGAGGCGATGTGGCAGTCACAGAGCGACCGGACCCAGCGGGTGAGTCCGGTCATGGTCGACTGTGTGGTAGAACCACCTAAAATAATATACTTTCGGAGGCGCTTGTCTTTCACTAGACACTAAGCACCTCAAAAGTAAGCTAACACAGACAGTTCCGTCAAGCACACCCCAAGAGAGAACTCAAAATAATCCACGTTTTACATCCAGAATTCAATAATGAGTACGAGCTTATAATTCTTAGTCCATTTCATACAACATAGAGTCTTGAAAAAAATATTTATTACAATGCCAGAGTTCAGAGTGTGATAATTAAACAACGGAAATAAAATAACATAGAGCGAAATGATACACGGATCCATCTGTGCCCACCAGAAGAATCCTCCACATAAGATCTAACTCCTCAAGCTGCACCTGCAACAGGGTAAAATAAACCCTGAGTACACAATGTACTTGCAAGTCTTACCTGACTAGTGAGAATAATTTCCTGACTCTCAAGGATATGATAGGCATTATGGTTTGTTGTGTTTCTTTTGCTTTGCGGAAAGCATTACTAATAATTCGAACTTAAGATTAAATTTTATTAGCAGTTATGATTAATTCATTAGCTAACCATTATAGGTAAGCATCTGTTCTACTTTCAAGCAAGGGTTGAGCAAATAGAACCATTTTATCACTTTTTATATTCCAGTTCTTACTACAGTGCTAGACCATAGCCAAGTCGTACCGTTGCAAGAAAACTTCAATTCGTGAACCCATGCATCCCAGTTGGGTACCCCGAAACACACGTCTCACTTGTATCAGGCACAAACAAGACTAACTCATTCCACTCTTGTCAAGGGGTCCAGGTTCCCATCCAAACTTGAACTCGAATTCCCCACACTTGAGACCCGGCCTCAATGTGATGCTTAGACCTCCACCTTTCCCTGCCTCCAATCAGTCGGTTTGGAAAGAGCTAGAAACCCACGACAAGAGAGCAACGAGCTTTTCCACTTCCATAAGCAAGTATGTGCTCAGGATAATAAGTTTGTGACCTGACTACCATCCACAGCAACGGACGATCCTCAATCGACATGGACAGGGAAAACAGTGTAACCAAGCTGAGCCCCTTGGCCGAGGGACACAACTTGTTACACCCACCAATAACCAATTCTTTATCCTTGCCCGGTCACCATTTTCTTTCCATCATTTTATCAGGAGAGTAATAATAATATTCACCTACTTGTGAGCAATCGTTTAGCTGCTCAAACTTGCACTAGTAAGACTCTTAGGATATATATAATATGTATATATATATATGCATGTGGTTTCCATAAAACTCCTGCAACGTAAATGCACAACACATATATATACGGTGAATATGAAAAATAGGGGTTATGCACCGGGGCTTGCCTTGGGAAGGCGCGGTGGTGGCTGAGTCAGTCAGTGGCGGCTCCGGGACCTCCTCCGGCACGAGAATCTCCTTCTCGTACTCCTCGATGATCTCCTCATACTCGGGCTCGTCGGGAATCATGATCTCCGCTGATTCAATCTCTATATACATGCGATGATGATGATATGACAATTATTATTTAAGCAACAGAAATTCTAAAAATAAAATTACACATCTCAGGCTAATAAGCTAGCTCTAATGTCTAACATACTAAGCTAAGCATCATCTTCATCAAACAAGGCTTCATGCTCAACTAACAAACACTTAATTTCACAAATCAATGTTACTCTTTATTCCTATTTAAGATTAAATGTATTCAAAACAAGGGACATTTAGTTACCCTAATAACTTACTTATCTTATGGCTACAAAAATTACAGTAAGCACATAATAATACAATGAAGCTACTGTAAAATTTTTAGAATTATTGCTATCACCAATCTACCACAAAAATTCCTTCAATTACTAACCTAATAATATTAAGCACTTTCAAATGATTTAACAGCCTTAGTAGCAACACAGATAGGTATGAACTAGCTATACTAACAGGTAGATCATAATTTTAGGAATCTAACAAAATTTGTTTCATAATTTTTGGACATCCACATGATTTTATATTAATTACCATATTAATTACCAAAGATCAGCTTAGAATCTCATTAGAAAATACTAACTAATTTATCCAAAAAAGAAAAGAGACAAGCAGCCCAGTGCAGCTCACAACGGCACAGACCGCGCGGATGCGGCCCATGCACGGGGGAGCCCGCGCGCGCTTTCGCTTTTGCAAAGGAGCCCTCGAGCTTTATCCAAACTACAACGGAATCCAATTGTGAGGACCTTGATGTCGCCTAGAGGGGGGGTGAATAGACGTGTCTAAAAATTTCTACACAAAACTCGAAGTCACTTGTCAGCAACTGTCGGAAGTCCCGACAGTTCAGGTCGGAACTCCCGACGTCGTCAGCAGTTCCGACGCAAACTGTCAGAACTCCCGACGCCTACGGGGGAAGAACTACAAGTGCTCAAATAAACCTTTTTGAAGCAAATAACTTACAACCCCACTTCCTAGTGGTAAGGTGAAGATGTTAGCTCACTTCCTTGATGCCAAGATGCCTCCAAACATAGATCGGGACCAAACCCTAGAATCACCACAAATCCAAGTAGCAATGCAAATCACAAGAACACAAGTGAGACACCGATTTATCCCGTGGTTCAGCTCGCCACTAAGGCTTGCCTATGTCCACGTTGTTGAGGAAACCACACAGGCTTTTCGGGTCTCTTTCAACCCTATCCTCGTTCTCAAGTCAAGAGAGCAATCTCTTGAGATGAGGGGTGATTTCACTAGATGATTGGAGTGATTACAAACCTCCCGGGGCTACCACACAAGTTGGAAGCTCCACGGGCGACGCCTAGCTGGCTAGGGTTCCAAGAACCCAAGAGTAACAAATGCAAATCCAACCGGCTTGACGAAGAAATCAAGTGCTCAAGCTTTCTTCGATGTTTCTCTCACCAAAACCCTTCTCTCAACTCAAACTCTTACAAGATTTGAAGCTAGGAGCAAAGAGGAGAGAAGAGAGAGGCTTTTGGGTGCTAGGAGGCACTTCTCTGAAGTTTGGGGTCGAGTGGAATGAGTGGGCAACGGTTAGAAATGAGGGGAGAGCTATTTATACACTTAGTAGAAATCTAACCGTTCAGATCTACGTCGAAACTGCTGACGTAGATCTCGGGACTTCTGACATGTATAGAAAACACTGTTCATACAAGGTCAAAGTCACTGCGCGAAGGCCAACGTCAGGACTTCTGACGTACGTCGGGACTTCTGACGTACGTCGGAACTTCTGACGTACGTCGGGACTGCTGACGTACGTCGGGACTTCTGACTGTCGGGACTTCCGACCTACGTCGGGACTTCCGACGCAGCAGTCAGCAGAGCGAGCCGATGGGCCTAGCGTCGGGACTCCTGGCGAGGGTCGGGACTCCTGACCGTCGGGAGTTCCGACATACGTCGGGACTTCCGACGTCCTCAGTCACCGCACAGGCTAAGTGACTGGACGTCATGACTCCCGGCGCAAGTCAGCACTTCCGACCGTCGGGACTCCCGACATACGTCGGGACTTCCGACACCAAAAGTCACTAAAACTATTCTATGTGCTCGTGAGGTGCTAGAGTGTCTCTCTTATGATTTAGTTTTTATACTTGAGCACTCTATCTTCCTCAGACCACCTAAATTTGCATCCCCCTTTATAGTGCGGCATAGCCTAAACTCAAGATCAAAAGAATATTACCATTTTAACCACTTGAGTCTTCAATGTCTTCATATGTCACTTCTTCTCAATATTACTTCATAAGGGGATGCAATCAACTTCATCTTCTCTCTTTGAGCAAGAATAGCTTGAGCATGTGACTTGAACCATTTCAACACATGTGAGTTCAATCCATGGCTTCAAGTCACTTCCACTAATGATTTGATCATCAATACAATATGACTCCTCATGGCTCAATTAGTACCTCGACTCAATGCAAGTACTCTCTTCTTCACCATAGCCATGGTACCTCGGTCTACAAGCCATTGCTTGCCCTTCACCTTCGCTTAGTCCCTCGAAGCCCTTTCCTTGCTATCTTCACCCTATCGAGCCATACTCAAGTCACATCATATTAAGCATCCACTGAAAAACCATTTCTTCAATATTGTGATACTTATTGCTTGAATATCTTCTTGATATGAATGTTGAGATCAATCAAGCTTGATATGTGAAATATCATATGGTTTGCCTTCTTGTTGAACCTATATATACTTCTCATTTCACAATCCACAAGTTATGCAATAAACTCAATTTCCTGTTCAACACTTTGCAAACTTTGTCAGATCTTTAATGGTGTTGTCATTCAATTTACCAAAACCCACTAAAGGGCTAGATGCACTTACACCAATCACTATTCTTCCCTCTCTCTGACAATCTCATTTAGCCCCCTAGGTTTTTCCTAATTTCCCCATGCACATCCCCGAGGCAGGGCACGCGGTGGCGCGGCGAGTAGCAGCACAGGGTGGCTAGCCGGCCACCTAGGAGTTGCGTGGACCCATCTAGCGGGTTGATCGCCATCCCCGACCTAAACGATTGTGCTGGGTGGCGGTGAGGGGTGGCGGGGTTCACTGGTGAGGGCTACAGCGACGCGCGGCCATCCACGATGACGGCACGACCGTTCCGGTAAACTAGGGTAGCTACAGTCCTAACCAGCTAGCGGGTGAGCATGAGGCGCTAACCATGGACTCGGCTGAAGTGACAGTTGGAGTAGAGGATTGCAGAGACGGGCTGGCCGCGTGCGACCGAACCATGCAACGGCACACCACGGCGGACATGGCCATGACAACAGTACAGGGTAGAGGTAGTGACTCGGTCGAGGTGCGCAGGATGAAGAGGGAATCGAGGCGAAGCTAATGGCGTAGCTGGGCTGGCCTCTAACAGCTTCAAGGGAGTTGCCACCCGCACCAGCCGAGCGTGGCCATAAGGACTCGGTGGCGAGGAAAACGCCAAATTGGAGCTTGGCCACACTCTAATCATGGCCGGATGGGGTCGGGTAGCTTGGTGGCTTAAAGACGAAGCCAGAGACGTGACGAATCAGGCGATGGTGACGTCTCCCTGCTAGATTTAATGAATGGCGTCGTGTCAGGTGAAAACGACAAGGAAGGGGAGGGAGGGGATCAGCTTGTGCATCGGCGCGACATGCTTAAAGACAATGACTGTTGGGAGTACGGCTGTCGCGGTGGGGCTAAGGCCCACGTGGGAATATTGCGGCTGCGAGCACGACCATGTGTCGGTGCAGCAAGTGCGCCATGTGCGTGCGCGGCAGTGGCAGTGCCACCGGGCAGGGCCAGGCAGCGGTGCAGAATTGCAGGGAGCATGGATGCGACGGCGAGGCAATGGCGCTGGGCAACAGGGACAAGCCCACGCGTGTGATGGCGAGACAGACAGTAGCAGCGCCATAGCGCAAGGCGGGAAGGGCAGCAGCGGTGGCAGCAGCGCGACAGCGAGGTGGGGCAGCAGCACGGCGGCCAGCAATGGCCAGGCCGCAGCCAGGCCGTGGACGGCCTCGGCCGGCAACAGTGGCAGCACGCATGGGCCAAACATGGGGACGTCGCGCTCCCGAGCGCGGTGGCCGCGCACACCCGGCCAAACAGCCTAAGGCGATGTTCGTGCACGGATTTTAAAGCGTTTGCCAAAACTAAATCGATTCGATTGAGGCTCAACCACCTAAGCCATGCTAAAGAGGGTACATCAGGCTACCATAAGGAACAAAAACATAGCACTGAACTTTAGCTAAATTTTCTAGAATTAATTCACCAACATAGTATTGTCACACTATTTTCAGACTTAAGAATTTTTCTGTCTTGAGCTGGATTTGATTTCAAATTCCATTTCTAAGCTACTAGAAATACTAGCTAGAAATATTATCTTTCTAAGACAAGAGTTGCATTGCCATCTACAAGATTTGTACTTTACACTTTATTTAAGTGTCACATATATGTTTTATAACATTTTGCTTAATAAAAATTGCTTTATAAGCCTACTCAATAACACACAAGCACTAGAACCTTTCGTAACTAACATCTTCATTGGGCATTTTTAGTACAACCAAAATTCTATTTTCACTTTCCCACATGTTCTAACACATAAACATGATGCTCATGACGTGGTTTAGCAGTTTGTTTAGGGCGTAACACCGAGGGTGTTACAGACCGAACCCAGTCCGAGGGTTCTGGAGCTGTCGGTGTGAAATAGCACGCAACCGGACCCTGGTGGTGAGGAGCGGCCGGACCCAGCGTTGGTGCGTCCGGTCAAGGATCAGCAACGCGCGGTGGTGAAAGCTCTATGTCTGGTGTTGGTAATTAGTGACAATGCCTAAGTACTAATCCTATGCCTAAGTTGTATATAGTATATGAGGATTAGTACATTCCAAGGTTGGTGGCAAGATGGACATGGTGATCATGATGGCCACACTTGGTTTTGGACGCAACCCTACGTAATCAAGGCAAAGGTATATGCTTAAGGATTATGTTTTAGTAACCAAGACACCTAGTGGGTGTGGTTACATTATAGGATAGATAGCCGTACTATAAAGAGGGGAATGACGCGGCTATTGAACTCCTAAGTGCCTCTAGGTGTGCGTTTCATAATCATATGCATTTGGATAGAACTAATAACGCCTCGAAAAATGATTGTGAAAATGCTAACACACTCGCACATGACGTGATCACTTGGTGGTGTTAGCACATTTGCGATGACGTTTGAGTTTGAGCGGTAGAGAGGGTTTGGGTTTTCGAGGAATTGAAATGCCTATTTTCCTTTACGCCAATGTCGAGATTTGGAGGCGTTGTCACATATTGTTTCACAAGCTAAAACATGTGCTAAAGTGACACACATACTTAGTCTAGCTCATATGTGAAAGGGTGATCAAACGGAGGCGAACGGAGGTCATAGAGGTGACCGGATGCTGGACCGAACGCGGTCTCTATTTGACCGGACACGTTCGGTCAGTGCTCAGCGTGTGTCCATGTCTCGGTTTTCTGATCAGACGCGGTGGGCGTCCGGTCACGGTCGACCGGACGCGTCCGATCGTTTTGGGAGCTTACTAGACTCCAACCGGACGCTGGCACTGTGGCGTTCGGTTTGACTAGCAGCGCGTCCGGTCACTGTTTCGTTGGAGCACTGCTCAGGCTTGACCAACGCGTCCGGTCAGTTACGGGACCAGCGCGTCCGGTCAAGCTTCGCGCGTCCGGTCCGCGCGACCAGCGCGTCCGGTCAGCGCGACTGCGACGTTTTCTAGTGCCTAACGGCTATATTTGAAGGGGTATGTCAATAAATACATGTTGGCCGGCTCAAGGCTTACTCTCTTGCATTCTTTGACATACTTGTGAGCACTTTGAGTTAAGCAACTCCCCTCCCACTCATCTCTCTTTCTTCTTTGCATATCCGAAGTGAGATTGAGTCATCCAAGTGCATTTGCATTGTGAGATTGCATCTAGTTGGCACTTGGTGGTTGATTTGATGTGGGATTCTTGTTTCTCTTGGTGGTTGCCGCCACCTAGACGGCTTGGAGCAGCTTGGAGGCGTTGGCAAGAGTTGGTGATTGTTCTTGGCCACCTTCGGTGATTGTGAGGGGTTTGTGCCTACCTCGGCGAAGCGCCAAAGGCAATGTTAGTGGATTGCTCGTGTTATTTGCAACCTTTTGCCATTTGGTAGGTTCTTGTGGCGCCTTTTGAGAGGCTCGGTGTGAGACCGATTAGCCACCGAACCACATGGTGAAGAGGGACACAACGGGGACTAGCGTGCCGGCAAGCAAGTGAACCTCGGGATAAATCTTCGTATCATCATTCTTATTGTGATTAATCGATCCCGGTGGTTGTGTATTGTGGAATTCATCTCTTGATCATATTGATTGGTTGGCTCAATACTTCACCCCTCAGTGATACCCTTCTAACTCTCTCTTGTATTATTTTCTTAGTTACCTTGCTAGCTTGTTAGTTTAGCTCTTAGCTTGTGTAGCTAGTTTGCTTTAGTTGTAAGCTAAGTTGTGCGGTTTGACTTGTGCGGTTGAGTGCAAATATACTAGAATTATGAATTGGATAGGTGGCTTGCAAACTCCCCGTAGGCTAAGCAAAACTCGTATCTCGCTATTTGTTATATTGATAAACTTGTTTAGCTTATCTTTGTAGAATTTTTTAAAGGCTATTCACCCCCCCTCTAGCCATCAAGACCTTTCAGGTGGCGATCGGTGTGAGGACCGGACCTAGCTCTGAGTCTGATCATGATGATCGGATTGAGTTTAGTCACGTTTTGAGCACTTGGGAGCTCTCTAGAAATGACTACTCTTGGGTGCCTGGGTCCGGTCAGTTTCAAGAGGCAAGTCTGGTCATCTCTTTGACCCTGGCGCTGACCGTTATAGCTGTTGAGATCCAGTGGCTGAGGTTTGAAGGGAGGCCACGTGGTGGCCATCTGGGGACCAGACGCAGGTGACTGGATTCTAGGCTGAGTCCGGTCATAGAGTCCGGTCGGCTCTACGTGAGCCCAATGGCTCTCTGAGCCAAGGAGCTCTATAAATAGTTCTTGGCCGGCTTAGGGCTCATTCTCTTGGTACTTTGACATTCTTGACATCCTTGTGAGCCCAAGCAAACACCTTCCACTCATCTCCATCATTGATTCATCATCATAGTGAGATTAGGAGTGATTCCTAGTGCATTTGCTTGAGTGATTGCATCTAGTGGCACTTGGGGATCATTGTGGCTGCGGATTTCTTGTTACTCTTGATGTTTGCCGACACCTAGATGGCTTGGAGTAGTGGAGAAGCATTGGCACGAGTTGGTGATTGTTCGTGGCCATGTCCCTGTGATTGTGAGGGGTCTTGTACCTTCCCCGACGAAGAGCCGAATGGTAACTCTAGTGGATTGCTTGTGTCATTGAGTTACCTCACTTGTGGGTAGGTTCTTGTGGCACCAAGTGTTGGTCGACACAACAGGGACTAGCGTGCCGGCAAGCACGTGAACCTCGGGAGAAAAATTGATTGTCTCTTGTGCTTTGGGTTTCTCCCGGTGATTGATTTGGCATTCATTGATTGGTTCATCTCCCTTGCCACGGCAGTATAATCTTCCTACACACTCTTGTATTTACATTGTTTACTTTCTTGCCTAGTCAAGCTCTTTAGTGTACTGTCTTTGAGAGCTTGTTAGTTTGGTTAGTGAGGCTCTTTAGTTAGTCTTTGAGAGCTCACTAACTTAGAGAGTAGTGACTTAGACTTGTGTGTGCTTAGAGATCATAGCAACTAGAATTGTTGGTTTAGATGGCTTGCAATCCTTGTAGAGCTAGAGCAAAATTGCATTACGCCATTTAGTGTACTAAACATTTGCTCTAGTAAGTTTGTAGAGAATTTTTATACGCTATTCACCCCCTCTAGCCATTTAGGACCTTTCAGTGCCGCCACTAAGAAGATGGTGCTCATGATCACTGACAGCGGCGTCGCCAGAGGGGGCGGCCTCAAGGGCGGCAGCGGCAGCGCGAGGCTGTCAGCGTCGTCTTAGAAGGCGAGCCTGATGTTCTATGACTGCTACCACGATGACGACGACAAGGACGGAGAGGTTGGGAAGGACAACGAGGAGGAGGACGGTGGCGCCGACAACGACGACATCAAGTGGGACTCCATGTTTCAGGACCTCAAACTCACGTGAAGATAAAGTTGTTAGTCTCCTCTCCTCTGGTCTCTGTCTGCTGGAGTTTGATGTTGCCGCGTGAGTCGGTCGTCATGGCTTTGCTTGTGGACTTGTGTGAGAGAATTTTAACAACTCTCCTCATGGTGTTTGTCGTTCTCCCTTCCCTAGAAAGAGAACATAGTACTAGATAGAATGTGTGCTTCGCAATGTTGAGCAAATAATGTCGAAAATGTGTAATTTCCTCCATCGGTTTTGCAGTGTTAAAGCTTGAGCAAGAATCAAAGGCCAGCACTGCACAAAATTCCCCCTCGCTATTGGCAGAGTAAACAAAATGTACTGCAAGTATGTGGCCATAGTGGGCTGGCCCGTGCGAAGGGGGGCATCGTAGAAGACAAACTCTTCACCGCCCTCCGTGTGACGGAGCTGCTCGTGGAAGGCGTCGAGCTTCGCCCACAACTCGAGCACCCGCTCCTCCTGCTGCAGGAAGGAGAACTCCTTCCCCTCACACATGTCATCCATGGCTAGGGTTTTGGGCATGCAGCCGCGGCCAAAGGTAAGGGATGGGATTCATTCGCTTGGGAGGGGAAGACGAGGGTTTTGAGGTCAGCTGAAGCTCACGTGCAGGTCCGAACGCATTTTTGTCTAATTTATGTGGTAGTATTACTATTTTCTATTTCCGCAGATGTAGTAGTCATCAAGTCAACTTTTATTTTTGCAGCAGCCAAGTAACCATTAGAGAGCAGTGGCGACGATGCTGTCCGCGTCGGCACCGTGCAGATCGGTAGCGCCGCCACCAAGAAGATGGTGCTCATGATCACCGATAGCGTCATTGCCGGAGGGGGAGGCAGCGGCAGCGTGAGGTTGTCAGCGTCATCTTAGAAGGCGAGCCTGATGTTCCATGATTGCTACCACGACGACGAGGAGAAGAACGAGGAGGTTGGGGAGGACAACGAGGAGGAGGACGGTGGTGCCGACAACGACATCAAGTAGGACTCCATGTCTTAGGACCTCAAACTCACGTGAAGATAAAGTTGTTGGTCTCCTCGCTTCTATTCTCTGGCTGCTGGAGTTTGATATTGCTGCTTGAGCTGGTCGTCATGGCTTTGCTTGTGGACTAGGCCTGGATACCGAGCTGGCTCGGCTCGTTTAGGCTCGGCTCGTTCTGGCTCGTTAAGATAACGAGCCAGCTCGGCTCGGCTCGTTATCCTAACGAGCCAGAAAGCCAGCTCGGCTCGGCTCGTTAAAAGCTCGAGCTGGCTCGTTAAGCTCGCGAGCCAGGTATAAAAAATACACAAAATATAATATTTGTATTTATTTAAAGTTTGAGAATAATAATAATACAAAAGAAATGCATCTAGACCAGTTACCAGTCAATTTATAGGGTCTAGACCAGTTACTAGTCAATTGTAAAGTACAAGACATGAAGTAATACAAAAACTAATACAAGTTTTGATACTTTTTTTCCTGAAAGCTTAGCTCGTTTAGCTCGCGAGCGGCTCGCGAGCTGGCTCGAGTTGGCTCGTTATAGCTAACGAGCTAAAATCTTGGCTCGGCTCGGCTCGTTATCGTAACGAGCCGAGCCGAGCTGAGTCGAGCCAGCCACGAGCCGAGCGAGCTAACGAGCTTCGAGTTTTTCGTCCAGCCTTATTGTGGACTTGTGGTGTGAGAGAATTTTAACAACTCTCCTCATGGTGTTTGTCGTTCTCACTTCCCTAGGAAGAGAACATAGTACTAGGTAGAATGTGTGCTTCACAATGTTGAGCAAATAATGTCGAAAATGTGTAATCTCCTCCATCGGTTTTGCAGTGTTAAAGCTTGAGCAAGAATCAAAGGCCATCACTGCACAAAATTCCCCCTCGCCATTGGCAGAGTAAACAAAATGTACTGACGAACTTCGCTTGCCAAGTCTGAAGCGGCAACGTACATTCAGAACCCTGAAGATCAACGAGCAGAGCTTGATTATGACCAAAGGGGGGGGGGGGGGGGGGGGGGAGTACAAGCATCGAGCAGGCGACATCGTCATAGTAATTACTCCTTTACAATGGTCTTTCTATATAGGTAGGGATGAAAACGGATCGGATACGGACGGATATCACTAATATCGTATTTGTTTTTATATTTATGTCCGGATTCGGATTCGAATACGGATAGTATAAAAAATACCGGATATGATATGATTGGATATCGACATTATAAATATGTGATTTAAATATTCAGATACGAATACGGTATCGGATGTTAAATATCCGGACTCGGATACGGACGGATTAAAACTCCTCTAAACGGATTCGGTCTCAAATACGGTCGGAAAATATCCGTACCGTTTTCATCCCTATATATAGGCGACATTGTCATAGTTATTACTCCTTTACAATGATGTCTACGCAGATAGTTCTGTAGTTGCTGTTGTTTTTATGCAACGCAGTTTAATGTGGCAATAGTTCTGGAATACTAGTTTTTATGCAGCGCAGTTTCAGCAAAAAGACAGGAATGACGCTACATTGAGGCCGTCATCACCGACTCAGGCATGCCTTGATGGGAAGCCCCTTGCGGCCGATAGGTCACCCCTCCCTCGACGCAATTCGCAAGTGTCTAACTCGACAGCTAACAGACTTTGGGAAAGGAGCTTGGTTTGAGAAACTGAGTGGCCTTTCATCTTATGACTCGTCGGTTTGTGGAATGCAATGGATTCATTCATCAAAGTCTGATGGACCACATCAATCCTCAAGAACCAAGCACCCAGGAGATTGCAAACAAACATACTATCTGCTCATAATTCACGTGCCCAGGGGCACAGATACATATCATGATATAGCATACATTGAGATTTTTCACCTTTAACAACTGATGAATGTGAATACATGACTTTGGTGACATGCATAAATGGGACCAAGCTGTTTAAGCATATTGCGACAAAATAATGGGTGAATCAGTCAAAATTTGGATGCTGCAAACAAAAATTAGGATCGACTAGCCAGATAAAAATCCCCTGCACTTAGAAAAACATGCTTTCCTAGCTGTAACCTGATTGGTGGATAACCTTCAATGCAGTCGACCGTGACCGTAATCTGGAAGAATGTAGACAAGCTATAAGCAAAAAAAGGAATACCCTTTCTGAAAAGGAAGGAAGAAGCGTACAGGTTGACTGCTTACCATGCCATTTCCAGTTTGGAACTGGTTCTTCAATCTGGAAAGAGACCTTGACAGAAGATATACTCTCAACGCCTCCACATGATTGCTGTTGCCTGTTTCATCAGAGTATGTGCATAAATTATTCAGACTGTCCACAGGACTGCACAGTATCAAAACCGAAATAGCTAGTGTCTGCATGGGCAGTTCACAATTTGTACTCTGGATTCAGCAAGATTTACCTGAGGCATGAGAAAGAAGATCTGGTGAAAGAATTGGGGTGGACCTTGCAATGCGTATGACAAATGACATGTCATGTACATTGTGCGACTCCTCACCAAGTACTACCTGCAAACACCAGTTTGATAAACTCTAAATATTGTCCGTGTAATCGTAAATGACAGGCTCAAAATGTAGATCAGACATGCGCAGCCTGTTGATTTGTCCATCAAATAGCTTGTCAAAATTGCAAGCTAAGCCAAGCAAAAGAAAGTTTTTTTTTTGTACTTGGGCATATTATGACAAGAAACTTAAATAAAAAAAGACCCATTGCCATGGAACAAAAGGACATTATCAGAATACAGGTATCTCCAAATGCAGTATACTTTTTTTTTCCTGAATACACCTGAGAGCTGTTTATCAGTCATTAAAGAAAAAAGGGTACAGAACCAGTTCAAACCCATGCAAAAAATACATAAGACACATCACTTGCTAAAAAAATATGCAGTATACTAAGCAACAACCAAAAGCAAGTACTGGTGAAGAACTGAAGATACCAAGGTTGCATGTGGTTGAGTAGGATGCAATATTCGAGTTGAATTTGAAGATCAACGGTGCAACAAAAAGGATTGAGGACTGAGGATCGAAACTTACAACATCTTTTGGTGCCATTTCCTTTGGAACAATTGGCGAACCAAGTGCATCTCTTATATACTGATCCTGTACAGAATAGAGTAGTTTTCATGAAAAAGGTATTCCAAAATAAGAATCGTGTTGATCTACCAGTTATAACTTACCTGTGACTTCAAAATCTCTTCCAGTGTGTTTTTGTCATTGCCCACAGATTCGTAATACACATCAACTGGATCAGCAGGTTCAAGCTGAGCAGTCTTCCGTAATTTCTGGATCCTGTTCACAACCTGCACAGAGGTACTTATAGTAACCATATTAGAATATAAATTTAGCTAATAAGCAATCAAGGTCGTGGGCAACCTTAGATATTTTTTATACTGAAGTTTCAGAAACAATATTCTAAAACTTGTACAGAAATAGAAAACTCGTCAACTACCTCTCGAGCCACTCCAGCTTCAAACAATGACTGGTCAGCTCGTAGATCTAAAATGACTAAAACATCACCTATAACAAAAGCAAATATAGGCATGTTAGCAGAAAAGATTAGCCAAACTAACTAGACAAAGTAGCATATTCATGACGAACCATCTCCTGCAGCATCAATCTCCTTCTCTGACACATTTTCAGGACGCTTGAATTGTCGGATGACCTAAAAATAAAAAGTCTACAAGTAAAATTTGTAGAAATGGTGAAGATGCAGAAAACTGAAATAAACAGCTTGTGAGGTCTAATAGAAACATGTTGCACTGAAGTATTCCATGCCAGTGACGAGCATATGAGGATGAAAGCGCAAACATGCCACAAACCCTATAACTCTAAGGTCTTCTTTTTTGGGACGTTTCTAATCATACTAATTGAAAACTATTGAGTACATGAAGATATTTTTTCCAGCATCCAAGCACTGGGAAGTTGCAAGTCATAAGCTTATACAGTCACCCAATGTTGTGTTGTAGACAACTGTTATTGCCATCAAACCAAGGACTGCATGTATATGGAACATTACCTTGATATCATCTAGCTTCAAGCAATGACCAAAGAATGAAATCTCTCCACTCTTTTCAAAGGCTAAGATCTCTTCCTGAGTCATCTTCTTCACCACATTTGATACTTTGCCCATGTCTTTTCCAAGTCTTTTTCCTAGCACGCTATGAAATACCACAAGCATTGAGAAGTGGGTGCAAGTGTGCAATATTTGTGCATTGAACTAATCATACCTGAAATTAGGCTCGGCTCGCAGAGAAGCATACTGCAAGGGGTCATTACATGGAGTGACAGTCTTAACATTGATTTCCTCCATGACATACTACATGGAATGAAGTAGATGTAGTCAGCATCCACCAATGAAGACCAAAATTTAATGAAAACTAAGAAAAAACTTGAAATGAATGCATCTGATTGATGACCGCAAAACAATTCCATAACTTCAGAATGGGAGACAAGCTCAGCGACTATAGTCTAACAAACCTCTTTTAGTTTGCCAGTGATGTCTTCCAGAAAGTCATTGTCTGGATGCACAACCACCATCTCCCTGAAACACAAATCAGTCACCACATGACACAGTTGAATGCTACTAAATGCAGTATGCATTTTTCCCCCTTTATACTTTAAAATGTTATGAAAACAAAAATTTAGTATAAAACTCAAATGCTATAATTCCATCTGATTCAACAGCTTCAACCATCTTGATGTTTATACTTTGTAATATACACAAATTCTTCAAGTTACATGTAAATGAATGCAAAAAACATGACTCAAATTATAAACCATATTATGAGAACCCCTACTACAGCCAAGATTTCTCACATTTCATGCTTAAGACTGTTATAAGCATAATCTGCCAAAGTCATTCACATCGTCACAGAAAACATGCACATGCACAAATTTAAGGAAGCCTAGACATACTTGAGTGGTGTTTTGAGAGCTTTGTTATGCCGCTCACGAATATTACGTGCAAGATCAATGATGGTCACCATCCTATTTACACTTTGCTCAACACGCTCATCTCTCTGCCAATGTAACAAAATCAATCAAACAATTAAGTCATAAGCCAATCTGCTAAAATAAGACACAATAGAATGTTTAGATGAAAAATTACCTCGCCAGTTGTGGAAGGGAACTTGCAGAAGTGAATGCTCTCCTCAGATTTACTTGACACCTTCCGCAAATTTTGATAAAGCACTTCAGTAAAGAATGGTGTAAATGGAGCCATCACCACGCATGTTGTTACAAGAACCTGCATTTTCATAATTCAAGTATCTTATAAGCAACTGGAGAAAGAACCAGCAAAAAACAAAAAACAAAGTATGCATGACTGGGAGAGCTTTCAATATTTGAAGGTACGAAATGATGAAACAGCCCTGTTTGGTACAGCTTATCTGGGAAACGCTACTCAGATAAGCTGTACAAATAGAGAAAAAGTGCGGTCAAAATAAGCTGGTCTGAGTCAGCTTCTGTTGGTGGGAATAAGCGCGGCCGGAATAAGCTGTAAAAAAGCGTGTCCTTTGGCTGGTTTCAGCTTATTTTGGCCATAAGCAGCTTATAAGCTGTACCAAACAGGCCTATTTGGTGTCCAGGATTGTTTCAGATGTTCAGATTAACATCTCATATTGAAGCAAAACAACAGAATCACCGCAATACCACCCTAACTATACAAATTATGTATGAGCTTGCTTTAAAATACCATTTTCAGTAATACATAGACAGTTTGCAGCAGCAATGACCAGATGAATGCTACTGGATATATACATACATGGTAGAGTGTTGAAAGAGAAATTCTGCAGTCTTCTTCTCCAGTACGTCCTTTGAATCGTTTGCGATTCAAACGCACATATATGTTAGTAAGGTAGTCAATGTATTTTACCAAATACGGCACAACCTGCAGGGGTAATTACATCAAATGATCATAACACAGAAATACAAGGGAACTAATATCCAGAAAAACTGTGAAAACATTCAACCGTGTAAAGCCGATATGCATCCATCTCCTGGTGAACAAAGCTAACTAGACTTTCAGTTGCAGAGTTTATCCAGTGATCCAACACATTGGATGACTTCAGAAGTACTGCTTGTTCCATCGGAGAAAATGAGGCGAGACCCTCAACTTCCAGTCTCTTTGCATTTTGGACAAAGAATCTGTACGCGTTATACCATGGGAGGAAGACATCTTTCACCTGGTAAATTAAAGCATGTCAAATCGTGGGTCAAATCAGGGGTCATGTTCTTTTCCTCAAGATAGCAATTATTGATAGCTTTGGGTAAATGATACCATGTGATCTATGCAGACCAGTAGCCTGGCCAAAGATAAGAAGGAAGCACAGAGCTTTCAATAAATCAACTTACAACAGCAAAGACACCAGCACGTTTGAATCGTAGAGACTCTGCACGTACAACTGGAGAGTTTACCAAATATAGTCGCAGAGAATCCTGAAACAGAACAGATTTCATTCTAATTACTAATTCCAACACCGAGTCTGTTGCATGTATCTTCCAGTAACAGCCATTGACTTATTCAAAGCAAGCAGTCAAGCACCACATACCGCTCCAAACTCGTCAATGAGATCTTTGGGGGGAGGATAGTTCTTTTTACTCTTGCTCATTTTCTTACCATCCTCAGCCAAGACAAGGCCATTGCATATAAGATTCTTAAATGCAGGCTTCCCAAACAGTGCTGTTGATAGAACCATCAGAGTATAGAACCTGCAGTATGAAGGCACATCATAAAGCTGAAATACCCACTATTAATAAGTATGGAATGAAGGCATGAATAAAAGTGTATTAGTCATGATTACATGCTTTCAGCACCATATACATTCTAGACCCAAAAAAATGAGATTCTATTCTTAACAGCCTTGGGAGGAACTAATCTAGGATTAAACAAAACAGAAGTATTAAGAACTAGATCAGATTCAAAAGTTTAGATCAATGCAGGCTACAACATTTTGTAATAAGGACATGAAGTGTAAAGGACATAAGTATAAAGTGGAAGAAATTAAGAGCCTTTTTGATGTGCATGAGCATGACAAAAAAATGGAGTGAGGTCAAGCACCTACTAAAAAATTCATGTTTTCTGCACAAAAATGAAGAAGCAGAGTTTAGTCAGCAATATGTGTGTGTTGTGTAGATGTCCAGGTTCTTGCTAGTGTTTAGGTTCATAGTCATTAATGAGCAGATTTCTAGCTAATAGTTAAGGAGAATAATAGGCAATCATCACAAGTGTAATGCTGTATAACTGAGGCTATTACAGCAATGTTTGTTGCCATAACTCTGCTATATATAGAGACAAAAAACCAGAACAGCTTTAAGTCATTGGTAGAGCCAGAGAGCAAGTTTTAGGAAGTAAATGAATTCAAAACAAATAGACCTCAGCTCTTGATTGATCCTTCAGGATCCGTACGAGTATGCCATAAGAAACAACACGCATAGCATATAATCATGAAATATCACCACATGCCATAACTGAACAAACTGAAGGAAGAAAATTAACCCTCCAATCATCACTGCCTAATGAAACAATTATACCACTCCATATTATTCTGAAAGAGAGTAACGAACCATCCACGAGTTTGATCCAAACCCTCTGCCACAAAATTGCCAGGAAAGTTCTTTTCAAATAGTTCCCGATTCTCAAATGGATAGTGAATGTAGGCATATGGCATTGACCCACTCTCGAACCAGCAGTCGAAAACCTGGGTAACAACCATAATTGCTTAGTGAACCATTTCAAAACTGAAGACATTGATATGCTCCAAAACATTCGTGACAATGGTATTGGCAAGCCAAGTTTTCACACACATAAAAAAAAGGGTGTACGCACTACGCAGTGCTGAAAGCTCCCACACAAGGTGGGCCCGTGAAAGGGAATTTCTTAAAATGAAGAGCTATGATGAAGAAAAGGCAAAAAATAGATATAACCAAACAACCCAGCAGAGATTAGGTTCATTGTTTCAGAAATCTTGGAGCGTCCGCAATGGGCCTATGCTGGTCCTATATGCATCTGGTTCCCTCACACTGTGCACCCAAATATATAGAGAACTCGCTCCCTTGGATAGAGCCCGCTCCCAAAGAATAAAATTAATGCTTCTCTCTCACCTTCGACTTTTGCCTCCTGGGCATCGCGGAGGAGCGGCCACAGATCCCACAGCCGCGATGACTGCGCTCGTGCCACTGCATCCTCTCTCTCGCACCGGCCGGGTGGAGCACTACGACTGAGCGGCGCGGCAGCGACTTTGCGCCCGCACTGCCACGTCCTCCCTCTCGTGCCCAGTGCAACCACATCCTCCATTCGCCCGGAGCCGCCGCGTCCTCCCTCTCGTGCTGGCCAGGTGGGGTGGGGAAAGGGGGCTACCATTATGGGGAGGGAGAAGGGGGGCAGCCATGGAAGAGAGCAAGAAGGAATCCGGCTAGGTTGGGAGAAAGAAAGGGGCGGTCATGGGAGGGAGGGAGAATTGGAGGAGCTGACGAACGGGTCGAGAGGAAGAGAGGAGAAAGCAGGCTGGTTTTTTTTTTATTCTCATGGGTCCCACTTACAGATCCTATACACTGACTATTTTAACAAGCAATGTCAAATCATTATATAGAACTAAGGTTGGATCAGATGCCCTTACTGCACATCACTGCTTTCAATCAAAATTCAAACTTCAAAAGGGAACTTACATACTACCAACATCATCAGCATAACTAAGGTAACCTCTGATGCTACAGAAATCGAAGCAAATATGAGAAGGCATTTCTTACCTATAGACAACAAAAACTTTGATTGATATGTATTTGGTTAATACTACGTCCAGCCACTAGTATCAACTAATATTGTTAGGGGATGCATAATTTGCATCCCCTAACAACATGTACTAGCGACTGGAGGGAGTATTCAAAACACCAGAAGTTTGTTTTCTTGAGACAAAATTGCAACAGCTAGTCATATTACAGATTACTAGCAGCATATGTTTTGCACTTGAATCATCTCGAGTCTATTATGCCAAAATTTCATTTCCACCTATCTCCCATCTAAATATCTTAATGCCTAATGGAAACTGGAAAGCTAAAAACAATAATCATTAAGTACAAAAAATGTACCAAAACATCAGTGTAAAGTAAGATGTACAGCACATGCAAATAAGAACCAGTACTTAAGGGTCCAATGAAACTTACATCATCAACACGTTTGAGCACCCCAAACTCGGGTCCTCTCTTAGAGGGAATTGTAATATCATCAACATAGTGTCGGTGAAGATCAGTGACCTGATGTTATATTTAGAAAGAAAAATCAAAGGTTACTACGACAAGTCTAGACTCTAGAGAGATATCAGGATAATCTTGAAATAACGTCTCTATTGTTAGCCATAAGAAATGTCTAAGCACCAAAGAACGAGAGAATGTAACAAATTAACCATTGTTGTCTTCAATAAAGATACTGTGAAATCACAAGAATGTTTATCCAAATAATTGAATTTATCTTGCAAGTACCAAGAGAGATGTTAACCTTGACTCCAGATAATTTTTCAAGCTTCTCGATAGAATCCATAACAACAATTTCTTCACCATCTTGACTTATCCACAGTGGAAGTGGAGTACCCCAGAATCTACTTCTGCTAACAGCCCAATCACGAGCACCTTCAAGCCAGTTATGAAATCTTTTTTCCTGCCGGAAACCATTGTTAAAGAATAAAGCAAGTTAAAACAGAAACCTTTCGCAACATCCTTCATAAATATGTTGTTGTTAAACACACAAACTCTCCAAACAATTTCATGACAATATTTCAGGTCAGGTATGTATCTATGTATCTATTGCAAACTGACAGAAGGTGATTCTCTATTGATTTTGGGCTAACCCTAGAAGGGTAGCTATATAGGTACCATACATGGGCCACATGGGCCTAGCCTCATGGGCCTAATACATTCACATTCCAACACCACCCCGCAGTCTGAACTACCGGCGCAGCGGAGTTCCAGGCTGAACAAGAAAGAAAACAAGTGCACAACACACACAGGACCCCCTTGCAGCCACAACTAGCCACTGGAGACGTTGAGGATGGAGCGAAACTCGGAGAAGGTCGAGGAAGGGAGGCCTTTGGTGAAGATGTCCGCAAACTAGGAGGTGGTCGGGATGTGAAGTACCCGGACGTCGCCGATGGCCACACGGTCGCGGACGAAGTGTAGATCGATCTCCACATGCTTGGTCCGCTGGTGCTGCACGGGGTTGGTGGAGAGGGGCTGACGTTGTCGCAGTAGATGAGCGTGCTCCTGGCGAGGGGGCGGTGAAGCTCGGCCAGGAGCTGGCGGAGCCAAGCGGCCTCGGCCACGCCGTTGGCAACGGCACGGTACTCCGCCTCGGCACTGGAGCGTGAGACCACCGGCTGGCGCTTGGACGACCAAGAGACAAGGTTGCCCCCAAGGAAGACAGCGTAGCCGGATGTGGACCGGCGGGTGTCCGGGCAGCCCGCCCAGTCAGCGTCGGTGTAGACAACCAGCTCAACAGTGGAGGACCGACCGAGCAGCCCGTAGCCAAGGGTACCACGGAGGTACCGGAGAAGCCGCTTCATAGCAGCCAGGTGGGGCTCCCGCGGAGCATGCATGTAGAGGCAGAGCTGCTGGACGGCATAAGTGATGTCCGGCCGTGTGAAGGTGAGGTACCGGAGCGCGCCAGCAAGACTCCGGTAGGCGGTGGAGTCCGCTGGCTCAAGCATCGGACCCCCAGCCTCTGACAGCTTACCCTGGGTGTCAACCGGGGTAGAGCAGGACTGGCAGGCGGTCATCCCTGCTCGCTCCAGAATGTCACAAGTGAATTGCCGCTGGTGGAGGAACAAGCTTGAAGGTCGGGGCTCAACAGTGACGCCGAGGAAGTGGTGGAGCACCCCAAGATCCTTCATAGCAAATTCCTGCTGGAGAGAGGCAATGATGCGGTGGAGCAGAGACTCGCTAGAGGCGGTGAGAACAATGTCATCCACATAGAGGAGCAGGTAAGCAGTCTCACCCCATAGTGGTATATGAACAGGGAGGTGTCAGACTTGGCCTCCGTGAACCCAAGAGTCTGCAGGAAGGTAGCGAATCGAGAGTACCAAGCCCGGGGTGCCTGCTTGAGCCCGTAGAGAGATTTGTTGAGCCGGCAGACGAAGTCAGGACGAGAAGAATCCACGAAACCGATCGGCTGACTGCAGTAGACCGTCTCAGTCAGAGTGCCATGGAGGAAGGCATTCTTGACATCTAGCTGATGCACAGGCCAGGAGCGCTCGAGAGCCAGGGAGAGGACGGTGCGGACTGTAGCTGGCTTCACCACGGGACTGAAGGTCTCAGCATAGTCAATGCCGGGCCGCTAAGTGAAGCCCCGGAGGACCCAGCGAGCCTTAGCGCTCCAAGGAACCATCAGCACGCCTCTTGTGCGTCCAGATCCACTTGCCGGTGACAATGTTGAAGCCCGGCGGACGGGGCACTAGGTCCCACGTCTGGTTGGCGAGGAGGGCCGCGTACTCCTCGTCCATCGCGCGGCGCCAGTGAGGATCCGCCAAGGCCGCGCGGACGGAAGAGGGTACCGGAGAGATCCCCGGCTCGCAGGCAGCGGCGGTGAGGACCTGCGGGCGAGACGTCTGCCTCGTCACCATCGGGTGAGTGTGACGAGGGTCCCGATGAAGAAGAGACGGGTGGTACACCGGCGGGTCGGCGCGAGAGCGCGGCGAGGCCGGCGGAGCATGCACCGGCGACGACGGCGCTGGTGACGAAAGCGGCGGAGCCGGCTCACGCCGGCGCTCGTAGACGATGCCGAAGCGTCCGGGAGGAGGTGAGGGCGGACTCAGCTCCCGCCGGCGCTGGTAGATGAGTCCGAAGCGCCCGGGAGGAGGTGGGGTCGGTGCGCTCGGTCCCGCGATCGGAACGGCAGCATCTGGCACAACGTGAGGCAGCGGAGCCACAGGGAGCGAGGGTGGAAGCTCCGGGGCTGCCTCGGCCGTGTCAGGTACCGGAGAAAGGTCCTGGTGCGAGTCCGGCAGGGGCGAGGCGGGACCACCAGGAGAGCGCGCCGGAGCAGTTCCTGCAGGGTAGAGGGAGAAGGGTGGCAGAATCACCGGGTCAGTGGGAAAAAAGGAAGCCTCCGCAGGGTCAGCGGGAGGTGTGGGTGGAGAGGTGGTGGAGTAAGGGAATGCCGACTCATCAAACACGACATGGCAAGAGATGAGGACACGGCGAGAGGTAAGGTCAAAGCATCGGTAACCCTTGTGATCCGGAGAGTATCCGAGAAAGACACAGAGGGTCGACCAGGAAGCCAGCTTATGGGGAGCGGTGGCGGCGGTGTTAGGGTAACACGCACACCCAAAGACTCGAAGGTGGTCGTACTGAGGAGGGGTACCGAATAGAGCGTGGTGAGACGTGGGAGCTGGGCAGGCAGTAGAAGGAAGTCGGTTAAGGAGATAGGTGGAGGTGTGCAGACACTCAGCCCAGAAGCGAGCGGGTAGAGATGCCAGGAGCAGAAGGGTGCGCATGATGTCATTGGTTGTGCGGATCATGCGCTCTGCCTTGCCGTTTTGAGAGGAGGTATACGGACAAGACATGCGCAGGTGGACACCGTAAGAAAGGAAGAAGACACGTGAGGTTGAGTTATCGAACTCACGGCCATTGCCGCACTGGACAGCCTGGATGGTGAGGCCGAACTAAGTGGATACCCAAGCAAAGAGGTGGCTAAGAGTGGGGAACGCCTCAGACTTGGCACGCAGGGGAAAAGTCCAGGAATAATGGGAGAAATCATCGACCACCACCAAGTAGTCCTTATAGCCAGACATGCTGAGAACAGGAGAAGTCCATAAGTCGCAATGAATAAGATCAAATACACGAGTGGCATGTGAGGAAGAGGACTGAAAGGGAAGGCGAACGTGACGGCCCAGCTGGCACGCATGACACAAGTGATCATCGTGAGCCCGAGAGCACCGAATGTCGGAACTACGACTGAGCTGCATCAAGGCATCCCAGCCAGGATGGCCGAGGCGACGGTGCCAAGTGGTGGAGGAAAGAGTGGCGGCGAAAGCGGCTGAGGAAGGCGAAGAAGGTGAAACAGACGCCAAGGAAAGCGAAGAAGGTGAAACAGACGCTGGAAACCGAAGGGTGTAGAGAGGCCCAGTGCTGTTACATCGGAGCAGAGGAACCCGGGAGGCCAAATCCCGCACGGTGAGGCCAGAGGGGTCAAACTCAACCGAACAAGAGTTGTCAGTGGTGAAACGGCGAATAGAGAGAAGGTTGTGAACCATACCGGGAGGCACAAGAACATCAGGGATATGAAAGGAGCCGTGGGAACTGGCAGTGCCCACGGAGGAGACAGGGATGCAGGTGCCATTGGCGACCATGATGGAAGAGGGACAGGAAGGGTGGGGAGGACGGAGAGAAGAAAGTAAACTCGCATCGGGCGTGGTGTGGAAAGTGGCGCCCAAGTCGGCGATCCAATCAGGACTGGCTGATCGTAGCCCTGCAGCAGGAGGACTGGCGGTGGTGCTGAAGGAGTAGGCCAAGGCGCCAGGCCCCCCCCCCCCCGCCCGCGGCCGCGCTTGGACCTGCAACGGCGGCGCTGGGGCGGCGGCGACTTAGGCGCCGGGAATTGGAATCGGAAAGGCATGGCCGCGACGGTGGCGGCCCGTGGGAGACCGGCGCCGAGGAGGTGGACGGCGTCGGCGGGCTGCTCGGTAGCAGCAGCGGCGGCCGAGCCGAGGGCCGCGCCCGCGCCCGCAGTAGCAGCACCCGCAGCAGCACCACCACCCACAGCAGTAGTAGCGGCAGCAGTGCCCGCGCCGACTGTAGTAACACCCGCCGCGGCAAGGGCGGCTGCGTGCCAGGCAGCAGGGGCAGCAGCTGCCAGGGCCGCAGGGGCAACTGCGGGACCGAGGGATTCTGGCCGGAAGCGGAGGCCACTGAGGCGAGGTTGTCCGCCGCGTCCCCGGTCTACACCCGGCCGTCCGTGTCGTTGCCCTGCCCCGTGGCGCCGCAGGCCAGCAGGATGTCGTCCCGGGGGCAGGCCCGGCTGGAGGGTAGCCCGGCCCAGGCCAGGGCGGACGGGAGTGACCGGGAGCAGATCCTCAGCAGCAGCACCGAAATCGGCGGCAGGGGGCGACGGCCGGACTCCAGGTGGCGGGCATACACCAGGCGGCGGGTGAGCAGCAGCAGGGGGCGGCGGGTGGAGACCTGGCGGCGGTGGAGGAGCGGCAGCCGCCAGAGGTCCATCCCCGGCCACCCCGACCAGTTCAGGCACAGGAGGAGGGAGTCCAGCGGCGTGGCTTCCAGCTGCAGCAGCATCGCGTTCCGCACCTGCGAGGAGGCCGGAGCAGCCATGGGCGTGGAGGAGGCGGGGCGCAAGAAGCTGGCGCTGGCGAGCATCGGCTTCGCGGACGTCCGCGTGGGCGCCGCCGTGCCCGGGGGCGCAGCCGGGTACAAGGACGGCCTGCTCGCCGTGGGCCTGCCCGTGCCCAAGGACGACGGCCTCGACACCGCCCGCTGGTCCCCCGACGGCAGCTGGACTAACAGCAGCAGCAAGACCCCCCGCTAGGCCGCCGGCGGCTGGAGCCGCACCAGGAAGCAAGGGCCGGCCAGATGTGGCGGGCACCTGGGCCCAGGAGGAAGAAGAGAGGGGGGAAGGCATGGGAATAGGTTGGGGAAGGAGGGGGAGGCGGCCGGCCAGCCATGGGGAGGCGGCGGCGGCGGCGGCGGCCTGGAAGGCAGCGGCGGCTGGAGGGGAGGAGAGGAACCTAAGCTGCTGATACCATGACAGAAGGTGATTCTCTATTGATTTTGGGCTAACCCTAGAAGGGTAGCTATATAGGTACCATACATGGGCCACATGGGCCTAGCCTCATGGGCCTAATACATTCACATTCCAACATAAACAATATGACAACAGGAAGTAATATTAGAAACATGGGACAAAAACAGAACTCACATGGCAAAACAATTTGTGCCTTGTCTAAGCTAAGAGCAGACCAAGCACATATGCAAATGATTGTGAAGTACACTATCCCAAGACAGTAAATGGAATCCATTAAGATACACATTTACAAATCACATGTCGACCAATCCCAATCATTGGGAATAAGATCGTTGGGGCTTTGTGTTGGATTGTCATAATGAGGAAGCAATCCAAAATATATTGATTTAATGCTCACCAACACAAGTTCTAAAGCGCATGTCAGAGCCAGACCTAGTTTCTAAACAAATGACAACACTGCCTGCCACATTCCTCAACTTTCTAGTCTTCGTAGCGGACTGAGCGATAGCTCAGGTGGTGTGGCGGGTCATGGTCGTGCCCACCGGCCAGGGTTCGAACCCCGGTCTCGCACCAAAAAAAAAACTCGCTGTGCTCACTGGCTTCGGCTGCGGTTCGCGCCGGCCGGGCTACGGTGCAAAATCACCTACTAAAACGGAGGGAGTAATCTGATGCTCTTAGTTAATCTTATCTTCAGAAAACTAAAATCCCTAATTCAGGAGCTATGTTTGGTTGCTACACACCTAGCCTGGTTGAGCCTTGACCCATGCCATAGCATACACCCAAGGATTCAACCAATCTTAAGTTTGACTTAAGATTAATCACTTCATAAACAGTTGTATCTCTAAATCTGTTTACTATGAAAATATATGGAGTGATTAATCTAATGAAGCTTATTTGTTATCATAAACATTAGTACTTTTTTGTACATATTTGGTCAAATTTCAGATTGGTTGACTCCTTGAAGTGCGAGATGTGCATTTATTCTGGGACAGAGGGAGTACATGTCTCCATGCGATATACCTCCATAATCACAAAATACAGAAGCTCTATGGAGATATAGCGTGAGATACCCTCATAGCCATCTAAATTCCATGGGTCTCAAAATACAGTTAAGGGCTATGAGGAGCGCCTGCACATGGCATTTTTCCATACAAGGTTTCATCATCATGGCACTATCAGGAGCAGAATGCCATAAAATACCTTAACATAGTCAGGCACCCAGTAAGTCTCCTTGTTACATTCCAGCAACTGGTCCTTAATCTTCTCAACCTTGACAAACCTACAGCAAATCTATTTCAGGATACATCCCTCAAATAGAAACAAGTATTG
Organism: Saccharum spontaneum; assembly: GCA_022457205.1. Taxonomy (NCBI): domain Eukaryota; kingdom Viridiplantae; phylum Streptophyta; class Magnoliopsida; order Poales; family Poaceae; genus Saccharum; species Saccharum spontaneum. The sequence goes on from CM039593.1 coordinate 38,121,430, forward strand.
CAGAAGGAAGACCATAATGAAAATAAAGGGCAGATGAGCTGAGTAACATAGTAACATATACAACAATAGTAACAAAGCCATTTAGTCCCAACCAAGTTGGGGTAGGCTAGAGACGAAACCAAACATGAGCCACAAACAAAAAGGAAAAACTCATAAATCATTGTGTATAAAGCATTGTTAATGGTAATATTCCTAGGGGATAAAGAAAACGAAAATGGTTCAAAAGGATGGTTTATTGTGTATATGGCTCACTATAACATGGTAAAGAAATCATAAAGTGATCAATACATGTGGTAAGAGAAGTTGGTAATAGGGAGGCTTGTCAGGTTATCAGAACAAGAAGATGCATTGGTACTAACTTGAAATCAAACTGAATGGTAAAATCATAAATTATCAGCATATGGACAACATCTATATGCACAGTAGTAATAGAAGGTTACCAGCTTGGAACAGCCCGATAAATAAGAGGAGTACCCGATCGCCAACAAAATGGATAAGAGTGCTCAATACTCCCTTTACTAACGAGTCTTCCTTTATCCTGTTCATGTTGTTTATCACTTTTCAGAGTACAATCCTCAGGAAGATAAAAAATAGTGGGTCATATTAGCATTGAAACTGAAATATTTTAGCATTTATCTTATCAGACAAGTGTATGAAATCTTTAGGTAAAGGAGTGCTGATTGGACAACTAGAAGCAAAGGTTATAAAGACTGAGATGAGATATTAGTCCATGAAAAGCTGAAACATCAACTTGCCTTAACAGCATTGATGATATCCTTGTCAGCTTCTTTGACATATCGCCCTTTAAAGTCAGATATTTTTTCAATAAAGCACCCATCATCATCAACAGCGACTACCAGTCCAGCAGTCTGCACGTGAAGCATCGGAAAGGATAAAAATAGGGGAAAAAAAACTAAAGCAAGGTCATGCTTGCATAAGCAGAAATAGATACAACGTACAAAAGATGCATAAAGTCATACTAGATAATGACCATTCTTCAAAACTGGGAAATAAGAATAAGAAATCAGATAGAACCATTGCATCTCATCACCTAAGAGATAGTTTGCATCAATCAAAGAAGCATGACAAGTATGTCATTCATGATAATTAACAATGTTGTGGCAAAAAGGTAATTCAAGGCAAGCTGCACTCTATAATCAGACTCAAATTCAAATGTGCAGTCTTCGATGATGTTTTAAGGGGGGGGGGATATACGTTAAAGAGAGATGTTAGAAAAAACAAGTGTTCAGTCATTCAGCATTTATGTTGTATCTTTAGAATTGCAGCATGCTGATCGAATAGTGGTAAAGGGTGGAGGCAGGGCACTACCATGTCCCTTTCCCAAAATTGTCCTACTGTCTGATCATCATTGGTTTGATAGTGTCATTTTAATTAAATAGATAGGGCTACTTCCCCAAGTTTCTGAAAAGGAGATTGCTGGTTTACTGATCTTCCCATTTCTCTCAACCTTGAATACCTTAGCCTTAGCGGCACATCAGTTAGTGAGAATATACATGAATGAATTAAAGAATAAATCCAACCTCAAATATGCCAGCAGCAAGGCAAACACGATGGTCGTCTTCACCAAAAGCAGGAGCACAATGGACAACACCCGTTCCACTATCATCCGTGACATAGTTATCCGCAATCACTCTGAAGGCAGTCTCTTGAAGTTCAATGAAAAAATCAAATAGAGGAGTATACCTGTAACCAGAAAAAAAAAAGGTAACAGCCATAAGAACCAAAAAGCTCCAGATACATACTCCAGTAATTCTTTGCTATCGCATGAAATTGATATTCTCAAACAATCTTCAGCAATTAAGACTGAAGAGTGGTAGTGCTTGGTAAATGAATAATGTCCACAACCTACAATACTTCAGTAGACTGCGGACAGTGGAGTGGAACTGTTGTTGGAGTAAGCTAGCTATATCAATGCTAGGTATCCAAATGCAGAATGTTTTCTAAAATTGCAGAGGGATGTCCAAAATCCAAAGCTATATGGAGTTACAACTTAGCTCAAAGAAGAAACACCTTACAAAACAAACCAGTGGCTAACATAAGGATGACAGGAAACTAGTCTAAGGAAGATCTTTGTATTCCAGTCACAACTTGAGTAAATAGAATTGGAAATTCTATTTCACAAGTTCTAACACTGAAGTGCTGGTAAGTGATGATAAATGTAATGTAAATCACATTAACATAATGGTGTGGATATCATACCCTATGAAAACAACTCCAACTACAAATTGATCTAAATTTAAAAGAGAAGTACTCACTTTAAGCCAACCAAGGATGCCCCAGGAATCTTTGCCAACAGCTCATATGATTCCTTGTCCAAACCATCCTGAACTGCTTCAGCATTGCTTCCCTTTGAAGGTGCCTGCTTCTTTCCTGAAGCTTTGGCCTTAACGGGTAACTGCCCAAGCCTTGATTCAGCAATAACATATACTGCTCCATTTGATTTGTCTTTAACCTGTTTGTACACAGTAAGTGTCCTCAATGGAATGTAATAAACAGAAGTTTACAAGTACAGAAGTATGGGAACAGTAAAGAACTGACAAACTGGGTTGGCCTGTAGACATGCAGCAGAATAGGAAGACAGCGTGCCAAAATTACAAAATTTAAAGAAAAATAGGGTTCAAAACAGCAAAGTACCAACCTTTGCATACATGAGATTGGCATTGACACACAGCGCTAGGTTACTTGGAAGTGTCCAGGGTGTTGTCGTCCATGCAACAAGAGCTGCATTGTCCGCATCACCAACAATAGGGAAGGATACCATCACCGCTGGGTCAGGAACAGCCTAGGGTACAACTTAAAAATCAGTTACTATAAACAGCAACAATAAAAATAGCTAGGTCAACTAGGAAGCCAATAACCAACCCTATAGTCCAGTGCTGCCTCAAAGTTTGACAGTGCAGTTTTGCATCCTGTGCTGTAAGGCATGACCTATACTAAGAACAAAGATTTCATGAGGTTTTAAGGAATTCCCTGCAATACAATGAACAAAAATAGGAATTCCCTGCAATACAACGAACAAAAATAAAACATAGATCCATTTCCTCATTTTAGAGAGGATAATTTGTATTGCCAGATAGTCTATTTGTTTATTGTTTTTCTCTTCATTCTAGAAGGATTAAAAACAACACATTAGCAGCAACTACAGTGCACAGATTACCCTACAAGCCACACGTAACTCCCAAGATTACAACCACACCACACCCCTAAAGAAACATGTGTGCTATCACAAAGCCCAGATCAACAAAATAAAAATGACATTCTCTTATCTTACAGAAGCAATATTTAAAGCAAGCTAAAAGTTCATATATAAAATTATTGATCTAAACGATCAAAGCAGCATGTCAGCATAATAACAGTGAAATACGCAAGGAGATGTACTTCTCGCATTGAGACACAGCAGAATTTGCAATGTAGTAACTGTGCAGACAAAGACACTGTTAAGTTCCCAATCTACCATTACCCTTATTCCTATACTACATTTTCTGCTCCCTCGTGAAGCCACGTCACCGTCATTTCGTGTCCGTCCGATTCGGCACCAACGGGCACAAGGGCATCACCGGACACAATATCAACACGTCCACGGCTCCACCCAGCCTTCCACGACCTCCACCGAACCTTCCAGCAAAAAAAAGGTCCCATCCTCTCTTCCCATTTGTGGCGATTCTACTACTGCACCCCCGCTGCTCCCCCCCCCAACCCACCCGGTCGAGCGCCGCCCCTGCCTCCAGCGCCATACCCGGCCAGCCAGTGCTGCCATGTGCCGTCCGCGCCCCCCTGGAGGTTGCGACGCCGCTGCTGCTCGCCACAACGCCGCCGACCCCGCGCGGCAAAACCGTAGCGGCGCAGGGCCCCACCGCAGCAAGCCCTACCAGGTGCAGCCTGGGCGCCGGCAGCGTCCCCAGCGGCGATGCAGGAGTCTCGACCGGCGGCGCTACCCTCGGTGGTCCCAAACTCGCCGCCCGCAGACATCTCGGTGAGTTCGCCTCGGCCTACTACTCTTCCGCGCTGTAGTCCTGCTCACGCCTCTTCTCCTCAGCGTGTCGTAATACTTCTGCAGGTTTTCCTCTTGCAGGGACATCATAGAGAACAGAGCATCTGGGTGCCGACGATTTAGCCCATTGAGTAGTAGTTCCAGGTATTTACCCCTGGACATTTTTTTCTCAAACAAATGATAGATATTTTGGATAAGAGGATACAGAAAAGAAACAAATAATGTGTTAGTGTTACTTGCTGTGTTCTCTTTTTTTTTTGTGACTTCCTATCCCTGTGCCTGAAACTTTACATTAGTAGAGTGCCGTTGATGAGTGCCAGGTTAGTTTTCGATCCTTGGATGCTTTACCGAATCATCATTGGTTGTTGTTGCAATTTTAGTTGACACCAGATTTTTTCATTCCTTGGTCTGCACGTGCTCAATTTTAATTTGACTTATGAAATTGTCACAGAACTAAATTGCTTCCAAGATCAGTCCTATTATTCTATACTACTAGTAAGTTTTTTTTGTTTGGGCAATATGAACCCCCATTAGAAATATACACAATAAGCAGAGAGTTCACCTCCTCCATTAGCTGATAAAATTGATTTATTCTTCTTTCTTCAAAGTTTCGTGTAGCATTCGATCAATTCTACTCATGTTGAGATTATCTCTACTCTCAGTGTCAGCCCCACTAATGTTGAAATTAATTCTAATGAGCTAAGCTGCTCATCCAAACTTTGATTGACCAAGAATGTTTAATTGTCTTAAAAGCCTATTCTCAAATGTATCTAAGGACACAGCTGCACAGAGATTGCAGAGAGCACAAAAGTGATGCAGTACCAGTGGTTTTATTATTGACCAAGAATGTTTAATTGTTTTAAAAGCCTATTCTCAAGTGTATCTAAGTACACAGCTGGACAGAAATTGCAGAGAACATTCTGAGAGCACAAAAGTGATGCAGTTGCAGTGGTTTTATTCTTGCTGCACTAATTTCACCGAGGGTTCAGCTGCTATTGTTTTCCTAAAGTTTAGGAGTACATAACATGTCAGGCATTTCTACTTTCCTGTACCTATTTGGCAATTTCTCTGTGACAATGAAAAGATCATACTTTGCCATTGACACATAACCTCTCAAGCCATAATATTTGTGAAATGTTTTCTCCTCTCCTAAAGGCATGCAGTTTGTGTAACGATACTGCTAGACGTGTAACTAATGTACATTTGAGGTGCCACAAAGCGGTGCTTCACTATGCTGTACATATGTAATAAACAAATTAATAAATATTGTTCTGTCGTTGTGTGCTTTGCCGTAGAGACTTATAGTAGCACCTCAAAAGCACAAACAGATATAGAAGCATGCAGCTACTGCAGGTGCGGCGAAGTGTGCCTCCCTGTTTGTTGTACTCATAGAGGACAACTATCTTCATTACATGTTGCTAACATTTTTTTTCTTGATTTTCAGCATAACAACAGTGATCAAGACTATGGTACATACTCCTCAATGACGTTTCTTATATAAGTACATATTCATCAAACAGTTTCTTGATAATAAGAACTTTGAACACTGGCAAAATGTTGTCCTCACAGCTGTTTTGTATGTGCAGGTGTAGGTGGAATTTTCTAAAAGCACCGTCAAGGGCTTCAAAAGTTCAAATTAGGTTTCTGATGTGCCTATGCTGTATTCACTATCCTGAGATACAAGAGCGGAGGCTAATGAGGTTTGTTAATTTGAGTGTCCTTCTGAGATCTTAGCTGCAAGATCTATTGCTTTCCAACATGCATTGCTTCTTTTCTTACAAGCTGCGAAAAGGTTTGTTACTGCAGGATGAACTTCACAAAAATAGGCATACTTCAGATGCTTTGACTGTTTTTGCTTTTTTGCTTATTGCTCTAAATGTTTTTTTTACAAAATTGTTTACAGCCCTCTGCTACGTGCTACCTCAACCGGCCCTGTCCTCTTCACCCGAACCCACTCCCTCCATCCCCAACCTCTATCCGAGATGTCATCGACCATCATTTTCTCGATGCCTCAGTAGTGAGCTGCAGGTTGCATAGTTTTGTCACCATTGCCATTTGTGCTTATTGTTTGCTAATTGACATTTATCTTATGTCTTGTCCTTTTCTACTACAGTGCCTTCAGCTTCCCAGATGTTTTACTTACAACATATTCCAGATATTCTAAGCATGAGCAAGAAGTAAAGAAGTGTCTTTAGTTTGGAACAACCACATTGTATTTTGTTATGACAACACTGTGCAATGTGAATAAATCTCAGAGGTGCCAATATTCAAGAACACCGTATCTAATGGATTCTACTGTTTCTTATGACAAAACTTATGTGTTAGAGCTTACTAGCCCGTGCAGTAGCGCGGGGTTCCTGCTAGTTCACTGAAAGCTTGTCAAACTAAATCCATCGAATCCTAAGATTGTCAAACTTTGTACAACTCAGAATTATGAGAATCAACGGACTCGAAAAATAGCTATGAGTGAGGTTAGAGATGCGACCTTGAAGCCCTTATAGACGAGGTCCTTCTCCCAGAGCTGCGCAAACACCCACCAGACGCTCTCCATGAAGTTGATGTCCATGGTCTTGTAGTCGTTCTTGAAGTCAATCCACCTCCCCGTGCGTGTGACCATGGCCTCCCACTCGGAGACGTACTTGGTGACGATGCTGCGGCACGTCTCGTTGTACTTGCCGATGCCGAGGTCGAACACCTGCTGCCGGTTGGTGATGCCGAGCGCCTTGTCGATCTCAAACTCGACGGGGAGGCCGTGACAGTCCCACCCGAAACGTCGCGAGACGTGGCGGCCCCGCATCGACTGGTGCCGGGTGACCACGTCCTTGATGGTGCCGGCGAGTATGTGGCCGTAGTGGGGCAGGCCCGTGGCGAAGGGGGGGCCGTCGTAGAAGATGAACTCCTCACCGCCCTCCGTGCGCCGGAGCTGCTCGTGGAAGGCGTCGAGCTTCGCCCACAGCTCGAGCACCCGCTCCTCCTGCTGCGGGAAGGAGAAGTCCTTCCCCTCGCACACGTCGTCCATGGCCTCCACTCCGACGGTCGCGGTGGCGCCGAAGGGGGCTGGGGTTTCGAGCGGTGGCGCCGAAGGGGGCTGGGGTTTCGAGCGGTGGTGCGGCGGCGGCGAAAGGCAGGGAACCAGATTGTCTGCAGTCGTTCCGGATGATTTTAGTCCACCGTCACTGCACATCCGGCCGTTCCCTTGTATCCGACGGTGACCAGGACTCCAGAGCATGTGCGCTGCCCCCACGCTCTGCTCCTGGGCTTCGGCCCAATATCAGCAGTTCAGCACGGCATCGGGAATTTTCTTGGGCGATGTTTGGGCGCCGCGACTGCGTTTTGGCGCGAGCGTTGAAAGGCTTGCCGCGGAGATCGGACTTGTGGGGAAGTGGATTTTCCAAATGTCCCTGCGGCCACACGGGTTATCCTGGCCGTGTACCATGTGCTTGCGTCAAGATTCGCGCTGAAGAGGCAGAGCCTGTTTGGTTGACATCCAAATTTTGCCATGCCAAAAATTTGGCAAGCTAAAAGTTGAACAAAAATATTGCCACAAGCTAAATATGAGAGTTTGGTAAGTTTTGATAGTAAGCCAAATACTAGCCAAATCATAGCTTACCAAATTATTGGCATGGCAAATTTTGAAAGCAAACCGATCAAACATGCAATACATTCATTTTAGTCAATTCTACTAAGAAGGACAAATAAGAAAGTTTACAAGCCATCCTGGCCAGAGCGATAAATGTTGAGTACCTTTCGGTTCACCAATCTGAAATGTCCCGGAGTAAAAGCAGGCAACAGAAAGAGGACTATACGTGAAGCGAAGAACTAGCATCCGAGCTGCAACAGTGGCGCAACCCACTATACTTCCTTTTACCCCAAATGCAGTTCAAAGCAGATGGATTCGGGACGCACTGCATTGATAAGTCCTTGGGCGATTCAGAAAAAGGCTCCAGGAGCGGCGATGAAGGAGCGGAAGATGTGGAATTGGAGGCAAGATGAAGCCAATCTGCGCTTCCGAAGGCCTCTATAGATACGTGCAATGTAGAAGACCACAGATTGCAAGGAACTCCAGAGAGCGAAGGCGAAGCAGAACAGTGTCACCCCCCACAAGAACCAGGAAATGTTCGGCAAGGATCCACTAGTTTAGCTACCGAATTGGAGGTTCAAGTAAGCACATAAGGAAATTGTTATATCTCATCGACAGTACAGTAAATCCTACGGATTGTGTAGGAAACTGCAGCAAGAATGCCTTCCCGTGTATGCAAATGTCGGCTAGATGTTGAATCCTCTATCTCTAAGTAAGTGGGTTCCTAAATTTCCTAGTTACTGTCAAGCAATCTCAGATCTGTATGGAATAGAGAAATGATAGTCAAGTATGCCTACGAATATCTAGATAACTAGTGTGGAACCCGTGCTTCGCACATGTCTTTTTTTCCAGGAAGGAGGATGAGAAGAGGAGTAAAAAACACACACACATATATATATGTACAATAACAGGTAAAGGTACTGTTCATCGGGGGGGTAAGAGCACTGTTTACAGGATTCGGTACTGTTGGGTTAACGGGTTGGTACTGTTTACTAACGGGCTGATCTACAGTAATAGGTAGAGTTGTAGAACTGGCCCCTCTCACAGATCACTGTACATTAACCTGAATTGCCCGAATAACTCAGTCATGCCAAACTCAAGTCTACTATGCAAAATATATACTATAGACTACAAATACTCAAGATGGAATAGTGACCAAATAAAATGTATTATTGTCATGAAGGAATTGGCGATTGCACGAGTCTACATGAGTTAATGCATGAATTTAGCAGTGGTACAATAAGCATATTGGATTACCGAGAAGACTTCAAATAGGTGCAGCAAGTTGTGTGCTGGAATGTCAACTATGTGATGCAGAAAACTATGTACAGGATAGTTATCTAGAGAGCGACAAAGATAATGAGCATGAAGACTGCAGTGATGCAGCTAGTTGTGTAGATAATGAAACTGACGACAACAAACAGAGAAACGGTGGAATTGGAGTAGTGGTGGAATTATCATTTAGCACAGGCGAGAAAGATCTTGAATGTGTTGATTGAGAGAAGTTTTACTCTACTGGAGATCTGGTCAGGAAAATATATTATAGTAAAACAGCTGAAACTGAGGACATTCAAAAACAAACAACTACATAAACACTCAGATGAAAGAAAATATGCTTTCTGAGTTACAAGTCAGGAAACTGTTTGTTTACTAACGATACCAAACTTTACAAGAACTTGCTTGCCTTTTTTTCAGGAGGAGAGTTCCAACTCTGTGCAACCGAGATGTGGCAGAACCATCTAATCTAATGCCCTCCCAAGAGTACTTGTCTTCCATTAGACGCTAAGTACCCAAGGGAGAACACTAAATTAAGTGATTCCGTCGAGCACACCACAAGGAAGAACTCGAAGATCCACATTTTTACATCAGGATCACAAATGAGAGAGTAAAGCTTACAACATCCTTACCATTTCTTACATCACTTTTAGTATAACATCAGAGTAATTCATTATATAGTTATAACAACGGAATATAAAATATTATCAGAGTTCAGCGGAAATTAAACCATTTAATGACAAGTTAAACATTAACATGAAGAACGTTTATGTGCATAAAATGATAACAGGTTAATAGTATTTTCCTTGTAAAACTTTTGGGGAGAGTTGAATAAATAAACTCTACTCCGCATCGTAAAGGACATCCTCGTTGAGCCCACCAGGAGGTTTCCACACACAAGTGTCAGCTCATCAGCACCTGCCACCTACAACAGGGTAGAATAAACCCTGAGTACTCAATTGTACTCCGCAAGACTTACACGTCAGCAGAAAAGAAAAAGACTCTAAGGATTATGCAAGGCTTTTTGGTTTGTTAGTTTCTTGTTTGCGAGAAGCAGCACTAAGAGTGTGTCCTTAACTTCTTACTTTTTGAATAGTCGTATTTTATTTCTTATCTAACCTTCTATGTAAGCACCTAGTCTATAATCAAGCAAGGGTTGAGAAAAAGAACCATTTCTTCATCTTTCAACTGTCAGTTTTTACTACGATGCCATAGCGTAGTCAAGCCGTACCGTCACGCAGAAACAGCGATTCGCAAATCAATATGCCCAGCTGGGTGCCCCCAAAAACACACGCCTTGTTCGTACCCCGGGCACAAGCAAGACCAACCCATTCCACTCCTGTCAAGGGATCCAGGTCCCCGTCCAAGCTCGGACTCTAAACCCCCAACACTGCAGGCCTAGCCTCAGTATGGTGCTTAGACCTCCTCAACCCAATATATATAACCACCCTAAAAAAAGCCGGTCCGGAAAGAGCCGGAACCCATGATAAGAGAGAAACAAGTATTTCCGCCCCCATAAGCAAGTATATACTCGGGACAATAAATCTGTGACTTGACCAGGGTCCATGCAACGAACGGTCCTTAATTGACACAGGCGGAATAAATGCAACCAGAGCCTCGCTCCGTTGCCTAACCAAGTCCAAGTCCATCCAACCCGTTCCGTCCGGTCCCCAATTATTATTCATATACACTCCATGTGATAGTAATATCATAATAATGACAGTAGTATAATTCCTATCTCTCGTGAGTGACAGGTAATCACTCGACTTCTACCGGGATTCTATAGCATGGCACACTACACGACTCTATCATACTAGTAAGACTCATAGGATAAGGATATATATATATATGCAAATGGGTTTCATTCAACTCCTTTAAATTTAATGCACAGGCATAAAATAAAATGCAGAATAATAGGGGTTATGCACCGGGGCTTGCCTGGGTAGAATATAACCAAGTTAGCATTCCATCATGGTGACACGCTCATCACGGCACCATCTTTTGGTTACTCCGGTCGGCTCCACGATCCACCGTCGTCCCTATAATGAGATTCATGAATGCAACACGGAGACGTGAATAATCGATGGCAAACGCAACGCTCAGAATATGACTACGCCTCCCAAGCTAACGAGCGAGCGCTGATGGTTAACCTACTGGGCTACACACCCACGATGTCGGACGAGACATTATTTTTCCAACGAGCATTTTAGTCACATGAACCCAGAATGTTGCTTTATCCGGTCTATTGATTTAATAGATGTCCTAACTAGGACTCAATAACTACCTTAGCAAACCCATTATCCTGAAGCTGCGAAAATTACAGGGGGTAGATATCACTGTTAGGAGATTACTGTAAAATTTTTAGAGTCAACATTTTTACCATTTTCTTACAAAAAATCTCACAAGTTTATTCTTAGCAATATTAAGTATTTTAGAATAATTAGCGAACTCCTAAAAATATTATACAACTATGTGGACAAAAGCATACTAACAGTTAGAGCATGATTTTAGGAACCTAACAAAATTGGTTTCACAATTTTTGGATTTCCATACTACTTTATATTGATTTTACAAATTCATGACATTAAAATAAAAAGAAAACTATTTGATACGCTGGAAAAACGAAAAGGACCGGGGGCAACTAAACCTGCCCCGGTGGCCCAACGCAGCCCATGCGGAGGCGTGACCGCGTGCGGCCAATCGGCCCAGCAGACGGCCCAGGACGGGGAGCCACACACCCGCGCTGGCGTTTTTGCGAAAAGGTACTCGCGCTTTTGGTTAATCGAGTGGCACAGTAAACGCTATTCTAACAGACACAAGGTTCGAACTAAAATCCCTGGATATTCTCATCTTTACAACGTGGAGGTCCCTGACCCTCCCCGAGCCCACCGGCACGACGACCAACGGCTTGGGCGGCGGCGCTGAGCACCCTAAGCCTACCCCACCGAGGGCAAGGAGCCAACCTCCACCCGTGACCAAACACACAATGGCGAGGAGCGAAACGGAGCCCCACGGTGCACTACCGAAAGCTACCCGCAACGACGATGAAACCGCGCGACGGCGCGACTGTTCCGGCGTCCTAAGGCGCTAACAGAGACGGAGAGGTGGTGGCAAAGCATCTGGAGCTTACCTCGGTCCACGATGAGGTGGCGGTTGAGGCAGAGGAGGGCCGAGATGACCCGGCCACGTGCGCGTGAAGGGGCGGCAGCGCTCCGAGGCTGACATGGCCGCGTCAGCCGGTCTCTGGCGAGCGCCCTGACCAACCGACGCGAGCACCAGACAGAAGAGGTCATGACGAGATCGAGGGCGCAAGCAATCGACTAATTTGAGCCTTACCCACAAATCCTAGGTCGCGGTGGCGGACATGGCCGGCGGCGAGGGAAAACCAAAATTGACCGGCAACTGAGCTCGACCGAGGCCTGGAGCGATTTGGCTGCTAACAAGCTTTCCTAACTTGCTGCCAGAGCACTGAATCGGGGTATGAGGCCACAGACATCGCGCAATTCATCCTCAAGGGCGCGGCTTCGATGGTGGCAAAGGCAGACGGGCAGCGGCGGCGGTGGCTGCGGTGGCGCGGGGCCGGTGTGGGCCAGCTGCGCGGCACTGGGCTTCCACGGAGCACCCGCGGATGGGCATAGCCTGTGCCGAAGCAGGAGGCAATGAACTGGCCATGCATGCATGCGGCGGCGGCCCGAGCAAGGCTGCGGCAGCTCCCAGCGGCGTGGCTTCGGCAAGCGCACGCGGCAGGGCAGTGAGCGAGAGAGAGAGTCGAGGGCAGAGAGAGGGCAAGGGCGAGCAAGGAGCCATGCGCGTGCCTGCCTCCTCCTAAAGCAAGGTGCAGCAGGCAAGGCGGCATGATGAAAGTTCCTAGTTTGGTTTTGGCTAATTGATGAAACCTAGGACTAACCTTTGTATCTAAGTGGATGATTTAGATAAAGGTGGTCATTGAATATGAGACATGACATTGACTTATATGACCAAGATGGTGAAGACCAAGATGAGGCTTGGCTCGATGGACCGGTTGTGAAGGTGAAGGGCTGGTCGAGGCTTCGAAGCGAAGGACCATGCGATGGTGAAGCTTGAGCAAGACTTGGCGCCGACGGACCAATACAACAGTGAAGAGCAAGTGAAATCAAGGTCGATGGATCGAGACGGTCATGTGATGATATGAAGTGGAACATATCATTTGGAGAAACAAAATGGGCTCAAGGCAAAGGTATAACCATAGGGCCATTTTGTTTTACACTCAAGACACCATAGAGGGTGTGAGTGGTTTAGGGTCGATAGCTGAACTATTAAGAGGGAAAGTCTTATCGGTTATTCGACGCATGGGTGCCACTAGGTGATTTCATGAAGTGCATTGCATATAGGGCCTAGTGAGCTAACTGGAAAACCTTTGAAAATGATCGAGAAAAAGCTAACACACAAGCACATGGAGATGTACACTTGATGGTGTTGGCACATTTGCAAAGGTGGCGTTGGTCGCGCTGTGGTTTGCGGGAAGAGAGGGGTTTGGGTTCCTCTCTCCCTCCCGCCGAGCGTGCGAGCGCGGGATTCAGGCGATTTCGGAGAAATGAAATGCCTATTTTCCACTACGCCGGAAGTCGGAAAAGAAACGGAGGCGAACGCGGTCACAGAGGTGACCGGACGCTGCACCGGACGCGATCACTCGCGGGACCGGCGCGTCCGGTCAGTACCGCGCGGGCGTCAGGCGTGCGGGCAAGGGTCTGCCACCGGCGCGTCCGGTGACTCGCGGGACCGGCGCGTCCGGTCTTGCGAACAGCGGTTCACGAAGTCGTCGGACGCGGTGCGCGTCCGGTCACACACGATCGGACGCGTCCGGTCGTCCAGGGAGCTTACTGGACTCCCACCGGACGCGGGTACTGTGGCGTCCGGTCGTTGCGAGGTGCGCGTCCGGTCGTTGCTTCGCGGGCGCGGGTGCTGTGCGCACCGGCGCGTCCGGTCGTTTGAGAGGCGCGTCCGGTCGCTCGTTTGACCGTTGACGCGCAGTGACCGTTGGAGGATCTAACGGACGTTTTTGAAATTGGGGGACACGTGGACGTCGCAGGGCGACCGGACGCGGTGAAGCGCGTCCGGTCAGTTACGATCGGCGCGTCCGGTCGTCCCGCGAAAAACGGTCAGTGGAGTTGTAACGGCTCTATTTGTTTGGGATGCTTATAAATACTTGTTGGCCGGCCCTTGGGGAGGTCTCTTGGCATTTCTAACACTCTTGTACATCCTTTGAGCAAAAGCAACTCCTCCCACTCATCTCCCTTGCTTGATTGCAAATCAAAAGTGAGATTGAGTGATCCCAAAGTGCATTGCATAGCTTGAGGGCATCTAGTGGCACTTGTGGGTGGTTTAGCCGGTGGATTTCTTGTTACTCTTGGAGAGTACCGCTCCTAGCCGGCTTGGAGATTGTTGGAGGCGTTGGCAAGAGAAGGTGATTGTTCTTGGCCACCTCCGGTTGATTGTGAGAGGTTCTTGTGCTTTCCTCGGCGGGACGCCAAAAGCAACTCTAGTGGATTCTGCGTGTCATTGAGTTACCTCACTTGAGAGTGGTGTCTTGTGGTGCCTTGCGGGGCGTGCCTTGAGGGGCAAGTGACTTGAGGGTCACACCGAGGAACCATCTAAGTGTTGGTCGACACAACCGGTGACGTAGCTTGTCGGTGCACAAGTGAACACCGGGTGAATAAATATTTTGTCTCTTGTCTCCCGGTGATTGGTCTTCATATTGTGTTGTTGTCAATATTGATTGATTGTATATCATCTTGGTGATTGGCAACATCTTCACTTCACCGTCGGTATAATAATCGCAATCCTCTCTCTTACATTTACATTCACTAGTTTATCTTGTGTAGCTCTAGTAGTACCTTTGCTAGTAGTGTTAGCTTGTTCTCTAGTGTGACCTTAGTGACATAGCTCTTGAGTGAACTAGAGATCTTAATCTACTAGACTTGTGGATAGGAGGCTTGCATCACAACCTTTGGCTAAGCAAAACTCGCTTTACGCCGTTTGTTATTCTAACAAGTTTGCTTAGTGGTTCTTGTAGAATTTTAATAGGCTATTCACCCCCCTCTAGCCATCTAGGACCTTACAAGTGGTATCGGAGCCGTGGTCACCGTTGTAATCAAGGCTTAACATCCTTCGGTGTGAAAAATGGCTCAAATTGTGTTCAATCATGTTGGGGGCAAGCCACCGTTCTTTGATGGTGTTAGTTCTTTTGCTCATTGGAAGAGAAAAATGACAATGTACCTTGGTTCTATTCATGAGAGAGTATTACAAGTCACCGAGAATGATTTTACTATCATTGATCCCGATCATCTCACCGATGAAGATAGAGCAAATAGAACATGCAATAGAATGGCTCTCAATACACTTTACAATGGTATTGACACAAAAGTATTTGAGGGCATCAAGGATTTAGATTTGGCAAATGAAGTATGGACAAGGTTGAGTGAAACATATGAGGGCACTAAGGTTGTGAAGAGTGCCAAGCTATATGAGCTCAAGAGTGAGTTTGAGAACTTCAAGAAAAAGGATGATGAAACAATCATTGAAATGTTTCATAGATTGCAAGTGATAGTCAATGATCTCAAGAGCTTAGGGCACAAGACTCAAGATCAAGATTTTTGTCACAAGTTCTTATTGAGCTTACCTAGAAGATTCAAGATGTTGATCATGATGTTGCAAAGAGATGGGCTTGAAGCAATGAAGCCAAATGATTTGCTTGGTGAAGTATTGACCTATGACAAATATGATCAAGATGTTGATGACAAGGAGAAGGTGGAAGATGAGAAGAAAAAGAAGACCGTAGCATTCAAAGCCACCTCCTCCAAGGGCAAAGCTACCATAATTGAAGAAGAAGAAGACAACAATGAAGATGGGGAATTTGAAATTGATGATGAGGCACTTGCTCTTGTAGTCAAGAAGATGGGTCACATGTTCATCAAGAGAAGAGGCTTTAAGAAGAGAAATGACAACTTCAAAAGAAATGAGCAACAAAGAAAGTGCTTCAATTGTGATAGCACCGAGCACCTTCAAGCGGAATGTCCTTATGATAAAAATAAGAACAAAAAGGACAAGTTTGAGAAGAAGAAGAGAGAGGCCAAGATGACATTCAAGAAAGGCAAAAATGGTGCCTATGTGATCACTTGGGAAAGTGAAGATAATGAAGAAGAAGAAGAAGAATCATCCAACAAGGCTTTTGCTTCCATTGCTATCAACAAGAAGCCATCATTATTTGATTCATCCTCTTCATGCTTCATGGCTAAAGAAGCCAAGGTATTATATGATGAGAGTGATGATGAAAGTGAAATGGAATATGCTCATGATAGTGATAATGATAATGATAATGAAAATGATGATGATGAACCAACTAAAGAACAACTATATGACTTGATGCAACAAACTAGAGACATAGCTATTGCCAAGGACAAAGAGTGTAAGAAGCTTTCAATGAAAGTAGCAATACTTGAGAAAGTCCTTAGTGAGCTTAAGACCACTCATGAGAGTCTAGTGGAAGACCATGAGGATCTTGATAAGGCTCATTCCAAGCTTGAAAAAGCTCACTCATTGCTACTTGAGCAACAAGCAAAGAAGGAGGTTGTTGTATCATGTGATATAGGTGTTACATGTGATATAATTGATGAATCCTTTAATGAACCTATCATCATGTCAAATACTAACCCTTCTTGTAGCTCTTCATCCACCACCACTAACTCTACCTCCACTACTAGTGAGGGTTTCACTTGTGATGCCTCACTAATGGTTGAGAATGAGACTCTCAAGAGAGAGGTGGATGAGTTCACTCACGCCCTAGGCAAAGCCTATGGTGGTGAGGCCCGCTTGCTTAAGTGCTTGGGTAGCCAAAGGTTCTCTCTTAACAAAGAGGGATTGGGCTACACCCCCAAGAAAGGCAAGTCGGCCTTTGCAACTCCAAAGCCTAGCTTTGTGAAGGGCAATGGTCGGTTTTGCAATAGATGCAAGCAAGTTGGGCACCTAGAGCATAATTGCAATAAAAAGAACCAAAGCAAGAACATTGTTAATGCTATATCTTTTGATTCTTGCTATGTGCTTACCAAGGGTGTGAAGGGTGTGCAAGCTAAGTTTGTTGGTACACCAATTGTGGGCCCAAAGAAGAAGGCTATTTGGGTACCAAAGAGCTTAGTTACTAACCTACAAGGACCCAAGCAAAAATGGGTACCTAAACTTCATTGATTTGCTTGTAGGTCAATTACAAAGCCGGAGGAAGGCATTGGATTATTGATAGTGGGTGCACTCAACACATGACCGGTACATCAAGAATGTTTGACTCAATAAATGACAATGATAGTGGTGTTGATTCTATCACATTTGGAAATAATAAGAAAGGCAAGGTTATTGGTTTGGGCAAGATTGCAATATCAAATGACATGAGTATCTCCAATGTGTTACTAGTTGAAAGCTTGGATTTCAATCTTCTATCCGTGGCACAAATATGTGATCTAGGCTACAAATGCATCTTTGGGGTTGATGATGTGGAAGTTATTAGTGTGGATGGTTCAAATGTGGCATTCAAGGGCTTTAGATATGAGAATCTCTACTTAGTTGACTTCAATGCTAGAGAAACTTCTTTGACAACTTGCTTAGTCTCTAAATCAAGCATGGGTTGGCTTTGGCATAGAAGGCTTGGTCATGTTGGCATGAAACAATTGAAGAAGCTTACAACTCACAATCTTGTCAATGGTTTGAAAGATGTTGAATTTGAGAAGAATAAGCTTTGTAGTGCATGTCAAGCCGGGAAGCAAGTTGGAAGCTCACATCCAAAGAAGAGTACAATGAGCACATGCAAAGCATTTGAGTTGATGCACATGGATCTATTTGGACCAACAACATATACAAGCATAGGCGGCAACAAGTATGGCTTTGTCATAGTGGATGACTTCACAAGATTCACATGGGTATTCTTTCTTAGTGACAAAAGTGAAGTGTTTGACACCTTCAAGACATTCCTCACTAGAGTTCACAATGAGTTTGAGATTAGAATCAAGAAAGTGAGAAGTGACAATGGAAGTGAGTTCAAGAATACAAGAATTGAAGAACTTTGTGATCATTATGGTATTGGACATCAATTCTCGGCCAAGTACACTCCACAATCAAATGGTCTAGTTGAGAGGAAGAATAGAACATTGCTTGATATGGCTAGATCAATGCTTCATGAGTACAATGTGAGTCAATCATTTTGGGATGAAGCAATCAATACCGCTTGCTACTACATCAATAGACTATATTGTCATCCATTGCTAGAGAAGACCCCATATGAGCTACTTCATGGAAGAAAGCCCAATATTTCTTACTTTAGGGTATTTGGTTGCAAATGCTATATCTTGAAGAAAGGCACTAGATTGGGAAAGTTTGACAAGAGATGTGATGAGGGATTTCTACTTGGTTATTCAACTACAAGCAAAGCTTATAAAGTTTGGAACAATTCAAGTGGCATTCTAGAAGAAGTCCATGATGTGCAATTTGATGAAACCAATGGGTCACAAGATGAAGAAGAAAATCTAGATGATATTGGTGGAACTCTATTAGTGGAGCAATGAAGAACATGGACATTGGGGACATTAGAGCAAAGCAAGTAATTGATATTCAAGATGATGATAAAGATCAAGTGCTCAATTCACCATTCAAGCAAGTTAGTGACTCTCAAGTGCAAGATCATTGTGCTAGTTCTTCTCATCAAGATACATCAAGTGATCAACCAAGCTCAAGCAATCAAGTGCAAGTACTCCAACCACAACATGTTGCAAGAGATCACCCCATTGATAGTGTTATTGGTGATATTAGAAGTGGTGTGCAAACAAGATCAAGATTGGCAATGTTTTGTGAGCATGCATCATTTGTGTCAACCATAGAACCAAAGAAGATAGAAGAAGCTTTGAAGGATGCCGATTGGATCATGGCTATGCAAGAAGAGCTTAACAATTTCACAAGAAATGATGTTTGGGAGTTGGTAGAAAGGCCAAATGACTACAATGTGATTGGAACCAAGTGGGTGTTCAAAAACAAGCAAGATCAAGATGGCATTGTAGTGAGAAACAAAGCAAGACTAGTTGCACAAGGTTACACTCAAGTTGAAGGTCTTGACTATGATGAGACATATGCTCCCGTAGCAAGATTGGAGGCAATAAGGATTCTATTGGCTTATGCTTGTGCACATAACATCAAACTATATCAAATGGATGTCAAAAGTGCATTTCTCAATGGGATCATCAATGAGTTAGTCTTCGTTGAGCAACCGCCCGGATTTGAAGATGACAAGAAACCCAACCATGTGTACAAGTTGAAGAAGGCTTTATATGGCTTAAAGCAAGCACCTAGAGCATGGTATGAGAGGCTAAGGGATTTCCTTCTCTCTAAGGGATTCAAGATGGGCAAGGTTGATACAACTCTATTCACCAAGAAGATTGGAAATGATCTATTTATAGTGCAAATATATGTTGATGACATCATCTTTGGATCAACCAATCAAGCTTATTGTGAAGAATTTGGTGCTATGATTGCCAAAGAGTTTGAAATGTCTATGATTGGTGAACTTAGCTACTTCCTTGGTCTTCAAGTAAAGCAATTGAAGAATGGGACATTTGTGAGTCAAGGGAAATACATAAGGGACATGTTGAAGAAGTTTGGAATGCAAGATGCAAAGCCAATTTCAACTCCAATGGGTACAAATGGAAATTTGGATAGTGATCTTGATGGCAATATGGTGAATCAAAAGGAATATCGGTCTTTGATTGGAAGTCTACTCTATGTCACCGCATCAAGGCCGGATGTCATGTTTAGTGTTTGCATGTGTGCTAGATATCAAGCCTCACCTAGAGAGAGTCATCTCACGGCCGCAAAGAGAATATTGAGGTACTTGAAGCAAACAAGAGATGTTGGACTATGGTATCCCAAGGGGTCAAAGTTTGAATTGATTGGATATTCGGACTCCGACTATGGGGGTTGCAAGATCAATAGAAAGAGCACAAGTGGCACATGTCAATTACTTGGAAGATCACTTGTGTCATGGTCCTCAAAGAAACAAAATAGTGTGGCAATCTCTACCGCCGAAGCCGAATATGTGAGTGCGGGGAGTTGTTGTGCACAATTGCTATGGATGAAATCAACTTTGAAGGATTATGGCCTCAACTTCAAGAATGTGCCATTGCTTTGTGATAATGAGAGTGCAATCAAGATGATACAAAACCCGGTTCAACATGGAAGAACAAAGCATATTGACATAAGACATCATTTCATTAGAGATCATCAACAAAAGGGAGATATTGCCGTTGAGAGTGTTGGCACCGATGATCAACTTGCCGATATTCTCACTAAGCCACTTGATGAAAAGAGGTTTTGCAAGTTAAGGAATGAATTGAACATCCTTGATTTCTCAAACATGAGTTGAATGCACCCCACTCACTTATTGACATGCCTCTCCTTCGACATTGCAAGGTAAAGTTGATTGACATGTCATTCATTCTATGCTAAGGACTTGCTAGAGCATATAGACATATTAAGTGGTATGCATGAGCATTCATGATAAATCAAATGAATTTGATGGATATATGTTACCACTATTGCCTCTATGTTTGATTTGATCTAGTGGTGGCATATGACATGTTTGTGAGCTTGCAAACCTAGTTGAATCTAGAAGATTTGCTATAAGTGTTTAATTCAACATAGGCAAGATAACCCTTATTAGGAGGTGTGAAGAAGCTTGTCTTTGGTTCAAATCGAATTAAATATCTTTGGCAAGTGTTCTAGGTTGAACCAAATTTGATAAATTTTAACCTACTCTATCAAACATTTTTCTTCTCTCCACAATTTGATCCCATTTTTTGGGTAAGTTGTTGACAAAGGGGGAGAGAAAAAGATGATTCAACATGATAAAGGGATAAAGGGGGTAAATAAAATTTTTGATGCACACAAGTAGGGGGAGCAAGCTCATAAACAAAGTTGTTGCATTTGTTTGTGCATTTTCATATGACTTGCTCATAGCACATGTATTTAGACTCAATATACATGCTTGTGTGGTGCAATGCTAGTATAGAACTTGGATGATGAAATGATCTACTAGCATGCATAGGAATAGTTTTACATGTGGTATCTAGACTTACCTAAAGTTTTACAAGTGGTCCAAGAACCTTTACATATAATGTTGATCTCACGGGGTTCTTGAGTTTTGATGGTTGTCTAGTTACTTCATGATGCTAAGGATGGTGTAAAAGGCAACTTCGATTGGTATCACGCTTCAAAGGTCCATTTCTTACACCTTAGCATCATTTTGGTAGAATTACTCTCCCAACACTTCTATCCATGCATATGTGCAAAGCTTTCAATCCAAACTCTATGCACATATGTAGGGGGAGCTAATGCTACCGAAACCGAGCTTGTGATAATTGTCCAAACTTTACTTTTGAGCAAAATGATTGGACAAGTATGACAAGTTCAAAACTTTTATTATCAAAATCATCTTTGTGAGGGTTGTCATCAATTACCAAAAAGGGGGAGATTGAAAGTCCCTAGTTTGGTTTTGGCTAATTGATGAAACCTAGGACTAACCTTTGTATCTAAGTGGATGATTTAGATAAAGGTGGTCATTGAATATGAGACATGACATTGACTCATATGACCAAGATGGTGAAGACCAAGATGAGGCTTGGCTCGATGGACCGGTTGTGAAGGTGAAGGGCTAGTCGAGGCTTCGAAGCGAAGGACCATGCGATGGTGAAGCTTGAGCAAGACTTGGCGCCGACGGACCAATACAACAGTGAAGAGCAAGTGAAATCAAGGTCGATGGATCGAGACGGTCATGTGATGATATGAAGTGGAACATATCATTTGGAGAAACAAAATGGGCTCAAGGCAAAGGTATAACCATAGGGCCATTTTGTTTTACACTCAAGACACCATAGAGGGTGTGAGTGGTTTAGGGTCGATAGCCGAACTATTAAGAGGGGAAGTCTTATCGGTTATTCGACGCATGGGTGCCACTAGGTGATTTCATGAAGTGCATTGCATATAGGGCCTAGTGAGCTAACTGGAAAACCTTTGAAAATGATCGAGAAAAAGCTAACACACAAGCACATGGAGATGTACACTTGATGGTGTTGGCACATTTGCAAAGGTGGCGTTGGTCGCGCTGTGGTTTGCGGGAAGAGAGGGGTTTGGGTTCCTCTCTCCCTCCCGCCGAGCGTGCGAGCGCGGGATTCAGGCGATTTCGGGGAAATGAAATGCCTATTTTCCACTACGCCGGAAGTCGGAAAAGAAACGGAGGCGAACGCGGTCACAGAGGTGACCGGACGCTGCACCGGACGCGATCACTCGCGGGACCGGCGCGTCCGGTCAGTACCGCACGGGCGTCAGGCGTGCGGGCAAGGGTCTGCCACCGGCGCGTCCGGTGACTCACGGGACCGGCGCGTCCGGTCTTGCGAACAGCGGTTCACGAAGTCGTCGGACGCGGTGCGCGTCCGGTCACACACGATCGGACGCGTCCGGTCGTCCAGGGAGCTTACTGGACTGCCACCGGACGCGGGTACTGTGGCATCCGGTCGTTGCGAGGAGCGCGTCCGGTCGTTGCTTCGCGGGCGCGGGTGCTGTGCGCACCGGCGCGTCCGGTCGTTTGAGAGGCGCGTCCGGTCGCTCGTTTGACCGTTGACGCGCAGTGACCGTTGGAGGATCTAACGGACGTTTTTGAAATTGGGGGACACGTGGACGTCGCAGGGCGACCGGACGCGGTGAAGCGCGTCCGGTCAGTTACGACCGGCGCGTCCGGTCGTCCCGCGAAAAACGGTCAGTGGAGTTGTAACGGCTCTATTTGTTTGGGATGCTTATAAATACTTGTTGGCCGGCCCTTGGGGAGGTCTCTTGGCATTTCTAACACTCTTGTGCATCCTTTGAGCAAAAGCAACTCCTCCCACTCATCTCCCTTGCTTGATTGCAAATCAAAAGTGAGATTGAGTGATCCCAAAGTGCATTGCATAGCTTGAGGGCATCTAGTGGCACTTGTGGGTGGTTTAGCCGGTGGATTTCTTGTTACTCTTGGAGAGTACCGCTCCTAGCCGGCTTGGAGATTGTTGGAGGCGTTGGCAAGAGAAGGTGATTGTTCTTGGCCACCTCCGGTTGATTGTGAGAGGTTCTTGTGCTTTCCTCGGCGGGACGCCAAAAGCAACTCTAGTGGATTCCGCGTGTCATTGAGTTACCTCACTTGAGAGTGGTGTCTTGCGGTGCCTTGCGGGGCGTGCCTTGAGGGGCAAGTGACTTGAGGGTCACACCGAGGAACCATCTAAGTGTTGGTCGACACAACCGGTGACGTAGCTTGTCGGTGCACAAGTGAACACCGGGTGAACAAATATTGTGTCTCTTGTCTCCCGGTGATTGGTCTTTATATTGTGTTGTTGTCAATATTGATTGATTGTATATCATCTTGGTGATTGGCAACATCTTCACTTCACCGTCGGTATAATAATCACAATCCTCTCTCTTACATTTACATTCACTAGTTTATCTTGTGTAGCTCTAGTAGTACCTTTGCTAGTAGTGTTAGCTTGTTCTCTAGTGTGACCTTAGTGACATAGCTCTTGAGTGAACTAGAGATCTTAATCTACTAGACTTGTGGATAGGAGGCTTGCATCACAACCTTTGGCTAAGCAAAACTCGCTTTACGCCGTTTGTTATTCTAACAAGTTTGCTTAGTGGTTCTTGTAGAATTTTAATAGGCTATTCACCCCCCCTCTAGCCATCTAGGACCTTACACATGGGCAGCACGCGGGCACGGCAGCGACACCGCGGGGCGAGGATGAACATGATTGAAAGGAAACGACGTGAAGCAGGCAGCGAGACAGGCGACGGAGGGGAGTAGCGAGCAGTGGCCAGAGCAGCAGCGCGTGCGTGCAGGTAAGCGGTGCGTAAATGTGGCAACAGTGAATGGCAGGCAAGGGACAAGGGTACGGGTGCAAACGTGTGAGCCGTAAGTGTTTGCCTTTTGAAATTTTCTTTGCCACTAAGCTACACGTATATATCTATTGTATGTTTATATATATATTTATATCTATCGAAAACATGATTATCAAATCCAACACGCCAGTGCATATATAGCCAACTAACAAATATAGACACGTATAACTAGTCATATGTAAGTATTGATTGATGACAATACACCCCAAAACCCATCCGCACCGAACAATCAACCAAATTTAGGCTCCAAAACCAAGGTTGCACTATCCTCTAGATGACTTGCTCACCGACTTCACGTAAGCACTTTACTCAAGTTATATTTTATTTTTATGTATAGAAATTGTTTTCCATGCCAAATGATTAACACAACATATTATATCCTTTTTGTTAGTATTAGCACCCTTTCACGACAAGTAAACTAACTCAGTATATTTATTCGATTTCTCTCAGCCACCAAAGTGAGTCACATAGGATTAGTTCATCATTTCATGTGAGTTTTAAAATCCTAAAAATCGAGGAACTCGTTTAGGTAATTCTCTTCGGCCATAACCACGCAGCTAAGTATGCTCGTAACACCAGGGGTGTTACACGAGAGGCATTCTTGAAGCCACGGGGCATGGGAGCAATAGAACGATCCATGAGGAGATGTTATGAGAAAAGGGAAGGAACTATGTTTGAGGTCTGGAGTTTGATTCAGAAGCAGAGGCATTTGAGTTTTATAATCTGTACTCGTAGGAAGTGGCATTTGGGATTCGCAAAGGAAGCCTTGACTCAAATAAAGGCGGCTATCAGACATCCAGGGTCTTGGTCTGCCAGAGATAGGTAAAATAATACCATGTAAAATCCAGTCCCAATCACAAGCTAGATATGTATACGAGTCAAGAAGATAAAAAGTAAACTCCTCCCCCACAAAAAAAGAAGATAAAAGTAAACTACAAGTGTTTTTACATCTTACAAGTGTTCTTTTTGAATTTGCCACTGCAGGGTTTTGATAAATGATAAGCGTGTGAAAACAAAGACGAAATGATGCAACTGCAAGCCAATGATTAGATTGCACCGGACAGAAGATGATGGCTGGTTCATATCAACATTTGTAAAAGAACATAACCATGAGTTATCAGCAACAAATCAAGAGAAAAAAGAATGGAACTCCCATAGAGACATAGATCAGGCAACAAGGGACATGATAAAATATCTACGGGAAAACAGTATCTCACTCAATAAAGTACATTGCATAATAGGTAGCATGTTCGGCAGTATGGACAACATTCCTTTCACTAGAAGGTCATTGAGAACTATCTGTGCACAGATTGCAAGGGAACAGCGGGACCATGACATAAAGAATACTTTAAAAGTATTTAGGTACATGCGTTCTGAGGATCCCGGATTTCAATGTAGTGTGGATCTCGATGAGAAGGACCAAATAAAGACATTGATGTGGGCACTAGGTAGAAGCAGAAGCAACTATAGCTGCTTTGATGATGTTGTGACATTTGACACTACTTACTGTGCAAATATATACAAGATGCCTGGCCTGTTTGTTGGGGTCAATAACCATTTCCAGAGTACTATTTTTGCTAGGGTATTGATGAGGAATGAGACAGCGGAAAGCTTCGAGTGGGTATTTAGGGAATTGTTGACATTAATGGGTGGTGTCCACCCACAAACTATACTAACAGGTAATAGCCACATTCAGAAAAAAATGTTTTTTTTGAAAGAACATGGCAAGCTTTCTAATCATACTATCTATTCACATCTCCACAAAAAATATGACAATATGATGATTTATTTCAGACCAATGCAGAGCCATGGAGATAGTTTTGAAAATTTTTATGCCTGGAACAACACACTTATGGTGCAGGTGGCATGTGTTTAGAGATGCGATGACTGAATTAGGTCCCGTCTTCAGAAAGAATTGTGCCTTCAAAGATGAATTCCACCGCGTCATCACAGAAATGCTTACTTGATGAGTTCGAACAAGCATGAAAATCATTGCTGGAGAAGTACAAGCTCCAATCGCACCATTACATGGTGAGGTCTTATGACAAGAGGAAGCGGTGGGCTAAGTGTAATAGGGGAAAATTATGTGCAAGAATGACTAGCACACAAAGATCAGAAAAGCGCCACTCATATGTTGAAAACTATCGTACCACGAAATAGTTCAATGAATAGGTTCGTTGCAAACCTAAACAATTTGTAGTTCTAAAGATATGCCGAAGAAGAAAGGGCTAAGCACGAAACAAAGCAGGTAATATCACATCATACTATACCAGAGCTCATGCCATTACATTCACAAACAAATTGATCCATTGTGTCTCCACTATAACAATGCATGCTAAACTATCACAATTTTATTGCACCGTAGGAAGTGAGGGTCAACAAGCGAGTATGGGCTGTGGAAAGGCATGCAATGCAAGTTTATATGAGCAAAGTAGATGAAATGTTCAATGACCTTCCTTACTTTCCTTAATTCGACCTTCTATGGACAAAGCTCGTGTATACACTTGGCCACAGAAATCATAGTCTTCTAATCTTTCCTTACTAAAAGAACACAAGCTCTTCAAAGCTAGATCAAAATATATATTGTTGTAATAAACAAATTGAAGCAATTTTTAAGTGCCTTTAAACCTCTTGATATAATCATTCACCTTCATTTACTTAGCCAATCTATGATGTGAAAGCTTGATCATTATTGATAGAGACCGTCTAGACTGGTTGACCCACGCTATTCCTACTCGCCAAATTAAACTATCTATGACCACCTATAAAAAGCTATCAATGTACTTAGCTCCCGTATACTCCAATTTTAAATTGTAAGTCATTTTAATTTTATTTTAAGTCAAATTTCTCTAATTTTGATCAAATTTAGTAAAAAATGCAACATCAAAGAAGATTCGTTGACCTATGAAATATATTTGATTTTTCACTTATTTGATATATTTTCCTATTATTAGTTTGCTTGCATTTTTTTGAAGAAGTTTGGTTGAACTTAGATTGATAAATCTGATTTAGAACCAAGCTAAAAAAATTTATAATTTGAAACAGCACCACAATACCTCATGTATAAAGCCGTCTTGCTGGCCAGCCGGCTTACACGACGACTTTGCCGTCAAAATTTATAATTGGAACAGGTCCGACGTGTGCTTACTTTAAAGGCCACTGGCCGAGGTCTACCTGACATCCTGCGTATCCAAGCTGTCCGGACTCGGCACCCCAACTCCTAGTGTATGTGCATAAATCACACGCTTTTGCAAGGAGAGAGCGGGCAAACGCACGGCATCATCATCACCATCTCTCCCTCCCTCCCTGTCCCTCATGGATCTTTATCTTCTTTTCCATAGCGTGGTGATGCATATCTCTGCCGCAATTATCATCTTGGTATACATCCCTCTCTCGATACCGGTGAAGCTGTTCATGTGGGCGTTCGTGAAACCGCTGAGGAAGGAGGACCTGAGAGGCAAGGTCGTGCTCATCACCGGTGCCTCATCCGGCATCGGCGAGGTCAGTGCTATTACCGCTCATTGTCCATCCTATGCATGAAGATAATTGTGTGAGCGCGCACACAGGCAGTCAATCGATCCCGCTCATCATGCGCATATATATTCTCATTCGGGCCTGGTTTAGATGCACCCTAAAAGTTGAAATTTTTTCACTCTCTCTATCACACCAATCTTTAGACCTATGCATGAAGTAATAAATATAGGTAAAAAATAACTAATTACACAGTTTAGTTGGAAATCATGAGATGAATCTTTTGAGCCTAGTTGATCGACGATTGGACAATATTTGCCAAATAAGATGAAAGTGGTACTATTCATCAGGTTGAAATTTTTTTCAATCTAAACGAGGCCTCGATTTATTAGACTCCCGTGATTGCAGCTTGTTCTTTTGTTTCTGAAATTTGACATTTTCTTGTTCGTGCTTTCTGCACGAAAAGAAAGAAGGTGCTCTTGGCAGCACTAGAATCTAATACATGATCCTGCGGAATGGAATAGTTCAACCTGCCCCTGGATATTCAATATTCGTATCAAATCCACACCCACGGCAATTGGGGAGGGTATGGATAACAATAAAATACCCATTTAGATTTGGGTATGGGTAGGATAATACCCACCTTAATCATTAAGTATCCATTTACCCGTTCAGTAGCTCAAGCTCCCACCCCGCTGCTCTCGGACGTGCTCGCATGACGCATGCTAATGCCTTCCTGCTGCTTCCCCCTCTTATCCGTTGGGTAATCAAAAGTCATCGGGGATTACCCACTCCATTCGGGGATGGATAATTTTAGGACACTTGGATATGGACAAAATGCGGTTGTGGACATGGATGCTCTGTATCCTCCCAACGGCAGCTATAGGAATAGTTCCACTTCTCGTAATCATTATGAAAGTCATCCACAGACACACGCATCATAATATATATGATGACTAGCCAACAGATATTGAAATTGACAGTCACTAATACTGTAGTGCACCATATACATCTTGTTATTGTTAATAAACGTTGCCTGCCACTTAAAAAAAAATAGATAGCGGAGATAATGAAAGTAAACAGGCTGACTCCGGCATTTACAAATGTCAAGTACGTTCCTTAGCTTTCTTTCCTCTCTTCATTTAATTGGCCACCATCAAAGTCCTCGGTTCGCATCCCGTTTTTGACTTTGGGCCTCGTTTAGATTAAAAAAAATTTCAAACCGATAAATAGTACTATTTTCGTCTTATTTGACAAATATTGTCTAATCGTGGACCAACTAGACTCAAAAGATTTATCTCGTGATTTCCAACTAAACTGTGTAATTAGTTATTTTTTTACCTACATTTACTACTTCATGCATGGGTCCAAAGATTGATGTAATGGAGAGAGTGAAAAAATTTCAACTTTTGGGGTGCATCTAAACAAGGCTTTGGTATTACAACAGGGCCTTGTTTAGATGGAAGATGTTAGAAAAATTTAGAACTGTAGTATTTCGTTTGTATTTGGCAATTAGTATCCAATCATGGACTAATTAGGCTCAAAAGATTCGTCTCGTGATTTATAACTAAACTGTATAATTAATTATTTTTTATCTATATTTAGTACGATGGAGAGAGTGAAAAAATTCTAACTTCTTACGCTATCTAAACGAGACCCAGGTCTACAACTGCTGCACCTTTTTCACCGCCATACGGTTCCCTGTAACCCATCGCTTCACCCATAACCGCATCAAATGCCGTCCCACCAAGATTTTCTAGTAGTTATAGAGGGTGGTCCCGAGTGTCATAATATCAAACTGATTCAAAATTTTCACATGTTGACTCTCGGACATGAGATCTACAAGATGATAAACCATATCTTTGTATCTCATTTACAAAGAAATTCATTCTGTTAGTGTTGTCCCATGTCATGCCATCTTAAGTTTAACATAATTTCTAGAGATTGATATCAAAATTTGTTATACCAAATCGACATAATATAAAAATAAATTTGATGATAAATTTAATGATAGCTATTTGGCACCATAAATATTTGTAATTTTATAAATATTTAATCAAACATGAGATAGTCTGACTTAGAACAAAATTGGGACCAACTTTGTTTTTGGAACAGAGGAAGATCAACATTTACGTGATAAGCACAACATAAAACATTCTAGGAACCGTACAGGGACAGACTTAGCGCCTGTTCGGTTCATGGGGTTCTGACGTCAGGAACTGTTCCGGCCTGGAACGCTTATGTAATTTATATACACAACTCTCATCCAGGATTTGTTCCTGCCCAGAACCAACGTAAACGAACAAGCCCTTAGGGTATTGTAACTTAGTAGTCAGTACGCGATGAATTGTGCAGGAGCTTGCGTACCTGTACGCGAAGAAAGGCGCGTGCCTTTCGCTGGTGGCCCGGAGGAAACAAGCGCTGGAGGGCGTCGCGGCGGCCGCCCTGGAACGCGGCGCGCCGGACGTTCTTGTCATTCCGGCCGACGTTTCGGACGCCGAGCAATCGAGGCGCGCCGTCGAGGCCACCGTCGCTCACTTCGGCAAACGTACGAGACCGTCTCTGTATCTCTCTAGATATGTCTCCATCCTGCATCCTGCTCATGGAGTCATGGTCATCTGAGACTTGGTATTGTCTGATCATGTCAGTGAACCACCTAGTTGCCAATGCCGGGGTCTGGTCCAGCTGCTTCTTCGACGAAGTCACCAATATAACTGGGTTCAACAAAATGATGGTAAACTAATCCAATCAACATTTAAGAAATTACAATATATATGTACTATGAGATTCAAGTCGGTGACGTTTTTGACATGCATGCATGTGTCCATATATCCAGGATGTGAATTTCTGGGGCTCTGTCTACCCAACCTATTACGCCCTGCCACACCTGAAGGCCAGCAAAGGAAAACTCATCGCGTCTTCCTCCACAGCCGCGACGGCGCCTACATCTAGGATGAGCTTGTACAATGTAAGCAACGAAACAGTACATACATACCTAGACACCTAGCTAATTCTTCAGAAAACAGAGAAACTGTATGTGGATGCAACTGCTGTTTGTTTCACCTAAATCCTAACGGCTTCTGAATATTAATCAAGTTCTATATGTGTGCAACACAACAGGCTAGCAAGGCAGCACAGCTCAGGTTCTACGAGACACTGAGATCCGAGCTTGGCTCGGAGGTTGGGGTGACTATACTGACGGCCGGATTCGTGGAGTCTGAGATGACCAAAGGCAAGGCCATCCAGAAAGACGGTGACATCGCCATTGACCTGGAGGCCAGAGATGTAAGTTGCAACAAATTAAGCTAGCTATATTCAGTATCTCAGTTCTGTCAAGTAGAAGAGCTTCCAACGTGAGGGGCATATACATGTCGTTTGCAGGTGCAGATCGGGGTGTTCCCAGTGGCCCGTGTCGAGAAGCTGTGCGAGGTAGCCTTGGATGGCATCCAGAGAGGCGACTGGTACGTGACATGGCCGTCGATGTACCGGCCGATGCCGCTCATCGCCTGCCTCGCCCCCGAGGTCCTCAACTGGCTGTCCTACGCGCTGTACAACGCCAAACAGGGGAGGCCGCCGCTGAGCCAGAGAATGCTGGATGCCACCGGAGCCAAGCGGTTCTACCCACCGTCGCTTCGGCATCATCCGGACATCAAGACGGAGGGGACTCATCACAAACAAGATATCGATGCAGCGTCGAATGTGTAGCAAGGACTGATCACAAGTGTTCTGTGAGGGCTGCAAAGGGCCGTGCCAACTTCAATATAAGAGTGAGTGATGTCTTGTGGCCAAAGAGATCCTTAACTAATTTGGTTGTTGCTGTAGTTGTTTATGTAATTGTTGACACTCAAAAATGTCTCAAAGTGGTTCATAGGCATTCCCAACATGTTATAAACATCATAGGCATGTTGGAAGGTCAAATGGCGCAAGAAAACAGCAAGCGAAACACACAAGGAAGACGGCGAGCCGTGTGGGCCACCTCCAGTCGGCTTAGCCGACCCAGCAGCCACCAGTCGGCTTAGCTGACTGTCAGAGTCGGCTAAGCCGACCCCCCTGCTTAACTGGCCAAGGCGCCTGCCTGAGTCGGCAAAAGTTGTCTTAAAGCCAACTCCCTCTGTAAAGTACAAACCGATTCATTCCCAAATCGATTTTTGACATGTTATTGACGTGGGAAACTTGGTGATGCGTTTTGGACTTATTTTCGATTGGGATAAGACCACCCCCTCTATATACATGCATGAGAGGATCACGGCCGATTGAGTTTCCAACTATCCAATTGTCAAAAAACACATCTATTACACCCATTACCCTTTATCAACCCATCCTGCTATTCGTTGCGTCTCCTGACGAGCAGCCTTGCTAGTTCTAGGACATCCTCCACATGCTTCTTCCTGACGGGTCTTGAAAGGACCTTGATGTCGCCTAGAGGGGGTGAATAGGCCTGCAAAATTTTAACTCAAACGAAAATTAAATCTAGGTGCGGCACTGCCTCACCCTGCAGATCGCTCAACAACAGACCAAACTTGGTAGAGATGTGCTAGAGATGTCCAGTGACAAGTCCACCAAGTACCTGCACTCACAAACACTCACAACCAAGTAGATCGAGTAGAACACAAATAATGCAATTCAAAACATAAAGGCACAAGACATAAGATTTATCCCGTGGTTCAGCTCGCCACTAAGGCTTCACGTTGTTGAGGGGTTTTGCCACTAAGGCAAAGGGTCTCTTTCAACCCTACCTCATTCTCAAGTTAAGAGAATGAACTCTTGAGATGAGGAGTTTTCACTAGATTAATGAGGTAATCACAAACTTTCTCATGGCTTACCACAAGCACGGGAGCTCGCCGGGCGATGCCTAACCGTCTAGGAGGCTTCACCTCCAAGAGTAACAAATGCGCAACGAAGATCGACGAAGCCCGACAAGTGCTCAAGGTTTGGCTTACTCTCATTTGCTTAATCTCTCAGCCCAATACTTAATTACTCACTAAGCACTTCACTCTCACAAAGAGAGGGTTGGAGAGAGCTCACAAATGGCTTGGGAAGGGTTGGGAGTGATCTGAACATCAGCGGCCTCACTAGGAGGCGTGCTATGGGTATTTATACCCACCCAAACAAACTAGCCGTTAGAACGAAAACCAGCCGTTATGGTCCATAAGGTGCGGCACTGCCGCGGTGCCCAGAAATAGCACAGGTCACCTTACAAAAAAACGCCATAACTTTTTACTCCGAACTCTGATTTTAGTGATCTTGGACTTTTCGGAAAACTTGTTTTGAGGGCTATCCAACCTTGCAGAGAACAAGCTCCAAGATCAACAAGTGCAAGTGTTGTGCTAATGTGTTTCTCTCATGTTAGCACTTGGGTTCGGTTAATTTGAGCACTTGAGACTTGTCTATGATTCGTATTGAATCCCCCTTGATAGTACGACATACCTATACTCAAGATCAAGAGAAAATAACCATTTTGACTACTTGGGTCTTCAATGTCTTCATATGCCATTTCTTCTTAATATCACTTCATAAGGGGTTGCAATCAACTTTGTCTCCTTTTTTGAGCAAACATACCTTGAGCATGTAACTTGAACCGTTTCCATATATATGAGTTTACCTCATGACATCAAGTCACTTCTACTAATGATTTGATCCTTAACACAATATGACTCCTCATAGCTTGATTAGTTTCTCGACTAAATGCAAGTACTCTTGAAAGGATCAAGATGCCCAAGAGGGGGGGTGAATTGGGCTTTTCTAAAAATTAATTGCAAGAATTAAATCCTATAAGCCGGAATTCACCCCTAGTGCCTACTTGTGTTCCTAGAGAGTCTACCGTTAAAAAGTTTTGCACCCTAGTTTCCAATCCTAGTCTAGCATGGCAATTCTAGGAATGTAAAACAAGCAATGAAAGTAAATACGAGAAAGTAATTGCTTGAATGTAAAGGGGCAAGGAACACGGCGATGTTTTTCCGAGGTATCGGAGAGTCGCCACTCCCCACTAGTCCTCGTTGGAGCACCCGCGCAAGGGTGTCGCTCCCCCTTGATCCGCGCAAGGATCAAGTGCTCTCTACGGGTTGATTCTTCGACACTCCGTCGCGGCGAATCACCCAAAACCGCTCACAACTTGAGTTGGGTCATCCACAAGCTCCGCCGGATGATCACCAAACTCCCAATCACCACCAAGCCGTCTAGGTGATGGCGATCACCAAGAGTAACAAGCTAGAACTCTCACTTGACCACAACGAGCCCAAATGAGAAGGTGGATGCACACTTGCTACTCTCGAATCACTAGTGAGGAATCACAAACTTTGATTCTCAAATCTCTATCCTCACTAGAGCTCTTGCACTCCCTTGCACTCTAAAGGGTTTTCTCAGATGTTTGAATGAGCAAGAGACCTCTAAAAGAGGTGGAGGGGTTGTATTTATACACCCCTCAAAGAAAACGAACCGTTATTTCTGACACGGGGTCACCGGATGCGCCGGTGCTACGCACCGGACGCGCCGGTCCCCCGTAACGGTCAAAACCCGTTTTTGAAATCGAACCACCGGACGCACCGGTCAGGTAGCACCGGACGCGTCCGACGTGCAAGGGAGCTTACTGGAGTTACACCGGACGCGAGGTCGCGTCCGATGCCTGAAGACCGGACGCGTCCGGTCCTCTCTGGACCTTACTGGACTCGCACCGGACTCGCCGATCAAGTCCAGTAGCGCGTCCGACGGGCGTTCTCTCTCGATGACACGTGTCGGTCGCTGACCACTGCGTCCGGTCCTCGCGAGGACCGCGTCCGGTGATCAGCCCCGAAACCTAGCGCGGTTAAGTATACACCGGACGCGTCCGGTGTTCCCGAAGACCGCGTCCGGTGCCTGGAAAACAGCCCGAAACTCGTCGAAACGCGTCGCAACTTCAACCAAGTTGCTTCTAACTGAACCTTGAGCTAATCTAGGGTTGCCTAGCGCCAAGTTTAACAAGTGTGCACCACACCTAAACATAGGACTTGCCTAGGTCAAGCTACCCATTCATGCCCCCCTTTATAGTACGGCCAAAAGAGAAAAACGAAGATCCTAACGACTAATCCGAATGTGTCTCAACACTTCGTCATTCGGAACTAACCGTCCTTAATCTTGACGTCACTCTTTTGTAAACCGAAACGATTTCCATCAAGGGACACGAAGCCAACAGTGCTCAAAGCAGTTATCACCTCCATGACCTAACTTACCAAAGTTTCTGCAAAACACACGTTAGTCATGGGAATAAAGTGTTGTCATTAATTACCGAAACCAAACCTTGGGGCCTAGATGCTTTCAATCTCCCCCTTTTTGGTGATTGATGACAACACTAAGTTTCAATGGATTAGAGTGAAGGTTTTCGAGCATGCTTGGTTCACATAAGCAAAAGACAATAAGCATAAAGGGTTAGGAATTGCTTATGTGCTCCAAGCCAAAAGAGTGTACTTCATAAGATAAGACATGAAGAGTTAGTACACAAAAAGATATAGCTCATAAGTAATCGGAGTAAGGCACGGAAGCACAACCTTAGAGCTATAGCTAAAACGGTGACATATATTAATCACAGTGACGAATAAGACATTAAGACTCAAAGTTTTACGACTCGACGACAATGTCACACGAATGCAGTGCTGAAAATAAACATGATATGCATGAATGTAGCACACGAAAAACGAAAACCACTAA
Source organism: Saccharum spontaneum (assembly GCA_022457205.1). Taxonomy (NCBI): domain Eukaryota; kingdom Viridiplantae; phylum Streptophyta; class Magnoliopsida; order Poales; family Poaceae; genus Saccharum; species Saccharum spontaneum. The sequence goes on from CM039593.1 coordinate 38,156,430, forward strand.
CAAACTCCCCCTGAAACTACTCTCTCTCCCCCTTTGGCATCAAGCGCCAAAAAAACTAATCTAATCTGACGGGGGGACAGACGGAGTCGTGTCGGGTGCCGAGGTGCGCGGAGTAATCACGAAGTGAAGCGAATCCTCGGAGTCCGAGCTATCTGGCTGACCCTCTGAAGAAGCTCGTGGCTGCGTAGCGGTCTGGGTCTGAGCAGGAACAGGCACTGACTGTGAAGTAACAAGTGGATCTGTCTGAGTGACCTGAGCCTGAAGTGCGCCAGTAGCTGGGGGATCTGTCGAGGCAACTGAAGAAGGGATGGTCTCTGTAGTCCCGGTCCCTGTCACTGGTGGAGCAACTGCCTCGGAAGCTGACAACCCTGACGAAGTGTGAAACGTAGTCGTATGCGAGGGTGTCGGCTGACCAGTCAACTCGCTGTAAGTGGCACTGAAGTCACCGATAGGTGTGCCTGTCAGGATATGCGGGCGAGTCTGGTCTGACGGTGTGAACCCCGTATGGATAGGTGTGAAACTCGGGGACTGAAACGACTGGGGAACCTGCTGCTGTGGAGATGTAAACTGTATGCTCGGCTGTGTCTGACTAGAAGGACCGCTGGAATGCAAAGCCGGAGCCATGATGGATGCAGGCGGAGGAACCCCAACTGTGATGAGATGCCGCAGGAGGTCCATGTACTGCTGCTGACTCTGTCGCTGCATCTCAACCTGCTGCCTCTGGATCTCGAGCTGCTGTCTCTGAAACTCGTCCTGGCGAGCCTGTATCTGTGCTAGTGCTGCAGCTGTATCCTGAGCCTGGCGCTGTATCTGCTGCTGCTGCTGCTCCTGAGCCTGGGTCAGCCTCTCAAGTATAGCCACCATGGCTGGGTCTGAGCGGGAGGCTGAGCCAGATCCTCCGGCCTCGTGGTCGTGAGACCGAGGAGACCGGTACCTGGGGATGGGCTGGTAATCCTCATCGGTGCTGTCAGAAGTAACATCCTCAGGTATCTCAGCATGCTGAGTGTCAAGATCTGCGAGCTCTGCCTCAGCAAGCTCGTCAACTCTAGCGTCCTGCTCAGCTGCTGTCTCAGGAACCTCAGGGCGCTCACGCTGTCCTGGTGCTGGAGCCTGCTCTCTGGTAACTGAAGCCCATAGCTGTCTGATGTCATAATCAGGGAATGCAGTAGTAGTGTTGGCAATCTCTGCCCTGATCTCTGGTGGCATCTGGATAGCAGATCTGATAATGTAGCAAATCCAGTGGGCATAAGGAAGCTGACGGTTACCCTTGAAGCCCTCAGCAATGGTATCCTCCATCTCACTCAGGATGAGATCCCAAATATCAAACTGTCGCTGTGTAAGGAGGTGGTATACAACCCAAAGCTGCATCCTCGTCAGTCCCTCTCTGTAACCAAGTCTGGGCAGTAGGGTGCGTCTGAGTATAGCATCCAGAACTCGGGCTAGAGGTGTCAGGCTGGCAGGTGTACGAGGTGACCCTTCGCCAAAAGGCTCGCGAAAGCAGGGTCGGACCAGGTCGGTGGGTGGCACTGAACCGCCGTGAGGGCGTCTGGGAGGTGTAGTCTGGCCATAGCACAGCTGGTGGATCCTCGTGTCAGAAGCAGGTAGTCTGAGGAGCTCACGGGCTCTGGAGCTGTAGAGTCTGTGGTCGCGGCCTCTGAATGCGAAGTGAATAAACTCATGGGCAGGATCAATCCACAAAGAAGCATAGAACTCCCTGACCCATGTGCCGCAGTAAGCACCTGTCCGTCCAAGTAGATCTGACAATCCAGGCATATAGGACAGGTAAGGACGGAGCTGCTCTCCCACAATATCAACCAATGCCTCTAGTCGACATACCCTCTGAGGTCTGAAAGCTATGCCACTGTCGACTAGGGCCCTGTAGAAATCCTCCTGGAGTGGTGTATAGAAACCCTCTGACGCTCTGGGATCTCTGACAGGTGGAAACCACCGGCTGACCTCTACAAACCTTAAGTTCTTCACCTGACGTGAAGAAGCACCTCTCAGGTCCAAGTGCACGACTGGGGGTGACCCTCTGACCCTGGGAGGAGGTCGTGCTCCACGACGTGGGCCCTCTGCCCTGGGTGTCACCTGTGAACGAGCACGTGTGGAGCGGCGACGAGGTGGAGACTGAGCTGCCTGCTCCTCTGTATCCTCAGTGGCCTGTGGAGCCTCAACAGTCTGGGTAGCCTCAGTAGTGGGTGCAGTCTCTGTAGCCTGTGTCTGCTCTGAGGGAGGATCAACTGACATCTGCTCTGTCGGTGCTGTAGTCTCAGTGCCCTCAGTGGCCTCAGTACCGAGCTGTCGACCTTCAAGATGAAAGCGACGCTCGCCTATGTGTAATCCACTGCGTCTGCCACCTCTCTCTGCCTGCTCTGCGGCGTCTGCCACAGCCTGAGCGACCTCTGCATCTGAAAGAGTCTTCCTCTTCTTCTTGACTGCCATCATCTTGACGCGCTTACCACGCGCAATCTCATCACGACGGGGAGGACTGTTGTCCCCGTCACCTGGACCACCACCGGCGTTCTTGCAACGCACCATGCTGACTGACTGCCTGAAAGACCTCTGTGAGATGATGAACTGACACTCGAGAGGCTTGGCCTCAATCCGTATCCGCAGGCTTGGCCTCGGATTTAGCAAACAGATCAGACCTGGCACACCGACTGACTTGCTGCACGTAAGGAATAGGGAGATATACAATAAGCATATATATATATCTAAAGATGCGAAACCCTAGATAGCAAGCACGTAAGATACGAAAGGAATCGACGCTAAGCTACCTCGGATCGACGAGACGACGGTGAAGGGGCGAGGTGATCTAGTTCGCTAGAACTCCCGAGATCGGCGATCGAGCACTGAAACGACCAACGAGATAATCAAGGAATTGATTTGGTCGATCGACAAGCCCTAACAATTGAAAGTATGGAATTCAAACGAAATCGGAAACAGAACGAGACGTTACCGGAGTTAGGGTTGAACAAACCCTAGGTTAGGGTTTAGGGTTAAACCCTGAGATCAAAGCTTGCCGAAGGATGAGATTGAGGAGCTCGGCACAAGGGAGTTGAGGAGGCGCTGGAGGACGGGCTGGAGTTCGCCGGCGGCGAGCAGGAGCGGCGGCGCACGGTGGAGGTGGCGCGGCTTGCGGCTAGGGCGCGGGCGCGGGCAGGTGCGGGTGCAGCGCGGGAGCAGGGGCAGGGCGCGGCGCTGCTGGGCGCGGGAGCTGCTAGGAGAGGAGGAAGGAGGGCGGTGCGGCTCCGGCGGCGGTGGAGAACACGGCGAATCGGCGAAACAAAAGGCGGCGGCGGCGGATTCGAGTCGAGCAGATTGAAGATGAAGAAAAAACGGTACGGTTATAAGAGGGCGAGATCCGCTCGGTATAGAAGCACCGGACGCGGTGGTGAAAATCACCGGACGCAGTGGTGCAGCGTCCGGTGACACTCCAGTAAGCTCCTGGAGTCACCGGACGCGTCCGGTGTGGACAGACCGGACGCGGTCAGAGTCCGATGCCAGAGTGCTCGGGATTTCATAGCGGAGCACCGGACGCGGTGGTGGTAGCCGGGACCGGACGCGGTGGTGGTCAGAGGCGCGTCCGGTGCGGCGTCCGGTGCCTAGATCTGGACTTGTTCTTCTGGAAAACCGGACGCGCAGGTGGACACTGGGACCGGACGCGGTGGTGAAGCAGCACTGCGTCCGGTGCAGCGTCCTGTCGCGGTTTTTCGCCTTTCTTCGTTCCGAACTTCGACGCGACTTCTCCCAATCAAGTTCCAATTCAAAGAGACACAAATAAACACCAATTGGAACCCGATATGAGTGACCTCACTCAAACCCTCAAATTTTTCAAATTATTTTGCCTTAGGCTAGTATTGTTTTTACGAAAATAGGCAATAAACACCCGAGGAGCAACGTATGGCCATGCAATAGAATTTTCGGACCTTAAGGAGCGTCAAATGCTCTCTCTATTCATGGACGAACACAGCGGTTGCTCAAAGCTAAACCGAAAAGGAACGACAAACAAACAACCATGCATATGCAATGCAATACAATAAAGTAAAGCTAGGTTGCTTGTCAAGTTTGATCCACGGTTAGGCTTCTTCACTCCTCCGAAGGAGGGTTATCGTAACCGTGTTAGCCAAGCCCTAAATGCATTGCGATAAAGTAAACATGACATATGATACAATGCAATGCAAGTGACAACACGCGCTCATTTTTTAAAGTTACTTGAATCAAGCACATTAAGTTCACTTCTTAGCCTACAAAAGGTAGCCTCGTCCAAAGGTTTAGTGAAGATATCCGCTAATTGATCTTCACTTCGTACACCTTCTAGTGATATGTCATTTTTAGCAACGTGATCTCTTAGAAAGTGATGGCGGATATCTATGTGCTTGGTGCGAGAGTGTTGTACCGGATTGTTAGCAATTTTAACGGCACTTTCATTGTCACATAAAAGTGGCACCTTTTCAAGAACAACTCCATAGTCTAGAAGGGTTTGTTTCATATATAATATTTGTGCACAACAAGCCCCCGCGGCAATGTATTCCGCCTCGGCGGTGGACAAAGCCACACTATTTTGCTTTTTAGATGACCAAGATACTAAAGATCTCCCAAGTAAATGGCACCCTCCGGATGTGCTTTTTCTATCAATTTTGCAACCGGCATAATCCGAATCGGAATAGCCAACTAGTTGGAATCTAGCTCCTTTGGGATACCATAAACCAATACTTGGGGTGTGCTTAAGATATCTTAGGATTCTTTTTACGGCACTTAGGTGAGGTTCTTTAGGGCACGCTTGAAAGCGAGCACACATGCACACACTAAACATGATATCGGGCCTAGATGCGGTAAGGTACAACAAGCTACCAATCATAGAACGGTAGAGAGTTTGATCAACCGATTTACCTCCCTCATCTAGGTCGAGATGTCCATTTGATGGCATTGGGGTCTTGATTGGCTTGCATTCTTCCATCTTGAATCTTTTGAGAAGATCCTTGGTATACTTTTCTTGAGAGATGAAAATCCCTTCTCTCATTTGCTTGACTTGAAAACCAAGGAAGAATGTGAGCTCACCAATCATTGACATCTCGAACTCCTTCGACATCAATTCACCAAACTCCTTGCAATAATCTTCATTTGTTGACCCGAAGATGATATCATCAACATACACTTGACAAATGAAGATCTCCCCATTAAGCTTCTTGGTGAATAGTGTGGTGTCGACCTTCCCGATGGTGAAGCCCTTCTCAATGAGGAAGTCCCGGAGGCGCTCATACCACGCTCTAGGGGCTTGCTTGAGCCCATATAGCGCCTTGGACAACCTATAAACATGATTAGGATATCTAGGGTCTTCAAACCCGGGAGGTTGATTGACATAGACTAGTTCATTTATAAAGCCATTTAAGAATGCACTTTTCACATCCATTTGATATAATTTCATATCATGATGTGATGCATATGCAAGGAGGATACGAATGGCTTCAAGTCTTGCAACGGGTGCAAAGGTCTCTCCAAAATCAAGGCCTTCCACTTGAGAGAACCCCTTTGCAACTAGTCTTGCCTTGTTCCTCACTACTATGCCTTGGTCATCTTGCTTGTTTCGGAACACCCACTTGGTTCCAATGACTCTTGCACCTTTAGGATGCTCTTCAAGTGTCCATACTTCATTGCGGGTGAAGTTGTTCAATTCTTCATGCATGGCATTCACCCAATCCGGATCTTGAAGAGCTTCTTCTACATTCTTAGGTTCAACACAAGAGACAAAAGAGTGATGTTCAACGAAAGAAGCTAGCTTTTGAGATCGAGTCATTACTCCCTTTGTAGGACTCCCTATGATGAGTTCTTGCGGATGAGCTTGAAGTAGAGGTGAGTTTCTTCTATCAACCACTTGAGGGGGTGGATGGGGAGCATCAACATCTTGTGCTTGTGCCTCGGCTTGTTCATGAGAGACATAAGTATCTTCATTTTCAACTCTCTCATTCTTGTCATCATCTTGAGGCACACGTGATGAAGATGGTGGATCAATGATTTGCACATCGTCTTCATCATCTTTTGGCTTGATGTCTCCCACCGGCATGTTCTTCATGGCCTCCCTCAATGGTTCATCACCTACATCATCACAATTCTCAATTGCTCCTTGGGAGCCGTTAGATTCATCAAATTCCACATCATATGTTTCTTCAACCAACCCGGTGGTATGGTTAAATACTCTATATGCTTTGGACTTTGATGAGTAACCAACAAGAAAACCAATATCACAACGTCTTTGAAACTTCCCTAGGTGTTGACGCTTCTTGTAGATGTAGCATTTGCAACCAAACACCCGGAAGAATGAGACGTCCGGCTTCTTCCCATTAAGCAACTCATAGGGGGTCTTGCCAAGAAACTTTTGGAGGAAGAGGCGATTTGAAGCATAGCATGCGGTGTTGATTGCCTCGGCCCAAAACTTCTCGGGAGTGTTGTACTCATCTAGCATTGTTCTTGCAAGGGTGATCAAGGTCCGGTTCTTTCTCTCAACTACACCATTTTGTTGAGGAGTGTAGGTTGAAGAAACTTCATGCTTGATTCCAATTTCATCACAATAAGCTTCTATGTTGGTGTTGTCAAACTCTTTGCCATTGTCACTTCTAATCTTCTTTATCTTGACTTCAAATTCATTTTGAGCTCTCTTTGCAAACTTCTTGAAGCAACTCGCCACTTCGGATTTGTCATGAAGGAAGAAAGTCCATGTGTATCTTGAGTAGTCATCCACTATCACAAGACAATAGAGATTACCACCCAAACTCTTGTATGTTGTAGGCCCAAACAAATCCATGTGTAGAAGTTCTAGCACTCTTGAGGTTGACATGAAAGCCTTGGTAGGATGAGTGTTTGCAACTTGTTTGCCAGCTTGACATGCACTACAAGGTTTGTCCTTTTCAAACTTCACATCCTTCAATCCTCTTACTAGTTCTTTCTTCAATAGTTTGTTGAGAGTGCTCATTCCAACATGTGCAAGCCTCCTATGCCAAAGCCAACCAAGTGAGGTCTTGGTGAACAAACATGTCATCAAATTTGCATCTTCGGAGGTGAAGTCAACAAGATAAAGATTGTTGTATCTAAAGCCCTTGAATATCACTTGCTTGTCATCTATCTTTGAAACTTCAACTTCATTTGGTGTGAACAAGCATTGGAAGCCAAGGTCACAAAGTTGCCCAACGGATAACAAGTTGAAACTCAATGAAACAACATAGAGCACATTTGAGAGTGAGTGATCATTTGATATTGCAATCTTGCCTATACCCTTGACTTTGCTCTTTGAATTATCCCCAAATGTGATCTTCTCTTGACATATCCCATTCTCTTCAATTGAGGTGAACATACGAGGATCACCGGTCATATGTTGAGTGCAACCACTATCTATAACCCAATGAGATCCACCGGTCTTGTAGTTCACCTACACACAAGAGATCAAGCTTTTTGTTTAGGGACCCAAACTTGAGAGGGGCCCTTGACTTTCTCAACTAGTGACTTGGCAACCCATATTTTCTTTGGCCTATTCTTGTTTGGGGGACCCAAAAACATGACTTTCATCTTTCCATTTGAATCTTTTCTTAGCATGTAATGAGCATTGAAGGCAAAGGGTCTAGCATGCTTGGGCAAGGGTTGTGGTGGTGGAGTTTTGCATTCATGAGCAAAATGACCTTCTTGACCACACTCAACACATCTCTTTGGCTTGTGCTTTGATTTGCTTTGTTGTTGACCTTTTGCTTTCTTCTCTTGATTTGCCAAGTACCCAATACCGCTTCTATCCATCTTCATCACGGTGTTCATGAGGAGCTCACTTTGCAAATATTGGCCTCTTGTGAACTTGCTTAGGCCGGTCTTGAGATGCTCTTTTTCTTGCTTGAGCTTCTTGTTCTCTTCAATGAGTGACTCATTTGTTGTTTGCTTCTCAAGAGCCATCAAACCTTTGAGCTTCTTGTTCTCATTTGCAAGCTTCTCATTCTCACACTTGATCTTGGCATAATCATCATGGTTGCATGACTCAACCACACTCTTGCCTTTGCTACTAGAACCTTGCTCAATGCTTTCAATGATCAAGTCATCACATGATGTAGCTATATCACACTTAACAACATGGTTAGTAGCATCATGTGTTTCAAGAGCAAGTTCATTTGCAACCACAAGACTATCATAGTCAATTTTTAATGTGGTGTACTTGTCTTTTAGAGAGCTATGGCTAGTGATGAGCTCATCATGCTTCTTCTCAAGTTTATCATGTTGATCTTTAAGCTCTTTGTTAGAAGTTTTGAGCTCCTTGAGAGTGGAAGACATAATTTCATTTTGATCTCTAAGCTCACCACTAGTCTTTTGAGCATTTTCAAGCTTAGATGAGAGTGATTCATTTTCATTTGAAGGTCATCATTTTCACTTCTTGTCCTTCTTATGATTTTAGTGTATTTGTTTAGCAATTTTACAAGTTCATCATAAGAAGGTGCATCAAATTCATCATCACTATCACTATCATCATCATCATCACTATCATGATTTTGTACCTTACGTTCACCCTTGGCCATAAGGCATAGGTGAGTAGTTGACGATGATGGTGAAGAGGGCGGTGACGGTGGTGGTGAAGATGTCGGTGAAGATGATGGCCCCATCACAAATGCGGCAACCTTCTCTTTCTCATCATCGCTCTCATCTTCGGAGGAGCCACAAGATGATTCAATGTCGGTGAGCCAATCACCAACAATATAAGCCTTTCCACCCTTCTTCTTCTTGTAGAACTCCTTCTTCTTGCCATCCTTCTTCTTGTATGGCTTGTTCTTCTTCTTCTCATCTTCTTCATCACTTGAATCATTTTTCTTGCCCTTGTTCTTGTTCTTGAACTTGTCTTTTGGTGGTCTAGGGCATTGATGAGCGAGGTGGCCAAGTTCACCACAATTGTAGCAATCCATCTCCGAGATGGGCTTTCTCTTGCTACTTGTGAAGAATTTCTTTTTCTTGCCATCGAACTTGATGCCACTCTTGTTAAGCTTCTTTAGCATCTTGGTGGTCTTCCTCACCATGAGTGCAAGTGATTCATCATCGATATCACTTTCACTTGAGCTTTCTTGCACGATCATGGCTTGGCCCTTCTTCTTCTTCTTGTCATGGCTAGCTTTGAAGGCCAAGTCTTTCTTCTTGGAAGATGATGAGCCCTCTTCCGGAGTGATGTGCATGTACATCTCATGCGCATTGATCTTCCCCAATACTTGAGTCGGTGTTGCGGTGGAGAGATCACTTTGATGAAGCACGGTGACAATGTGACCATACTTCTCAACGGGAAGCACACTCAAGATCCGCCTTGCAACATCCGATTGACTCATTTGAGTGAGTCCAAGAGCATTGAGGTCCTCTACAAGAACATTCAAGCGAGTGTACATCTCATTAGCACTTTCTTTGGGAAG